>OV884056.1:277246066-278496066 GCA_930367215.1 Pollenia angustigena
AGTACAAGTCCCATGCTACCAATTTTCGAATAATATAAAACAAATTTTAAAACGCATTATATCCGAAAAATAATATGTATTAAAAAATCAACTGAATTAAAAAATCAAATGCGGGAAATTGAATTAGACAATAACGAACTATTAGTTTTATTTGCTGCGATTTCATTGTTCACTAATATCCCAATACAAACGACAATTAAAAACATAATGGAAAAATGGAGCAAAATCAAAGAATTCACTCAGATTCCTAAATCAAAATCAAAAATCGTGAGATTGCATACTTGAACACAAAATTTAAAAGGACCCAGTAAAAACTTCGCCTACTTTTTCAAAATTAATGGCTTCTTTAACTCATTATTTTGTAGCTTTCTTCCATAACTACATCTATAACAACTTCTATAACTACTTTTTTCTGGATGTATGCAGGTAAAAAGAATAATGACTTACTTTTTAATGCGTTAATTTTGGGACATCCCTTGTAAAATTCATTGGTTCTTTCAGTAGAATTGTAAGTAGTGCTCTTATGTTTTTCTGATTACTCAACACATTATTTTGTAGGCGAAGTTTTTACTGGGGAATACCAACAAAATAAATTTCGATTGGTAAACAAAAGAAAAGGAAGAATTATGAACTTTAATTCTACACAACCCAGAAGTCAAATTTTAAACACAGCCCTAAACTTTATTAATAGACTTTTAAAAATAAGTGACAAGCAATTTCACACCAGAAACATAGGAAAAATATTTAAAATATTATTGAAAAACAGTTCCCCAACAAAATAATAAAAATGTTATTACAAAATTCAAACAGACTATTGAAGTATAATAACCAAGGTGACAACACTGAAAACACAGAGGAAAAACAGAAATTTACAAAATACATACCTGGGCTAACGGAAAATAGAAGCATAAAACAAACAATAAACAACAAAGTAAACTTAGCTTACAAACCTAACAAAACACTTACTGCCGGTTTAACGATGTCGAACGTCATCGTTCGCATAGAAAATTATATTTAAAACAATAACAAAATTCGAAAATTTGTTTTTGTTTTAAATGTAATATTCTATGCGAACGTTAACGTTCGAAATCGTTGAACAGGCTGTTAATAACACGACTCTACAAAAAAATTGTTGTTCTTTGTCCTAAAGTTTATTTTGTGATTTTTCAGTTAATTATACACAAAAACGAAAATAAAATACATTTTTGTTGTATAAAGTTTGCTTTTGTGATAGTTGTAGTAATAATACGCATTTTTGAATTTTTAAAAAAATCTTAATTAAGAGTGGTGTTTTTATGTTCACGTTATACCGCTAGATGGGACTACAGAGCGGATATATTAAGTATCCTTGTTATCTGTGCTTGTGGGACAGCGGAACAGATGCTATGCACTATATTCAACTGTCATGGCCTCTAAGAACAGAACTTTGTGTCGGAAAACAAAACGTAACATTTGAACCTATTGTTGAAGCGGAAAAGTGTTAACGCCACCCCTGCACATTAAGTTAGGGTTGATGAAACAATTCGTTAAAAAACTGGATGAAACTTCAGATGTTTTGGATACTTGAAAAAGTTTTTTCCAAAGTTATTAGAAGCAAAACTTAAAGTTGGGGTTTTTGTTGGTCCACAAATTAGGCAGATTTTCGCTGTAAAAATTTTCCAACATTGCTGAATCGTACTCAAAAAGCGAGGTGAAGAAGTTTTAAAGCAGTAGTTTCTGGATTTTTAGGAAATAACAAGGCTGAAAACTACGAAAAGTTAGTTGCGGATATGCTTAAAAATTTTAAGGCCATGGGCTGCAGGATGTCATTAAAAGTACATATTGGTATTTCCACAGAAATTTCTACGTAACGTCACCAACCATTTTTAATTGTTTCTCAAAGAATAATGAAAATATTATTTACTTTTTTGCATTTGGGTGTAGAGCGCAACTAGGTTTTCATTTAGTGAAAGAGAGGACAAATTTGAACAACGTGGCTCTAACATACAAGAATAATTGCAAGGTGACGTGACGTGACAAAAAGAGTGCTTTTCTGTGGAGCTGCATGCTCATTTAGATAGGTTTAAAAATAACATGGGAGCGTATTTAAAAGAGCAAGGAGAACGTTTTCATCCGGACATTATGAGCTTCGAACAACGTTATCAAGGCCAATATAATGAAAATATGATGGGAGACTATATCGTGAGCTAAAATGCAAAAAGACGTAACTAACAAAAAATTCAAAGTTGAGTTTTTGAATGATTATTATGAATGCTATAAAACTACATGTCTTGACAAAATTTTACACTTCTGCGATCAAAAATTGCGTTTTTATTAACAAAAAACAAAGGGACGTAGTATGCAAAACGACGTAATTACACATTTTTTTTCTAAAAAAATATAATAAAATGGGGTTCTTTGAAAATTGGTTGAAGAATTCCATGGACGACTTATCAATGCATGTTTTTCTGACATGTTCATAGTTTTCACTTTACAAAGTTTTTAGCTTCTCCTGTAAAATTATATTTTTGTTAGTTACGTCTTTTTGCATTTTAGCTAACGATATATGGGGTTTATTAGAAGAAAGTACTTATGAACACAAAAGAAAAAGTAAAAGCGGGCACTTTTAATTATTTTCCATTTTTGTAACTTTTTTTAATAGAACAACTTAATAAAAATCATAAACATATTCATTTAAATGGTTTCATCTTCGGTTAAAAATTGAAACCACAGATTTTGAAAAATATCGAATAATCGGTCTCCTAAATACAAAAGCCAACTTTTTCATGTCATATATTTTCCTTTCGTCTAATTAAGACCTAATATATCGAAATTTTATGATTTAATGTCAAAGACAAATTTTGTGTTGACCCGTGTAATAGGTCCTGAGAAAATAATAGGGCCATTTAAATATTGTTACCTTTTGCTTTTGTTAAATTATAATAAGTAGAAGTTCCTTTCATGTTTATTACTTCTTTGCATCTTTGCTTCATTTAGTTTACGAGATTGTCACAGTTAACCGGTGTAATAGAGCCTTTTGCCTCATTACTCGCTAACTTGTCAATTCCAACGTCCCAATTTGCTCTGTGGAAATTTTTGAGTTAGTTTCATCAATTAACGCAAAATTTTCAACGACATATTATTTGGAAGGAAGATATCGGTCATATTATTTTTTGTTTCCCCTGTACTTATAATTTGTTAATATTCGCCATAAATAAAGTATGTATTTGTTGCTCTTTTCAGAAACCGTGTTTTAACTTGTAGTGTTTATTGAATTTATTAGTATGAAATTCTTTATACAAATGCATTTTAAATAAAGATGCAATATGTATAAAAAATACCAAAATCTATGTGCGTATTAGAGGGGTTCATAGTTAATGATATTTTTTAAAGTAATTTTAATAAATCCTTTTTTCAAATTCCACCCTATAATTTTTTTTAATACGTTGGGAAGTGTTTCATTAAAGTACAACCAAAGCTTGTCTTGTCTACTTGTCCATTAAGAATAAATACGACATCCTTAATGTATAACAGTTATATATATATATATATATAATATGCAACTTACATAGTTAAAAACACTTACATACATTTTAAATTTAGATACAAAAACAAAAAACTTTCAATTCAAAGTTTTACCAAAATTCCTTTCAAATATTTCAATATAGAATCTCAACAAGGGAGCCACTCTAGTGCAACATGTTTTAAATGTTCGTGCCTCAAAAAAGAATATGGTTTTTTTTCTTGCTTTAAAAGAGTTTCAACTTTGAGTGTGTATCTGTTTTAAAACAAGTACAAGTGTGTACGATCGAGAATTTATGTTGGTTCCACAATGAAGTCCTTCTTTTTAAGAAGACTTTAATGTAGCACTTCTGGTCTTAAGCAATAAATACAGACATGTAAGCATTCCAAATGTACATGTGTACGTGAAAGCATATCATTGCTTGTTGGAACAATTTGGCAGGTGTGGGTGTGGATGTGGTTTGTACGGTAATGTGATATTGCACTTTGATACTGAAACAACATTTACTAGATATTTGCTGTAAAATCCATTAGATTTGTAAATTTATTATACAACACATAAAAAAACAAGCAACAAAATATTAATGGTTTTGTTGCTTTGCAATACTTTTCATTTTAAGTGAGTGTGTGATGTGAAGAGAGTGACTTGTGATGAGAGAAACAGAACACAAAAAAAACTAGGTTTAATAAAAAATAAAAATATTCAAGCTACAAAATTTGAATACAAAATTTAAAAACAAAACGTCATACAGAAATCTTATTTGGTATTTCCAAAAATAACTTTGATTAAAACAATTAATTTTTGGTGTAAAAAAACTGCTTTTATAAAAAATATACAACAAAATATTTTTTAACAAAAAAGTACTTGAAACTATAGAAACAGTCCTTAACTAACACCTTTCTTAAACTAACGGCTCCTTTTGAAAGACACTTTTGCCTGGTGTACCGGCAGTGTTCTTTAAGGAAAGTATTGAGATCTTTTTAGAGGACATCCCCATTGCACGGACACATTTAAAAAGGTCCGGTCACAGGGTATTCTACTCTAAAGAAATTTTTATAGAAAAGTACCTTTTTGTTTTTTTTTTTATAAAAGCGAAATGTTCACTTTTACTCTGGAGTATGTACTTATTTTAGAAAAGAGTATTTTTGTATAAATCATATTTTCTAGAATCTTTTAAACGTTTATTAATAAAAAGTACTTGTTTGCAAATGTCCCCTTTAAGAAAACCAATTTTTTTTACCTTTTAATATAAAAATTCTTTCTTAAAAAAGAAACATTTTGAAAATAAAAACAAACTTTCCAAATAATTATCTTTAAAAATAAAAACTTTTACGAAAAATTCTCTATTTCAAATATTATTACACAAAAGCGCCTTTCGGCAAGAAAAGTAAAAAGTACCTTTTTATAAGAAAGTGCATTCTTGCAAAGAAGCCCAAACTTGTTATAGGGTGGGACATAAGTAACGTTCTTTTTGCCAAAAAAAAAAAAAAAAAAAAAAAACAGAGCTATAATTGGACTAGCTGTTTGACCTGTGGCTCCATCTTTCTGGAATGACAAATGAAGATTATTCTCTACATCGGTCGTTAAAAAATGTTTAATCATTGCCCGATATAAAATGCCATTCGCATAACCACAACTTGTTTGTGGTCCAATATTATTTTCTGAAGTTATTCCACACGATTCTGTTCATCTAAGTGGGTACATTTATTGTACAACAATTACTCTTGGACTCGGGTGCCCCAAATTTTTATTAGGATGACCAATGAGGTGAAAATAGGCCTCGTCGCTCATTACTCGTTATGATCTCTATGTCTAAATAATCCAATGCTGGCTTTCAAAAAAAAAAAAAAAAATAAAATAATTTAGCTACTTTGGTTCTCTGTTCTGTGCTGGGTCTTTCCATCATAAATTTCCCAAGCTTTTAAAAATTAACTATGAAAATGCAAACAGAAACAAAAAATGTATTAACCTACCCAGTAAAAACTTCGCCTACTTTTTCAAAATGAATAGCTTCTTTAACTCATTATTTTGTAGCTTTCATCTATAACTACATCTACAACAACTTCTATAACTACTTTTTTCTGGATGTATGCAAGTAAAAAAATAATGACTTACTTTTTAATGCGTTCATTTTGGGACATCCCTTGTAAAATTCATTGGTTCTTTCAGTAGAATTGTAAGTAGTGCTCTTATGTTTTTCTGATTACTCAACACATTATTTTGTAGGCGAAGTTTTTACTGGGTACTTAATATATATAAAATGAGTAGGTCCATAACAAACACAATAATTACACCATAACATTTTGTAAGTAGCACATAATTTTTTTTAAAAAACAAATATTGAGGTATTATTGTCTACAAAAAATAATACTAATCAAAAATTAATTATTTTCTCTGACAGTTTGTTTTAAAGTTATTTAGATAACAAATTTGGAATTATTGCGTTTTGGTCCGAATCCATAGTATTTATTTCATTTTACTTTGAACTGTATGAAAATATTATTCACAATCAACTAAACAAACGCAAAAGGTATTAACTAAACAAACATTCCTTACATTTTAAAGTTATCTTAGAGATAACATCAGAGCATAATTTATTTATAACGTTGACTTTTTTAAAATTTCTTGCAGCGATTTACTGCAAAGATGTGTAATTATTGCATCTTGCTCTGAACCAGTATAATTAAGATTAAATTACAGTGTAGTTATTGAGTTTTGGAATGCTTTATAATGAATAATGAATGATTTCAATGTGTAGAGTAGGATTCAAAAAACTTGAAAAATTTAATTATTGCGTTTGGCCCTCCTCAAATATGTGTTTGCAAAAAAAAGTACCTTTTCACACATAAAAGTTTCTTGCTGCACAAGAAGTATATTAAAAACATATTGTTTTACGAAAATTTATCGTCCTTGAAAAAAATAAAGTTTCTATATGTCCCATTTATTATTTGCTCTCTTTAACCTCCGCCCAGGGCTGCCAGACTTGTGGAGTTCATGTGAGCAAAAAGGACAGAGAAAGCCATTTGGGGATTTACAGAAAATTCGTGGATTTTTTGGGGATTTTACACATTTTCAATGTATAGTATTTTACCTTTTTTTTTTATTATTTTCGCTTATTTTTCTTTGTTTCGTATATAAAATATCAAAAATATGTAGCAAAACTTTTATCAACAACGAATACGGTGTAAAGAGTCCTAATTAAGATTCTCATTTTTGTTGAGTGTGTAAATGGTACTTAATAAACTTATGTTATTATTGTTAAGTGAGTGTTTTAAAAAAGAAGAATTTAAAAAAAGGATTTTTAATATCTTAAAGACAATCTTTAAGCAAATATATCTTCCTCAAAAATAAGTAAATATGAAAGACTATATAATAAAGTTTAGAAAAAAGAGTGCATCGAAGTATTAAATAAATGAAGGATATATGTATTTTTATTTTTGAGGATGGCTAAAACCGATTGAACCAGTTCCAAATTCTTATAAATTGGTTCATTCGTCTTCAAAAACAGAACATTGTTCTGTTTGTAATTTTTCAGTGAAATCACATAAAAAGAATTTAAAAAAACATGCCGAAACCAGTCGCTACAAACAAAAAAAAAGATTTTTAAAAATTAAAAATAATTAAAAATATTAAAAATTTGGATTAAAAACCATAAATAGTTCAATAAAATAACCACAATACTAATAAAAATGATTTTTTTTTAAACATTTTTTTGGGGATTTCTTATTATAATTTTTTATTTATTTCGAAAGATGACTAACAGGGAAACGTTATTTTTTTTAATGATTTTCTACACAAACACTATTAGCGTTTGTGTGTTTCCACAAATCTACCGAACCGAACATTAAAAAACAATATTTAGTGTTTATTTTCGAACACTGGTTTGAAATTCTTTACTTAAGTTGTGCCACAAAAAGTAGTTTAATGGTCCCTAACGCACCAGCAGTAGAAGTGAAAGCCTTTAAAATAATAAGGTAGGGATAAACTTGTTCCCACTAATGGATTTAAATTTGTTTAAATATACAGTGGCTCTCATTAATATTCGGTTTTTTATTCCGAGTTAAAAGTCAACAAAATTAATAGAAAATAATAAAAAAGCGGGGATATTATTTTTTTGTATTCATCAATATTCGGTTTTTTAGCACATATAACATTATTGTTTAAATAAAAATAAAAAAAGAAATAAACTAATATCTGGTTGGATAACCATTATTTTTTGTAACCTCAGAAGAACGATTTGGCTTCTTAAAAATAATTTTTTGCAAGTTATCCATACTGATTTTATCCCATTCTTCCTGCAGCCTTTTTATACCCTCCACCACAATTAGTTGTGAAGAGGGTATATTAAGTTTGTCATTCCGTGTGAAACTTTTTTATTATTCATCTCAGAACCCATAAAGTATATATATTCTGGGTCCTTGAGTAATTCTAAGTCGATCTAGCCATGTCCGCCTGTCTGTCCGTCTGTCCGTCTGTTGAAAACACGCTCACTTTTGAACAATTCAAAAGAAATGAACAAACTTGGTGCCAAATTGTAGTTATCCTAAGCTAGTTTGGGATTGAAATCCAGCAAAATTGGTTCAGTAGGACCAGAGCTATGAATCAAAATGTGGAACCACCACCTAAAAAAATTGATAATTTTGTTACAAAAAATAACATAAATGCTGGAACAAGGTACGAAATGAGATAAGATTTTGCAAAAATTTGTTTTATTTGACTGGAAATCACGCTGTTAAATTTCGTGATGATCCGTCCATAATTTACCCTAAGCCCCATATAAACAATACTCCCGGAAAACAGTTTAGTACGCCTAAAACCGTAAAAAATAACGCTAGCGTAACAAAATTTGGTACGTCACAGTTTTTTAGGACTAGAAATAACACTGTGAAATTTCGTGATGATCGGTCCATAATTTACCCTAGGCCCCGTATAAACCCTACTACCGGAAAACAGTTTAGTCGCCTAAAACCATAATTAATAATGATATCATAACAGAAATTGGCACGTCACAGTTTTTAAGGACTAGAAATAACACTGTGAAATTTCGTGATGATCGGTCCATAATTTACCCTAGGCCCCGTATAAACCCTACTACCGGAAAACAGTTTAGTCGCCTAAAACCATAATTAATAACAATTCGTCACAGTTTAAGATAATAATAACATCATACAGATATTACTCCTTAAACATTCGAACTGTCGGTGGAGGGTATCAAAGATTCGGCACAGCCGAATATAGCACCTTAACTTGTTTTTTATTTCGTTTTTCGAAGAAACGGGATTTTCGCGGACTCGGCGATCTAAATGGTCCCATAAATTTTCTGTAGGATTCTTGCCTGGGGACTGAGCAGGCGTCTTAAGAACTTTTGGACCATTATAAGGCAGCCACTCACGAACAACGTGGGCTTTATGTTTAGCGTCGTTGTCACGATACAATTTAAAAGTTCTTGCAATTCAAATTTTTTCTGCAGATTGTTTCGAATTGTCACTTTAAATGTTCAAATAAACATCGTTGTTCATAATGCCTTCGATAAATACCTGTTTCCCAACCCCCTTCCCTGATATGCAGCCCCACACCATTACCCTTCCTCCTCCATGCTAAACTGTTGGAGTAATATTTTTTCTTTCAACTCTTTATTCGGCTTCCGCCACACCATAGATTTTCCATAAATTCCAAATAAGTTATATTTGCTTTTACCTGAAAAATAACGTCATCCCATCAATTTCCGTTTTTCAAATTCACGAAAGGCTTTCTTCGGGCAATACGGCCTTGAACCCTTCGTGAACAGCTTCCTTTTTAGCTGTGCGATGTATGGTTGCTTCTGAAACTGTCTTTCCAAATTCCGCAGCAACTTCAGTAACGATTTTTGGGGCACTTAAGCGTGAATTAGTCTTGATTTTTCTTATAATACGGCGCTCTTCCATCTCGGTAAACTTTTTTGGCATCGCAATTTGTTTTTTAAAATCAATTCGATTATCGTTCGAATAATGTCACCGACAGTTTTTGGCTTCATATTCAATATTTCAGCAATATTTTTTTCCTTTTTAGTAATGAAGAACTCATTAATTTTCTTTACTTTAACAAAGTATTTTTTCCCTAACGACAAATCGCGCATTTTATAAAAAAACTTGAGAATGGCATGTTTATTCAGCTTTCTTTATTTGTTTGATATTAATTAATGTGTGCTAACCCATTTTACAAATAATTTATGAAAACATGCAGATTTATAGCGTTGCATTTTGTGGTTAAACTAAAATACCGAATATTAACCCTTTCAGGGTCAAAAATAATTTTTGGCGAGATATAGATCTGAAAATTTGTATTCAAGGTAATGTGATGGCGCTGAAGCCGGGAAAAATAGTAGTTTTTGTTTCATGTAGCTCCCTTGGTTGTTAGGGCATGTCAAATATTTTCAAAATTTACCTTCAAAGGTCCCCAAAAGAACCTAAAATTAATTTTTCTCATATTTTTTTTCAAGTAAATATTTATTTACGCATGTATAAATACTTACAAATTGTTTTTAATATCGCCCGATCACCGAAACTATTATTTTTTTTTCGTCCTAAATATAACCTTTTTACGAATTTCCTGACTAGTGTACGACAATGCCCTCAATATTAAGAAAAGAAAGTCAATGCCTAATGTAACAACTATTTAAAATAGCAAACGTGTCTTTCTTTCAGATAAAACAAAAAAATATAATTTACTGTACACTTTTATACAGTAAAATTGCGTAGAAACAGAGTACAATGTAATGTCGAATATATTCGACAAAAACACTGAGAGGTTAATGAGGTGTCAATTATTTATGTTTTTTTGTTTTTATTGTTATTAATATTGCTTGTTCAGTATTCAGAATTCTGAAATAAGTTCTTTTTGATCTCTTAATATATCTTATGAATACAAACAAATAATATCCCCGTTTTATTTATTATTTTCTATTAATTTTGTTGAATTTTAATAACTCGGAATAAAAAACCGAATATTAATGAGAGCCACTGTATATATTTCGTCTTTGCTAAGAAATATAAACGAATGAAAACAAGTAAGAAAGTATAGTCGACCAAGCCCGACACAGTAACTAAAAACCAATTTTCGAGATGAATTTATCTATGTTTTAAATTTCATTAAAATTTGTTAGATAGTTTTGGAGAGGCGGGCATTGCCCCCTCTGTCCCCTCATGATCCTATTTTTTTAATGCATAGCTTATGCGTCCATATAAATTTAAATCGATCTATGTTTTAAATTTCATTAAACTTAGACTCGAAAAGTGATTCTGAGTCGATCGGTATACTTAAAATTTGGTCTAGGGCTAATATTTTAAGGTGTTACACACATCAGCACAAATGCATAATACCCTCTCTCTTTTGTGGTGTGGGTATAAATACAAAGTAATTTTTAATATATATTTTTCATTGCGATTTTGTAAATTAATCCCTAAAAACTATATTAAGAGAATTTGATAAATTAAACATATTTTTTTAAAATTACATTAGATTTTTCGCCAAGAATTTTAATTTTCTTGAATAATTTCAAAAGATTTTGTCATTCGTGCTTAATTCCCAGTTTTTATTATTGATAAAAACTCTTGAAATTTATTGTTGATGGGATAAGCTATTCCTATGCGCATTTCACTGGTTGCTTAGGCCAGATCATCAGGAAACTTCATCCATAAAGATTTTAGAAAAACTAAAGATATTAAACCAAATAAAACTGTTAAACGTATAAGACTGATAGCAACAGTTCAACTTGTAATAATATCAAAGTTTAAACAAAACACATCAACAATAAACAGTGGGTTTATCTCATCTTACATTCCCCACTACAATTAGTTGAAATTCTCTCAATATTAATTGTAGTTGTAAGTAGGTTAAGAAAAGCCAAATAAAAACAACAACAACTTACAAAAGATGTTGACAACTAAGTGTTTTTTTAGGCCGTGCACTTGCCTGTTTATTATCAAAAAGTAATTTCAATTTTTGGGAATACAAAATTTGAATTTCAAAAGATTTTGTCATTCGTGCTTAATTCCCAGTTTTTATTATTGATAAAAACTCTTGAAATTTATTGTTGATGGGATAAGCTATTCCTATGCGCATTTCACTGGTTGCTTAGGCCAGATCATCAGGAAACTTCATCCATAAAGATTTTAGAAAAACTAAAGATATTCAACCAAATAAAACTGTTAAACGTAAAACGTTCTTAAATAATGTTAACATAATATTAAAAAAATTTTATTATTTTTATTTTTATTATTCTTATTAATACTGACGTTTCCTTTTATTCACTTAATTTAAAATTCTTCCTGTTTTACAGAAAATAATGATAGGTTCACATTTAAATTAGCAAGTCCCTATCATAAAAGTTTTTTCAAAATGAACAAACAAAAGGAGGCTTGCATAAGTCGTTATTTTGAAGTCTAAAAATCATATTATTTTTTTCCAAACTAATTTTCTATTAACCCTAGAGCAACTGTTTGCTCCTTTTAACAAGGGTCATCCTAATGCACGTGCATTTTTATTTCAGTCTTACCTTTTCTTCATTTTACTTTATGCACACGTATTGTTTCATTTCCTCATTTTTTAAATGCAAAATAGTCCATCGGTGTGTGTTAGTTTAAGAGAAAAAATTTAGTATAGAGGTTTATGTGTGTGTGTGACTGCGTTCAAGAGAACAACACAACAAACAAGAAGGTTTGATTTCAAATCTCAACAAAAAGTAAAAATTACACTGGTCTACAAATTTGGGGAAAAAATTGACTGCAGAAACGAAGCATGTTTGTTAACTTATCTGGGCGCACTGAATTTGAATCTGGCATACAAATTGGGCTATCACGTCTCGTACATTTTTTATCGCATGCAGGCAATACTGTAAAACAGTCAAAGCTGACACTACAATTTCATGATAAAGTTATTTAATATCAAAGGTTTAACTTCACTAATAAAACAATTAATTTCAGAAGAAAACATTTTGAGATCAATTGCAAATAAACACGGGGTTGGCAATGTTGGTACAGTCGTATTTATACCCACACCACAATAGTGGAGAGGGTATCATGCATTTGTGCTGAAGTGTGTAACGCCTTAAAATATTGGCCCTAGACCCACCTGAGTCGAACTAACGATGTCCGTCCGGTTGGCTGGCTTCCCACGAGGGAAGATAAGGGGAAATTTCTTCCTCTCAGAAACTATCAAACATATTTCAATGAAATTTAAAACATATTTAGAACCATATCTATATGGACACAAAAGGTATGAATTTTTTAAAAAATAGGACCTCGAGAGGAGATACGGGCGATTTCAGCCTCTCAAACCGATTTTAATGAAATTTGAACCAAAGATAGATCCATATCTATATTGACACATAAGCTATACAGTTTTTCAAAAATGGGATCACAAGGGGAGGTAGGGGGCAATTTCTGCCTCTCACAAGCTTTCAAACCGATTTTAATGAAGTTTATAATCATAGATAAATCCATATTTATATGGACACATAAGCATGATGTGTTTTTAAATACTGTGGTGTAGGGTATTATATGGTCGGGATTGCCATATCTTCAATAATCTAAGCTGTAATGTCTTAACTTCAGAAATGCTATAAGACACTATTTAGTGCTACTAGACCAAAACTTGGTTTATCCTTTCGTGATAAAAAATGTATCTATTGCGATTTTATAAGGAAAACAATTGTGCTCTAACTATATTTTAATAGGCTTTAACTGTTTGGCAACAATTTTCCAAAGTCAAATGCATAAACTTTTTTTTTCTAATAAGTTCGTTAGAATGTCAGTGTTGAAACAAATTTGAAACAAATTTTTTCTTTTTATAAATCTTTTAATCTCTAACTAAACGGATATTTAAGAAAGGATTTTAATTTAAACGGTTTTCAAAGTTAAATCAAACGTTTGTGTTTGTTGGGTGTTAATGTCTGGTATTTTTTTCCATGAATATGCTTCAACATCTTGTGTGCATTTGAGAATAAATTTTACATTCAAACAATCTGTTTGTTAGATTGCATTTACTTTGGGGAAATAATTGTGTTATATAAAATTTTTTTAATATATATTTTTATACTTGTTCTAAGATAAACGCTGTAGAAGAGGAATGAAAAACTGAAATGTAAAAAGAATATAACTATCAATAATCTATGAATAAATTTATAAGAAAAAACTCATAAATTTGTAAAATATAAAATCCTGTAGTCATAACGAGATTGAAAGGGATATTAAAAAAGTGTTTTGGAGTTAAATTGTACACTCACAGTATTCTGTACGTAAAATTAACTGAAATTTTAATATAAAATAAATGAAAATTCAATTAAAAACCGGTCTACTCATTTTTCATTTATTTTTAACAAAAAGTTCATTTAATTTTTACTGTCAAAAATTCAACACCATATTCAGTAAAAACAATTAAATATTCAGTTATTTTATTAAATTCAGTAATTTTCGTTTACTTCACAAAAGAGCCGAATTTCTTAAAAACACCAGACAGACACCTGTCCGCTTGTTTTTCTTATAAGCGAGATAGGGAGAATATTATTATTTACATACCCTGTTACACACGTTTGTTTTACTTTTGTTGTACTGACCACGTTGTTTACAGAAGAACTCTCTATTACAAGACACCAGTAGCATGACCGATATGGCTTCGCAATTATTTCACTTTTAAAATTTGATGTATCTAACTAAAATATATTAACAAATAGAAAATGGGAATTACTTACACAAAACAAGCAATTCATTTTTTATAGATAAGTAAAAATTAATTTTTGGTAGTAAAATTATATAAAATAACTGAATATTTAATTGTTTTTACTGAATATGGTGTTGAATTTTTGACAGTAAAATTTTATAAAATAACTGTAAATATGCATTTACGGAATATGTTTTTACGGAATATGTAGTTAATGTTTTGACAATTAATTTATATAAGATAACTGAATATTTATTTGTTTTTACGGAATTCGCGGTTGAATTTTTTACAGTAAAAATTAAATGAACTTTTCGTTGCTTTAAATTACATTTTTATTTAATTTAACATAAAGAAGGATTTAACTCAATCAACGGACAATATTAAATGCAACTGAAAATCCCTATTAATATGCATTTAGTTTTTTGAATAACTGTTCGAATCGGTTTAAAATAAATTTGCTTGGAATTTTAAATGTTTATTTATTTAACCCTTCTGCATCCCTTGGATATGTGCCCTTCCTATGATCCTTTGGGTCAATATGACCCAACAATAAAATGTTAACAGCATTTCATATTTAAGTGTAATAAAAACAAAAGCGATTCTATTGGTTATTTGACCGAAAAAATTATTTATCGATGATTCTGAATGAAGATGAACTCAATTCAATAGAAAACAAATTTTAAAGTGGAATTAAACTTGCAATATCGCATGTTGGGTCATATTGACCCAAAGGATATTAAATGTGTGTAAATCGTGTTTTTTGGAGGGGGAAGGAAAAACTAAAATTTTATTATTTTCATTTAAATTTATAATTTTTGTCCCTGTAATGGATAAATTGAAGTTTCACGTCCATATCTTATATTAAAAGGGACAAATTTTGCGTTTGAAAACCAAAATTGGGTCAAATTGACCCAAGGAGTGCAGAAGGGTTAAAAATTACTGAACGGATTATTTCTTAAATAAACTACAGTCCGTTACTGTAATATTATTCTGAGTGTACACAAATTAGTGTTAAGAAAACTATTTTTATTTTCAGTCAGAAAGTTTTCTTTTCAAACTTAAATTAAAATAATTTATGGGTAAGTAGTAAGCACTAAGCATTCAAATATCTGGACTATTTTTAAGACCTATAACTAGTGACTCTTTTTCTCGCAAAACTTAATTGAGACACACACTATCGGAAACAAATTTTAGACTTGCTCACATTTTTATACCCTCCACCCCAATTAGTTGTGAAGAGGGTATGTTTAGTTTGTCATTCCGTGTGAAACTTTTTTATTATTCATCTCAGACCCTATAAAGTATATATATTCTGGGTCCTTGAGTAATTTTAAGTCGATTTAGCCATGTCCGTCTGTCTGTCCATCTGTCCGTCTGTTGAAAACACGCTCACTTTCGAAAAACTCAAAAGAAATAAACAAACTTGCTGTCAAATTGCTTGTAGTTATCCTAAGCAGTTTGGGATTGAAATCCAGCAAAATCGGTTCAATAGGATCTGAGCTATGAATCAAAATGTGGAACCACCACCTAAAAAAAATTGATAATTTTGTTACAAAAACTAACATAAATGGTGGAAAAATGCACAGAATGATATAAGATTTCGCAACAGCTCGTTTTATTTAACTGGAAATCACGCTGTAAAATTTCTGGAAGATCCGTCCATGATTTACCCTAGGCCCCATATAAGCCATACTCCCAGAAAACAGTATAGTAAGCCTAAAACCCTATCTAACAATGCTATCATAACAACTTTTGGTACGTCACAGTTAAATAGGACTAGAAATGAAACTATTAAGTTTCGCGAAGATCGGTCCATAACTAACCATAGGCCCCATATAAAACCTACTTCCAGAAAACAGTTTAGTACGCCTAAATCCGTAAAACATAATGCTATCATAACAAAATTTGGTACATCAAAAATTTTTAGAACTACAAATAAGACTGTGAAATTTCATGAAAATCGGTCCATAATTTAGGCCCCATATAAACCTTACTCCCGGAAAACAACTTAGTACGCCTAAAAACGTAAAAAATAATGCTATCATAACAAAATTTGGAATATAAAAGTTTTACAGGACTAGAAATAAGACTGTGAAATTTCGTAAAGATCAGTTCATAATTTACCCTAGGCCCCATATAAACCTTACTCCCGGAAAACAGTTTAGTACGCCTAAAAACGTAAAAAATAATGCTATCATAACAAAATTTGATACATCATAGTTTTATAGAACTAGAAATGACACTGTGATATTTGGTGAAGATCGGTGCATAACTTACCATAGGCCTCATATAAAGCCCACTCTGGTAAAATAATTAAATACGCGGTAATTTTTCTTCCAGTTTAGCTTCATATGGCCAGAAAAATGTTATGCAATTTTGTGATATACGGTCCATAATTTTCCTAAGATTCCATTTTAGCAGCCTTCTGAAATTTACTGCAAACGCTTAAACTAATTGCATCGCTGTATGGAATTTTATGTTTCTGCAGAATTCGGGATGATTGGTTCATAGCTTACCATGGCTTTTATATAATTTGTTCTCTTGAAAATCATTTAAGTTTAGCTTAAACTGATATTCTACTCAAACTTTTAAAATTGATTCTGATTGTCGATCAATAATTTTATATAGGTCTAAACCGCAACAAATTTTAATGCAGATGTCTGTTTTTACAAAGATTATAATAATAAATAGACATCATACAGATATTACTCCTAAAACATTCGAAGTGTCGGTGGAGTGTATCAAAGATTCGGCACAGCCGAATATAGCACTCTAACTTGTTAAATAGTGAATTCGATTAAGTTCTTGAAATGAAACGTAGGATTAAAGTTGTATGCCCCCTTTATTAAAGATTTAATACTTGTAACGAAATACTATACATTAAATTTTAAAAAACTGTTCTTAAATTATTAAAATAAAATTCGATAACTTAAAAAAAGACATTACATTAAAATAAAATTGATAAAGAAAATTAAGTTTTATTAGTTTAATTTTCAAAAAATGCTCTTTTGGTAGGAATTCAGTAGCATTTTAAAGTCATTCTACATCCATGCTTCATGATGTAGGTAAAGGTATCTTAAATATCTTAAAAAGTTGCTTAGCCACATTTACTTTTAAAAAACGATTAACAAATTTTTTTATCTAGGCATTACCGCAAAAAAGCTTAAGCGACATAATTTTCAATTTTCGTTTTTTTTAATAAATAACTTTATTGGCAACACTTGCATCATTTCCTTAATAGCCTTTTCACACTTGTCAACATTTAACATCAATTTGCGAAGATGTTGGAATTTTCCCATAAGAAATACAAGGGGCTAAAAATCAAAATTTTTCAACATCTTTACAGAACGTCACAATCTCATTTTGTTCCCTTTTACATTTTTCGATTCTTTTAGTGCCATCAACAGAGAAGTGTCAATAAATTCTGTTATTATTGTGGCATCACTGACAAAATGGAAGTTGCTTTGAAAGCAGCGCTACCATTTCTCAAGTTTTTCCTTTTTTGCAAGCCTTATTTTGCTAAAATTATTAAACGAAATGAATTAGAAATACATGTTGGTGTTATATTTATTGATAGTAGATGTTAGATGTTTCAAGTGTGAACGCGTATTTTACATTTTCAATGCGTTTCTCCGAAATGTATGCAAGTGTACAAAGGGTATAAATGTCATGGAGACATAAGGTACTGTTACGATTTTAGCTTAACCCAAGAGGGAAGCGAACTGACACCAAAGTAGTCCCTCGACAGGACTATGGGTGTACAGACCGGTTCTAGTTCTAACACTTTATATGAATAAGACCTAGCACTTTTACATGGTGTTGCCATTGGAGGGGGTCAATTGACACCATTGTGTTATGGCGATTTCGTTTCTGAGAAAAATGTTGCATTAATGTTACATGTTCTATATTTTTGTGTTCGTTTGTACAAAAAATACAACTGGGCAAAAAATTTTCAAGTTCTTTTGTGAATATGTTGATGAAAAACATGCAAAACATGTTGCATATTTTACCCTTACTTTAACTTAAGGTGTTCATACTGCCCTGTTCTACAACTTTGGTACTTACTACTTTGTTTGTCATAATTTCTCATAATTTTGTAAAAAATTTGTTTTAAAACAAAATATAAAAATATTTACAATGTAAAATCAAAATGAGTCTATTTATATTATAATTTTTATAAGCCATTAGTGATGTTAATATTTGTTTCCAACTCGCAATAGCGTGCAGAAACCGCTCATCAAGTACATTAATGATGAAAGTGTAATAGTTGTAAATAAAAGCACTAATTGTGTTCTTTTGAAACTGCACAACATCTAACACTTCGAGTGATTATAGGTAACAACAGAAAATGTTACATGTATATTAGGGTGGGTCAATTTGTTTTGTAAGTAGGCGTATAGCAAAAACATAATCTACAATAAATTCTAAGAAAACTTGACTAAGAAAGTATTGGTCTAAAATCAAAACCTAGCTCCCGCTGAGAGACATAATCTTTGAAATCTTGAAAATTGGTTTCAAAAAATAATAGGTTATGAGATAACAATACTGTTTTATGCAAAAATTACACATTTTTAATGTTCCGTACTCAAAGTGTGAAAATGGAACCTCATTACTGAGACTTCTTTGTCCGTGCGTCCGTCCATCCGTCTGTCTGTCCGTCCGTCACAGTGCCCATTCTCCGGAACGGTGAGGAAACGGTAAGAGCTAAAATTTGACAGAATATGTAGTAAGGTGGCCGCTACAACAATAAATATTGTAAACACCAAAAATAGGAAGTCTAACAGGTGTCCCAATAGCGTATAGTCCCCTTTTGTGCATAATCGGCTCTTTTGCACCTGGTATTGCAAATTCGATTTCAGACGCGACATTCATTTGTGAAGAGTCGAACCTATATGAACGATCTAAGATAGCTGGGAATTCGCTAAACAGTTGGTCTACTATATTTAACACGCATTCAGGAATTGTATTCTTTCTGCTGGTGTGCTGGTCAATCATGAATGCTTTGAGAGGATCAGGAATTAATCCACAGGAGCATGGCATTATTTTTGTGCAACTGCTTTTACCTCTTTACGATATTTGTTGAGAAATATATTCAGTTTTTTTTAAATGCTTTTTCTATTTATCAGTGCAATATTAATTTTTTTCCAAATTCAATTATTTTGTTTGCAATTATCGGAGAAAATCTTGAATACGATTGTTGTCTTTTTGATTTTCTTTTTCGCGTTCACTTAAGAAAAAATAATACTTTAAAATATCGCGATAACTTGGCAAATTTAATCAACTAAATTCACTTTGTTCGAAAAAATTTTGTTGGTGAACAGTGTAAAATCTAAGTTCTATGTTAGATCAAACTTCTTTTGTAAATTCTGTTTTTCTTTAAATACGTCGCCCCCTTCCAGTTCGGTATCAGTCGTTTTCTTGTAGTCGCCTTATTAGTTTGCAACTCAACAGTTCTTCTAAATCTTATCGTTTTTAAAATAAACTTTTATTATACCAAAACCGTTTTTTTCTTACTAGTGGATCCATATACATCTAGCGAAAAATTACAGACACACTTGGCATGCCAATGGTACTAGCGTTCTGATAAGTCAGAAAACTTGCCCCGTTAGAGTCAATCGACATCGCTGATGATTCCATAATTTAATGGTTAGTTTTTTAAAAAAGAAATTAACTATCAAGTGCACAAGTCAATCAAAACAAATTTTTAATACCACGTTTTTATAAAATGCATTAGCGGTAAATTTCTACAATGACTAGAACTATTAAGAGCATTGAATTCTAATCACTCTTTGCTAATAACTTTCATAGCAGATTACTAAATTATAATTTTTAAAGGGAAGAGCGGGGATTAACAAAATCATTCTCATTTTAAATCTTCGAAATTCGTATAAAAATTAAAACATTCTATCGATGCAACAACAATGTTCCATATATCTGGATCAATAGTTAGTGGGAACATAATAATTTATTTGTAATCAAAGAAGGTTTAAAAAAAATGCAAAAAAAAAGGTAAAACAAACCAACTATATTTGTGTTTTGTGTATGGATATACCAAAAGTTGATGCTTTTTTTATTTTTCATAATCAAGCCTCTCGGCGGGAGCTAGGTTTTCATTTTAGACCCATACTTTCTATGGGTAATTTTCTTAGAATTTTGTGTAGATTTCGATTTTGGTATACGCCAGTCACGTTTTTTCTCACCCGAACAAATTGACCCACCCTAATGTATATACTGTAACATATTTTTCTCAGAAAAGAAATCGCCATTAGTTTCTACAATGTATTATAATTTCAATAAAACATGTCCTAGAACTAAATTATAGAACCAAATTTTCTTCAAATACTTGTAAAATAATTTGTTCTCATTTTAATGGTCATGATTTATTTCTTTTTGATCTTGTTCTTTTTTCACAAGTCCCAGTACCGGTCTATTGGAACAAGTGACACAAATTTCCCGCAGGGAAACGACAGCCATCATACAAATTTTATATGAAATAAAAAAAAGTAAACCTTCTCCTGTACAATTTTGCTTTTTTTTTGCGGTTATGCCCTGTTAAAGGCCGTTTACAATACTATATACATAAGTAGACTCGAAAAATATTTCTGGAAGTTCTAGTTACAGAAGAAAGCTACCAAATAATGAGAGAAGGAAGCTATTAATTTTGAAAAAGTAAGCGAAGTTTTTTCTGGGTACTTCACAATTAAAAATCAGGAATTCTATGGCTACAAGTATAATAAATATTTC
Source organism: Pollenia angustigena (assembly GCA_930367215.1). NCBI lineage: Eukaryota > Metazoa > Arthropoda > Insecta > Diptera > Polleniidae > Pollenia > Pollenia angustigena. The sequence goes on from OV884056.1 coordinate 277,267,008, forward strand.
AAGCTTTACCCTACAACTTTTCAATGTTAGTCACCTAAATCACATGAATATCTGTTAACTAAAGCTATGGTCACACTTGACAAATATTTGACGCCCTACACGTAGCCACTAGTTTTATTAAGCATTTGTTTGATTTTATATGGCGTTCGCTTGACCAAACAGCATTTAACAATTTATAAGTTACATTCTACGAAAAATTTTTTTTAAACAAAGTTTAGTGAATCAAAAAGAGCTTTTCAAAGGAAAGTTAAGGTTGCTTTTTTTAGTGGCCATGCTTTTTTCAGATTTTTGCGCCAAATATTTGTTTAATTTGAACATACCTTAAACGCAATAGAAAAATAAAAACAAAAAAAAAAATGTACGAGAAAAAAACATTAACAACAAACTTTACAACAATGTTGTGTGTCTAAACTGTCTAAAACATACTAAGCAAGCTCTCACCAAACAAACACGTTTAATATTAATTAAAATTAATAATATTTTCAACGAAAACAACTGTGACAACACGGAGCAGAAGTAAAACTAGCAGAAAAAACATGCGTACATATCGTAACCTAAAACGCAAATTGCCCTTTCAAACATTTAAAAGATTTTACAGGAGAAGCGAAAAACTATTGAAGATGATAAATCGTCTTGGCCCTTAAGTAGACACCTAATTGGTGTGGCACAAACTGCCAACTGAGCTTGTCTGAGACCACTTGTATTTTGTATGGTGTTTTTTGTTGGTTTCGTAAAAGCTCACACTAACGTACTCCTGGGCCTGGCTGAGACTACTCTTATTTGTATGAAGTTTTATGGCTATAGCAGGAACATTTTGTTGTCAACTAGAAAAATTCTTCAAAGTAAAAGTAAAGAAAGAATTCGTATGCGTTGCGTGTGCTTTTTGATACATTTAGTTTTGATTTTATTTACTACAGTACATATATAATAGGGAAGAGCCTAGCCTGGCCAGGCCCAGGAGGATACAATTTGCACAAAATTGTTTTTTGTTATAAAATCGCTTATTTTGGTCGAAATATTCCATTTGTGTTGATCGAATACATAAGAATCAATAAAAATGTTTATTTTTGTTTAGAAAGGGCTTTTTGCGTTCTAGCTAACGATATGTCGTTACCTTAATCTAAACTAAACATATTTGTAGATACAAACAGACATACGAGATTTTCTATTAGTTTTTGTTTTGCTAAAGGCAGACGACACTGATTATTTACAAGTACTTAGATGGCAGTTAACATCGTTTAAGAGAAGAAATATGTAAAATACACATTAATATTTATGTATATGAAAAGTATTTTAATGAAAATGTCAAATTTTTTTATTGTTTTATAATAAAACATAATAAAACTTTTATTTGCTAGATAAGATAACAAAACGACACTTTAAATTACAATAAATGATTAAGTAGACTTAATAAAACAGTTTCCGCCATTTACTTGAATTTAAGTATGTTTCATATTCATAAATGAAAATTTTCATGGAAATTTTAAAACATTCATACTCACTCATCAATTAAAGACTTTATAAGGCTTGGCTCTATCTACTGAAGCCGGTATTTTTAACAGGTGGCAGGTCATAATGCCCATGGATTCAGAGCAAGTTGTAATACTATTGGAATGGAAAACATGCTTTTGCATATACAGTAGACTGGTCGCAATTTTTTTTTTAAATTTAATTGTTTGCGCTGCTTAAAATATGAGGTTTGGTGTAAGAAATCATGATCTAATTTTTCAGGTCAATCCGACGGTGCCTAGCTGTGCCGAGTGGGGCCCAAAGTTCCCCATATTATAAAAAAAACATTTTTTCTATCAGATCTTTAAAGTTATACTAGTTGAAACGCCGAAAATCAAAAATATGGCTACGTTACGGTCTTCCGCAGAGAAAGTACTTCAAGGGTGCCAAATTTCAGCTTCCTATGTCATCAGATGGCTTCAGAAAGTTGCGGAAAGAATAGGTAATACATGCAAACATCCTGACATACTAAGAAATTATATATTGTATAGATAGATGAAAGTATTTGCTGTTTAATATTTTAGTATGATACGAACGAAAGATTTTTAACCTAATTCGGGGTCGCTGAATCCAGTGGTGCTAGACGTTTTTTTAGGTTAGCTTTGTTTTTCGAGATATACCGTTATTTCGAAAATTAAGGATGTTGCACAACATATGTTCGGGTAACTCAAAAACGCTTTAGCTTATTGAAAAACTAAAAAAAACCGAAATTCCGCAATATAGTTATACTAGCCGAAAATCAAAAATATGAGAAAGTACTTCAAGTGTGCCAAATTTCAGCTTACCAATTTTCCGTGGAGCTTCTTATTTATGTATCCGTAAGCCAACAATTTTACTCAAATAAAGTTAAGAAAAATTAATTTATAGAATCTGGGAATTTATTTCTCATGGTAAGTAACATTTATTATATAAATTTTCATTATATTCGAATGTGTATTCTAAGCAGTGTTGCCATAAGTACGGGAAAATCCGTACATGTAGGCATTTTTGATACTAAAAAAACAGCGTAAGGAAAATGGTGCAGATTTTTTATAATCCCCAAAATTTAGGGATTTTTCTCCATATCGCCTTATTTATGAGATAAATGCAGAAAAAACGTATTTTAGTAATATTTCCTTGTCCAAAACGGTTGAAAATTTTTCTTTTCCCTAAAATCGCTTAAAAATATATTTCCAGAGTTGTTTGTGGTTTAAAAAGTTGGCGACACTATTATGTAAGTATATGTTTTTTCTAAGAAATCTTAGAAAACAACGATTGTTTGCTGAAATAGTCATCAATGCCTAGTGACAAATATAGAATTTTTCGTTGAAAAAACATATTTTTCGTGCATTACTTAGGGTAAGCGAATAGTGGGTATCAGCTGTTCAAGCTTAAGGTGTCTGGAGAAAGAGATATGTATATAGTCACTAGTGGAAATGGTTCTTTCTGGGATATTAATCAATGTTGAAAGATTTAATTGAATTTAATATATTATTTTTTTGTTTTGTACTTAATTTTTGTCAAAGCTTTAATATACACATTCGAATAAAATTTATTTTTAATAACTAAAGGCTTTTTCTTCTATTTTAATGACAATAATGCGTAGGGGTTTTTGTAGGGGACATTTTTTCAACGTGTAGGAAAAATCGAATTTGTTTAAGCATGTGTAGGTATTTTTTGAAAATTCCACTGGCAACACTGATTCTAAGTCAAATTACAACTTTTTTTTAAGCTTTTATACTTTAAAGGTGGAAGTACATAGCACGCGTTAGTTCGTCGACAAGTATCGTGCGTTTAAAAACTTTAGCGCGTCAAAAACTGCAAGTTACACAACACGCGTTACAAAAGCCATTCCTGTCAGCTGTTTTTTATTTGTTTGTGCATTAAAAACGGGTTCGAAAGTTTAACAAGATTTTGTTATTTTATTGAGTTTATTCTTTTTATATAAATATAGTGTTTTTTAAGCTCATCAATAAGTCTTTCTTTCATGATTCACAAATTTGTTAAATTATTCTTTTTATTGTCAGCTGAATACTTGTCAAAAATACACAACGCGTTAAAAAGTTCAAAGTTAACACACTTTCTGGCGCAAGCGCGTCTAAATATTTTGCATGTAGCTTGTTCTATGAAAACACACTAGTTTAATTTTTTTGACAGAAGACGACAGAGCGCGCGCGCACTAACGCGTGTTATGTACTTCTACCTTAATAGTCTTACTGCCTGTTTTTAGAACACCAGCACAAAAGTGACTCGTTTAACTAATAAGAAGACTAGTAAAGTATAAAAGCTTTAAAAAAATTGTAATGTGACTTAGAATCAGTGTTGCCAAAACTTGGTGACCAAAAATGGCTAAATTTACGAAAACAAATGGGTTAAAAATGGGCTAAAAAATGGCTAAAAGATTTTTTAAATAAAAACACATTAAATTTTAATAACAAAACAGAAATAATTAATTTAAAGTTGTTTACGATTAAATTGTGAGTTAAGATCAATTTGTTAAATAAGAATAAACGTAAATTAATATTAAAATAAATTAATATTAAAGAATTAAATCATCGAAAAATTCGATGTCGTTATTGTTCATCTCATAGGAATCACTCACTCATAGTTTCAAATAATCATAAGTTTTAAATTATTTGAAGGTAAATCTTAATCACGACAACATTAACCCAACCTTTCGAGTCCAGATCTACAATAAAAAACAAGAAAGAAAGTATAGTCGGTTAAACCCGACTTTATGATACGCTACAATTCGACTCAGAAAGTGATTCTGAGTCAATCGTTATACGTAAATGTGGGCTAAGGACTTTAAGGTGTTACAGACATCAGCACAAACGCATAGTACCCTCTCCACTATTGTGGTGGTGGTATTATAATTCTATTGTTATGGTAAAAATATTTACCTAATTGATAAAATCGAATTAACGGTTGTTTAATGTAACCTATTTCTCAAATTACTTTTAACGATGTTTACTTGGCTAAACACCCTCTCTACTTCAGCATAAGACCATGGAAGTGAGAGCAACTTTATAGTCAATTCTGGAATTTCTAAAACAATTTTGTTACCGCCTTCGTCCCTTTTTCGAAATACTTGCAACGAAAAAGAAACAGCGATGTTTGTGTTGATCCATTTTATTAATTTAATAGTGGAATACTGTTCCTTTATTTTGAAAGATGTTTCAGCGTCATAGTTTATAGCGATTTTCAACATTTGTAAAATAAAAGGCGTTTTAATTGTTCAAAATGTTTATTTTAATTTTATAAATTTGTGTAATAAAATAAAAATTATTCTTTTAAAAGAAAAACGGCAAAAAAATTTTATGGCTAAACAAGTTGAAAAATGGTTAAAGAAATGGCTAATGGCTAAAATAATTTTTTAATGGCTAAGCAGGGTGAAAAATTGCTTAACCTAGCCACTAAATGGCTAAATTGGCAACACTGCTTAGAATATACATTCGATTAATATGAAAATTTATAATTATAAAAATTAACTTAATTAAAATTAAATTAATAAAATAAAAAAAAATAGTAATGTTTTACGCACTTTGCACAATACTATTTAAAATCTATAAATTAAAAGTTGCTTGTTTTTTTGTTTATTTTTTGTTATTTTATTCTATTTTGATGTTTTGCTTGGCAGAGTTGCCACAATATTTCAATTTGAATAGAGAAAAATATAAAACTGTTTACCTTGGTTATAAATAAGTTAGTGAATAACATAGTGGTTAGTGCAAACATTAAAATGTGTGGTTAAAGTTAACACCTTTTAAAGTGTTAAAAGTTAGTGAATCGCACTACAGGTAAAATTTAAAAAACAAAATTGTTTATTGAAGAATGTCTTGTTTTTGATAGCGATTCATTTTAAAATGCCAAAAGAAACTTAAAAAGACTTTAATGCTCGTACGGTGAGAGATAACCCGGGAATCTTGACAGTTGATTGTTGCGATCTGTTTTGTGTGCTTAACATTCAAATATGCATATCCGTCACAGAAGACGTTAAAGATAAAGTTCAAAATATAAGGAATAAATTATTTATAGAAAAACTTAACAAAGTTTTTGATCGACATGTTGATGTTCAAACGTTGCCCAAGTTAATAAAAAACATATTATTAGAGTCGTTCTCCACTATATGGGGGAAAAATGTGTTCAAAATTAGGGTCACACCTCCTTGAAATATGCGAATACCTTAAAAAATAAGAAATACAAAATTTTGGACTAATAAAAAATTATTTAGATGTTTCTCAAACTGAAATCTGAATAGTAAATACTACCTTTTTATCGTTGAAAAAGTATTGGGCAATTTTGGTCCTCAAGTGCATAAAAAAGTTAATTTAAATTTTTTCTTTTAAAAAATTTCATTACCAATTACAGAAAATAGTTTAGCTACCCAGCAAAAACTTGGTAATGACTTGCCATCACTGAACAACTTACTTTTCAATGACTACTTCATACCATCTGCATTACATAGAAGTAGTTTAGTAATGGCTGACATATAATCTGATACCTAAGTACTTGTGTATGAGTTGATTAACGAAATTTATAATTCATTCATAATAAAATGCATCTACGGTTTAATTTTTTTCAAATCTAATACAAATTGGTTTTAAATATTTATTCTTACAATTTGTTTTTTTTTTACACTGAAAGAAAAATTCTTCATATATTTAATGAATCATTTTCATAAAAAAATTTTCATGGGTAAATGAAAATTTTCATTGTCTAAATGGAACTTCTTAGTTATAATGAAGTATTTTCGTTAAAATCGCTTCATTGGATTTCGTAATTACGTTAAAAATTTTCATTGGATATATGAAAACTTAAGTTTGTCCAAGTTAAACAAAAAATTTTAATTGGGAACATAAAAAAACAATATACAAACATAACTATATTCATAAATTAATACAAAATTATAGTTTCCTTAAAAAAAATGTTTAATTGTTAATTAAAAAATGTAAGATTTAATAATTTCATACATCTAATGTTACATGAATGCCATTAATTTTATGAAATAAAAAAATTTTTTTTTAAAAGCAACATATTTCAATAATTGCCTTCATAAATTTAAATTTTCATTATGACAATAAAAATGTCATTATAGTAATGAAACAAAAACTTTCAATCCACTTTCAATCAAAGTTTTTATTGTTATTGTGGACAATTTAATCTCATATTTACGCTCTTAATTGAGTAAAAAACATAGTTTTTTTTATGCAAAAATTACACAGCCCCAGTAGACAAGCTGGTAGTGAGCTAGTCTATCAGCACCGAGGTTGCGCAATCGAATCCTGCCAGAGACAGAAAAAAAATAAAAAATAAAACAAAGTAAAATAAAATAAAAAAAAATAAAATAAAGTAAATTTATATAAGAAAAAATAGAAAAAAAATAATTAAAAAAAAATAATAAAAAAAATTTTTTTTTAAAGTCATTTTACATGTTAGTTTTAATTTTGGTGACATCGGAGTAATAAGTTATTTAAGTCCCTATTTGTAAGCGGATGTGGTAATGACTTATTTAACTCCCTATTTGTAAGCGAGGGTGGTAAGTACTTGCCTCCAATGACATCACCGTGTTAAAATAATGAGTTAAAATGCCAATGTATAAGTAGTGAAGAGTCGTTATATTAGCTTTTTAACTCATTACTTTGCATTGTAAGTTTTTGCTGGGTAATTTTCATCAAAATGTGAATATATCGCACGATATCTCGTTATCAATTTCTTTAAATATTCAAAGTTAAAAAAAAAATACCTTTGGCGTGGTTCGATTTTGACCAAATTTTACAACTTTTAATTGGAATTTCATAAAAAAAGATGATCTTTATCCCACTGATCCATTTCGGGCAAAAAAAAAACATTTTCCTGGTAACCCGCAAAAGTAAACACGCTGTCTTTACCAGTGTACCGGAGGAGGACATTTCTAAAAAATATGATGTTTTTTCTCTAAGGTACCTTAAACAAGCCCTGGTGTGCAAATCTCAATTTGTTCGATTTTGTTAAAGAAAATTTCGTAAAGTTTGAAATTGGAGATTTGAAAAACACCCCAAAAATTGTTTCCGTTTTTGACATCACCTGAGGAGGACAGGTTAACGCATCCAAAATAAAACTTTAAACCTTTCTCACAATTTCGAGTCTTTTAAATAAAATTTTTACATTACAGATATCAATTTAAAAAATTTTTAAGGTATGCGCTCAAACTTCTCGGGCAAGTAATAATTGGCAAATAAGTGGTCTGGGGCATTTTTTATTACTTGTATCCTCATTTCACTTAATTTATCATCTAGAATAACAACCTAAAGACAAGTAATTTTGTATACTTAAAATATTTCTGTGTGGCGTGATAAGTTCCCAATTTTTCATATTTGATAAATACGCTGTGATTTATTGTTGAGGGAAAGCTAGCTTCTATGCGCATTTCACTGGTTGCTTAGGCCAGCTCATCAGAAAACCTTTTCCAAAGATTTTAGAAAAACCAAAAATATTAAACATATAAAACCCTAAAGCGAATAAGAATTTTAAGCACTCAAATTCTTACTTGTACCAATATCAAAGCTTAAACAAAACACCAACAATAAACAGTGAGTTACCCCTTTCTTACATTCCAATTGGTTGGCTTTTTTCTAAAATGTATAGAATATTTGCATAGACATTTTATATATTAATTATCAAGATTTTGTTTGTCTTGCTTAATTCCCAATTTTTATTCTTGATAAAAACACTAAAATTTATTGTTGATGGGATAAGCTATTCCTATCAGTGATGCCAACTTAGTGCTTTTGGCACTATTTATGGTGCTTTTTGACACCTCAAAACGCCAAAGTTTTATCCATAGTGCCAAACTAAAAAAAAGCACTAACTTGGTGCTTTTTCAATTTTTCGTTAGTGCTTTTAGTGCTTTTTACAATTTTTATTTTTAAAAAATACGATTATATAGAGGATGATTTAGTTGAACTTTGCTAATTGGGGTAAAATTTTCAGAAGGCTTATAAAGATTTTAAGATTTCAAATGATAAAAAAGTGATAAATGAAAGTTACATTCGTTTTACCAAAAACTTTTGTTTACGAGGTTAGAGCTAGGCTTCCTAGCAATTTGGATATTTTACGAAACGTTGCACATTTTAGCGTTGACAACATATTTAGTAATCGTAATAAAAACGATGTATTTCGGTAAACATTTTTATTAAAGATGTAGACACTCCCAGCGGTAAATATTGAAAGGACCGCAAGTGGCAGGCCTTTTTGAAGGCCTCTATACTCCTTTCTAAAAGATTCGCTTCACATGATATCCTGCCTTCAGAAGTATGCCTTCTAGACGGTATAAACTTCTTTTTAAAAGACCTTCTGAAATATTCAGTACACATTCGCTACTCCCTTCTTTGAGAAAGGAAGGTGTTCAGTTTTATTTACTTTTTATTTTTAGTGACCTTCCTTACTCCCTTCTTTGGGAAAGGATCGAAGTTGTTTTTAAAGGAAGTGTGGAAGGCCTTGCGCCCAATGACAACCTGTGTAAAAAATAAATAAGTATGGAATGCGGCGAGAAGGGCTTCTAACTGCTTGTGACTGCTAGATAAGGCCTTCTATTAGGCCTCTTTACTCATTCTAGTTACCGCTGGGCTGTTTCAAAAATAGAATATGGATTGAAAAATATTAGGAATTGTTAAGAAAAAATATGCAGTCGGAAACCGTACAAAAAACCCAAACACTTCAAAAACAAAAAAGAGGCGTAGCTTGGTATATGCAAAGTGTTAAATGAATTTTAGTTTTCCACGTGCTATGCACTTCTACATCTTGTGCTGTTGAAAAAAGGTTTGACTTAGTATCAGATGGCCAACATACTAGTGCTGGGATACTATCGATATTTTCAACTATCGATATTTATCGATAGTTCAGATTTTACTATCGATATATCGATATTACTATCGAGTGAATGTTTGTACTTGTGCAGGAAACTTTAATTATTTTTTTATAAGGCTACAGTTCGTTGTTTTTATCACTTTATTGAATGTATAAGACTTATGTATATACGCACCTTTCTGAAGGAACCAAAGTAACAGGGACTATAAGATATTCCATTGCAACTTTAAAAAATTTACTAAATTCTAAACCCAAAAAGGTAATCAATCTAGCGGACTTATCCTCTAATGGTCGTTCATTGTTTTGTCTTATGCTTGCAATTGCATTTGGATTTGCATTTTTTTACAACATTACAAAAATATTTGCCATTTCAGTCCCTTTATAAACATGCAAAAATTTCGACTTAAAGTCCTTTAATTAGCAGTAAAAAGCACTGCTAAGCAATCCATACCACTTGCCATTCTTGTTGTTTGTATTCATTGCTGTAATTCAGCGCGAATTAATAATATCATGTAAAAATTTGCGGCAAAAAACTATGTGTGTATAGCTGCTGTATCATGTCTTCATAGCAGTGTTCCCAGTTTTGGGGATAATTTTTTTTAATTGGGGATAACAATTTCGTGAAAAGCCCCAGGGGATTTTTCGGGGAAAAGCGCTTTTTTCGCTAGGGATTTTTGGGGATAACATATTATTATAAATTTAATTTTTGCAATGGCAAGACCGATTTGGTCATGATGTGGGTACAAATTTTAGTCTTTTTTGCGGTTTAAAACTATTTCAAGAACTTGTTGAAATAGTTTCAAATATGCTTTTTGTACCAACTAGCGTTTCTTCTGTTGAACTAGCTTTTTTCTGTAATGAATACAACTAAAATCAATATTTGCAACAGAATGCAATATGAGTTATAATGAGCTCTTCTTAGAATAAATACACACTTTAAAATACTGCAGCTTGCTGTGACAAATTTATTCAATAATCTCAAATGCACTTTTTAAACAGGCAACATGTAACGCAAAATTGCATTGGCTTATGAATTAGAAGATTATGATTCCCTAGTTTTGGAAATTATAAATATGTATTGACGCATAATTTTTTTTTCTTTGGGTTTTTACGTTACCCTTGTACATAGATACGAAGAACTCAAAAGTAACATAACATTAGTTTTAATAATATATTACACAAATGGATTTATTTAAATAAATGGATGTATGCATATTTTTCCATTGACATAATATTATGTATTTTATTTTTAAGAAAATTTTGGTGATTTTTGGGGATAATAAAATGGCAATTTTGGGGATTTTTGGGGATGAAAAATCGCAAATTGGGGATAAGGCTTAAAATAAAACTGAGAATTCTGCTTCATAGCTGTATTTTAAATAATAATAATATCGATATTGATATTTTTCCTATCGATATTTTCGATATTTTAAGACTATCGATAATATCGATACTCTATCGATAGTTTCCCAGCACTACAACATACATGTTTTTTCTATTTTACACCTTATGTGTGTTCTTTATTCAGAAGCGTACATATGTTAAAATAATTGGATAGTATCATGCGCCAATTGTTTTATTAAACTTTGCACGATTTTAATTTAGATTTATTTAAACGATAAAATATAAGTTTTTTTTTATCAAATATGTGCTGTCATTAAGTTTAATAAACAATGGTCGGTCATTGCAATTTTTCGGTATTTTGCAACAGGCCATATTTTTTCGAGTTACCAAAATCGAGGTCGCACTGTATTACTTTAAAACTGTGTTATGGCCAATTTAAACTCTAAGGGCCATTTTTATAACTTGGCGTTAGCTCTTAGCCGACAGTTAACAGACGCTTTTTGACAGATAACACATTATTATCTGTCAATTTAATCTTAACTTTAGCTAACTTCAAGTTGTAATAATGGCCCTAAAAGATTTGAATGATATTATTTTTATTGAAGATAATAATAATACATGTAAAAATGCTTATATACAAATACATATATATTTTTTATTTAATCTTAAATGAAAATGGTCCCCATCAACGCCGTCGCCTTTTTTTAAATTTTGGAGGTATATAATATTAGACACAGCCGAATGCAACTTGTTTTGTGTTTAATTAAATTGTAAAAAAAAGCTTAGTGATTTTTTACGCTTTTTTTTGCTCGAAATAGTGCTTTTTTTAATTTTAAAGTGCTTTTTACTCTCAAAAAGTTGGCATCACTGATTCCTATGCTCATTTCACCTGTTGCTTTGGCCAGATTGTTAGGAAACTTCATCCAAAGATTTTAGAAAAACTAAAAATATTAAACAAATAAAACTGTTAAAGGCTGTTTTACACTATCACACAAGTCTTAAGACTTTTGGTCTTACAAAATGAAATGATTTTTGGTCTGATTGTCAAAAAATCAAAGAGAAATTTTTTTTCATTACATTTTGCTTCTACACTATCACACTTCAAATAAAAAGTAAAATCTTTGTGATTTATGAGATCCACTTTAGATTACAAAATAAAGACGAAAAAACATTTTATTAAGCATTGGAACATTGTTAGCTGGCGTATTATTCACTAACTTGCACATTTAAACTTGCACCTTGGTCCTCAGATATATTTTTGCTTTATTTTTAATAGTTCTTTAATATTTAATAATTTTTATTTTGATGTGGCCGGCAAATTATTCAACAGCTGTTTTTTTATTTTCTTCTAGGGTGGAAAAGTTGATACAATCATATTTTTTTTCGTCTGTGTACCGTATTTAACGATTTTTTACAACAAATATTTGTGATTTATTTAAATTTTAAAAGAATTCACTTGAAATTTTATATTTTTTTTATCGTCTTGCAATTTTTTATTAGAAAAAATAATAGTGAATATTTGTGCACAAAATTTTAATTTTCCATCCCTGATTTTCTTCTTGTGCTTTTGTAAAAACACAATTCTGATAAAATGAAAAATCTAATCGTTTAGAAAAATTTCAAAAAATAGAGAGAACCATACGACTGCCAAATTTCTTTACGTATTTTTTGACATTTCATTACAAAATGGTTTTACACTATTATACATTATGAATGATTTGTAAGTTTTTGACATGTCTTAACACAAAGTATTATAGTCTAAAATGGCCTTAAGCAAATAAGAATTATAAGCACCAGCACAAAACAACTTGTTCTATTGTTTTCGCAAGAAAATCAAAAAATTAAACACGTTGTCAGTTCAGTTTTTTTAGGCCGTGCATTATCAAAATAATTTTTGGGAATCGAAAAGAAAATTTCTTTCGTTTATTAACATTGAAAACAAAAACAAATTTTAGTTTTTGATTACACTACGTGACAAAATTTCAACAAAGTCGTGACCAAATAAAACTGACAGCTAATTTAAAATGTAAAATTTTCCGCTGAATCCGAATATGAAGTCAGAATTGTCAAAAGTAGAACAGTTTTTGTGATATTCCAAAATAACCGTTATTTGTGTTTTTAAAAAAGATGATGTGACTGAAATGCAAATATCTTAAAAAATTGTAAACGGATTATGTTACTCTTTCTTTTTTGTGAAAGGTTATAAAATTTCTAAAATAACCATGGATTGCTAGTGAATATTGGTGAAGAAATGACAGAGTTACTGGGGACAAAAGTTCAAGCTTCATTGAAAATTTTATGATTTTGTTCAATTTTGCTCTTTTCAAAATATTTTTTTAACCCAATGATTTAAAAGTCCTAATGTTTTATTGCATGCAACATTAGATTATTTTAATATGAACATTTTGCGCCCAACAAGACATAGATTGGTACAAAAATTACAAAGCCACAGAAGATTTAGTAAATTAACCCACATAAAAATTCAATACTTTTAAGCAATTTTTAATATTTATTGTTACTAAAAATTTAGCTTTGTATATTAATTTGTTGTGGGTTAGTTCAGTTAATCTTCTGTAGCTTTGTCATTTTTGCACCGATCCGGATCCTATTGGGCGCCAAAATGTTCGTATTGAAATAGGCTTTTATTTTTTGGATATTTCCATTTCAGTCACAGCATCTTTTTTAAAAACACAAATAACGGTTATTTTGGAATATCTCAAAAACTGTTCTACTTTTGACAATTCTGACTTCATATTTGGATTCGGCGGAAAATTTTACTTAAAGATTAGACGTCAAATTTATTTGGTCAACAAATTGTCACGTAGTGTTATGGTTTTCAATAAAAATATGCAAAACAAATGTTCTTGTCGACATTGTTATCCAGCCATAAACTCTTTTTTCTATGTATGTGAAAATTTTTATTATTTTTAAAACGTTTGTTTAATTTTTTCCCTGATGATGATACACATTGATGTATCGAAATATTTGATACTTAATAAAATAAAACTCAAAAACTTTTTATATAAAAAGAATTAGCCTCAAGCTTAATATTTTTGTTATACAACAATTAACGAATTAAAAATTACTAGTTTGCTTTTTGCGCGTGCACATTTTTGTGCATAATATTAAGTTTTTTTTGGAAATAGCTGCATGCATATTTAAAACATTTTTGTGCATATTTAGACTGGCCCTGATTATGACACACAACAAAGTGTCACAGTGCCCATGGACAATAAGACACTTTTAAAAGTGTCATAAGGGTCATTAACATTTTGACACATTTTGGTGTTAATTCAATTTCAAATGTGTCGCAATCCCATTTTTATACCCTCCACCACAATTAGTTGTGAAGAGGGTATATTCAGTTTGTCATTCCGTGTGAAACTTTTTTACTATTCATCTCAGACCCTATAAAGTATATTTATTCTGGGTCCTTGAGTAATTTTAAGTCGATTTAGCCATGTCCGTCTGTCTGTCCGTCTGTCCGTCTGTCCGTATGTCCGTCTGTCCGTCTGTTGAAAACACGCTCACTTTCGAAAAACTCAAAAGAAATCAACAAACTTGGTGTCAAATTGCTTGTAGTTATCCTAAGCAGTTTGGGATTGAAATTCAGCAAAATCGGTTCAATATGATCTGAGCTATGAAACAAAATGTGGAACCACCACCTAAAAAAATTGATAATTTTGTTACAAAAACTAACATAAATGGTGGAAAAATGCACAGAATGATATAAGATTTCGCAAAAATTCGTTTTATTCAACTGGAAATCACGCTGTGAAATTTCGTGAAGATCCGTCAATAATTTACCCTAGGCCCCATATAAGCCCTACTCCCGGAAAACAGTATATTAAGCCTAAAACCCTAACTAACAATGCAATCATAACAAATTTTGGCACGTCACAGTTTAATAGGACTAGAAATAAAACTATTAAGTTTCGTGAAGATCAGTCCATAATTTACCATAGGCCCCATATAAAACCTACTTCCGGAAAACAACTTAGTACGCCTAAAAACGTAAAAAATAATGCTATCATAACAAAATTTGGTACATCAAAGTTTTATTGGACAAGAAATAAAATTGTGTTATTTCGTGAAGATCGGTCCATAACTTACCCTGGGCCCCATATAAACCGTACTCCCGGAAAACAGTTTAGTACGCCTAAGTCCGTAAAAAATAATGCTATCATAACAAAATTTGGAACATCAAAGTTTTATAGAACTGGGAAAAAGACTGTGAAATTTCGTGAAGATCGGTCCATAATTTACCCTAGGCCCCATATAAACCCTACTACCGGAAAACAGTTTAGTCGCCTAAATCCATAATTAATAACAAATCGTCACAGTTTAAGATAATAATAACATCATACAGATATTACTCTTTAAACATTCGAACTGTCGGTGGAGGGTATCAAAGATTCGGCACAGCCGAATATAGCACTCTAACTTGTTTTTTTTTTATAAACCAAAAATTTTTATATTTTTCTGTGTTTACATTTTTAAATATTTTTTTAGGAATTTATTAAGCAAAGATAAATTAATAGGGGTTTTCATGATATCGATTAAAATTGCCATTTGTGCAAATGGGCAAACTTGCAAGCACAGAACACTAACAGAACTGTAAAAAGTGACGTGTGAAAAAGGCCCAAATCAGTTTCGAGGGCAGCTTTCGAAAAATGAGACCGGAAAGCTTTTTTTGGTAGTGCAGTGGCAAGGTGAAAAACAGACCGCAACAATCAACACAAATGGCGTGATCAAAACAAAAACAACATAACACAAACCACGTTAAACAAATGCATTAGTTCAACAAACGTTGTTTTTTGTGCAAAAAAAAATGTATTTAGTAATATTGTTTTGCTTTATAATGTTATTTACTTACTTAAATATTATGTACTCGTGTTGTGGTGAACTTAAAAGTTAATTTTTACAACAGTTTTGCAAATAAATCTTAGCTAAATAAATTTGTGTTCATTGTATTGCGGCATAAAAGCTGATCAAAAGAGAAATGCAAAAGGGCAGCTTTCTTAGAAAGAGACAACAAAAACGCAAAATCTTCCGTCCCGTGACAGTTCTGTTAGTATTCTGTGCTTGCGAGGCTTGTTTTATGAAGACCTTTTTTAGTTTTTGCGAAATTTCAAACAATTAATCGAGCCCTTAGAGCAAAAATGATGTAGCCAAAAAAAATTTGGCCCATTTTCAATAGGCTTGGTCTTTGTGCCAATAACAACCTATGTCCCAAATTTTATCAAATTATCCCCAAAATTGCGACCTGTACTCTGCGCACAAGGTTACATGGACAGCCAGCCAGCCGGACGGACATCGTTAGTTCGACTCAGAAAGTGGTTCTGAGTCGGTCGGTATACTTTAAGGTGGGTCTAGAACCAATATATTAAGGCGTTACACACATCAGCACAAATGCGTAATACCCTCTCCACTATTGTGGTGTGGGTATAAAAAATCTGTTTGTATGAATTGAACAGCGAAAGTTGACGAGCCAAATTTACGAATAATTTTTGACAGTTCATTTGCGAGGGCGTAAAAATGCACAGTTTGCACAGAATGCGAGAGTTTTAAGCGATAGCATGAACACCCTTATTATTTTTTTATTTGATATAAAAATTTTTAAAGCAGCGAATCTGTTGTTTGTTATACCAAAGAGTAATAAATCCTTGAGCTCTTTGCAAAGAAGTTTAAGATTGCGATTCGGTATTTTCTAATTCGGATTTTGAATTCGGGATTTTAATGAAAGATAATATATCAGTTACTGAAAACAAAAGTTGTTTTACTAGATCTTACAACCGATATTTTTGTCTATCCATTGAAGAATTTGTCAAAATAAGAAAACTAAAAATCGCCCAAAAATGCTTTCGTTGTAAATTAAAAAATGATATTTATTTAAGGGGATTTAAATAAATATTGGCGCCTTTTTTTCATAATGATTTTTTTTTTTTGGTCGATAATTTCTTATGAAATTTTCCCTCCAATTTAATATATTAAAAAAAATTCCAAAAAATAAAATATCTCCCCAAAGACCGTAGTTGTTGTTTTCTGCACTAATTTCTTGGGGGTTATTTCCTACGAAAAGTCGTTCCTTTTAGCTGGGTACTGTCAATCTATCCAACTTTTTGTAAGTGAACATTTTTGCAAGTGAAGTGTTACTGCCTGTTTTTTTATGACGAGTGCAAACCTCCTTCGTTCACTTAAGTTAAATAAGTGAGTTTTGCTCCCGTCATCTAAAAACCGTACATTTATTTACTTTTTAGACACTTCACCACCACTAGTGCTGAATGAGGTTCATTCTGTGTCAAACTTTTTTTAATATTCATCTGAACCCCCATAAAGAATACATATTATGGGAAATCCTTAGTCGATTTAACGATGTCTGTCCAGCTGTCCATCTGCTTAAAACACCCTGATTTCAAAAAGATTCAAAAAAAAACAGCAATATTGGTGTCAAATTATTTCTAGTTCTCCTTAGCAGCTTGGGATTGAAATCCAGCACAATCTGCTAAGTAGGGAAAGAGTTGTGAACCCAAATGCGCAATAACCTGCTAAAAAACGTATATTTTTGTTACAGATTAGTGACGGAATGCACCAAATGTCATTAAATTTCGCACTTATTTTGTGAAGAACCCCAAATTGGGGTTTGTTAGCTATTATAAGTTAGCATTTAATATGTTTTATAGTGTAATGCTGTCATGTAGAATTTTTCTTAAAATAATACGTTTAATGAAAATAAAACGCTATCGAACTTATCCACGAGCTATTTCTCTACATATCAAACATGTTTTTTATAACAAACTGAACTCTTATGATGTTTTCTTTCCTGACACTAATGTTCCATGTATGCTACCATTTTCCATGTGAGAAGTTGTCGTTTTCCTTTTTAAATATGTTGTAAAAATACATGGCAAATTTGTTCCATTCCTTTGCCCCAATTATAATTGAGTGTTAGAAAATACTCTTTTTGCATCTGCGCTAAGTACTTTTTATGCAAGCAAGTATTTGTTTAAACTTTTTCTTGTGTTTGCGTACAATTGTGTTATATTATGATTTATGGTTATATTGTGATGGATAAATATACTTTTGGTTTTTCGTTTGTTTTACTTTTATTGAATAATTATTTTTTTTTAAGAACAGCTGACTTTAATTATTGAAAATCAGTGTTGAGTATCGCTTTAGTGCAAGCTTTGAATTCAATATTTAACACGCTAAATGCACATTAGTGTTGAGTGTAAAAAGTAGATATTTTTTATACTGCAGTATTATTTTTAGAAAAGGAAACACCAGTATTAAAAATTGTATTGCACATATTACTAAAAGCTGTTTTACACTATCACACAAGTCTTAAGTATGTAGACGAAAAAGCTTGCCTGGGGGCTAATTCTGGTAGTCGTGATCGAATCCTTTTTGATTCGAAATTCTTCACGTCGATACTGAATGGATCGCAATTATTTGTTCAGTGTTGTGAAAACTCAAGTAAATGCTTTACAAAACTGAAAAAATAATTTAAATTTGTTTAATATCGACTTGAAGAATTAGAAAAAGAATCGTATTCGAATTGAAAAAGCATTCGATAACGACTGCCTTTTTTTGTACCCTCCACCGCAATTAGTTGTAAAGAGGATTTACAAAGTTTGTCATTCCGTGTAAAACGTTTTTATTATTCATCTCAGACCCCATAAAGTAAATATATTCTGGGTCCTTGAGTAATTCTAAATCGATTTCGCCATTTCCGTCTGTCTGTCCGTCTGTTGAAAACACGCTAACTTTCGAAAAACTCAAAACAAATAAACAAACTTGGTGTAAAATTGCTTGTAGTTATCCGAAGCAGCTGGGGATTGATATCCAGCAAAATCGGTTCAGTAGGATCAGAGCTATGAATCAAAATGTAGAACCAAAACCTAAAAAAAATTGTTAATTTTGTTACAAAAACTAACATAAATGGTGGAATATTGCACAGAATGATATAAGATTTTGCAGAAATTCGTTTTATTCGACTGGAATTTCGTGAAGATCCGTCCATAATTTAACCTAGGTCCCATGTTAGCCCTACACAGAAAAAATTATTGCCGAATTATTTTCAAACAAACGTTTGTTTGAAAATTTTTTTAATTTCTATAAATTTTTTTACTGATTCAAACAATATTTTTGTTTGATTTTTATTTAACCAACAAAAATGTGGACAACTCTTCAAAAATATAATAAACGCGTTATTGATGTCAAGTTTTAATAACTTTGTATGAAATATTTAACGCTCTTTAATGTTGTCGTCTTTTTGCATTTTTTTATTTGATCGTAAGCAACACTTCTTTATGTAAAATATAAGAACAACAACAAAAAACACGCACAGTCTATTTTTGGACGCTTTAAAAAAGTGCAACTATAAGAAAAACAATAGCAGAAACAACATTACAAGAAACGAAATCCCGTATTCAATTTTTTAAAACTGTTTGGTTAAATACATCAAATACAAAAATAGAATGATGACTAAAAACATATCGAGTCGATCTGCTGCCGTTTTTGGTTACATTTCTTCTTTAGCAAAGGAAAGGATACAGCAACAGAGAGTGATAAAGAAAAACATTGTGTTGTGTGTGTATAAATAAGACTTCGTTCAAAAATTATTCCAACAAAAAATATGTGTCTCAAAGCCATTCGGCGCCTCTGCTCTGCCGTTATCTTCTCATACAGTGCTTACTTGTGTGCGCGTCATTGCTTGTGCAAAAACTTTTTTTATTTTGAAATTTAGTATATGCATTTTAATAAACTTTTTGTTTGATTCAGTTAAATTATTTGTTTGAAAAAATCAGTGTTTTTTTCAATAAACAAAATGCAAATAAATTGTTTGAATATGCAAATTTGTTTATAGGACCGATTTCAGTCAAAAAATTTTTTGATTCTACAAATTTTTTGTTTGAATTGGAAAAATAATTTTTTCTGTGTACTCCCGGAAAACAGTATAGTACGCCTAAAAACCTAATTACCAATGTTATCATACCAAAATTTGGCTCGTCACAGTTTAATAAGACTAAAAGTAACACTGTGAAATTTCGTGAAGATCAGTGTATAATTTACCCTAGGGCCCATATAAACCCTACTCCCGGAAAACAGTTTGGTACGCCTAATAACGTAAAAAATAATGCTATCATAACAAAATTTGGTACATCACAGTTTTATAGAACTAGCAATGACACTGTGAAATTTCGTGAAGATCGGTCTATAATTTACCCTGGGCCCCGTATAAACCCTACTCCTGGAAAACAGTTTAGTACGCCTTAAACCATAACACAGAAAAAATTATTTTTCCAATTCAAACAATAAATTTGTAGAATCAAACAATTTTTTGTCTGAAATCGGTCCTATAAACATTCGCATATTCAAACAATTTATTTGCATTTTGTTTATTGAAAAAAAACACTGATTTTTTCAAACAAATAATTTAACTGAATCAAACAAAAAGTTTACTGAAATTCATATACTAAATTTCAAAATCAAAAAAAAAACAGGTTTTTGCACAAGTAATGATGCGTACACAAGCAGGCACTGCATTAGAAGATGATGGCAGAGAGAGCAGAGCGGCCGGCTGGCTTTGAGACACATTTTTTTGTTGGAATAATTTTTGAACGTAGTTCTTTTTTTAGACACACAATTTTTTTCGTCATCACTCACTGTTGCTGTATCCTTTCCTTTGCTAATGAAGAAGAAATGTAACCCAAAAACGGCGACAGACCGACTCGATATGTTTTTCGTCATCATTATATTTTTGTATTTGATGTATTTAAGCAAACAGTTTGAAAAAATTGAATACGGGATTTTGGGTTTTTTTTAACCAACTTTGAAACCAACCAAAAATTTATTTTGTTTCTTATAATGTTGTTGTTGTTTAAAAAGAGTGAAACGTTTTTTTACCTGCTATTTTGTTTTTTTTTTTTTTTTACTTCAAACCTCTTCATCTTTCTTACTGTTGTACATTTTTAAAGTGTCCAAAAATAGACTGTATGTGTTTTTTGTTGTAGTTCTTATATTTCACATTAGGAAGTGTTGCTTACCATCAAATAAAAAAAATGCAAAAAGACGACAACATTAAAAAGCGTTAAATATATCATACAAAATTATGAAAACTTGATTGGTTTCACGCGTGTATTATATTTTTGAATGGTAGTTAACATTTTTGTTGGTTAAATAAAAATCAAACAAAAATTTTAATTGAATCAGTAAAAAAATTTGTAGAAATTAAAAAAATTTTCAAACAAGCGTTTGTTTGAAAATAATTCGGCAATAATTTTTTCTGTAATGCTATTATAACAAAATTTGGTATATCACAGTTTTATTGAACAAGAAATAAGACTGTAGAATTTTGTGAAGAACGGTCCATAATTTACCATAGGCCCCATATAAGCCCTTTTACTGGAAAACAGCTTAGTACGCCTAAACCCGTAATTAACAATGCTATCATAATATAAATTGGTACGTCACAGTTTTATAGGACTAAAAATGACAATGTGCATAAATAATTAAATACGCCTAAAATCTTAGCACCGTATTGCGGTAAACTTTCTTCCAGCTTAGCTTCATATGTGCAGAAAAAATGTTATGCAATTTTGTGATATACGGTCAATAATTAACCTTAGATTGCATATTAGCAGCCTTCTGAAATTCACTGCAAACGCTAAAACTAATTGCACCGCTGTATTGAAATTTATGTTTTTTAATACCAGAAATCACTCTGCAGAGTTTTGGGATAATTAAATATAAATTGCCCTGCTGAAAATCATTTGGGTTCGTCTTAAACTAATACGAGTCATGACATTTCACTTAAGCTAGTTAAAATTGGTAAAAAAAAACGGAATAAAACTTTCTGATTGTCGGTCAATAATTAAATATAGGTTTAAACCGCAACCAATTTTAATGTAGATGTCTGTTTTTATAATGATTGTAATATTAGAGAGACATCATACAGTCATTACTCCTAAAACATTCCAACTGTCGGTGGAGAGTATCAAAAATTCGGCACAGCCGAATATAGCACTTGAACTTGTTAAATAGAAATTAAAAAAAAAAACAATAGCAACTTATCATGACAGGTTTGTTTTATTCTCAAAATATCTAATACTTGTGTAATAGGGTAAGGTCCCCTTAAATGAATTATTTTTCTTTTGTTGTTAAGTATTCATGTGTTTTTAATTAACAAGTATTAAGCCAACTTTAAAGCTTTTTTTTATTTTTATTTTTTGTTTTTTTTTTGGTTCTGGCAACGCTGATTATGTCCGCACCTCCCAAAATATAAATAAAATAAATAAACAATAAAATCTAACCTTTAATTTTTTGCTTTTAATGCAAAATGTCATTTATACAGGCAATCGTGATGAAGGGGATAACGAATTTACTTTAAGCCAAACAGCAAGAAAAAACCCCCCAATTGTTCTTGAACCGACTGACTGCTACTTGTCTTTTAAAATAGGAATTCCTATAATACGGTATATGGTTTTAATATTTATAGAGTTTTATTTTCAGCGCTTTTATTTTCTTTTATAGCACTTCATTTTAAACGAGCAAAATACAAACAATTCAACAAAAAATCACTTTTAACGAAATCGCAGTAGTAGTAGATAATTGTATGCAAAAGAAGGTATATTAAATTCTCGTATCATACATCGCATAAGAGTTTATAATTTACATACTACCGTGTTTTATTTTTAAACTCCCTGTGGCAAAATGACAACCAATCTGGATTTTTTTTTCGTTTTGTATTGAAATTTTTTTAAAAAATCTACCCATCTACTTCTGTTTGCAGCAGTCGCAGTGTACGTACTTGTATCTATTACTTACGATTATTATGAAAAAATAACAAAATTTAACGCCTGAGGCGTTTTAACGCTTAAATTATAACAACTATTTTGCTGAAACTACTAACATACATATACGGAAATATACGCACACGCACACATTCACTCATTTAAAGTGATATTCCTATATAGTAGTTATGTTCGCAAGCAGGATGCTTATTTTTTGTTTGTATTTGTACAAGCATGCATGAAATAACTGCTTTTATATAGAGAATAAAAAACTTTTTATATATTTTTTTTTTATATCACAAGTCTAAGTCAGGGGCAGCAGACAATCTTATACATCACAAAATGATATCATATAAAAGCATTCGATATCGATTGAAATTTGTTTTAAAAGTACATTAAAGTATTGATCGTTGTAAATTTTTATATTTGCCACTGGCGCTTTAACTAAATTTGCCCAATTGAATATAGATTTACAAACATTTTTTTCTTACCCTGCTTTTACCCAGTCAAAGTGGTACAAGTACAATGTCATCGAAACAAAAACCAACCATGTTTATGTAGGCCTAGGTCGCATACAAAAACAGGTTTATATGGAAAACAAAATTTTCAAATCCCCTCCCAAACAAACACACAGAGACATTTATTATATCGCCTTGGAAAATTCAAAAGGCCGTAGTTACACTTTTTAGTTTTTCTTTACATAAAAAAACTTAATTGACTTAAGACTATTTAGTTATTCGTAGCCAACTAATTCGAAGAAAACCAAAGCTGATTAATTTAAATAAACAAAAGTAATAAAATGACAATTTCATTGCTGCTGAAGCCATAAAGATATAAGTACATAATTAATTTGTTTATAATAGTAAAAAGATAAAAAATATCGATTAAGCTGTTAAAAAATTTCATTTTTTTTTTGCAACAAAAATAAACCTTTCCTAGCTCTACGGAACGACTGAAATGTCTGAAGTGCACAGCCACGTATTCAAGCTAGTTTAAAAAAGATCGCAATATTTCAAAAGTACATGTGTAAAATTTACGTAGATTATCTTTCTAAGGTAAAATTTGTACATTAATTTGCCCAACTCCAAAAATTATCGAGATCCCATTTAAAACCTTTTATTATATATTAATTTTGTAAACAAAAAAAATTTAAAGAAAAACAAGTAAGAGTACTATATTCGGATATGCCGAATCTTATATACCCTTCACCATTTTGCGAGCAGAATACAGAGCAGCTAGACAAAAACAAAAAAAATTTTTACATATACATACATATTTACAATACTAAAAACTTTAATTATAATTTAAATTTAAAAAGCGAAAACTGGTAAATCGTTTTTGAACATACAAATTAAAAAAAAATTTGTTTTTGAAAAACCAAGATTCGAACCAGCGGACTGACATTTTCTAACCTCAACAAACCCCCTAGACAACTGAACCATGAAGGAATGTTGTTTGAATAGCATTAAAATGAAGTATGGCCCGTTTTATTGTTCACAACTCAACTTATTTGAATTGCAAATCAAAATGATCACTTTTGGCTTAGAAGTGCTTTGCGTCTGTAAATAAATTTATGTTACTCTTAAACTTATGTATATCCAATTCTCCAACTTTTCCAGTATAATAAGGACACCATTGGCTTATTTTAGTAAGTTTTCCTTTAAGAATCACTTATCTTATTTGTTTCCTATTTCAAAACGATAAAATTCCAAAATTTTTCAAAAATGACAACCCGGTACACCCATTATATCTGCTAGAACAAAAGTTATGCCGTATATGAAGAAATTTGGACAAAAATTTTGTTGGTATATCCCCTTTACAAATAATGCCTTATATGAATAAAATTTAAGCTTTGTGGATTACATACTTATATAAATTTTGTTTAGATTTTTCGCTGCTTAAAGCCTATAAGATTTCAGGTGACGATATGCATGAGTTGGAATTTACAGTTTTTCTTTTATTGCTTATAAAGTTTAACTGTGAGAACACTAATGCATTTCTATTGCGTTTAAAGAGATTTTGTTTTTTTTCGCAAAATCTGCTTTAAGCTATAAAATCATTTTACTTTTTTTACCACTCTCAGACAGTTAAAATTTTAATTTTAAAATTTAAAACGGAAAAAAACAAACTCTTGAATATAATAAAAACTTTCTATAATTGCAAATAAATTGTGATTTATTATTTTATTGGCTTCAGTTTGTTGATGTTAATAGTTACCCAAGCCTATCAATTTATTTATTCCAGTTAAATTATAAGGAAACTTTTTTTCCCAAAAAATTTATATAACTTGGTTTATAACAAGCGTTCAAAAAGAAAAATGTAGAAAAACGCAAGCGTTCAAAAAGAAAAATGTAGAAAAGTGCAAAAATCAATAATAAAATAAAATTTTTTTGTTTTTTACTGAAGAAAATTATTTACTTTTCTTTTAATGACAATCATCAAAACACATGTGGGGGATTCACAAGGTGTCATAAAGTCATATGTCTTAAAATAATAACATGAAAAAATACGACTATTGTGAACAACCCCTCATAATTTAGTATGCTATTTTGAATTTAAATCAGCTGATTTAAAACAAATATAAAAAATAAATAATTAACTAACATCAAAATATTTTTTAATTCTTTTCCATGAATTAATAAATTAAATTGGATCTTACCTGACTATTTTCCATTTTGCAGACGCAAATAAGAAAAAAATTTTATTTAGTTTGTGTACCAAACATCAGAGTCATAAGCCGATCTTATTTGACGCCGCAAGTGATTTCTTGCAAAAATTGCTAGCCGCAAGTCAAATTTTGATGTTAACCGGAGAAAATTATACCATCAACGGCGACGGCTACAAGATCTAACGCGATACGGCTCAGCCGCTCAGCTCTGGTCTCTTCTGATTAATTACGACAGCACAATAAACACAGCAAGCAACGTTCTATTAATTTAAGACACTTTTTGTTTACAAAGCAACAACAATATTTTTAAGCCATTGTAAAATATTAGAACATTATGACAATATAACATGATAGCACACCTTGTGAATACCACAATGGTTTTTGTCATAGATGGGGGTAGTGCACTAGTTCAAAATGATTGCAATAATTTTGTTGATGTTGAGTGATAAATGGAAAATTAGCAATCTCACTACACATGAGTGATTGTAATATTAAAACATTTTGCGCTAAAAAAATAGTTTGATATAAAAAAAGCAATCATTTTTCTTCACTTATTTGACTAAAAATTTTGCACACAATTTAAAATAGAAAACTTTTCTTTTCAGGATTAAATCCAAGAATTATTCCGTTATTGACAGAATTTCATTTAGTTTTATTTCTTTTGCTTATGCAAAACATCAGAAAACCATGCACAAAGTTAAATTTTAGTGACATTATGTTTTTTACAGCTTACGAAATGCAAATAAATTGTTTGAATATGCAGATGTTTTGATTCTACAAATTTTTTGTTTGAATTGGAAAAACAATTTTTTCTGTGTAAAGTAATACTTTCTTCAAGCCAAGAAAATCCAAAAATAGTTAATCAAAAATTCCTTAAAGCAAAAAATACAAAAGTTGCTTATTTTTATTAAAAATAAGAAAGATATTTCAGAGTTTAAGCTCCATTTATTCAATATTAGTCTGGTTTTCTTATTTTAAGATAGAATCACACAGAAAAAAATACCAATGTAAGATTAACATGGCAAAATGTTGATTGAGAATTTTTTAAATTTATTTATTTCATATTAATTTTAAATGAAATATATTAAAATAACCTTAAATCACGTTAATTAAATATTACTCACTGTTTAAATAACATTGTTCAATATTGAATC
The DNA here is from genome assembly GCA_930367215.1 of Pollenia angustigena. Lineage (NCBI taxonomy): Eukaryota > Metazoa > Arthropoda > Insecta > Diptera > Polleniidae > Pollenia > Pollenia angustigena. Next base: position 277,293,305 of record OV884056.1, read on the forward strand.
CATAAAAACCTATTTTATATTAAAATCAAAAATGTATCTTGTTAAATTAACATGCAAACATGCTTAAGTATGAACATTTTTTTTATTTCCATGTTTAAAATATGTTATAAAAATAAGACAATTCCCGTATTCTTTTAATTGAAATTATTAAGTTAAATAGTACATGAAGTTTTCAAAGTAGAATGATGACGAAAACCACATCGGGATACGCTGCTGATGCTGCTTTTAACAAAGGAGAATACAAAAAAAGTTAAACATGTGTTCCAGGGGTAAGTATTTTAATTATTCTTAAATAAATGCATATGTTGTCTCTAAAGCTTCTTCACACTGTTATATCATATTCCAACCAATTTGATTCTATCTAAAATTCACGTTGTTTCAACTTGAAAGAACTTTCATTCAACGTGATTCGGATTGTTATTTCAATATAAATGACATTTTGCTCTAACTTTTCTGCAATGTTAAATTAACATAAATTATAGTTATTCGCAAGTTATTGTAAAATCAAGTTGAATTAACATGAAAAATGTACGAAGCAAAATCACCACCGAAAAATTTTAAATCAACCTTGTTTTCGACGTTTTAACCTTAATTTTTTCCGTGTGATCGAATTTCTTGCATCAAGGAACAAATACTGCGGATTTCTCTAAATTTTTCAGTAAATGCTCAAGAAAACTTAATTAAATTCAATTATTTCTTATTTAAATCAAAATGCTAAGCAATTCAATAAAATGTTTTTATTTTTATGTTAGGTTTTCTTAATGCTACACTTTTTTAAGTAAAATAAGTTAGAGTGCTATATTTGGCTGTGCCGAATCCTTGATACCCTCCACCGACAGTTCGAATGTTTTAGGAGAAATATCTGTATGATGTCTAGTTATTATTATTATCTTTAGAAAAACAGACATCTGCGTTAAAATTGGTTGCGGATTAGACCAATATAAAATTATTGACCGACAATCAGAAAGTATAAAGCTTTTTTTTAGCAATTTTAAATAGCTTGAGTAATATATCATAATTCGTAACAGTTTAAGCCAACTTAAATGATTTTTAGGAGGGCAATTTATATTGGAGCTATGAACGAATCATCCCAAAATTCTGCAGAGTGATTTCTGCTATTAAAAACATCATTTGCAATACAGCGGTGCAATTAGATTTAGCGTTTGCAGTGAATTTCAGAAGGCTGCTAAAATGGAATCTAAGGTAAATTATGGACCGTATATTACAAAATACCATAAAATATTTTGTTGGCCATATGAAGCTAAGCTGCGTACTAAACTCTTTTCCGGGAGTAGGGCTTATATGGGGCCTAAGGTAAATTATGAACCGATCTTCACGAAATTTCACAGTATTATTTCTAGTCCTTAAAAACTGTAATGTACCAAATTTGTTTATGAAAGCTTTATTAATTATGGTTTTAGGCGTACTAAACTGTTTTCCGGCAGTAGGGTTTTTATGGGGTCTAGGGTAAATTATGGACCGATCATCACGAAATTTTACAGTCTGATTTCTAGTCTTATTAAACTGTGACGAGCCAGTTATGATAGCATTGTTCATTAGGGTTTTAGGCTTTTTATACTGTTTTCCAGGAGTAGTGCTTATATAGGGCCTAGGGTAAATTATGAACCGATCTTCACAAAACTTTACAGCGGGATATATAAGCTTTTTCATTTCATTCTGTGCATTTTTCCACCATTTATGTTATTTTTTGTAACAAAATAATTAATTTTTTTAGGTGGTGGTTCCACATTTTGATTCATAGCTCTGATCATACTTAACCGATTTTTCTGGATTTCAATCCCAAACTGCTTAGGATAACTACAAGCAATTTGACAGCAAGTAAGTTTATTTCTTTTGAGTTTTTTGAAAGTGAGCGTGTTTTCAACAGACGGATAGACGGACAGACAGACGGAATTACAATTAATTAAGGAGCCAGAATATAAATATATACTTTATGTGGTCTGAGATAAATAATAAGAAAGTTTCACACGGAATGACAAACTTAGTGTACCCTCTTCACAACTTATTGTGGTGGTGGGTATAAAAATCATACTTTTCTTCGTTTTTTGTAATATACTAATGGCCGATTTCACCAATATATATTAAAAATTCGTTTTTCATCTATATATTTTAAAATGAAAAATGTTTGTATGTTTGTTTGTTTTTTTGTTTGTATGTTGGCCTATAGACTCCTAAACTACTGAACCGATTTTCCTGAAATTTGACAGTAGCATCACGTGAGCCCTAAAAATAAATAGGGTACTTATTTTTTTGATAGGGGCAGGGGAATTGGTACCCCCATTGGATGCCAATATTAAATATCGCGTACTTAAGAGCCGCTTCACGCATTTTGTTAACTTTTGGTAGTAGGATCTTCTGAGCCCCAAAATTGAAATAAAGTAGCAGCGTGGGAAGTGGTTTCCCCCTTAAGAACTGTTAAAGTGAGAATGTTCAAACTTTGTAGAAGTTACTCTTATGGTATGCTACAATATTGAAAATAAAAATAAAGCGGTTAGGTGCTGGGGGGGAAATACCTCCCATAGGATGCATATATTAAATATCGCTCAACTGAAGAACTATTAAAGGGAGAGTCATAAAACGTGGTTAAAGCTACTTTAAATTTCAATATACTAATGGGCGGGGTAGACAGAGGAGGAGCAGTTCCCCTCATAGATAGAAATATTAAAAGGAGCCGCCGCACGTATTTTGTTGAACTTTTAGCAGTGGGATCCTCTGAGCCCAAAAATTGAAATAAAATAGCATCGGGGGAAGTGTTACCCTCCATAGGACGCCAATGTTTAATATCGGATATCTTAAAAACTGTTATAGTGAGAAAGTTCAAACTTTGTAGAAGTCACTCTTATGGTATACTTCACTATACTTAATGAAGCGGGTAGCCGCAGGGGGGAAATACCTTCCATAGGATGCATATATTAAATATCTCTCACCCGATAAAGTGGTTAAAGCAGTGTAGCAAAGCGCACCGGGTTAAGCTAGTATCAAATAAAAATAAAAGTTTATGAAAAACTATTTTTAAATATGAATTGTTATTTAAATAGAAATGGTGAAATTGGCCATAAGCAACGAAAACTTGATTTAATGTGTAGTTTATAGAACACGAGCGCCTTACTCGTCCATTCGACTTACATTTAAAACAAAAAGAAATTTCGAAATTTTGTTTTAAATGTAAGTTGAATGGATGAGTAAGGCGCACGTGTTCTATAATCACCACATAAGTAAATATACACAAAAAAATATCTCAAAAAATTGTTAACAACATAGTTTGTTCAACAAACTTTTTATTTGATTCAAGGAAAAAATTTATCAAAATTGCTCTTTGCAAAATAGCACTCAATAAAATATATTTAATAATGAAATTTACTATTTCTTCAAAATTTAAAAAATTTTTGAATCAAAATAAAGACAGTATTTTTTCAACTCTTGTCCATATTTTAAAAGCCTTGATGTCGTTTCAAGTAAAGGCTAGTTTACACGGTAATACAATGTATTACGTCTTAAATTCGGCTCCACGAAAAGCCCCCAATGAAAGAACGCCCAGGAAATATCCCCCAATGAAATAAACCCCAAAAAATAGGAAATAACACCCAAAAACCTTGAATGAAATAACATCGAAAAATAAATGAAATAACCCCCAAAACGAAAACGAAACAACCCCCAATATTTAGGAGTTTTTTCATATAAAATAACACCCAATGATGAAAGTGAAAAAACCCCAATGAAATAAGTCCCATCAGCAACAAAAATGAAATTATGCCCAAAATTCATAAAAGAGTCAGTTTTACCAAGCATTTCATGAAGTCAATATGGACCGATAGCAACGTCGCAAAATTATTGAAATTAATCGTGTGGAGGCTCGCAGGCGTCTTCTTCATAATAAGGATATATGCAACTTGGAAAGTGTGCCAGCCTTCATAATCAACTTTTTTGGTGAAGGAGAACATACAAAGCTCGTTTAAAAGTGACTACTTTTGGTTTTGTGAATGGACTTAGTTTAATGCAGTTAATTTCCCAACGAGCTATCCTTAAACTTTATGGTCATTCCCTTGGTGCAAACTCATGCCAAAATATTTGTTAATGTTGTCCTTTTGGAACGCATGTGCTACTTCTGATGGAGTGTTTGGAGAAATTTCGATAAAGGCGCTAGTTATATATTGAAGTCCACGCTGAATTTTCGAAAAGTCTATATTTTTTGTTGCATGTTGAGCATTGTAACAGAAAGAAATATTTAAAATAAATCGATATTTCAGTAAGCAGTCGTCTTACCTCGCGCAAATTTCTTGGAATGAATCTCTTTATCACTTAAAGCATTTGCTTCTCCAATAACAATGTGCATTTTCTCTTAATATTGTTGAGGGCTTTAAATTCTTTATACGTTTATTTTTGATTACCATGCTTGTGCTCCACAAAATCAAAGCCTGCCTCCTAGATTAACCAGACTTTTACACTCTTCTTGGTAGCACGTATAATAAATTTTATTTTTATACGCAGATTTTTTTGCATATAATTGTTTTTCACTTAAAGAATATAGCAAATTGTTATTTCTTCGTTTTCCACCAACAATTTCGAATTCAATTTTTTTTAAATATTAACATGTGATGATGTAAAGCGTCCGAACTTCGATGCACAACTGAAAATATTTTATGTTTTACAACAACTCAACTCAACAAGCAAGGCAGATTGTACTCATATGTTGACACTGTTATTCCAAAAAACAGTTACTTGAATTCTTAAAAAAAAGGAAAAAGGTCAAACTAAGCAAATGAAATAAACCCCAAATAAAATGAAATAACCCCCAAAAACCAACAACTTTAGAAATGAAGCAACCCACGAATAAAAAATGAAATAACACCCAAATTTTATACACGCTATGAAACAAGCCCCGAATTTTAAAATTAGTTGGGTGTTATTTCATTGGAGATTATTTCATAATTTGAAAATCCCAAGTGAGGAATGAAATAATTCCCAAAAAAATGGAAAACGGCCCAAAAAATTGGGAGTTATTTCATATGAAATAACAAAAATGTTACCACCATCAATATTTACTTGGGGATTAACAAGGTGTCATAAAGACATATGTCTTAAAATAATAACATGCAAACATACGACTGTTGTCTCATAATTCAGTGTGCTATTTGGAATTTAAACCAGCTGATTTAAAACATATATAAATAATAAATATTTACCAAAAATAAAAATATTTTTTAAATCTAATCCATGAATTTATAAATTCAATTAGATCTTACCTGACTATTTTCCATTTTTCAGACTCAAATAACAATTAAGTTTTTTTTTGTTTGTTTAGTGATTTGTTGCAAAAACTGCTAGCCGCAGGTTACTTACGGATATTAGTCGGATAAAATTATACCATCAACGGCGACGGCTTACAAGAACTAATGCGGTTCGGCTCTGCGGCTCAGCGCAAATCTTTTCTGATTAGTTACGACAGCAAAATAAACATAGCAAGCAAAGTTCTATTAATTAAAGACACTTTCTGTTTACAAAGCAACAAAAATATTTTTAAACCATTGTAAAATGTTAGAACGTTATGACAATATGACTTGATAGCACACCTTGTGAATACCCCAACTGTTAAAATACACCTCTGGTGTAATGAGAATACTTAAGTTTCTAAAATGGTTTAGAAATTAAACATTTACCGACCGCTTATAAAATTTTGTTTCCGTATTCTCTCTTATTCAATCCATTTTACTTTTACGTGATAAGATTTTTCTCATTCTACATCATATTTTGACATGCAGTAATACAATGTATTACCGTGTAAACAAGCCTTAAGACTTGAGTGTTTGTAATTCTCATTCGGTTTTCAGTTTTATAGGCTTTTTACACTGATCAATATCTACCATCAAAGATGTAGAAAATGTGAAAGACTCGTTTACATTGCTCACATCTAACATCTACCATCAAGCAAAAATGTCACTATTTTTGAAAAATTTTTGTTTTAAATTTAAAATTTTTTTTCTCACAAAAGTGCCAAAATTAAAAAAGAAAACTCCAAAATATATTTGAAGTTCAATTTGTTTAAAATTATAAAGAATACTTAACAAAAACACTTTCAATAAAAGATAAACCTTGACAAATGGTAACGCTGCTTTCAAAACAAACTTCTTTTTGTCACTTTTTTAGTGATGACACTTATATAATCGAAAGATGTAGAATGGAATAAAATGAGATAGGAACATCTTTTAAAGATGTTGAAAGATATTGGTTTTTAGCTCAATGTATTTCATATAGCCTTTTTACACTGATCAACATCTAACATCTACCATCAATGATGTAGAAAATCGGAAACACTCGTTTACATTGCTCACATCTAACATCAACCATCAAAGAAAAATGTCACCATTTTTGAAAAAAAAAATTTTTTTTAATAAAAAATGTTTTTTCTCACTAAAGTTGCAAAATTTAAAAAGAAAACAAAAAAATGTATTTGAAATTCAATTTGTTTAAAAATATAAAAAATACTTAACAATAAAACATTGCAATAAAAAATAAAACTTGACAAATGGTAACGCTGCTTTCAAAACAAACTTCTTTTTGTCAGTGATGCCACAACAATAATAGAACTTATTGCCACTTTTCTAGTGATGACACTTAAATAATCGAAAGATGTAGAATGGAATAAAATGAGATAGGAACATCTTTTAAAGATGTTGAAAGATGTTGGTTTTTAGCCCTATGTATTATTTATGGAAAGATGTTAACATCTTCGCAAATGGTGGCAAATTGATGGTAGATGTTAGATGTTGATCAGTGTAAAAAGGCTATTATTTGTATAATATCTTTAATTTTTTCAAAGTCTTTGGGAAAAGGTTTCCTTTCCTGATGATCTGTTTTAAAGCAACCAGCGAAATGCGCATAGGAACAAGCTTATTCCCTAACAATAAATTTTAGAGTATTTGTCAAAGAATAAAAACTTGAAATGGATAACATCATAATTAATGAATAAATAAATAAAGATTTGATGTATAGATCTTGTAAAATATTTTGCTACCACTATAAAAAAAATTGAAAATGTTTATATATATTTTTTTAGTAAAATAAGCGTATTTTGAAAAGAAAAAAAGTTTTTAGTGGAAAAAACGTATCGTTGTTGGAAATATATTGTTTGGTCAAAAGTGCTTATTTCGAATTGATTGCGTGTTCATTTAGATATGGAGTTATACTAATAAGGAATATTTTTTCGAATAGCTTGGATAAGATTGATAGTAAGCTAATTGGTCTGTACGACGTAATTAGACAAGCGTCTTTTCCTGACTTAGGAATCATAACAATTGTAGAGCTCTTAAAAGAGAATGGGAAGTAGCCAACTCGTAATATCGCATTTAAGATCAGCAGCAAGATTCTTGAAGCAGACGTAGGTAAGTTTCTTATAACTGAACCTGTGATGCGGTCAGGTCTGGGAGATTTTCAATATTGAGATTTTCTATAGCTGATTTTACTTGAGTTAATTTAAATTTAATTGGATCGTTAACTGTATCAGGAATAATTGGACGATAGAAACAAGTATGTGCATCATAAGGGATGAAAACTTTCTCCAAGTGGCTTGCAAAGGCGTTTATTTTTTCATTTGTGATTTCGACCTAGGTTCGGTCGTCCAGTCTTAGTAGAGATTCGTCAGATATAGGGCATTGCATATCTCTTACAGCCTTCCATAAGTTGTGATTGGAGTTTTTTGTGGCATTTAGGCTATTTAAATGTCCTTCTATTGCAGAGTCGTGTTTCTGCCACATATTGTTGCGTAGAGCTGCCTCGCATAGCCGTGGTTGGGCCATGATGGTTTGGGAACGTTTATTTTGCCAATGTCTTCTCAACTTTCTTTTCTCCCTGACAAGGGTCTCTATATCCACCAATGTGTTGTGCAGAGCACGCATAATTGTTGTTGCATTTCTAGCCGATGAAAGCAAAAATATTACTAAGAATTAGAAAAATAGAAATATATTTTTGGCAGCCAGTTTTTCTTCAATATAACTGAGATGACGTGTAAATACATTTCAAATTACATATTTAAAGTTTTGTTTGTGATACTATTAGTCAAACCAAGAATGATAAAAATAAAGATTACGCCTTGCGAATGTTTTACCGCTTGATGACGTAGTAGTTCCCTTGTTAAGATTACCAAGTCCCTTTTATATGTGAAAATCGTAATTTCTTACAAAAAATGTATGTTTTACGTGATAGTTGGCAACCCTGCAATTAATTTACTCAGAGAGTTCAAAAAAATATTGCCTATATCAATTGCCAAAAAAACTAAGAATTTTACTTGATATTTTATACTTAAAATTATAAAAAGTATTCAAACGTGTGTTAAAAGTAGCATAATAAAGAAAAATATAATCTTAATAAAAATAGAAGAGAGCAGAAAAGAGAACAAACATAATTAAGAACAAGTAAGAGTGCTACAGAGCAACTAGACAAGAAGTAAATAATTTTTCCATACCTATACATACATATTTACAATACTTAAAACTTCATTAAAAATAAAATTTAAAAAGCGAAAACTGGTAAATATTTTTTTTAAATCGGTTTTAGAACATAAAAAAAAATAAAAATATCAAAAAAAAATTTTTTTTTAAAAACAAAGATTCGAACCAGGGAACTCTCAGTTTCTAACTTAACACACCCCCTAGACAACTGAACCATGAAGGAACGTTAATTGAATATCTTTAAAATTAATATGGCACGTTTACTGTTCAGAAAATTCAACACAGTTGAGTTGTAATTACTTTTGATGTTTTTGTTCACCGCAATAGCAAAGTTGTAAGCCATAATAACTTATTTGAGTTGTGAACCGAAATAGGCAAATATATTTACCAAAATAGTTTGTGCCATGTATGTGTGTTTGTTTGTTTTCTTTTATCTTTTTTGGCGAGTTTTTAAGTAGCAAAAACACAAAAATTCCTAGTTATTTCGTTAAATAGATGAAATAATTAAGAAGGGTGATAACGAAAATCATATTGGGCATTATGCTAGTATATGTAAACAATTAAAAGGGGGGGGGGGGGGGGGGGGGTAGAGGGACATCACATGGTTAAATCAAGTTCTCTCCTCATAAGGATCCAGAATATATATACTTTTTAGGGTCTTACATCAATATTGTAGAAATTACAAACGGAATGACAAACTTATATATACCCTTTTCCACCTGAGGTGAAGGGTATAACAAGAGTTATTTTTGGGATTTCAGTATTTTGATTATAACTCAGCAATTTTTAACCGATTTGACAGATTTATAACCGGCGTGATTAAGAAGAAATTTGCCAGTTAGTTGGGTTATAAATCTTGGACTCGGGAAGATCTATGGTTCCCGAAAGTGGGTATTTAAAATAAAAAATTATTTTCAAAAGATTTTGTTATTCGTGCTTAATTCCCAGTTTTTATTATTGATAAAAACACTTGAAATTTATTGTTGATGGGATAAGCTATTCCTATGCATTTCACTGGTTGCTTAGGCCAGATCATCAGGAAACTTCATCCATAAAGGTTTTAGACAAACTAAAAAATTATTATTTTGGTCATAACTTTTTCGTATCTGAACCGATTTTTCCGAGTTTTTCAGAAAATATTTTTTACTAAAGATTTTCAATCTTTTGATATGCAAGTTAAAAGTAAAATTTTGAAGAAAAAAGGAATTTCTTATACAAAATTTTCAGTTTTCAAATAAATGAATAATAAATATATAAATAAAAATAAAATAATAAATTGTTCCACTGTCATATTTACACATAAACATAATAACAGTTTGAAAGTTACAAATTATTAGCCAATGAGAACGAAGGTTGTGTGACGTCACAGTTCCTATATGCGCAGTAAAAACTTTTTATATCTGCCTGATGTCGTTATCTTTATTTCTATTATTCTTGAGTCAAACATAGTTTTTTAATAACCTTTTAATTTTTGGTCACGGTATATCGTTTGCTGCAAATGCCCATGTGTTTGTACTTGAGCAATTTATATTCAATTTTTTTTTTTTTTTTTTTCTTTAAGTTAAAAAATCTACTCAAATCTTTCAATGTACATCATCTGCACGTTAACCAGTTTCTTTATGTAAATTAAAAGTCTCTTTCTCAACATCTATCTACTTTTTTATACAGGCAGTTGAACGTTAATACATGTCATCTTAAGTGATCAAATAGCTAATTCAATATTCTACAGAAAAAAAAATAACTCGAATTTATGATTAAAATAATATTTTGCTGTAAAATAAATCAGTTGTATGCATGATTTTACACCCATCGCTTTGTAATTATTTTCATTTCATCAAAAAATTGTAAAACATATGGAAGTAAAATACGAATATTTCTTGGAATCAAACGTGATATTCGTACATTTATATAAATATAAAAATAAAATTAATACCTCAGAAATGCACCGTATTAAAATTGATATTTAAATTTACCTCTTTATATTTATGAAAGATTCAGATATTAAATTTCTTATCAGATAAAACTTCTTTAACAAATTTATTACAAACTTTAAAGGAGAAACCACAAAATTTCTCAATTTTCTTCTTAATATTTTTATTTTAAAGGAATTGTAGTAATTTATATTTTATTAACGTTTGTGGTTTTCTTTAATGTACATGAAAAACAAATACATGTTTACTGGTGTATAAAAATAATGTGTTCAATGATACGTATTTGTTTCACAAGGACACAATAACTATAAAACAAAACAATTTAGGGGGGGTCATGGTCTGGCTGTTGAAATACGGAACTAAGGGATTATTTAAAAAAGAAATATGTGGCGGCATAGAAATTTCTTTAAATAAAATCAATGACTGTTTCGTTGTAGCGAAGGTTTTTTTTTTTTTTGTTTTTATTTATTGTTTAAAATAAAATATTTTTTTTTTTGGGTTGCACACCCAGCTATGCTTCAGTCTCAGCTCAAGGAAATGGGTATGGACTGTGATACCATTAAGGGGATGATGAATTCACGTCAAAAAATTTGAGTTAAAAATTGTGTGCTTAGATAAAGAAAATATGTACATACTAGACTTTTTGTCAATGTGTGCTAGCGAAGGTGGGAAATGGTGTTAGTTTTCTCTTAGCATTGCTGATGACTAGGCCAACCAAAAAAAAAAGCAAATGCTTATTTGTTGGTTAACAAGATAGAATGTGTTTGATTGAAAACAAATTCTGATCATAAAAAAAACAAACAAATTTGTTATATTTGTTAGGGCTTTTGTTGTTTATTTTGGCAATATCAGCTTTTTTTAGTTATTTTTGCAATATCGGGTTTTTTACTTATTCTGCTATTTTAAGACAATTTATCATTTTTTCTTACGAAAAAAAACTTATATAGTACATTTTTGCAAAAATCGTTTTTTTTTTTTTTGGTTTTCTAATTTAAAATTTTTTTTTTCTATTTAATATGTTAATAAAAATTGTTCGTTTGTTATGGAAAAAAAAGAATTTTATTATAAAAACTTTGTCGCGCAAATCGGGGGCTCTATTTGGTTTTAAGGTTGGTTTCTTTGGAAAATTTTCTAAGAATTTTCCGCATATTACGTTTCTGCTTTACTCTTGGTGGACAAGAAAATTTATCCACTCTTATGTTCATATAATTTTTCTCTTCTTTTCTAAATTAAAAAAATAGTTTTTTCTACTTATTTTAAGAAACCATTTTTTTACTTATAATGTCCACACAAAATAAGCTAAGTGGATAAAATTGGGCTAAAATATAACATTCTGCTCTTTTCCAATCATGGTGAAGGATATTTATAGCACTTTAACTTGTTTTATCTTAATTTATCCATTCGAAACGTCCAAGAACAATATTTTTCTTATGTGTAAATTGAAGACATTAAGGCCGAGTTTTAAAGATGTGGATTAAGTTTAAACTTAGCTTAACCCAGTCTGGAACTCGGATTTTCTGGCGAAATGTGATTTTTTGATAATTATTTCATTAAAGACCAACATTTTAAGCAAAACTTAGCTGTTCCGTCAAAATTTTGTATATAATCTTGGTAATGGCAGCACAAATATGTTCTCAGATTAACTTAACCTAGTTTAACTGAGATCTCAAAAACCCAGCCTAAAATAAGAAGTTCGTAGGAAAAGAGAAGACAAACTCGAATTTGTTATAATGTTAATTTTCCTTACATTACTTGAGCATACACGCAAAGACAAAACATGGTTGTGGTAAACATATTCTAAGAGCAACATATTATGATAAGATTCATGATTGCAGCCACCATATTAAGATTATTATTGAATCATATAATGGCTAAATATATTCGTAATATTACATCATAATATTTGTCCCTTAATCATATTATTATTCTGGTAATCATACTAAGTTAAGAAGTAATCATATTATTGTCATGTTAATCATAATAAGCTAAGAAGTAATCATATTATCATCATGCTAATCATAATAAATTTAAAAGCAATCATAATATGATACAGCACCTTTCATAACTGTCATAACAATACAAACTCAATTAAAATTTTTTTGCATCGATTTTGTTTTGTGGCTTTTTACAATTTTTCTTAATGTAAGTAGAATAGCGGAGTTCAATATTAGGCTTGCAAAAGGGCAAATGCAAAACATTGTAACACGGCTATAAAATAAAACGAAATCTCTGTGTGTTTTGTTGTTGGATTTTACTACGATATTTTGCATTTGCACTATTACGTTACTCATACCGAACTGCGCTTATATTGTAATTTCTTTTAATTTCTTTAAACTTAATATTGATATTTTCTACTATCGATATTTATCGATAGTCAGATTTCACTATCGATATATCGATATTACTATCGCCTGAATGTTTGTACTTGTGCAGGAAAACTTTAATTATTTTTTTATAACACAGTTCGTTGTTTTTTTACACTTTATTGAATGTATGAGACGTATGTATATACGCACGTTATTTTAGATGTCAGTTTTTTAAAAATTGATAAGTACCTTTCTGAAGGAACCGAAGTAACAGGGACTATAAGATATTCCTTTGCAACTTTAAATAATTTTCTAAATTCTAAACCCAAAAAGGTAATCAATCTAGCGGACTTATCCTCTCATGGTCGTTCATTGTTTTGTCTTGTGCTTGCAATTGCATTTGGATTTGGAGTTGCATTTCTACAACATTAGACAAATATTTGGCATTTCAGTCCCTATATAAACATTTAAAAATTTCGACTTAAAAGCCTTTAAGTAGCAGTAAAAAGCACTGCTAAGTAATCCATACTACGTCCATTCTTGTTGTTTGTATTCATTGCTGAAATTCAGCACGAATTAATAATAGCAAGTGAGATGTCTTCATAACTGTATTTTAAATAATAAAAATATCGATATTTAAATTTTTCCTACCGATATTTTCGATATTTTAAGACTATCGACTATCGATAGATTTCCAGCACTAGCGCCTGCATAATATTGTTAGAGTAAAAATAGTTTGATTGCATCTTAAACATAAACATGATAAATGTATAAAAAGTTATCATGTTATAGCTATTAAGTATCATGATGCGGTTGTGAGTAATATAATATATTTTGAAAGTAATCATAATTTAGTTGTTAGAAAAATAATTATTTTTCAGTCAACAATACTCACATTTATAATTGCGATAAACATCGATATGTTTACAGTAACTATAATATTGCTGATATTTAATAAAAATAACAGTTATTTGTGTACGACAAAAATATATTGTTACAATAAACATAGTGTTGTTGCTGTAACCATGCCCGACCATATTTTTTCTCTGCGTGTATTACGGATATTGTTGAATTATTTTGAAATTGTACTTTGCAATACAAAATACCTTGTTTATTGTTTTTGTAAATATTTATTTTCAATCAATATAGTTTTGCTTTATATTTATTGTGAATATGAAATTTCTGTCATTCTCTGAAAATTATTTGTATAATAAACAACCATTTTTATATAAAATCTAAAAGCCGGATTTGGTGTGTTTTTAATTTTGCTGTAACATAAAAAGGACTCGAAAGAGAAGGACATTCCAATTCCAAGTAAACCTTTTTAAAAGATAATAAAGACATGTAAAATAAAGTAAATTTTTTTTAATTCAAACAGATATTAAAAAAACCATTTATAATTTTTTTTTGTTGATTAAATAAATAATCGCAAAAGCTTAACATTTAAAAAAAAAAAAAAATTACTCAACATGCTTTCATTATTGTACATAATACTCTTTCACCGAACATACTAGCCCTACGGTCAACAACCAACAAAATATACGTTAGTCAATAACAGGGTACCCCGGTTCCCCTTTGTAGATTTTTGCACTTTTATATTAGAAAATATTGTTTTTAGTCCAAATACATATAGATAGTGTTGCAAAATAGGCCAATAATAAATTTCCGTATATAAAAATAATCAAATTATGTAGATTTTTGTTTTAAATCGCTACGCTTCACTTTGTCTTCTGTCGCAAAGCCATTTGTAGCTATCAAAAAAGTCGCTAAAATATACACAGAGCCATTCTTGTTCTTCTATGATTACGGTGCTTTTTTAAAATGTTTGTAGATTTTCAATACTTTAAGCATTTGCTTGTTGCTCTTACATATGCATGTCGGTCGGTTTATAGAAGTATCGCTACGACCATTGTAGGTAAAATAAAGAAATAATTGAGACAGTTTCGGCAGAACATTTTATAGCGCTTGTAGAATTTTAATTTAAAATTAGCTAAGAATGTCGCGTAAAGTGAAGTTTCTATCATAAAGCCATAACAAACATGTATCAAATGAAAAAAGCTAAATATAACTGAGCTATTTTTGACGATATCGTGGATGATAAACAGTTGTCTAAAAGAGTAGACGGTGAAACACCATATGCTGATATTTACGATGAGTCTTCAGATGAAAGTAATGCCGAAGTAAATATTTTTCCGTGTGGCAAAAACACAATTTGTTAACCCATCAAAACTAGAATTCTTTATATTCTACGGCAACGTTGTGGGCCTGCACGATCAACGGAATCGCTTTCAAAAGCTCAAACTTGAGAGTAGATATAATAGTGTGTCAGACAAACAAAAAAGCAGATGCCACATATGCAGTCTATATTGGAACTAACCCAACACAACCAGGACTTAATTGGAAATATGTAAAAGTAAATGAAATGTATGCCTTTACTGACATTTTAATAATGAAAGGTACAAATCATTCATGTAATGATTATAATTTGGTCCATATTGACTTCATGAAATCCTTGGTGAAACTGACTCTTTTATGAATTTTGGGCATAATTTCATTTTTGTTGCTGATGGGGTTAATTTCATTGAGGGTTATTTCATTTTCATCATTGGGTGTTATTTCATATGAAATAACATCAAAATATTGGGGGTTGTTTCGTTTTCGTTTTGGGGTTTATTTCATTTATTTTTCGATGTTATTTCATTCACTGCTTTTGGATGTTATTTCCTATTTTTTGGGGATTATTTCATTGGGGGATATTTCCAGGGCGTTATTTAATTGGGGGCTTTTCGTGGAGCCTATTTTTGTATACAAAAATGGCTTCTATTTCTGCCGACGAATATTCGTTGCGAATAACTAGTCGTTCGTCCCAGTTGTGTTTCAAGCATTAAGCATTAAAATTTAAGACCACATCTTTAGCTTGAAGTACCCTCCCAAATTATGTTGAGTAGAGGTCATAAAACTCAACTGAGGAGACGAAGTAAGCGAGTAGGAGAAACTGTAAAACGAAAATGAAATGAACATTCAAAAGATAACAAGAGAAGTTAAATGTGACAAAGAATCAATACAATTTGTGGTTAATGTCCCCTCTACTCGCAATTTTAAAACCTTTTATTTGTTGTTTTTTTGTTGCTTTTCTTTTACTGCGAAGTCATTCCTTTTCAATTGTTGATGCTGATGTCGATGTTGTTATGGAATTTATGTTAATTTATGAATGTTTTTATTATACAACATCAACAATCATACGAAAAACCAGCAGCAGTATGAATAACAAGTTAGAGTGCTATATTCTGCTATGCCGAATCTATAATACCCTCCACCGACAGTTGAAACATTAATGAGTGTGCTTTATATGGGACCTATGGATAATTATACAGTGATATTCACAATTAAACAATGTGATTTCTAGTCTTATAGAACTGTGACAGGCCGAATTTAATTACAACAGAATTATTCGTTATGCTTTCAGGCATACTAAACGGTTTTCCGAGAGAAAGGTTAATAAGGACCCCATGAAATTATACGCGTGTTTTCTAGTCATTTACAATTGCAATAGACCAAAATTTATTACAATAGCAGTATTCTTTATAGCTTTAGAAGAACTCAAGGGGTTTTCGAGAGTGGGCTTCTTATGCGGCCTAAGGTAAATTATGAACCAATACTCACCAAAGTTTACAGTTCAATTTCTCATCATATAAAACTTTGACAGAGCGTTATTTTTACGGTTTTGCATAAACTAAAGTGTTTTCCGAGATCGGCTTTTATATGGGGCCTATGGTAAAGAAGGGACCGATCTTCATCAAACTTAACAGTGTGATCTCTAACCATAAAAAAATTACGATAGACCACAGTTTATTACAATAGCATTTTTCGTTACGGCTTTACGCGTTCTAAAGTGTTTTCCTAGAGAGGGCTTTTTATGGGGCCTATGGTAAATTATGCAGCGATCTTCAAGAAATTTTCTAGTATGATTTTTAGTCATATAGAACGAATTTGAACAAAAGATTCTATGAATATGTGCATTCCGCCACTATTTTTGTTTAGTTTTTGTAACGTTTAGGTTTATTTCCTTTAAAATTAACCGTTTCGAATTCTTTATTGCACTTCAAATAAAATTAAATAATCACAACACTTTAAACACTGTTTATAATTTACACAACTTTATTTAGTATTTAGTCACTTTAACAACCATAATTTAAAGCTTTTATTCACAACCAATTATAATTTTCTCAGCGTGATACGATTTTGACAAAGTCTGAACTTAGCCGTCGCAAGTATTTATACCAGTTTTCGAAAATTAACAGTACATTATTTAACGTTCTGTTTTTTTAGTAGACATACACAACCCTTAATACCTTTCGTAACTATTTTAAAGAAAGAACCGAACATTATATAGTGTTCGGTTCTTCGTTAAAAAACTGAACAATTGTAGTGATACTGTAGACAAACATTTTATTTTAATGTTCTATAATGTTTTTTTTCGTGTGTGTATTTTGTTTTTGTAAAAAATTTTAGGTTTTTTTTACCAGCTAAAAGGGACGAACATTAACGAGCCGAACCGAACACATTGAAGTTTGTGGATTTTCAAAAAAAAACCGAACGGAATTAAATGTTCACATCTTTTGTTGAGTTTGATAAAAATAGTAATATTTTTGTGTTCGAAAGATGACTAACAGGGAAACGTTATTTTTTTAATGATTTTCTATACAAACACTATTAGCGTTTGTGTTTTCCAAAAATCTATCGAACCGAACATTAAGAAACGATATTAAGTGTTTATTTTCGAACACTGATTTATACTCTAGCCCAGACGTGTAGATGAAACTAGTAACGTCTAGATGGCTCTCGAAAGCTCGCCGCATAACGGCTACTTACTCATCTATAGTTACTATCTATGTATATGGCTGAATTAATTTTGTTATTAGGCATCATAAACTAAGGCATACTTTTAGGCGTTACCATAAATTGAGATAACTTAATAACAAACATTAGAGTATTTACAGTGGGGTTGAAGTACACTTATGCACAACAATTTTAACATTGTGTGCATAACTTATACAATAACAATTTTAAGTAATAAAATAACTAACAAATACCTAATAACTTATCAATACAAAATAACACATAAATTAATCTAATTCTTAACCAATAATTACAACTAATTCTTAACTAAAGTTACTTTCGTAACAATATATTTAATTTTTAGGGTTGTGGTTCCATAACTCTTATCTAACTGAATTTTGCTGGATTTCAATCCCAAACTGCTAAGAAGAACTAGACAAATTTTACACTAATAATATTCTCTTCGTGTGAGTTTTCAAAAGAGAGCGTTTTTTCAACAGACGGACAGATTGACATATTGTCAGACGGCCAAATGGACATGCCTAAATCCACTAAGAATAACAAAAGAACCCTGAATATATATATCGACCCCTAACCGCGAAAATAATGTAAGCGCCAAAAATCAAATTTTACAGGAGAGAGCTTTTTTGTTTTATTTCATATTAATTTTGTATGAAATTTGTCGCTTACACTAAAATTGTTTTTGCTATAAAATCGTAACGGTACATAATGTGACCATGATATTTTAGGAGATGATGCAAATGTTGCCAATAAAGTCATTTATTAAAAAAAACGAAAATTGAAAATCATGTCGCTTACGTTATTTTCGCTGTTAGGGCTCGATATGTACTTTATGGTGTCTAAGATGGATATTTAAAAAGTTTCACACGGCATGACAAACTAAGTATATACCCTCTTTCCAACTTGTTGTGGAGGTTGTAAAGATACATTTAGAATTTTCTTCACAGACCAACATCTAAGTACATCAGTATCCACATTATTATCTCTATCATCTTCATTATTATGCGGCTGTTGTTGTAAGTGCTACATTTACTAGATAAAGCTTAAAAAAGGTTTCTTACATTTTACGTTATTGCTTTGCTAGTTGTTCTCTTTAATCAGTGTCCTTTTACAGGAGTGCTTATTATCCGTTTGTGTTTAAAGAAAATCCTTAGTAATAACTGTAATTAAAAATGATAAATAATAATTTCTGTATTTAACTTTTATCTGTTATTTTTCGAAAATTTTTTTAAATTAGTAATATTTCTTAAAATTAAAATAAAAATAGTCTAACCCAGCAAAAACTTTGCTTACAAAATAAGCAGAAAAATAATGAGAATTTGACGAGCCGACTACATACTTTTCTACTAGAAAAAGTACTTATTTCTGTTCAAAATGTCCCAAAAGTAATCCTTTATAATTTGGCCTATTATAACTTAAAACATAATATATTTTTTTATACTTAAAATTTTTATAAAAATATATAGTTACAAAAAGAGGCCAAAAATAAGTTATTTCAAATTAATTAAAAAATACTAAAATACACTAAATTAAATTGCTCTAATATGCATGAAAGTGTACACAATAATAAATTTTTTGAAATGTAACAAAACATTTAATAAGGAGCTGCTCAAAATCATTTATAACTAACACTGTAATACAAATGCGTGTAATGTAAATGTTATGTTGTCAAAAATACATCGTTTACATTAGATCGATGTAAAAACTAGTGTTCTAATAACAAAAATATACTGTGAGGGTAATTTTGGAACACATTTATGCATATAGTTACAAACATTTAATTGATTTTAGATTTTCCATGGATTTAACATCAAAATTATTGTTAAAATTATAAAGTATTACCGAATATCTAACAAATATTAACGGAATATACTGCAAATTGACTTAAATATTTATTTAAAGTCGTATAATAATATTAATTTTTTTGTAATGTATATTTGAGATATAATAATATTATTTAATATATAACTACCCAGCAAAAACTTACATTGCAAAGTAACGAGTTAAAAAGCTAATATAACGACTCTTCACTACTTATACATTGGCATTTTAACTCATTATTTTAACACGGTGATGTCATTGGAGGCAAGTACTTACCACCCTCGCTTACAAATAGGGAGTTAAATAAGTCATTACCACATTCGCTTACAAATAGGGACTTAAATAAGGTATTACTCCGATGTCACCAAAATTACAACTAACATGTCATGACTTTAAAAAAATTTTTTTTTTATTATTTTTTCTATTTTTTCTTATTTTATTTTACTTTACTTTATTTTTTTCTATTATTTCTGATTTTATTTTACTTTGTTTTATTTTTTATTTTTTTTCTGTCTCTGGCGGGATTCGATCGCGCAACCTCGGTGCTGATAGACTAGCTCACTACCAGCTAGTCTACCGGGGCAGTGTAGTTTTTGTATAAAAAAACGATGTTTTAATTAAGAGCGTAAATATGAGATTAAATTATTGGAGTCAACTACTTACCACCCTCGCTTACAAATAGGGAGTTAAATAAGTCATTACCACATTCGCTTACAAATAGGGACTTAAATAAGGTATTACTCCGATGTCACCAAAATTACAACTAACATGTCATGACTATAAAATTTCAGTACAGCATAATTTTTCATATTCAAATTTATTACAAATTGTTTTTTTTATTTATAATAAAAAAAACAAATTGTAAGAACAAATATTTTCAATCAATTTGTATTAGATTTGAAAAAACTTCAACCGTAGATGCATTTTATTATGAATGAATTATAAATTTCGTTAATCAACTCATACACAAGTACTTAGGTATCAGATTATATGTCAGCCATTACCAAACTACTTCTATGTAATGCAGATGGTATGAAGTAGTCATTGAAAAGTAAGTTGTTCAGTAATGGCAAGTCATTACCAAGTTTTTGCTGGGTAATAATCCAAAAAGTGGCGAATAAAGCTACAAAGTAATGAATTCTTGAAGTCGTTAAAAGTAGGATTGTAAGTAAAGTTTTTGCTGGGAATTAACAATATACATAAAAAAAAAAATAAATTCCTTACTATACTACATTTATAGCTGTTGCTTAAAAAAAGTTGTTGCTTTATTTGAACAGGCTGTTGCATAATTAACGTTATAATTGAATAAGTGAATACATTTTTTGTTAAGGTTCTATTTTGGTTCTTGTTTCAGAATTAACTTTAAAAATCTAGGAAAATTTATGATGGAAGAACTCAACCAAAGTTGTTTAATTTTATTTTTAACAAGCAATCGACTATTCAGACACAGGGAGCATATCGAATAATAAGTGATAATCATCTCAATGGTCTCCTTAGAAACATATGTGGCACCCAAAATCAAAAAATTATTGTTGAACATAAATTTCACCCACCTAGATGCACAGTATGGTGGGGAATAACTTCATAAAGCAACATTGGACCATATTTTGTTGGCGTTCAAGTTGATGTTAATGTAAATGACATTCAATACCGCGCAATGATTGGAAAATGTTTGAGGCCGGAGGTAGAGAACAATCCCGGATTGATGTTGCAACAAGATGGAAACTTTTGTAGGTTTAAATAAAAATCAATCAATCAATGAAGAGGGTATACTAAGTTTGTCATTCCGTGTGAAACTTTTTATTATTCATCTCAGACCCCATAAGGTATATATATTCTGGCTCCTTGAGTTATTCTAAGGCGATTTAACCATGTCCGTCTATCCGTCTGTTGAAAACACGCTCACTTTCAAAAACTCAAGAGAAATCAACTAACTTGGTGTCAAACTGCTTTTAGTTACCCTAAGCTGTTTGGGACTGCAATCCAGCATAATCGACTCAGTAGGATCGGATCTATGCATCAAAATTTGGAACCACCACAATAAAAATTTTAAAATTTTGTTACAAAAACTAACATAAATGGTGGAACATTGTACGAAATGCTTTAAGATTCTGCAAAAGCTCGTTTTATTCGACTGGAAATCACACTGTGAAATTGCATGCAGATCAGTCCATAATTTACCCTAGGCCTCATTTAAACCCTACTCCCGAAAAATAGTTTAGTATGCCTAAAACCGTAATTAATGTTGGTATCAGAATCAAATTTAATACTTCACAGTTTTATAGGACTAGAAATAAGACTACTAAGTTTCGTGATGATCGGTCCATAATTTACTACATATAAAGCCCACTATGGTAAATTAATTAATTACGCCTAAAACCGTAGCAGATATGGATGTTACGGTAAAAATTCTTCCAACTTAGCTTCATATGGCCAAAAAAACTGTAATGCAAATTTGTGATATACGGTCCATAATTTACCTTAGATCCCACGCTAAAACTTATTTCACCGCAGTATTGAATTTTTTTGAAATTTATGTTTTTTAATACCAGAAATCACTCTGCAGAATCTTGGGATGATTGGTTCATAACTTACCATGGCTCCAATATAAATTACCCTCCTGAAAATCATTTAAGTTGGGCTAAAACCGTAACGAATCGTGATATTTTTCAAAAGCTAGTTCAAATTTCTAAAAAGAAATGCATAAAACTTTCTGACGGTCGGTCATTAATTTAATATAGGTCTAAACTGCAACCAATGTTAATGCTGACTTCTGTTTTTATAAAGAAAAACTAATAATAAACTAATTAGTATTTTTAATTCAAAATTTTCTACTTAAAAAGTTGCAGAATTACTCCACTGAAATATTCGAGCTGTCGGTAGAGGGTATCAAAGATTCGGTACGCTGTAACTGGTTTTTTCTAACCTTCACCACATGTGTAAAGGGAAGTTATATACGGTTTGTTATTTCTACCATATTGATCTATCCCCCCAAAACTTCGCCTACTTTTTCAAAATTAATAGCTTCATTAACTCATTATTTTATAGCTTTGTTCTATAACTACATCTATAACAACTTCTATAACAACTTCTATAACTACTTTTTTCCGCGTGTATGCAGGTAAAAAAATTAATGATTTACTTTTTAATGCGTTCATTTTGGGTCATCCCTTGTAAAATTCATTGGTTCTTTCAGTAGAATTGTTAGTAGTGCTCTAATGTGTTTCTGATAACTCAACACATTATTTCGTAGGTGAAGTTTTTACTGGGTGTTACATATATGTAACACCCAGTATTATTTTACGTTAAAAAGTTTATCTTTTTAACTTAATGTTTGGAAAATAATTCTTATTTCCTATAGCGTATACAAATTGTCTGAACTAAATTAAAAGAAATTTAAACATATTTAAGTGAAATTTTAAGATAATTATTAAACTAAGTATAAGAACAAAATTTCATATTAAATAAAATTTATTTCATAATAACAATGTTTGACTAATGACGTCAGCATTCGTCGATGGCTGCGAGTGTTAAACGGCAAGCCCTCTGAGGAGATTGGTTGCAATCGAAACATGTCAGGGTAACCTGTCCGTAAAAACGCCTGGGTTCGAGCCCAGATTGAGTCAAGAAAGAAAAATTATCAGTAAATTTTAATTAATTTTCATGTTGTAAAATTCCTTTCTTCATAAAAATAATTTAATGAAAATTAAATTTGATGAACTTAAGCCTAATTAAAAATATTAAAAATTTGGATTAAAAACCATAAATAGTTCAACAAAATAACCACAATACTAATTATTAATAACAAGAAATTTTTGTACTAACTTGCTGTAAAAAAGGTCTTTGGCGCCGTTGATTATAATACAAAATCAAAAATTGTTTTTTTTTTTTGTAACATACTACCCCAACCAACTTAAAACTATTGTTTCTTAATTTAAAATTGCAATTATTGTTAAACAAATCGTAAAGCACTTAAACCACAATAACATTTCCTAAAATCCCTTAACTTTTCTGCATGCACTTTCAAGTGCTAAGGCAGACACAGTATGAGTGCTGCAGATACATTCTGTGTGATGAAATGCTTAAGTCGTCTCTACAAATTAATTAACAACAATTTTAAATTGAATAATCAACCACTAGCAGAAACGAAAAGTACCACCAACCAGCACTGTTTGAATTATGAGGTTCTTTAGAATTAGTATGTACATATGTGTGTGTGCGGATGTTCTTGTGTACTTATGTCGGTACATTTGAATTACAATGTGTTCAAAATACCACAGAATCCTTAAGAAGACACAGAATGCTTACATGAACGTGGCCAGAAATTGTATAGCGAATAATAAAATAGTATAATTTGAAGAATTTATTGCAGGTATTTCGGCAAAATAGTTATTTAAATACATCCAGTTTTTCTGTTAAATGTTTGCTGTGTTGCGCAATAATTAACAATATGTGGGAAATCTTATTGTTCTTTGTGAAACTAAATTTATATGTGAATTTGCATACAACATTTATATAAAGGATACAATATTTCCGGCAGGTTTAAAATGTTTGAAATATTATGAAAGTTAGGCAAAAAAATGGTATTTAAATTTTTCTAAAAATCCTGAGAAAATAAATTGCTTAATAAATTTCAGTTCTCTTGCTGAAGTTGTTTTGCGCCTTTCTTTGCAGAAGATTTTCTATTCAAATATTTCGACCATTTAATACCATTTGGTGATTTTTCATGAGCCTGTGATGCGCATAATATGCAGTCATTGACGATTTTGTCCCTATCGTTATTACGATTAATCATTTAACATGTTGCAGTGGTGTGAAAGTGTATTCCCGTGATCATATGCTTTGCACAAATACGCTTGTTTGTGTGCATAAGTGATGATTACTGCCAACAAATTTTCAGTTTATGCTACACTTTTAGCCAGTGAATATTTATTGCTTAAGGTAAAATCCAATTTCCAAAACAAGTCAACATTTCTGGCATTCTAACATTCTCTAATGAGCTTTTAACACTGTCGAATTTTTGGCATCAATTAGTTTTTTTTTTGCAAATCCAAACATGGAGGACAGTGTTTATTAAATTTTGCAAAAAATCCTTCGATCTTGGCTGAAGAAATTAAAACGCATGTTTATTATATTGCTACGTTTTTACTTTAATAAACGCGTTTCGGTTAACTCCCTTTATAACACTGGTTTACAGCCAAAAAATACCAAGAACGCCACATGCCTTAATTATCTAAAAATGGTACTTAGGAAAAAAATACAGCAGTTTTCGTATTCAGGAGGTCCCAATTAACTTATCTAGGCATGTGGCGTTCTTGGTACTTTTCCAAAATAAAAATTTGTAAAGAAGTGTAATAAACCGTCGAGCTCTTTTAATGGCAAATCAAAATAAATACACACACTTATTCAACTTTATAAACCTTATTGAAATTATTAATATTTTTAATTAGGCTTAAGTTCATGAAATTTAATTTTCATTAAATTATTCTTATGAAGAAAGGAATTTTACAACATGAAAATTAATTAAAATTGTTATTGATAATCTTTCATTCTTGACGTGGCTCGGGCTCGAACCCTGGCCGGCAGGTTACCATGACATGTTTCGATCGCAACCACTCGATCTCCTCAGATGGATTTGCCGTCTTACACTCGCAGCCATCGACGACTGCTGACGTCAATAGTCAAACATCAATCCTTAAACCAAATTGTATTTTAACATTTGGTAGATCGAAATTTGCTTTCCTGAATGATTATTCACTTTAATTGATTTTACATGTTTTTTCCTTACTTCTGTTTTTTCGTACTTTTGTCAAG
Organism: Pollenia angustigena; assembly: GCA_930367215.1. Classification (NCBI taxonomy): domain Eukaryota; kingdom Metazoa; phylum Arthropoda; class Insecta; order Diptera; family Polleniidae; genus Pollenia; species Pollenia angustigena. The sequence goes on from OV884056.1 coordinate 277,318,502, forward strand.
AATTTTTCTTGAAGTCCAAGTACATTTTTTGTTTTTTCATTTTGTCTTTCTCTTTTTTGTTGACCTTTTTCAGCACAACTTGAAGGACAAATGTACACATAGAGCTCGTGCCTTAGCTTTAACAATAATTAGTATTGTGGTTATTTTGTTGAATTATTATGGTTTTTAATCCAAATTTTTAATATTTTTAATTAGGCTTAAGTTCATGAAATTTAATTTTCATTAAATTATTCTTATGAAGAAGGGAATTTTACAACATGAAAATTAATTAAAATTGTTATTGATAATCTTTCATTCTTGACGTGGCTCGGGCTCGAACCCTGGCCGGCAGGTTACCATGACATGTTTCGATCGCAACCACTCGATCTCCTCAGATGGATTTGCCGTCTTACACTCGCAGCCATCGACTATGACTTGAATATGACTTGACTATGACTTAACTATGACTTAACTATGACTTGACTATGACTGACTATGACTTGACTATGACTTGACTATGACTTGACTATGACTTGACTATGACTTGACTATGACTTGACTATGACTTGACTATGACTTGACTATGACTTGACTATGACTTGACTATGACTTGACTATGACTTGACTATGACTTGACTATGACTTGACTATGACTTGACTATGACTTGACTATGACTTGACTATGACTTGACTATGACTTGACTATGACTTGACTATGACTTGACTATGACTTGACTATGACTTGTCTATGACTTGACTATGACTTGACTATGACTTGACTATGACTTGACTATGACTTGACTATGACTATGACTTGACTATGACTTGACTATGACTTGACTACGACTTGACTATGACTTGAATATGACTTGACTACGACTTGACTATGACTTGACTATGACTTGACTATGACTTGACTATGACTCTAATATAATTTGACTATGACCTAACTTTGACTTGGCTATGACTTGACTATGACTCTTATTCGAAATTACTCAAAAAAACTAAAAGCACTACTTACAATTCTACGGAAAGAACCGATTAATTTTACAAGAATAGCCTCTTATCTACAAATACTAAACGTCGAAAGTATATATAAAATGTCAATGATTTATGAATTCAACAATGATCCCAAATTTTTTAAGGCCAATTGATCATATGAATAATACCCGAAGACGAGCAGAAGGAAGGAATAAGGTTTAAAGATTTCGCAACAACTATGGGAAGAATTGCCTCGATGATTTTCTTCCAAATATCCATAATAAATTACCAACTTATTTACTAAATCTACCAAATACCCATAAAAGAAAAAAATTATTAAAATTATATTTCGTAAATGAAAAAATCTAATTTGCTTTAAAACATTTTTTAAATTATTAATTATTATTTACTTGCCATTATTATATTTAATTTATATTCGCACTTTGAAATTTTTTTTTTTTTTATATTATATTTTTAATTCAAAATATTATCCTGCTGATAAGCCACATGGCTTCGGGGTAGTTATAGAAGAAAGCTACTAAATAATTAGTGAAGGAAGCTATTCGTTTTGACAAAGTAAGCTAAGTTTTTACTTGGTAATTAAGAAACTTTTGCTCTTTTCGGTCATTTAATTTAGAAATACAAACTTATACCTCGTTCTTTGGGCGATGTGTGTAAAAAACATCAAAAATTAGAGGCAGTTGCGGTTTTTTGCTCGTATATTAGCCATTTTTAGACCAATATGACTGGGTTTCAATAGCAAACAATTCCGGGCTATATGTGATATAATTGGGAAAATCAATTTCAACGGACACATGGACGAAAAAATGGTCAGCCTGATTTCAATTTTTCTTCTCATAAGGATTCGGAATATATTTACTTTTTAGGGTGTAGGATCAATATTGTGAATGTTAAAAATGGAATGAGAAACTTATTTATACCCTTTTACCTTCGATGAAGGGTATAAAAAGTGTGAAATACTCCATGACATAATTTATAACATATTTTGCTAATTTACTTTCATACCACATACATTTTTTTTGATTTAACTTCACACACATAAAATTGAGATACATTTTAATTAGCTGGAAAACCTTTCAAAATGCCGTCAAAGTTAACGGAAGAACTAAAATTAAGGAGTTCAAAAACTATTCTGGGGTTGTAGTAAAATTTTCCAATTAATCTAAAAAGCCTACTCATAAACGCTTTTGCTCTACTTGTGCTGTAAGATATAAATAAACAAAAGAGAAAATTAAAATTTGTATTAAGGAATATTCATAGCTAAGAATAAAACACCATAGAAATGATTAATCATAAATCTAACAACAACCACTTTAAATACAAAGATAAGAAGATTGTAAATTATGACCATTAAAAAAGTTTTTTATAATAAACACAAGCAAATTAAGAAAAAGGTTAAGTTTGCGGAGCTATAAAATTTTAATAGGAAACAAATTACATAAACTAAGTTTTTAACCACAATTTTCTGCTAAAAGATCCAAGTTTTTTATTACAAATAACAAAGAGTGAATTCGTTTCCCTTCTATATTCGTGGACGAGTTGTGGATGTAAATCTAGTTTTGAAAATGATGTAGATGTTCCGAACGAGCTTGTGAAGAAAAACAAATAAATCGTAATCCTTAAGTAGAAGGAAACCCCTAAGTTACCATAAATTAATACTTTTGTTTTGTTGTTTCTTTTCCTGTTTTAAAGAAAAGTAAAATACACTTTTAGAAAAAATGAGTTTATACTTGAAATAAATTATAAGCAGATTATAGGAAAATCAAATTTATATTTAATATCGATCAATAAGCGCCAACCAGACTTGGTAAATTATCTGAAGTCGAATTCACTTTTGTGTGATAGACAGTATGGCTTTCGTAGAAGTCGTTCTACAGGAGACCTGTTGAGCGCATATTTTAGAGCGTTGGAGTCGTTCTGTTCACCAATTTGTTGAAAGCAAAGTGGTTGCTTTAGATATTTCCAAGGCGTTTAATCGTGTGGCACTGTGCACTTGTTTCAAAGTTTATTGCGTTTGGTGTCGATAGCTATTTCTTTAGATTTATATGGAGCTTCTTAAAGGACCACTCATCGGAGAATTTTCATTTGCACTCAGAGGTACCGCAAGGCTCTTTTCTTTCTCCTACACTTTTTCTAACTTCAAATCCTATCTATTCTTTCGCAGATGTTAGCAGCATTTCTTATACATTTCCCCTTAATCACAGACCAAGCCTATTGAGGTTGAAGCTATAAGGTAGAACATGAACGGCACACTCAATACTGACCTTACAACAATCTTTGAGTGGGGTCTTGCGAATGGGGTCGGTTTTTATGCTCGTAAGACCCAATGTTCTATGTGGACGCACAGATGGACATTGCAGCCGATTGCCAAAAAGCTGGCCAAAACTCGAAAAATAAAAATGTCTAGATAAGATTTTTTTGAGCATGCAGTTGGCTAGAGGATCCTTTAAAAAGTAAAGATTGTTAAGAGTAACGTCCTATACCCCAAAATCTTTCATTATTTTCAGTTGGAGTTTGGACTTTTTTCAAGTGCAATATTGCGTTGCTATTCGGCAAACCCTTTAAACGTGTGATAGCGCGTGCACCAAAGAAAATCTAATAAAACCAAATGGAATGTAGTTTGAAGGTTAGTAAAATACGTAAAACATTTTGGAAATACATATTAATTCTTTAACAGAAAATTTTTAACAGCACAATCATAAGGGTACGTTGTTTTCGTTTTTTTTCAATAAAATTTGGGTTTTCAAATCAAATGACAATAAAACGCCGTCACATGCTATCTTCTTACCTTTTGGAGGTTACTTGGAAAACTGTAAACTATCGATTAAGCCAAAAGTCAGCTGCCCCCTCCTGCCCCTTGAATTGTTATGGGTTTTTTTTTTCTAAGGATGCTTTGTCAAAACACCCCAGTTAAATATTTAATCTTATTGAAATTTCCGTACTTCAAAAATTCAGAAACATTAAGCATGCCTTAAACAACAATTGTCAATAATAATGTTGCCCAAAAGTTATTTATAAATTGTTTAAACAAAAAATTATGCAACAATTTTTGCGATAAGCTATTATCTTTCTTAAACAAGTCGAATTCATCAATTTTTAAAAAAACTCATATGAATTTTAACAGAATTTTCTCTCAACTATAAAAATACTCTTATTTTTAAGTTGCAGTATGTCCACCAGTGGTGATTTACCAAGGTTACAATTATTCCAATTAATAAAAGATATTTTGATGGATGATATCAACGTGATTTATGAAAGGATTGAAACATTTGTGTCTGAAACCCAAAATGCGACTTATTATTTATCAGAAAACGAGAAACGGCATATATCAGATTTGGTGTATAAGATAAAAACAAGATGGGATTCAAGTAATAGGACTGAAGAAAAATTTATAAGAAAAAATTATGATTGGTTAATAATTCTTAAAGCTAAGGCACGAGCTCTATGTTTGCATTTGTCCTTCAAGTTGTGCTGAAAAGGTCAACAAGAATAAGAAAGACAAAAAATGAAATAACAAAAAATATGTACTTTGAACTTCAAGAAGAATTCTTGACAAAGGTACGAAAAAACAGAAGTAAAGGAATAACATGTTAAAATAAATTAAAATAGATAATCATTCAAAGCAAATTTCGATCTACCAAAGGTTGAATACAATTTGGTTTAAGGATTGATGTTTGACTAATGACGTCAGCAGTCGTCGATGGCTGCGGGTGTTAAACGGCAAGCCCTCTGAGGAGATTGAGTGGTTGCAATCGAAGCATGTCAGGGTAACCTGTCCGTAAGCACCTGGGTTCGAGCCCAGATTGAGTCAAGAATGAAAAATTATCAATAAATTTTAATTGATTTTCATGTTCTAAAATTCCTTTCTTCATACAAATATTTTAATGAAAATTAAATTTAATGAACTTAAGCCTAATTAAAAATATTAAAAATTTGGATTAAAAACCATAAATAGTTCAATAAAATAACCACAATACTAATAACTGTTGAGTTAAAAAAATATGATAAAAAAAAATCAAAAAATATTAATACAAAACAAGGGTGACGCCATCTTGTATTTTCCATTTCGAATTTTATATTTCTGACAGAAAACTCGTAATCAGCGGCCCCAAACCCCTCAAAAACGATATGTTGCTTGATAATTATAAATAATACATGATATTATACCCAGGAGGTGGTCGATTAGGGGTGAAGGGGGTGAATTTCCGCACATTAGACATACAATTTGTAATCAGCGACCCCAAAAACCCCCAAGATTTCAGTTTTTTCCAGAATTTTTGTCCAGCTCTTTGGCAATCGGCCGCACTGTGAGACGTTTTGTGACATCTGCATTCATGGGTGGTATAGCTTTTGAGGAATCAGACACTCTTGATTTTCCAGGCATGGAAAGCCAATACGATGTCTGTTGGAAGCAACATGTTTTTAAAGTGTCGAAAGGGGCATTCCAGTTTCTCGGTTTCTTTAAACGGTGTAAGAGTAACTCCACTCCGTCTGATTTCTTTACTATTTATAACGTCCATATACGACCGAAAACGGAATACAATTCCCATATTTGGGCGGATACTTCAAAGTCTATCTTGAAGCTTCTGAATCGGGTGCAAAGGAGGGTGTTGAAGCTTATTACTGACAGTAGATACCCTACAAGTAGATACCAGCTCTATTGCCTCATTGGAGCACAGTTGGAATGTTGGTTGTGCTTTATTGTTCTATCGATATTATCATGATAAGTGTTCAGCTGAGATGGGCGAACTCATCCCTAAGAAGCGGGTGCATGCCCGTTACACTCGACTTTCCAGCAGAGAACATCCGATGTTGTCGGCTGTCTAATTTACCGCACAAATTACTACAGAGCAAATTCGTTTCTCGGTCGAACTAGCCGTTTATGGAAAGAAGTCTTCCCAGTCGACTACGATTTAGAAAAATTAAATGTCCGCAAACACTACTCCCTCTTCCTTAACCTCATTACCTTTTTTCCTAATATCAACACAATGCTTGGCATTAGCAAGGGGCAACCCCTGAGTCCAAATACAGTTGAGAAAAACCTTATCTTTTGTGGAATCGTTCCGACCGATCCGAAATATTAAAGAAACTAGGTCGTTTCTTTCGTTTATTATTCATGTTTTATACTTTGAACAAAGAATGAACGAGAAACAAAAGAACTTCGATGTCATTCGTTAAAATGTCAACAAACAAACATTTGTTATTGTTGTTTTCATATTTTCAATATATTACAAAAAAGTTTTAAGCATATCGTACAAGCGTAACTGCATACCTTTGCTTATGGTAAACGGGTGATATATTGCACTAATATGTTGCTTTGGATCACATTGTACAGGGTGCTGCAGCTATGTTTGTGTTCATACGGCTCATGTCTTATTGCCATGATTGCTACTTTATAGGCGAAAGGGACGAGGGGAAAAGAGACGAGAACACAGATGCATGTACTGTCTTTACCATTTGCTTTTTCATTCGTTGTTTAATTTTGTTATTGTTTTGAATATCAAAAAAGCACACATGCATACGCACGACATAAAAAGAAGAAAAAGGAAGAATCTTGTCAATAAGACATGAGCGGTATGAACTCAGGCTATATGGTTTGAATTCTTCATAACTTTTTTAATTTTTATTTTTTCAGCATTTTGTAAAGAAATTAATTGTAAAAAACCAAACAAACGAACAACGAAAAAAAAAATAGTTTATGTGTTGTTTGCAGGTGACAAGCATTTGATTGTGTAGAAAAATTTATATGAAAAGCACAAAACAGAGTGATTTTCTTATTCATTTTTCTCCGCAATCAATTGTTTGTCACCTGGAAACAGCACATTAATCTAATTTTGCAAACAAACGATCCATTGTTTTGACATTGTGCGCATCATTTTAATATGCGCATTGCATCCACAGCGTCAGCAATACCATTTGATTGGAAACTTTCGTCAACATGGGTCTGTACAATCCTGGTGCCAGAAAAGAACGTACCGTTAAAATTGCTCAAACTATTAAACGTGTACGGGAGAACATGCCTCATAGTTACTTCGCATCAACAAGGAGTCGTTAGATTTTACTTGGACTATCATGGCGGTCGATGCAGATAATTGTATAGTGCATTTACTTTTCCAGATAAAATATATGTTGCTGTAAGTATCCAGATGCTTCGTAGCGGATTTCGTTAAAGCTTAGAAAAGCCCAGAAAAATTTATGTTTGGGTGAAATTTTTGGTTGGTATGTCTAAAGTTTATATCAAATACAAAAGAGACCCTAAATTGCTACACTGTGGAACTCCAGCAATAGTTGATTGATGATGAACATAAAAATTCTCCTTCTGTAATAATCAGTGTTCGAAAATAAACAGGACCTTATTAAGGGTTCGACTCACACACCCAGGGAAGATATTTTTTTTAGTGTTTGTGTTGAACACAACCATTAATACCGTTCGTAACTATTTTAAAGAAAGAGCCGAACATTATAAAGTGTTCTGTTCTACTCTTCGTTAAAAAACAGAACAATTATAGTGATACTGTAGACCAGTGTTGCCAAAACTTGGTGACCAAAAATGGCTAAATTTACGGAAAAAAATGGCTAAAAATGGGCTTAAAAATGGCTAAAAGCTTTTTTAAATAAAAACACATTAAACTTCAATAACAAAACAAAAATAATTCATTTAAAATGGCTTACGATGAAATTGTAAGTTAAGATCAATTTGTTAAATAAGAATAAACGTAAATTTATATTTTGATAGATGTCGTTGTTGTTCATCTCATAGGAATCACTCTTAAACCATGCAACTAAGACCAACTATATAGTCCATTCTGAAATTTCTAAAAAAAAAATTTTTGCCGCCTGCACCTCTTTATTGAAATACTTGCAACCAAAAAGAAACACCGATGTTTGTGTTGATCAATTTTATAAATTTAATATTGGACTACTATTGCTTTATTTTTAAAGATGTTTCATCATCATATTTTATAGCGATTTCCAACATTTGTAAAAGTTTTGATTTAAATGAAATGAGTTTGAATTGTTAAAAATTTTTATTTTACTTTAATACATTTTTATAAGAAATTGAAAATTATTATTTTAAAAGAAAAACGGGAAAAAAATGTATGGCTAAATAAGTTGAAAAATGGCTAAGCAAAAAAATGGCTAATGGCTAAACTCATTTTTTAATGGCTAAACAGGATTAAAAATGGCTAAATCTGGCCACTAAATGGCCAAATCTAGCCACTAAATGGCTGAATTGGCAACACTGCTGTAGACAAACATTGTATTTTAATGTTCTATAATGTTTCTTTTTTATATTGATAAAGAAATTAACAAACAAAAAATTTAAGCAACGACCGCAGCACGAATGTATATTGTGTATGTGTTTTTTTTTTTTGTGCAAAATTATTTTGCTGTCTTTTTTTCGTATGTGGGTTTTGTTTTGGTGAAAAATTGTTGGTGTTTTTACCAGCCAAAAGGGCGCTACGCATAACAGAAACGAACGAACATTAATGAGTTGAACCGAACACAATAAAGTTTGTGGTTTAAAAAATAAAAACCGAACGGAATTAAATGTTTGCATCTTTTTGTTGAAGTGAATAAGAACAGTATTACAAGATCATAAACAGAAAACCTTAAATTTTTAATGATTTTCTACACAAAGACTATTACCGTTTGTATGTTCAACAAATCTACCTAACCGAACACTAAGGAGCGGTTTTTCGAACACTGGTAATAATTAATTTTCGGCTGATTAAGTAATTTTTTTTTTTTTTTTATTAATTAAATCTTTATTGAATTTAACATTTGTGTTTTCTTACTTAGACCGGCAAAGCTTTTAAGCTTGTCTGCAGGTATTCTTCTAACTGCTTATGGGTGTTAGCGGCTAAAATAACTTCAATTTATGAATTAATTCTTAATGCAAGACTTTATCAAAAGCTAAATAAACATCAATGAAAATTGCAGCACAATTGTTTTTTTTCTTCAAAAGTTTTTTAAATGCCAATTTTCTAAATCTATATAAATGATTTTATCTAGTAGCTTTGATGTGTTAGACAATAACCTTAGATAAGGCCTAATTGACGCAAATCTCTTTTCAGCATCGGTCAATATAAAATTGGGGAGGCAATTTTTATACCCACACCACAATAGTGGAGAGGGTATTATGCATTTGTGCTGATGTGTGTAACGCCTTAAAATATTAGTCTGAGTCTTTCTGAGTCGAACTAACGATGTCGGTCCGGCTGGCTGGCTGGCAAGCTGACAGTCTGGCTGGCTGGCTGTCCATGTAACCTTGTGCGCAAAGTACAGGTCCCAATTTTGGAGATAACGTAATAAAGGTTGGGACATAGGTTCTTATTGGCACAAGGACCAAGCCTATTGAAAATGGGTCGAATCATAGGACCACGAGGGAAAAATAAGGGGAAATTTCTTCCTCTCAGAAACTATCAAACCGATTTTAATGAAATTTCAAACATAGATACCCCCATTTCTATATTGACACAAAAAGTATGCATTTTTTTAAAAAATAGGACCACGAGGGGAGATAGGGGCAATTTCTGCCTCTCAAACCGATTTTAATGAAATTTAAAACTTAGATAGATTCATATCTATATGGACACATAAGCTATACAGTTTTTCCAAAATAGGACCACAAGGGGAAGTGGGGAGCAATTTTTGCCTCTCACAAGCTTTCAAACCGATTTTCATGAAGTTTATAAACGTAGATAAATCCAAATTTATATGGATATATACACTGTGGTGTAGGGTATCTGTGGTCGGGCTTGACCGACTATACTTTCTTACTTGTTTACAATGAAGTATTTTAACCAGGGTATACAAATTGCAGTCGAAACCAAAAACTGTCGAACAAAAAACAAAAATTTGTGTACAACTTTTCGCTTTTTTAGTTGGTTTGACAGCGACTATTTACATTTAATGAATCAGAAGTAAAAGCAACAGTTTTGTTGGACAACGACAAATGAAGAAGTGGAAGAAATGGCAGTTTTTCTACTTTGAGTGCAGTTTTTTAAACGCTGCTTTTGACTCTCTCTTTTTAATAATTATCTAAGCTTTTTTCGAGCGTGCTTAAAAATTTCCATGTTCAGAGCTTTTTTTGTTCCCTCAATGTTTTACAAATTATTAATTGAGTTCAAGTTTAGTTTTGAATTAAATTTTATGATTTTGACTTTTGCTAAAATATGGAAAAATTTCCTAAAATCTACAAAATAAATTTCAAGCAATTTCAAAAATAAGGACATTTATTTTCGTTTCTCTTAGTGTACTGTAAGTTCTTCGCAAAAGTTAAAACCCCACAATTTGCTCAAGTAATTGTAATCAATAAGGAATTTTATAGTTTAAGGATATTTGTATAGAATATAGTGTACCAATAGCACACAGACAAATAAAAACAAAGAAAAAGTTTTTAAGTAAAAACAAATATTAAACATTTTTAATGGCCTTGAGAATCCACATAATATATTCTTTTTAATATGTGGTAACATTTTAAAACATAACAGAGCTATAACAAGAAAAAAAAGCAAAACATTTTTTATTCAAACTTCAAGAAAAATAAAAATTTAATGAAACCATCAACAAACTAACAACTTTAGCCAAAATGAAAACATAATTTAAAGACAAAAAATTTATAATCCTTTAATTTAGATTTATGTATGTTAACGCAAATCTAAGAAAGTGAGTAGAGATTTATATGTCCCCAACCTTTAAATCATGTATATTTAATAATTTATAATGATAAAAAAAATTATCTGTGATTCAGTGTTCAGTGTCATAAATAAACACTTTTCTTTTTTTATTTAAGTTAAATTGATTCTTCATAAAGAGCAAAAATTTTATGATGCATTTCATTGAATTCGTATAATGAAGTTGAGAAATACAAAGAAGAAGACATAAAAAAACAAGTAAAACAAGTTGTAAAAACAAATAGATGTGCATATTATCATTAAATCATGATTTTTTTTTTTTTTTTTTGTATGAAACGTATGAGTGTTTAGTATAACGTATACGTATCCATATGTTTGTGTTTAGTTGCATTACGTATACGTTCAGTTGTTTGTTTTTTCGTTTGATTAATAAAAAAGAAAACCTTGAAAAGACAAGTAAGGGAGAAAGAAAATTCTTAAAATATGTACTACTCAAAAATACATAAATGAAATGAACTTACTGCTACTGCTACTGTTACAGGAAATGAAATTAAAATAAGGGCATTTTGAAATGTTAAAATATTTCAAAGTTTCCTTTTTTACAGAATGGAACAAAGTAATAACTTTGATACCTAATATGGCGGCATGAAATAGCCCCCCACGAAATAAGTCCCCAACAAAATTATGAAATAATTCCCCAATTTTTGGGGTCTTATTTCATATGAAATAAACCCCCAATTTAAGAATGAAATGAAACCCCAACGAAATGAAATAACTCCCCAAATCAAAATGAAATAAATTCCCAAAAATTGGGAAGTTATTTCATTGGAAATAAGTCCCCATTTCCTGAAATGAAATAAATCCCCAAAAAGTATTCAAAACATCCAATCAATTCAAAATAGGGGGGGGGGTGCTTTTTAACCATTGGAGGTAAGGCCATGATGGCTTTATTGCTCAATTGAATGGGAGATAAAGCCGTAATGGTCTTATTGCCCAATCATTGAGAGGTAAGGTCATATGTAAAATTTTGCGAAGTGAGAGATATAGTCATATTTTTTCCCCCAAATAGGAGGCAAAGCCATATTTTTCCAGAATATTGTTACGCATGGTGTAAACATTCTGTAAAAGGGAAAATCCTTAGTTATCATTGAAAACCATTTTTTTATTCTTGTGACGCACGCAGAAAAACTTTATTCAGCGAAGCCACCTGCCGCGTCCTACTGGAGGAAAAAACCCCTAAGCGCGGCCGCAGGAAAACTTTAGTATGCGAAGCCAGATTTCAATACTTAACTTTAGTAAAAGGAAAAATCATTAGCTCTTAATTATAAAAATAAGAAAACTATTAATCAATGTAAAATGGAAAAGTTTTTCAAAACTGAAATGAGAGATAAAGCCATTTCCTAATATTACTAATGTGTCCTAAGGCCATGATGGCTTTGCCTCCCATTGGAATGAAAAAAAAAAAAAAATAAAAGGCTTTATCTCTCTTTTGAATGGGAAACCTGGATTCATTGCATCCAGCAAAAAAAAAAAAATTAAATGGGCAATAATACCATTATGGCTTTATTTTATTCCTTACCGCAAAATTATTTCTCAAACTAACTACCTAGTAAGTATTATTTTTAATGAATGAGTGGTCTTGACCATTCATTAAAACAAGTTTTGTTTACGTATTATAACGGGACATAATCGCATTTTTGACGATTTTGGAATAAATTTGAAAATGAAAAAAGTCCCCAAAATATTTTTAGGGACTTATTTCATTTCAGATTTTTGGGGACTTATTTCATATGAAATAACTCCCCAATATGAAAATGAAATAAGTCCCCAAAAAAATGAAGTAAATCCCCAAAAACGTTGTTTTTGCCTCTCATATGTTTTTTTGGGGAGTTATTTCATTTCCGTTTTGGGGACTTATTTCGTGGGGGGGGGGCTATTTCATGCCGCCAACTAATATGCATGTGGCAGTGTTAATAAAACTGAACTGGCAAAATAAAATAAAGTAATATGTTCATTAAATTAAAGTTCTGAATGTAATTAAAGATGAATTTAATCCAAATTTTCCCAACGTTTCGTGAATATTATGTTCACTTTATCAAGGGATTCGTCTATTTAAGTTAAAGAAAATATATTTAACAATATAATTACAACAAACATTTTTCAACAATTAATTATGACTTACAATAAGAGAAATTAATTTTTTATTACATTAAACAATAATTTGTTGTAGACAAACATAAGAAACATTAAACATGAAAAATTAAATTAAGCACAAACTTAAAAATTATATCACAGGTTAATTGTTTTTAGTTATTGCAACACAGTAACTGGCATTAATGTTGTGTGTGTCTTCTTTTAAGTTCCTTAACGTCTCAATTGTGAATCTTTTCTTTTCGATTCTTTCTCTATCCAATATTCGTACTTTGTAAAAATCTGCCGTATGATTTGTATTTTATTTGTGTTGGGCTAAAGCAGTACTTTCCTTTAATTTGTTTATGTCCATTTTATGTTCTGTTATTCCAATGTTCTCTTTGAGGTACCAATGTAAATCAAGTCGCAGCTTTGATCGTTTTTCCCCTTACATGGTATTTCGTAAACAAAATTTCTTTGTTGTTGTTTGTTTATTGGTGTTTTTATGTTTGTAAATATTGTGCTTATAGCCTTTTTACACTGATCAACATCTAACATCTACCATCAATTTTCCACCATTTGCGAAGATGTTAACATCTTTCCATAAGAAATACATAGGGCTAAAAACCATCTTTAAAAGATGTTCCTATCTCATTTTATTCCATTCTACATCTTCCGATTATTTTAGTGTCATCACTAGAAAAGTGGCAATAAGTTCTATTATTATTGTGGCATCACTGACAAAAAGAAGTTTGTTTTGAAAGCAGCGTTACCATTTGTCAAGTTTTATCTTTTATTGCAATTTTTTTTTGTTGTTTGATGGTAGATGTTAGATGTGAGAAATGTAAACGAGTGTTTCACATTTTCTACATTTTTGATGGAAGATGTTAGATGTTGATCAGTGTAAAAAGCCTATTAAAGTTTTGTTACATAGAAAAAATTATTTTTCCAATTCAAACAAAAAATTTGTAGAATCAAACAATTTCTTGTCTGAAATCGGTCCTATAAACAAATTCGCATATTCAAACAATTTATTTGCATTTTGTTTATTGAAAAAAACACTGATTTTTTTTAAACAAATAATTTAACTGAATCAAACAAAAAGTTTACTGAAATGCATATACTAAATTCCAAATTAAAAAAAAAACTGGTTTTTTTTGCACAAGCAATGATGCGCACACAAGCAGGCACTGTATTAGAAGATGATGGCAGAGAGAGCAGAGCGGCCGGCTGGCTTTGAGACACATTTTTTTGTTGGAATAATTTTTGAACGAAGTTCTTTTTTTATACACACAATGTTTTTCGTCATAACTCACTGTTGCTGTATCCTTTCCTTTGCTAATGAAGAAGAAATGTAATCCAAAAATGGCGACAGACAGACTCGATATGTTTTTCGTCATCATTATATTTTTGTATTTGATGTATTTAAGCAAACAGTTTGAAAAAATTGAATACGGGATTTTGGTTTTTTTTTTTAACCAACTTTGAAACCAACCAAAAATTAATTTTTTTTCTTATAATGTTGTTGTTGTTGTTGTTTCTGTTGTTTAAAAAGAGTGAAACTTTTTTTTACCTGCTATTTTTTTTTTTTTTTACTTCAAACCTCTTCATCTTTCTTACTGTTGTACTTTTTTAAAGTGTCCAAAAATAGACTGTATGTGTTTTTTGTTGTAGTTCTTATATTTCACATTAGGAAGTGTTGCTTACGATCAAATAAAAAAAATGCAAAAAGACGACAACATTAAAAAGCGTTAAATATTTCATATAAAATTATGAAAACTTGAAACCAATAACGCGTGTATTATATTTTTGAATGGTTGTCAACATTGTTGTTGGTTAAATAAAAATCAAACAAAAATTTTAATTGAATCAGTAAACAAATTTGTAGAAATTAAAAAAATTTTCAAACAAGCGTTTGTTTGAAAATAAATTTTGATTTGAATGTTGTAAAATTCCTTTCTTCATAAAAATAATTAAATAAAAATTAAAAATATTAAAAATTTGGATTAAAAACCATAAATAGTTCAACAAAATAACCACAATACTAATTATTGTTAAAGCTAAGGCACGAGCTCTATGTGTACATTTGTCCTTCAAGTTGTGCTGAAAAAGGTCAACAGAAAAGAGAAAGACAAAGTGAAAAAACAAAAATATGTACTTGGACTTCAAGAAAAATTCTTGACGAAAGTACGAAAAAACAGAAGTAAAGGAAAAAACATGTAAAATCAATTAAAATGGAAAATCATTCAGGAAAGCAAATTTCGATCTACCAAATGTTAAAATACAATTTGGTTTAAGGATTGATGTTTGACTAGTGACGTCAGCAGTCGTCGATGGCTGCGAGTGTAAGACGGCAAAGCCATCTGAGGAGATCGAGTGGTTGCAATCGAAACATGTCATGGTAACCTGCCGGCCAGGGTTCGAGCCCGAGCCACGTCAAGAATGAAAGATTATCAATAACAATTTTAATTGATTTTCATGTTGTAAAATTCCTTTCTTCATAAAAATAATTTAATAAAAATTAAATTTCATGAACTTAAGCCTAATTAAAAATATTACAAATTCGGCAATAATTTTTTCTGTGTAGGTTTGTAAGCAAACCATATGTTTTTCTTCTCTTTTGTTTCTTTGATGTTTTGTTTATCCGTAAGTCCAGTTATGTATTTTACACTATAAAACTGTTTTTTCTCCTTATCGGCATTAGAGTGGGCAGATGTTTTGTTATTAAATTTTCTCACTGCATTTGTTACTAAAGTTTTTATAAGATTTTTTGGAAAGCTAGTGTTTGTTAGAATGTTGTTTATCTTTTCTATGTTTTTTGCGTGATATTGTCTGTCACTAATGTTGAATACTCAGTCAATAAAATTTCTGGCAGTATTAATTATTTGGTTCCGTGGTTGTGTTGCACGAAAATTCATGATTATTCCCGACGATGTTTCTTTTGCGTACCAGTCAAAAACTATTTTATTTCCACTAATGCGTAGTTTTGTATCTAGGTAAGCAATTCCTATGTTGGTTTGTATCTAAATATGTTTTTTATTAACCCACTTACAACTACATTTAGAGTTGACAAAATACAACCAATTGTAGTCGGGACTGTAAGAAAAGATAAACTCACTGTTTATTGTTGTTGTTATTGTTACAAGTAAAACTAAGGTTTATAATTCTTATTCGCTTAACAGTTTTATTTATTTAATATCTTTAGTTTTTCTAAAATTCTTTGGATGAAGATTCCTGACGATCTGGCGTAAGCAACCAGTAAAATGCGCATAGGAAAAGTTTATCCCATCAACAATAAATTTCAGTTTATCTATTGTATAAAATGGGAATTTAGCACATTTAAACGAAACCTTGTTGAAAAATCCCCTTATTTAATTTTCGAAATTACTTTAAGCCAAATCATTCATTCATTTTAGAATATTTGTGCCTTTTGTAATAAAATAGTTTTTTTTTAATGAAAAAAATAAAAAACCTTTACAAATTGTACCAGCAACTTCAAAAAGCGTTAATAAAAAGTATTTCCTATGAACTTTTAAAGCAGGATTATTTTCAAAGTTTGTTCGATTTCATTTTCACTCGAATTCGATTAACAGAAGATGGCTGATATATTTTATTTTGCATTTAAAAAATCCTTATTTGTTTAGATTTTAATAGAATTTTTGTTTACCTCAAACACATTTCATTGAGTATAAAGTTAAAAGCTGAATCCCAGCGGTAAATATTGAAAGGACCGCAAGTGGCAGGCCTTTTTGAAGGCCTTTATACTCCTTTCTAAAAGATTTGCTTCGCATGATATCATGCCTTCAGAAGTACGCCTTCTAGAAGGTATAAACTTCTTTTTAAAAGACCTTCTGAAATATTCAGTACACATTCGCTACTCCCTTCTTTGAGAAGGGAGAAAGGAAGGTGTTCAGTTTTATTTACTTTTTATTTTTAGTGACCTTCCTTACTCCCTTGTTTGGGAAGGGATCGAAGTTGTTTTTAAAGGAAGTGTGGAAGGGCTTGCGCCTAATGACAACCTGTGTAAAAAATAAATAAGTATGGAATGCGGCGAGAAGGGCTTCTGACTGCTTGTGACTGCTAAATAAGGCCTTCTATTAGGCCTCTTTACACATTCTAGTTACAGCTGGGATGATATAAAAATGTTATGATAATAAACATGCAAGTACATAAAAATGAACAAACATAAAATAGTAACAAGTTCAAATACATACACACATATGTATTAATATACAAACATACATCCATTTCTATACACATTTCTAATTTCAACCCATACACAAAAATTACATTGGTATTTGCACAAAAAAGATACAAATACTTGCATGCCAACACACACACAGATACTTTCAAATGACATTGATTTTATTGTTTTAATATAAACTTATTCAAAAAATATTTCGGTTTGTATGTATGTAAGTGCGTATTTGTTTAAAAAGAATAGTTGTATATGTACTTGATTTGGCAAGTTTAATAGAATCAAATGGGAAGAATCAACTAACAATTTTTTATTCCTGCGACATGTGGTCTATAAAATAAGTAAAATATTATTAAAAAGTTGTTTTATTATTTTTTGTATTTTTTTAAAAAATACTTTTTACTAAACTGAAAAGAGAAATGAAGTCAATTATATCACACGTACATATGTATGTCTGTATAAGTATGAATGAAAACGAAATGAATTGTTAATAGAGAGATATAAATACAATAACAAAAACATAGATTTGAAGAAGTTTGTGTGTATAACTGAGTGAATGAATGATGATTTGATGAAGGGATAAATGAATAGTATTTAATTTGATACTTGCACAAGTATTTTAAAGTACTTGATGACATTGTTTATTTTTAAATAGTCATTATTGATATTATTCTTACACTAATAAAGCTTTTGATTTATTCTGTAAGTATTTTAAAGATAAATTAAGAGATTAAAATCCCAGCACTTTAATTTGGTACTTCTTTAAACTTTTAATTGTAAAAATTTAATTAAAATAATCTTGGATTTAAATTAAATTTTTTATTTCTTCAACCTTTTTTTTTATTAAAAAATAAAAAGTTTTTTCGAGCTCGAGGCCAATTATTTGTAAACAATAAATATTATTTATTAATTAATTTGTTCCAATATTTCGATATCCATCGGATATCATTATCAAGGAATGAGTTACAAGTATATTTGTAAGAGACGTATTACTATCTCCACATTTAATATTGAAATCATTGTATTACAAAATAATTACGAAAACATCGAAAAGCTTTGTTGAATAAAGCGTTATTATTTTTGGACGAATTAAGAATTTAAAAAAATTTAGCAATTTTTTTTTTTTTTTTTGATATTTTTAGTCAGGCTTGATTGAGTTCATCCAATTTAAATTTTATTAAATTGTTTTGACTGAAGGAAGGAATTTTACAACATGAAACTATTGAAATTTATTGATCATTTTTATTATTGGCTGAGCTGAGAATCACCACATTGTTTTATCAGAATTCTTTGACGTTCTAACGTCTGCACCACTGCGGTGCCTGCCAGCCAACAGTCAAATATTAATCTTTAACCAGTGGTACTGGTGATTCGAAATTTGCCTTTATTATCATTTTCAATCTATTAACAAGTTGCTTCCTTTTTTCTGTTTTTTCGTATTCTTTCTGTCAAGACTTTGTACTGAAAACATGAATACATTTGTTTATTATGTTTTTTGTCCACTTTCGTCAACATTTTATTTGTACAACTTGAAGTACAAATGTAAACATTATAGCTTGTGCCATACCCATTTTTAGAACAATTGTGATTTTTAGTTGAACTGCTAATTTTTAATTTTTGATATTTTTAGTTGGTCTTCTCAGACCAAAAGTTCCTGCAATGTATGTAAAACGGATTTTCGAAATTACGGGCCTTGAGCTTTTGGTCTTAGTTAAAATGTAATCGATTTTTTTTTTTTTGCATATTTTGGGTGAAAATTCATATTTTGGTGAAAATTCATATTTTTGCATATTTAGATTTTTAATGCATATCTTGACATTTTTGAGAATTTTTTTTTTTTTAATTTCCATATTATAAAAAAATTTCTCAAAACTTTTTTTAAATACACAAAAAAAAACCTTCCAAAAAAATTTTTTAAAGCAATAAATAAATACTTTTGGAGCTTTGCTTTAAATACAAGATTTCGACAAAAGATTCTTCTTTTTTAAAACAATGCAGCACCTCAAATGGTTTAGGCTTCCAATGGGTTTAAAATATTTTATCCAAAACTGTTACATGTTACTTGCTTGGCACATGGGTAAGAAGCCAATTCGATAATATCAACTGCAATTTTTAATGAAATGTATCCCTTGAATACCCTTTCACTACAGCCAAAATAAACAACATGGGGCCTTTCTAGATGTTCCACAATTTTATTCAAACAACTTTGAGCAATACGGCCGATTGTGCAATTAAAAAAGGACAAGAAATATTAAATTAAAATAACATCAGTAGTCAATTAGCATTTGTGTTTTCCAACTACGGACTTATTGGTGAAACAATAACTTATTAGGAGGGATTTAGTTCACTTAAAACTCAAGTCAAATTAATTGATATTGCAGAAAGTAAAATTAACAATGTAGACAAATTAACTAAAAAAAAAAATCCAAAACGTTTTGCAAAAGGTTTTCAAAAAATAAAATAAATTTTAAATATTATTGATGTGATCTAGAATCAAAGTGGAATCTGAATTTAATTTTTTCAAAGTGCATTGGCATTCTTCATGTACAAGACAAAGTTTTTCTTTCAACAAAACAGTACTTATTTCTTTAAACCAACAAAAATGTAAACTAGTTTTTTTAAAGATATTTGAATAACAATAGACTGAATTTTTTATATTTTTGTTTTTATTAAAATTAAAAACGATTTCTTATGGAATTTTTTTTTAAGTTTTTAATGCATATCTTTTATTTTTTAGTGCATATTTTGGATTTTTTTTAGTGCATATTTTAAGCGGATATATTCGATTTTGTAGTGCATGAAGATCTCATCCCTACTGATCACAATATAAAAAATGTTATCAATTATTGAATATTATTTTTCCACTTTTTTATAGTTTGTTTTTTCTCGCAACGTATTAAAAAATTGTGGCTTGAATGCGGCGTAACATATACGAATGTCGTAGAATATGTGACTATTCGGCGATACGAATACAAATATTCAAAACATAAGTTTTATCAAAATATTATCAAAATAATTTTTGGGAATACAAAATTTTAATTTTAAAAGATTTATTATTCGTGCTTAATTCCCAGTTTTTATTCTTGATAAAAAACACTTGAAATTTATTGTTGATGGGATAAGCTATTCCTATGCGCATTTCACTGGATCCTTAGGCCAGCTCATCAGGAAACTTAATCCATAAAGATTTTAGAAAAACTAACGATATTAAACCAAATAAAACTGTTAAACGTATAAGACTTATAAGCAACAGTTCTACTTGTAACAATATCAAAGTTTAAACAAAAGCATCAACAATTACAACTACAATTAATGTTGGGAGAATTCCAATCAATTGTAGTGGGGAATATAAGATGAGATAAACTCACTGTTTAATGTTTTTCTAAAATCTTTATGGATGAAGTTTCCTGATGATCTGATCTAAGCAACCAGTGAAATGCTCAGAGGAATAGCAATAAATTTCAAGTGTTTTTATCAAGAATAAAAACTGGGAATTAAGCACGAATAATAAATCTTTTAAAATATTATTTTATTTCGAATTGTCTTAGGGCGGGTTTTTAAGATGGGGATTAAGTTTAAACTTAGTTTAACGTTCTCTGCAACTCGGATTTTCCGGTGAAATTTGATTTTTGTTCTATTATTTCATTAAAGGCTCACATTTTAAGCAAGTCTGCGCTGTTCCGGCAACATTTTGTTTAAAAACTTGGTATTGGCGGCACAAATCAATTTTCAGATTAACTAAACCTAGTTTAACTGAGATCTCAAAAACCCAGCCTTAGAAGCTTATTTTAAATTCATACATAATTACAAACTCTTTAACATTTTCTAATTACTATTATAGCAAGAAAATACATCTTCATATTGATGATGCCCTAACAACATAATTGTGACATCAATGTTGTTACAAATGGGCTGAATGATAAAAAAAAAAATTAACATCAACCCAATAACGAGCTTCATTATAAAGTTTTGTCATATTTTACGTGTCATCTATGCTTTGATTACTGTAACATCAATTCGATGGCACATTATGTGTATTATTTAGATTATTTTCGTGCTCAAAATGTAAAATAAGAAGCAAAAATTCGCATTTTCTATGTTTTTAATTATTAAGTTAAATACGTTTTAAAGTAGATTGATTATGAAAATTATATCGGGCATGCTGCTGGAGTCTTAAGGCAGAATTAGTCTTTACTTTCCGTTCTGTTACGAATCAGCTGATTTGTTTTTGTTATTAAAAAACCTATGAAATTGATTAGTTTTTCTGTTCTGTTTCGGTTCAGTTGTTTAAATCAAAAAATTGTTAATTTGTAAGTGACAGCGAAATAAATAATAAAAAATACATATTTTTGTTGAAATCAACTGTTTTTTGATTTTAAGAATTCATAAAATTTAATTTCTTCAAATTCATGTGCATTAAAGTTATTGAAATAAACAACGAACGGTGCAAAACTAATAAATTTGTCATAAATGGCTGATAAGTTACTACAGAAAAAGTAACTACCACAATTTCGTAACAGAACGGCACGAAACAGAACAGAAACAGAAAGTAAAGACTAACTGAGCCTTTAGTTTTAAGAGTTCTTCTGTAGACAAAGGGCGGAATACAACAAAAGTGAAACAAACATGTGTAACAGGTAAGGTAATGTTAATATGCTCTCACTTTGACTTAAGGCAATGCCAATGTCTCAATTTAATAATAGTTTTACTTTAAATTGATGCTAATGAGGCCTTTCGCCGATGTAAGTGTGTTATCGCTCTGATGACATCTTTTGTTAAACTGACTCCGATTCGAGTTTTTTGTGATGCCGATGGGTAATCCCATTGATGCCATAATTTTTACTCCTAACCCTGATGAGAGTTTGGCCAAATGGTGTTCAAACTGACATCAGAATGATGAAAAACTTCATTGGACCAAAAACACATTCTTTTCTAACGCCAACCTTTTTTGACTTTATATAGAAGAAAATAGTTTATGAATAATTAATAATTCCCACATTCTATTTCTATTTACAATCAAATTTAACTACAAATTACTTGATTTAAATTATTTTATGATATTTTCAATTTACAAACGAATATTAAATGGAATTTATTTTTTTTTTCTAATAGTAAATACCAAAATATTAAAAAAAATATCTATTTAATCTTTATTAAAAAAAAAAAATGTTTAATAAAATAGTAATACAACAAATTTATTTAAAGCCATTATTGTAGGATTTATATAAATAGTTCAAATGGAAAACTAAATTTTTTCTAATATTTCCTTTTTTAAATCTGTGATGTAGTTGATGATGTGGCAAAAACCCTTAGAAATGTGTTAGTTTGTGGTCAAGAAAAAAAATATAAAAAATATATAGGATTTTATTTTTATTTATTTTTTTTTTTTAGGTAATAAGAACTATGAAAAGAGAAAAGTAAAAATAAGCAGCTTAACTTCTTGCATTGAAATTGAATTGTTCACACACATAAATTAAGTTTTGAATATGTGTTTGAGAAGCAGAACTCAAATTATTTATATATATGTATGCATGTGTATGTATGTATGTATGTATGTATGTATGTATATGTTTCAACTTTTGTAAAGTGACTTGTTTTTGGAGATTCCCAATTGAGTAGACTCAGATGGATCCATATAGACCAGGGATCAGCAATGAATCGTTTTTTCGCTACTCATACTGACTCATGCAATTGTTAGTATAAGTGCGTAGAAATCATTTAAAATAAACTACTCTGATTCACTCATACTCACAAGAGAAATATTTATGAGTGCGACGACGACATTATACGCATAATCATAAATGACAGCTTGATTTATAATTTCAAGAAAATAATTACAATACTCACAATGATTCAAATCATTTAGCTCATGCATTTACCGTTTTAACACAACAGATAAAACACACAACTTAATAATCAGCGCTGCCAGATAAATTTGCCGAAAAATCGTCCACTTCATACATGTAACTTTAGTAAACTGTAATTGCCAAATCGCCACACTATTACGGGGACGAATCTGGCACCCTCGCATTTTGCTTCGCCTATACACATTAAGTTGAGTAGATTCTAACACTCAATTCACATGAGGGCTTTTACGACGTCGTTTTATCTTGATTCCCTTTTAAAGCAACTTCCAAAATCTCTTTGCGTTCATACGATGATTTTTGGTTGCATGTCTTTTTTTTATTTACAGTATGGCCTTGATTACCCGTCATTCGATTAACCGGCAGCTTCAATAAAATGGAAAACAAAAATTTTTTTGCACTGATTTAAATTGCCTCTATTATCCGAAATTATAAACAAATTATCTTTTTTTCGTTAAATTTTGAACAATCAAAAGAAATTTAAATAAACGAAGAAAGAGAATATCTTTACGGTGTGGAAGCATGTTCTGCCAAATTTACTTTTTTCCTCATGTTTACATAATAAAACGTTATATATTTACATAAAATAAGAAACACACCAAAAAAAATAAATAATCAAGAATTCTGCCGATCCCGTCTATTATCGATAATCGAGGTCTCACTGTATTTTCAACCACCCACTTCAAAGTAAGAAAAAGAATAAAACGTAAACATAAAAAGTTAAAAGAGAAATGTAAAAAACGACATGCAAAATACAAAACGAGTCATTTTGTTAACCCCTCTTTCTTTTCTACACCGCTCACCAACAAACCAAAAGAGACGTCGACAAAGCGACGTCGTAAAAGCCCTCATCTAAACTGAGTGTAAATCAAATGTTGCTAAGTGTGGGTACGATGAATAAATTAAAACTTTTGAGTGAGTATGAGTTTGAATAACATGGGAATAAGCATGAGTGCGTATAAGTATAAGAATTTATGAGTCATGATTTAGCTCTACTCACTTTTTCACTACTCATTGCTGATCTCTGATATGGACACTTTCTCGTACAGCATCCACAGCTTTTCCAGTGCATCCTATTCGAGCAAATATTATTCGAATGTCATTATCTACCGAAACTGGTTCTCTATTTTGAAGTAAGTCTTTAAGGACAGCATCTTTTAGACTTAAAAAAATGAAGATAACAAGTAAAAAAGCAACACCGCTAAAAAACAAGCACATAATTTATACTAACCAGTGATGCCGTTAGGCTACATTTTTTAAATTTTTCGTAGCTTTAAAAGGCATTTTGGCATTTCTTAATTATTTCGTTAAAAAATATTTTTGGCCCAACTTGCCCAAAAATACCTTTTTTTACAACCTTAAAGAAATGTTTAGATAATCAAAGCAAAAACTTTACTTACCTGGTAAGTTAGCAGATAAGGTTGGAGATAATAAACACTACTTATTTTTCGGCTGAATAACTGCTTATTTTTGTTCGAGGTGTCCACAGAATTCAGTACTTACAATACACTTACTAGAAGTCAAAAAGTATCTAGTTATTAATTAACTACTAGAAGCCAAAAAATCACTACTTAATAGACCTAATAAGTAGTTATTGAGTACGTTACCAGTAAGTAAAAAGTCAGTACTGAAAACAACACAACTAATAAGTAGTTATTGAGCTGATTATTAGTAAGCAAATATTCAGTAGTGAAAATATTAGAAGTAATAAGTAGTTGCTGAGGTCATTACTAGTAAGTACGTATTGAAGTTTTCAGAATAATGACAATTGTAATGACAACTACTTACCAGGTAACGTATGAAATAGCTACCACCTATTACCAAAATTCAAAAAGTTTTTCCTGGGATCTATTCGAAATGCTAATTGAATGTGGGAAAAATTGGACGTAAAAAGTTACTAAGTCCACTTTCAATGCATCTGCTTAGGTTTCCTAAAATAACAAACAACAGGGCATTCCATAAGTGAAAGCTAAGATTTAATTTACATATTAAAGTTGTCAGTAAAACAGAGTTTGTTGAAAAGTTTAAGATCGAAATACCGGAAACACGGAAAATAAGAAATTTCAATATTTTTAATCAGGCTAAAGTTCATTTAAATTTAATTTTCATTAAATTATTTTTATGAAGAAAGGAATTTAACAACATGAAATTACAGTCAAATCCCGATAATTCGTACCCCGATAAATCGTAATTCCCGATAATTCGTAATAAACTGTCAGTCCCTTGAAAAAATCTCGTTAATTCGTAAAATTTCCATACATTTCGGTCCCCTCGCTAAATCGTAATTTTTTTTTTCAATTAAAATCTTCTTTACCTCTTATAAATCGTAATTGTTTGCTATTTACCACTTATAATTCGAAGTAAAAACATGGAAAGAATGATTTTTTGCCGCTATTTTTTTTTTCGTTGGTTTTTGCTTTTGCTTGTGTGTTTATTTTCTTAAGATCAGTTTGTTACATGAATAATTTTTATATATTTTATTTTTAACAATTGTTTTTTTATGTTTTTTTATCGTTTTAGTAAATAAATTTAAAAACCCCGTTAATTCGTATTTATTTTATTTAAGCCCCGTTAGATCGTAACCCTGCTAAATCGAAAACCCCTATAATTCGTAAGAAATGGCCGGTCCCTTGCGATTACGAATTACCGGGATTCTACTGTAATTTAAATTTATGGAAAATTTTACAGTCTTGACCAACCTGGGAATCGAACCCAGGTTTTCACGGACAGGTTGCCCTGAAATGATAGTATATATATGTTCCCGACGATCCTATAAGGAGCATAGGGCCCCTTTTAAATATAGTTGAGGTTTCATTAATAAGTGTTATTTAAGATGCGGTAGCTTATTAGGCTTCCGCATCCGATCCTGGTGCTGGGGATGCCAGCAACCTGCAGGCAGGTCATTTGTAAAGTTTTTCAAAGGCAGAGATTATCCGCTTTCCTTCTACTTCCTGCGACGCCCTTAACGAGCCATCAGGATACTTTACAGAAACTAAGTTTCAGAAGTTCTTCCTGCTGACCTGAGACATCTTTCAACCATTCAGGTTACTTAGCCGCCTTCTCACTCTATCTAGCCTCTGAACGGGTGTTCTAAAGTCATTGTCCGGGGAATACCTGGTAAAAACCGGAGGTAGTGAGCTGCTTTGACTGTGAAGCAAAGGAATCATCCTTGGCCACTCCCACGTGAGTGGCAGTCAAGAACTTTCAACCATTACTTGTCACAGTCCATTCCCCGATAGTAGCTTAAAGGCAATTTAAAGAAACATAATATTGTGCTATACAATCAAGACGTAACAAAATAAATATTTTTTAAATAACAACATATTTATTTTTGCCAGTTTGGCCATTTTGTGCTATTTTTCGTGCCATTTTTTTTACTTATTCTTTTTTTTATTTTGCCAGCCATTTTTAAATTTGACATTTTAAACTTGCCCTGGTAATGATAACTACTTATGTATCTGTTCTTTTGTTTTTAAATTTTAAAAACTTTTTAGATTTTCTCCAGGGTATCATTGATCCTTTAATTTAACCTTAACATAAACATTGAAACCAACAGAAAACAAAACTAAATTTTTATAAATACTTAATAATATTTAAGGAAAATTATCCTAAGTATCTTAAAGAGATTACGTTGATTTAGATAAAAATTTAAATCGTAGAATTCAAATCTCCAGGGTAGTCATCAATAAATGTTTTATGTGTAATCAACCATTATACATGACTATTGTAAATGAAAATGCAACTAGATGTAGATAGAACCCGTTTTAGTATAAAAGTTTAATCATTTAAATAACATTTAAGCTTCTGGGAAAATTAATTCAGGATTTGGAAATTAGTTTTCAAAAAATTTTGAAAAGGGATAAAGAAATCACTTCTACAAAAATTTTATAAATTAAAAGATTATTAGTTTCGATTGAATGAAATTGTAAAATGTTATTCGCTTTTACTATGTAAATTTAAAATAAATTTAAAATCTCCCATTAAATTTGCTTTACTTAAACAACATCTCTTTAATTTTTTAGGTAAAACATTTGTAGAGAAACTATTTCATTCTCCATATTCCATTTAAAATTATACAAATGCAAAACTAAAACTTCTCTAAAATAATTGCATTTATCTTTAAACAGAAAATTACTTTTTATTTGCATTTTGTTTTTAATTAAAATCTCTTTTCACGTCAAACAAGCGAGCTTATTTAATTTTACTATTCGCTTCAAAAAGAAGATTTATATTTAATATACTCAAGAGTTTTAGCTTATGGGAAAACTTTACACCGTGATACAAAAGAGAAGGGAACAAGAATATGCTGAGGTTTAAATATAGCAATTCTTCGTTATTGGACTCAACTTGTTAAGGTATTATTTAAAATCTTTGGACTTTAACAACCCATAGCTGATTTATCGATAGCACTGAATATTTCTTGTGCAGCTCAGTGTAATTAAAAAAAAGAAAACTATTTTAAATAATTTGATTTCATTAATTAAATAATAACTATTTTATAAAACCGATTAAACTCGTCAGCCATTATAAAATATGCAAATGATTTTAATTTAATTATAGCACACACAATAAAAGACAAAAATTAAATAGAAATTCTAAATTTTAAATGAAGTATTTGCAGAAGAAGTTTTGGCAACTGCATGTGGGGAAAATGTCGGTTAAATTAGTTTAAATAATTATAAAAAATAAAACTAGTGAATTAAAAAGCAAGCAGGAAGGTATAGTCAATCAAGCCCGACCATATGATACCCCACACCACAGTTTTTAAAGACAAATTTTTGGAAGAAACAAATTTACCTATACGAGATTTTTTTGCCTTCAAGTAATTTTAGGAACGGGGTTTATATGGGAGCTATTGTTAATTTTGGATACAACGGCACAATATTTTGTCATGTCATAGAAGTTATCGCAAAAATTGCAGTCGCCAAGCTTTATGTCAACACCAACATTAAAAGAAAGTTATGGCATTAAGAGCTATTTTTGGAGGAAGTATTTATTTGAGAGCTATGGTCAAATATTAACCGATCTGCACGGAGGGAAAAACCTTTTTCAATATGGTCTTCTCCAACAAAACTTTTTTAATGAACATTTTTAAGCATATTTTTGTCACCGGCAATCATATTATGGTTAACTTAGTCCTCCATCACGAAGCCACAATCATATTATGGTTGCCTCTAACCATAATATAGTTACATATCATAATAATTTGTTTTTAAATTAACAATAGTATTTTCCCCTTAGCATCTAGCTATGGTTGAAAAACAACCAAGCTTTAATAAGTGTTAATCATATTTTTGTTATTATAAACCATAGTATGTTCGGAGGCAACCAAATTACGGTTGGGGCTTCTTGATGTAGGACTAATTTAGTTATAATATGGTTGCGTCAACAATAATATGGTTGCCGGCAACAATAACATGGTTGAATTAACCATAATATGTTTAAACATTTTCGTTTCAATTTGTTTTGATGGAGGTGACCATATTGAAAAATATTTTTTCTGGGTATGAAAAATAAATTTTGTGGTGCGTCATAGAAGTAAATATTTTAAAAAAGTTACATACAAAGGTTAAGCAGGTTTAGTATGTTAAAAAACTGCAGTCAAAGTTGAAAATTTGGCATTCCTTCCCCTTTTTTATTTGCCACTGGCCAAAAAAAAACTGTGGTTTTTACTTCTAATTCATTAAATGTAAACCATCGCTGTCGAACCAACTAAAAAAAGCGAAAAGTTTTACACAAATTTTTGTTTCTTGTTCGACAGTTTTTGGTTTCGATTGCAGTTTTTTAAACCGCGAGTAGGATTTTCTTGGCTCGTGCAAAAAATTGGACATTAGGGGGGAGGATTCGAGATGACACAAGTGGCGCCCACAATTTGGTGGCGGATTAAGAAGCCATAGCTAAACCATGCACAGCGCTATATATAAAAAAAAATCACTGTATTTCTGGGCTTGGAAAAAAATGTGTTATTGTTTTAGAAACTTCATTGACATATCTTTAATTCTAGGGGGTGACTGGCAGATCTTTTTTTCGATCCACCTTAGAGTCCTTGTTAACAAAACAATAAAATAATCATCTTCTGCTACTTTCAGGCATTATTTCATGTTTTTTGTTATATTCCTCCAAGACATTTTGATTTTGAATTCTTGCCTCTCGTCTTTCGCATTTTTTTTTGTAACTGGGATGGCGACAGTTTAACAAACACTTTCTTAGTCCTCATTTTATTGTGATATAACATAAATCATGCAGAGCTTGTGCGCAAGATGCAGGTCAACATTTTGTAAAAAACTTGACGAAATTTGTTAGTTAAATTTCTATTGAAAATGGTTAAACTCGGTCCAAAATTTAACATAGCTACCATATTGTGCGGTATAATTTTTTTTAATAAAGTTTTTCAAAAACCATTAGTCCTACGTAGACAATTTCCTAAGCTTCTCATTAGGTTATTAGTATTTATTTTTTTTTTTTTTTTTTGATAATTAATACCGCTAGCGAAATATTTATGAAAAACCGATTTCCTTGATCTTTGGCCATGGATTAACGTGGATTTTTGGAAGTTTCGTGCAAAAATTCAGTTTTCCATCAATTATTCCGAAGTTTAATGTCTTTTTCCCCGGACTATTTGTCTTTATTTCTTTTAAATTTACTTTTATCTTAATTTTTAGTAAAATTATAGGGTTTTTTTACTCCTAAAAAATGATAAAAATAACCCGTCAAAAAATGATCATCGACTTATTGTTTCTAGATTTGTAAAAAACAGAAGGGTCTGCAAATTTATGTTTAATTTAAAACAATTAATCAGTATGTACAACATAAGATACACATTAAAATTTTAGAGTAGCACTAAAAATTAGTTTTTAAAAGTTTAAGTAACAAAATAATATAACTTCGCGTTTTATAAAATAGTAAGGGTTATCACGATGGTCATTGTGCAAACTTGTAATTTGTAAATTTGCAGTGCATATTATGATGGTTTTGTGCAAATGTGCATTTTTCATAAAAATTTATTCTGACAACACTAAAAAACTTCTGGCAGCACTGTAAACAATCTGCATTTGCTTACAACTATACATGAGCAAATTAAAATTAATTTTTTCTTTTTAAATTATTTAAATTAAATTCTCTAATTTACATATATTAAAACCCAGGAAAATGTATAATTTATAAGTTTCCTTAAAAAAACAATATGGCACTTAATATGTCAAATGTTATTGTTTACATTTGTTTGCAACTGAGCATTTATGCACTACTAATTTTGCTCATTGTTTTTTTTAGTGTTAACGAAGTAAAATAGAACAAATTGCAAATACGAACATTTTGTTGTTGTTTTGTGCAAATCTGTGTATTTTTGCATTTGCATCGTTTGCACACTTTGCACTACCCATCCTTATTTCCCTTAATAACTTGAAAAGTATTCTGCCGAAATTTTTGACTTGGGATAAACATTTTTTTAAATATACTAAAAAGCAGCGAAACGAAATTAACGTTATTTAAATAACTTATGCGTATGTATATGTATTTTATCAATCACCAGCAAGTATGTATGTATGTATATTAGACTGGTCGCATCTTGTATGGGATTTTTTTTTTTAATTTAATTGTTTGCGCTACTTAAAATATGAGGTTTGGTGTAAGAAATCATGATCTAATTTTTCAGGTTAATCGGACGGTGCCTAGCCGTGCCGGTTGGGGCCCAAAGTTCCTCATATTATAAAAAAAACATATTTTCTATCATGTCTTTATAGTTATACTAGTTGAAAAGCCGAAAATCAAAAATATGGCTTCGTTACGATCTTCCGCAAAGAAAGTACTTTAAGTGTGCCAAATTTCAGCTTCCTATGTCATCAGATGGCTTCAGAAAATTGCGGAAAGAATAGGACATACATGCAAACATCCTGACATACTAAGAAATTATATATTGTATAGATAGATTAAAGTATTTCGTGTTTAATATTTTAGTATGTTACGAACGAAAGATTTTTAACCTAATTCGGGGTCGCTGAATCCAGTGGTGCTAGCTGTTTTTTTAGGTTAGCTTTGGTTTTCGAGATATACCGTCATTTCGAAAATTAAGGATGTTGCACAACATATTTTCGCGCAACTCAAAAACGCTTTAGCTTATTGAAAAACTAAAAAAAACCGAAATTCTGTAATAAAATTTAATTTAAGAAAGGTAAAACGTAAACGTAAGGTAAATTTTATTACGGAATTTCGACTAAAATAACTAAAAAAACCGAAATTCCGTAATAAAATTTACTTTAAGAAAGGTAAAACGTAAACGTAAGGTAAATTTTATTACGGAATTTCGGTTTTTTTTAGTTTTTCAATAAGCTAAAGCGTTTTTGAGTTGCGCGAAAATATGTTGTGCAACATCCTTAATTTTCGAAATGACGGTATATCTCGAAAACCAAAGCTAACCTAAAAAAACGGCTAGCACCACTGCATTGAGTGACCCCGAATTAGGTTAAAATCTTTCGTTCGTATCATACTAAAATATTAAACAGGAAATACTTTCATCTATCTATACAATATATAATTTCTTAGTATGTCAAGATGTTTGCATTCTTTCCGCAACTTTCTGAAGCCATCTGATGACATAGGAAGCTGAAATTTGGCACACTAGAAGTACTTTCTCTGCGGAAGATCGTAACGAAGCCATATTTTTGATTTTCGGCTTTTCAACTAGTATAACTATAAAGATATGATAGAAAAGATGTTTTTTTTATAATATGGGGAACTTTGGGCCCCACCCGGCACGGCTAGGCACCGTCGGATTGACCTGAAAAATTAGATCATGATTTCTTACACCAAACCTCATATTTTAAGCAGCGCAAGCAATTAAATTTCAAAAAAAAAAAAAATTGCGACCAGTCTAATGTATACTTACATATATATAAAATTAACATGTTTGAACATGTTTTTACTTTTAATAATATAATTTTAATATTATTTTCCAATATTAATTTGCCTTAAGGGCTTTAAACGTACATTAACATAAAAAAAAGCTTTAATCCCAATATAAAATATTGTGTAAAGAAAAATGAGAAAAATAAATTTTACTTTACACGCAGGGAAAAAAATATCAACACAAGTTTAGTATAATTAAAGAATGCGTATTATTGCTATACTATCTTTTTTAAAACAATCAGAATATCGAGCACTTATAGCAAGACTGATGTAACCAACAAAAATAAAATTTTACAGGAGAATGTTTTTTTTAAATATTTTTGCTTCAAGTCTTGGGTTTCGTTTCAAATTGCTTTTGCTCTAATTTCGTAACGGTACTTCCCAGAGATATGAGATTTTTAAAGATGATGCAAATGATCAGAAATGATCGATTTTCATCAAAAAACAAAAATCTAAAATGTTGTTGGTAACATCATTTTTGCTATAAGGGCTCGATATTGTATCTTATAAACACACAAACTTATTTACTTAGAAGGCTTTTTAAAAAACCATTTTGGATGGAAGAATTTAACTATAATATGTTTGCTGTGATAATAGTTTGGTTAAGGTAAACATAATATATTTAAGTGTATAGTTGTAGCTTTATTTTATTAAAAACATTATGTTGTAAAATTCAACCATATTTTAAGTTTCAAAGCAGGTAAACATTTTATTGTTAAATAGAAACAAAATATTATCAATCTTGAAAAAAGTTTTTCGGGTATGTTCTAGAAATCGAAATGAAGTGAAATTGAAATAGAACTATAATTTAAATTCAATTATTTACACATAATGATCTCAATAAACCTACAGTCAAGGAAACCATACAAAAGTTTACCTCCAGATACCTTTCTAGACTGAGCAACCATACTAGCATATTTGCCATTACCCTACTCAATGAAACAGAAGAAGTACGTAGACTTAAAAGATTGCATATTTTAGATTTGCCTTTTGCATAATTTACAATATAATATACTAAAATATATTAGGGCTATAACCGTTTTTCGTTTTTCGAAAAAAAGCGGGGGTGCTTTAAAACCATGTGAGATAAAGCCATAACGCCTTATTGCCCAATCATTGAGAGGTAAGGTCATATTTAAAATTTTGCGAAATGAGAGATATAGCCATATTTTTTTTCGCAAATGAGAGATAAAGCCATCTTTTTGCAGAATATTGTTATGCATGGTGTAAACATTCTGTAAAAGGGAAATCCTTAGTTATCATTGAAAAACAGTTTTTTATTCTTGTGACGCTCGCAGGAAAACTTTATTCAGCGAAGCCACCTGCCGCGTCCTACTGCAGGAGAAAACCCGTAAGCAGAAAAACTTTAGTATGCGAAGCCAGATTTCGATAGTAAGCTTTAGTGTCTCAGGAACTGAAAGGAGAGATAAAGCCATTTTCTAATAGTGCTTATGTGAGCTAATGCCATGATGTCTTTATCTCCCATCCATTAAAATAAAAAAAAATTAAAGGCTTTATCTCCTTATTGAATGAGAGATAAAGCCATCATGGCCTTATCTCACGTGGTATTAAAGCTAATTTCTATAACCTTCCAAGAAGTTTTGAACCGCGATGAATTTTAAAGCGTAGGAAAATTTTTAAATCTTAAGCATTGGATAAATTCCAAAATAGCATTTAAGTGATACGTATAGGATTATATACAAATATCAGGTGTATATTTTTTTAAATTTTCGCTAGATAAAATGGCTGTTTTAAAACTTCAACCCAATCCCTGCGTGAACTTTTTTAACAATACGAAAAAATTATCATGTTTTTTATTAATTACTTTTACACGACTATACTATGCCGTTTTCGATATTCGCAAAAAGTGTGAAAAAGTTATAGCCCTAATATACATATTAGGGCGGGTCGATTTGTATGGATGAAAAAAAAAATTAAAAATCGTACAGCAAAAACGTAATCTACATAAAATTCTAAGAAAATTCTCCGAAGAAACCATGGGTCTAAAATAAAATCCTAATCCGCGCCTCTCGACTTGAAAATTTTTTACTTGGGTGAAAAATTTTTTTAATGTAAAAAAATAAATGAAAAATCGCCCAAAAAAATTGCATGTAAAATTGGGCCTGATTTCATATGAAAAATGGCCCAAAATTTTTGGGCTATTTATCGTTATTGTTGGGTGATTTTTCGTTTTTTAAATGTTGTATGAAAAATGGCCCAAAAAAATGGGCTATTTTTAAAATTCTACCATAATCTTACATAGCAGAGAAAACCATGTTTTATTATGGATGCAAACAACAAAACTATTTTTCAAGAAACTAATTTAATCATTATATGGTTGTCGGCGACAATGATTTGGGTTAATTAAACATAATATCGGTAGAATTTTTTTAAAAATGGCTTTGTAGCTGTTTCTCTGGGTGTATATATTAAATATATATATATCGAAAATAAGGATTTTCTCTTCTATGGTATAACAAATATTGGCTTCGCTAACTAAAGCTTCTCTGTATCGCCGGCCTTCGGCCGGGCGCAAGGATTTTCTCCTCTATGGTATAACAAAGACCGGCTTCGCTAACTAAAGCTTCTCTGTATAGCCGGCCTTCGGCCGGGCGCAAGGATTTTCTCCTCTATGGTATAACAAACACCGGCTTCGCTAACTAAAGCTTCTCTGCGTAGTCGGCCTTGTTCGGAAACAAGGCAGTTTTTCGAAGCTTTACTTAGCGAAACCGGTTTTTGTTAGACCATAAAGGAGAAAATCCTTGCGCCCGGCCGAAGGCCGGCTATACAGAGAAGCTTTAGTTAGCGAAGCCGGTCTTTGTTATACCATAGAGGAGAAAATCCTTGCGCCCGGCCGAAGGCCGGCTATACAGAGAAGCTTTAGTTAGCGAAGCCAGTATTTGTTATACCATAGAAGATGAAATCCTTATTTTGGATATATATATTTAATATATACACCCGGAGTAAAAGCTATAAAAATATTTTATCCATATTATGTTTAATTTAACCAAATCATTGTCACCGACAACCATATTATGGTTAAATAAGTATCTTTAAAAAAATCACTTGAAATTTTAACGGTATTTTAAAAAAAAATGTACACATTTTTGATTATAAGTTAAGTTGCGGACGTTGCAAAGTGTAATAACGTCCTCGTCCTCGTCTTCGAAGGACATTATGACACTTTAAAAGTGTCCAAGGACACTACGACACTGGACGTTATGACATGTCACCTAAATTTATATGAATAATAAACACTTTTTTGCAAATTAGGTATTTTTTTTTTTTTTTTTTTTTGGGAAAAATTCGTTTTTGCTTTTTGGGTCATTTTTCATTTTCTTTTTGGGCCCTTTTTTGTTTTTTTTGGGCAAAATTTCATATTTACCTTTTTGGGTCATTTTTCATGTTCGCTTGGGCGATTCTTCATTTGGGCGATTTTTCATTTTTTTTTTTGGGCCATTTTTCTTTGGGCGATATTTCCTACAGCCGTTCACCAGAGCCAAAAAACCTGTATGAAAGAAAGTAGAAAAACAATTCATATCACAAAAACTATACAAAGAAACATGATTTTAAAAACGTATTTTAATTTTTCTCGCTTTATATATTGGCTGTAAAGATTTCCTCTCATGTCTTTTATTCCCGGAGATTCTGCGGCTTACAGCAAACAATTTTTTTTTTTTTTTTTTTTGCGAAAGTGAATTTTTTTTATCATACGAATACGGAACCGGGACCAATCGAAGCAGTATTTTTTTTTTTTTTTTTTTTTTTTTTTTGATAAAAATTATGCAAAAAAACGTATTTTCGATTTTTTGTCAGTTACAGCGTTCTTTAATTCCTGCGTCGATATATACTTAAGGATTGAAGTAGATTAAATAAAATTTTTTATGAACTTCTATTACAGGGTCGTTTTAAAAATTGCTCGATTTTAAATCAGCTTTACATATTTCGATTTCTAGAACTCGCCCGTATTTTTTAACAAAATAGTTCATGCGTTTCTCTCTTTGGAATGAGATTTAAAAAGTATTGTACGAAAGATAAATCTAATAATGCTAAATGCAACAGGTGTCCAAAAACGTATTAACTTAAATGTTCTTCAGCAGCTTCACTTATTTACCACTTACACAGCAGAGAACTGCAAAATCACAATTTTTTTTTGATTTATTCATACGCTAAAATTTTCATTCACTCTTTGCTTGCAAAACAAAATTCAACGTTGGTAATTTTTACATCGTTTCGTACACATTTGATTTTTGCATTTATTCGTTTTTTATTGAAAGTGCTTTATTTGCATTTTTGTTGCTCACATTGACAAGTTTTATTTAAAAAAAATCTTTATTTACTTTAGTACTAATTTTTTTTAAATTATCGAAAAAAAATCTCGTAATTTATAAAATTTTTGTATTTAGAATTTTCCGATTAATCGATTTATTTTAAAATTTTATTCGCTTAATCGAATAAGTTAAAAATGCCAAATATCGATTAATCCTTTAATCGAACAAAAATAAAACCCGATTAATTTAACACTCTAGTATCCACTTAAGAGTTGTCTTGTTCGTTGGACTATTCCCAGCCACTACTGCTCCTGAGAATGCCTTGTACATATCGCACCTGTTTATCAAAAGTAACACAACTCAACTTTTTTGAAGGAAACAGTGTATGATTACCATATCTAACCACTTGAAAATTTTTGGTATTCTATTTGTAATATTTCATGAGAGAAATGCCGTTATGTCTTTCTTTGCGTAATCATATTGTTTGTGTTGATTCAATTAAAGAGTTGTAATTTTAGTTGCGTTGAAGTGTTCAAGGGTTACGGTACTCAAATGAATCAGCGAAAGTGTATTAATTCGAGTTGTGATTGTTTTCATTTTAAAAATCTGCTTATCAATAGCTGTTGATTTTGGTTTGTGATATTTTAAATTTCAGTTAAAGAAGCACAACTTGAAATAATATTGACACGTAGATCAAAAAATTTCATGAAAACTGTATTAAATCAAAAATCCGTAATAATTTCGGAAAAAGGAAGAAGAGAAATAAATTTTTTTGATTTTATTGAAATATTATTGAGTTTCCTTTACAACGGTATATTTGTTTATAACAATAATTCCATTATATTGGCGGAATTAGCTTTTTGCCTCTACTGAAAACTTGTAAATTTTGAGTTGTGTTACTTGTGATGAACAGGTGCGATATCTTCCTATTATACATCATGTTTTACTTTTATTTAGCAATCCTTTTTAGTTGACGATGAAATAAATTTTATGTATTGCATTTTCTTGCCCGCGAGGAGATTCATCAGTTATTTTTGCGTTTCGATGTTAGGTGCTACTTCGTAAATTTCCTTTTCAATATTTTAGCAAAAAT
Organism: Pollenia angustigena; assembly: GCA_930367215.1. Lineage (NCBI taxonomy): Eukaryota > Metazoa > Arthropoda > Insecta > Diptera > Polleniidae > Pollenia > Pollenia angustigena. The sequence continues at coordinate 277,355,584 of OV884056.1, forward strand.
AATAAAAAAAAAAATAATTATTAACTGATATTTTTTATTTGAATATATGTGACGCGAAAAATAGAAAGGGACCTAAGGGTTTTGCCATTTTTAAGATTTAAATACGTGTATCTTTGGTGTACCATCACTGAGCGTGTTGGTATTGGTCTCATTTGAAAGCGACACATCGCAACGTTGTTGGTCAACCTTGAAAACGCGCGTAGGTCGCCCCTACCTCTTGTTTTGTGTAGTTGGCTTTTACTGTTCTCTTTACCTTACTGGTCCCTTTCTCTATGCGCTGTCACATATAGTGCAAGCATTTAATGATGCTAAAATTGTATAATTTATAGTGAAACGAATAAATTTATGTGAGACCATTTCGTGACCATCCTTCAACCATGTTCTTTCTCTGTGTGTACACGGTCAATACAAATAATTACAACATACTCAGAGGTATAGTTTTGGTTTATTTTTATTTATTTTTTTTATTATGTGCTCGAAAGCAACAAAGCTGTATTTAATTTCATTTCACTCTCGTTAATATTTCAGTTTTTTCTTTGTTCGTAAAAGAAAAAAAAAAAATTAATCCATCTTAAATTTATGTTGTACGTTTGTGTATGTATTTATAAATAAACACCTCTCTTGTTTGCTTTGTATTTAATAGGACATAAATAATACAGAATAAATCATAGCGGTGATTATTTTTATTATGAATGCCCAAGACACGCATACATATAAATAAAAATCCTTAAACTTACGCACTCGAGTTGATTTATTCTCATCAAATTTCTTATCTTATGTACCTGTTTATATCTTTCCATAAGTTTTTGTGTGGATGTAAGTTTAAACCACCCAGCGGTAACTAGAATGAGTAAAGAGGCCTTGTAGAAGGGCTTATTTAGCAGTCACAAGCCCTTCTTGTCGCATTCCATACTTATTTATTTTTTACACAGTTTATCATTGGGAGCAAGCCCTTCCACACTGCCTTTAATATCAATTTGGATCCCTTCGCAAAGAAGGGAGTAAGGAAGGTCATTAAAATAAAAGTAAATAAAACTAAACAACTTCCTTTCTCACAACTTAAAGAAGGGAGTAGCGAATTTGTACTAAATATTTTAAAAGAAGTTTATACCTTCTAGAAGGCTTACTCCTGAAGGCAGGATATCATGCGAAGCGAATCTAATAGGAAGGAGTATAGGGTCTTTCAAACTGGCCTGCCACTTGCGGCCCTTTCAATATTTACCGCTGGGCAGACTTTCAATTACTTATATGAACTCACGCACACGTGAAAAATCCTTATTTTTATGGTTAATTTCATCTTTTTTATTTTGCCCCATTTTATTTATTTCCAATGAACGAGAGATAAAATCTTCGCCTACATAATTAAATGACACACATCGGTATTTTCATCACAATGTCTTTTTTACAGCAACTACAACACTGGCCAACGTTATAAAAGTCGAAAACAGAAAGAAAACAAAATAAAAATATATATATAAATAAAATAAAGCTGTCTGTAAACGTCTACAAAAATAAATATATACATACATATGTACAGGGTGGTGCAGAATGAGCTATATGGATTTAATAGTTTTCAGCTTTTTTGTTTATGCGATTTAGTATTTCTTTTCTATTCCTAATACAGTATATTATTGTAGAATTTTGTTTGATAAGCTTTGCAAAATGATTTCCTGAAGGTAATGACCATTTCCTGCTTCGCACGCACCTGCTCTCTTTGTGATATATCCCATATTGTTTTCAAAAATTTTGTGTGTAATGGCCATGTTTTTATTTCGAATGTAGCTTTTAAGTTGGGGAATGGTTTTTGCTTGCTAAAATACACAATTTCTTCCAAAAATCCCCGAAGGAAACTGTAGAGAGCGGTTTAATCCGACAAAAGTGGAGGTTAGTTAAGACCACTTGAGTATGAAGTTATGCGTTCGCCGATTATGTCATTTTCCAAATCTTTTGAGGAATAAGCCAAATGTGCTCTGGCTCCGTCTTTTAAAAACACAAATTTGAATCATTTTAAACAGCTGGTCTAACAAACTGTTTCATCATCGTCCGATATGAAATTTTCAATAAAATATGGGCCAATTATCTTTTCGGGCGAAAGACAGCATCAAACAGCAAAATTAGACAGGTGTAATTGTCGCTGATGGAATGCTCTAACATTCTCCATTGCCCAATTCATATTTCTCCGTTTATTTATCGTTGACGTTTTGTGTGCAATATGCACTTTAACCCTTCAATGCCCACGGACACCGATTTTGATATAAGAAATATATGATGTGTAAAATGGTCGACAAAAATCAACTGCGTACCAATTTTGTCGAAAAAAATTGTTTTTAAAAGTTATTTAGAAAAAAGTGGTTGTATCTTCGAAGACACACTGGGCACTCCCACGTAAGTATTTTTCATACGAAATTACTAATACAAAGCAAAGAAAACATAAGCTGACATTTATGAAATTATTTCATTTTGATTAAAAAACAAGTAGGAAAGTATAGTAGGTCAAGCCCAACCATATGATACCAAACACCACAGTATTTAAATGCACATTTTCGAGACTGCACCATATTCGGGACCAATGGAGAATCATGCTTATGTGTCCACATAATCATGAAAGCATTTACATATGTTTCAAGGCTCATTAATACACTGAAAGAAAAATGCTTCATATAATAAATGAATCATTTTCATAAAAAAAATTTCCTTGGGTAAATTAAAATTTTCATTGTCTAAATGGAATTTCATAGTTATAATGAAGTATTTTCGTTAAAATCGTTTCATTGGATTTCGTAATTACGTACAAAATTTCATTGGATATATGAAAACTTAAGTTTGTCCAAGTTAAACAAAAAATTTTAATTGTGAACATAAAAAAACAATATACAAACACAACTATATTCATTAATTAATACAAAATTATAGTTTCCTTAAAAAACTGTTTAATTGTTAATCAAAAAATGTCAGATTTAATTATTTCATACATCTAATGTAATATGCCATTGAATTTATGAAATCAAAAATTTTTTTATAAATTTTTGATATTATTCGAATGTGTATTCTTAGTCAAATTACAATCCTCAAAAGCTTTCATACTTTATTAGGCTTATTCCTTCAATATTTTCCAGGAATATATTCTATGCACTATCAGAATTTTTTCGTTTGTATATTTCTGATAGTGCATAGAATATATTCCTGGAAAATATTGAAGGAATAAGCCTAATAAAGTATGAAAGCTTTTGAGGATTGTAATTTGACTTAGAATACACATTCGAATAATATCAAAAATTTATAATAAAATGTTACTCACCATGAGAAATAAAATTCCTAGATTCAAAAATTTTTTTATAAAAGCAACATATTTCAATAATGCTTTCATAAATTAAAATTTTCATTATGACAATTAAAAATGTCATTATAGTAATGAAACAAAAACTTTCAATCAACGTTGTTATTGTTGTTATGGACACTTTAGTATCATATTTACGCTCTTAATTGAGTAAAAACCATAGTTTTTTTACCCAAAACTACACTACCTCGGTAGGCTAGCTGGTAGTGATATAGTCTATCGGCACCGAGGTTGCGCGATTGATTCCCGCCAGAGACAGAAAAAAAATAAAATAAAAAAAAAATAAAGTAAGAAAAAATAAAATTAAAAAAATAAAAAATAAAATTTTTTTAATGTATTGAAAGTATATTTATCCAATGAATAATATTCATAGATCTAATGTAATGTTTCATTAAATTCATTTTAATGAAACAGGTTTCATTGATCCAACGAAGCGCTGCATAGGTTCCTTTTTAATGCAACTTTTCATGGGGTTAATGTCAAAATTGATTGGTATTGCGAAGAAAATTCTTTCAGTGTAACGGTTTGAAACTTTGTGAGAGCAGAATTTGCCCCCTTCCTCCCCTCGTGGTCCTATTTTTAAAAAAACTGCATAGCTTATGTGTCCACATAAATATTTTTCTATTTATGTTTTCATATCATTAAAATCGGTTTGATAGATTCTGGGAAGCAGAAACTGCCCCCAATCTTGTTTCGTGGTCCTACAATTTGGCCCATTCAATAGGCTTGGCATTTGTGTCATGTTTTTAATTTTTATTAAAAATGAGCCCGTGGGAATTTTTTTGATTGTTGTATCTTTAAAGATACAGTGGGCATTTAAGGGTTAAAATGAAGATAAAATGCACGCCGTGTCAACGCAACGGGTTCCTGATTTGACAAATATATATCAGTTGTTTGGATATGATGTTTGATTGTGTAGTTATACATATTAAATTCCCCAAGGGTACAAGAAATATAAATATCGACGACTGTATATAAAAAAAACAAATTACTTTTTTTTAGCGTCGTATAGCGTTTATTTTTTTTTTGTCAGATAAACAAAACCCCCTTGTTTTAAAATTTTATCAAAAATTAAACTTTTTTGTTTCTTCAAAAAATTATACATTTTTAAATAAGTTTTACAAAAATGTTTGAAAAATAGAAACTGGGAATTATTTCCTTCCGAAGGTAACTTTATATTATATTCAACATTTTTCATTTTTCGAATTTATTCTATGAGAAAATACAATATAATAGTCTGGTAGTGTATAAAGTCATTTCTGAAAATTGTAGGAATAGAACTATTACAAAAAAGCTTTATAAAATACATAACTGAAATTTAGCTCATAGAATAAATTCGAAAAATGAAAAATGTTGAAAAATGTTTGAATCTATTTTTTTTTTCTTATATTTTTAATAATAAAAATATATTTGAATTATTTTCAACAATGCTTGCAGTTATAATTATAAAATTACTAGCTGACCCACGAAACGCTGTATTTTAAGTGTGTAGGGATGGTATCTATAACAGGTAGAGGAATGTATCACTAAAGACGATGACCTCCAACAAAAAAAAATCAAATTTTGTTTCGTCGTAAGTTTCTTTAACACAACCAAAAAATGTTGATAAAAAATAGGAGACATTTTTCTGGATAGCTATATCCTAATGACCTAGCGGTATGATATAAACGTCAAGTCCTTTTCTCATGGTTTCCAAATATACATTAAAAATTTCATAAAACTCAGTATGCCAAATAAAACAAATTCGTAAAAATTGTTGGCAAACAAATGCAAAGAACTTTGTTGAAAAGGGACACCCTATTGACGTAGCGGTATGAAACTTATTTTCGGTTAGAAATATATTTATGACTTATTTTCTCTCTAACATACCAACTGTACAATAAAAATATCATGAAAATCGGTTGAGCCGTTTCGGATGAGTTCACAGAGTGAGAAAAATCGCATGTTCTTTGGAAAAAATCCGGTTTTAGCCAAAATACACATCATGCCTAGAAATCCGGTAAACGGTAGCTGAACTTGCAAAACACAAACGTAACTATTTTCAAGAAAGAACCGAACATTATATAATGTTCTGTTCTTTGTTAAAAAAAACAGAACAATTGTAGTGATACTGTACACAATCTTTATATTTTAATGTTCTATAATGTTTTTTTTTAGATTGGTAAAGAAATTAACAAACCAAACATTTTGGCAACGACCGCAGCACGAACACCTTGTGTGTATATTGTGAATATGTTTTATTTGTGTATAATTATTTTGCCGAACACTAAGTCTCGCTCCTTAATGTTCGGTTCGGTAGATTTGTGTAAAACACAAACGCTAATAGTGTTTGTGTAGAAAATCATTAAAAAAATAACGTTTTCCTGTTTGCCATCTTTCGAAGACAAAAATAATACTGTTTTTATTATACTTAACAAAAGATGAGAACATTTAATTCCGTTCGGTTTTTTTTAATCCATAAACTTTATTGTTTTTGGTTCGGCTCATTAATGTTCGTCCCTTTTGGCTGGTAAAAAAAAAAAATATTTTTAACACAAACAAAATACACATACGAAAGAAACAAAAAGCCAGCAAAATAATTTTACACAAACAAAACATATACACACACAAGTTCATGGTGCGATCATCGCTAAGATTTGTTGTTTGCTGATTTCTTTATCAGTGTAAAAACGAAACATTATAAAATATTATAAAAGAAAAAATTATCACTACAATTTTTTTTTTTTCAACGAAGAACAGAACAGTATATAATGTTCGGCTCTTTCTTGAAAATAGCTACGAACGGTATTAAGGGTTGTGTTCGTCTAGACAATAACTAAAAAATAGATATCGTTCTTGGGTGTGTGAGCCGAACGCTAAGTAATGTACTGTTTATTTTCAAACACTGGTTCATACTGTCTTGCCAGTACTGGCAAATGTAAGCGCCGTCATATATTTAAACAAAAATTACCGACTTTTTTAAACTCTGTTAATAAAAAAACTTATTTATCAAGCTTGAGGTTTTTTTTTAAACCTTAAATGTTTATTCGAACCAATATTTCGGCCCTTCTTTGAGTGCCTTCTTCAGTGTTTTTTTTCTTATTTTTTAAATTTAAAGGGTGTTCCAACTAGAACGCAATTTTTAAATTTTAAATAAAACACAGATATTTAAAAAAACAATCGCGAAACTTTATTATATCGTAAAGTAGACAGAATGAGGTTATGTATGAAACAAGATATCGTGCAGATGGCCACCGCGGCTTTGCTAGCACACACGCGATGTTTTAATGAAATTTTCAATGACCTTTTTGCATAAATGCTGCGGTATTTCATTAATGCAGCGTCCAATTTCCTCTTTTTAGGCTTGAGCAGTCGTCGGCTTATTCGCGTAAACCATCGACTTCAAAAAACCCCAAAGAAAAAAATCGAAAGGTGTTAAATCGCACGATCTAGGCGGCCAATTCTGGTCTACAAAACGCGAAATAACACGACCGGAAAATGACTGATGCAGCAATTAATTTGTTTCTCTGGCTGTATGACATGTGGCGCCATCTTGTTGAAACCACATGCCCTCCACACTAATTTCTTCAATTCTAGGCAAGAAAAAACTGGTTATCATTTCACGATACCGAACACCATTGACTGTTTGCGCTTGACCTGCCTCATTTTCATAAAAAAATGTCCAATGATTCCTCCAGCCCAAAAACCACGCCACACAGTGACACGTTGAGGATGCATTTGCTTCTCGTGAATCACTCGAGGATTTTCCTCACCTCAAATGCGACAATTCTGCCTATTGACGAAGCCATCAAGATGGAAATGGGCCTCGTCACTGAAGATGATTTTATGCAAAAAGGTCATTGAAAATTTCATTAAAAGATCGCGTGTGTGCCAGCAAAGCCGCGGCGGCCATCTGCACGATATCTTGATCCGTACATAACCTCATTCTGTCTACTTTACGATATAATAAAGTTTCACGATTTTTTTTAAATATCTGTGTTTTAATTTCAAAAGATTTTGTTATTCGTGCTTAATTCCCAGTTTTTATTCTTGATAAAAACACTTGAAATTTATTGTTGATGGGATAAGCTATTCCTATGCATTTCACTGGTTACTTTTCTAAAATCTTTATGGATGAAGTTTCCTGATGATCTGGCCTAAGCAACCAGTGAAATGCATAGGAATAGCTTATCCCATCAACAATAAATTTCAAGTGTTTTTATCAAGAATAAAAACTGGGAATTAAGCACAAATAACAAAATCTTTTGAAATTAAAATTTTGTATTCCCAAAAATTGAAATTACTTTTTGATAATATCTGTGTTTTATTTAAAATTTAAAAATTGCGTTCTAGTTGGGACACCCTTTACAAATGATAAGAAGTGCCGAAATATTGGTTAAAATAAAGCTTTTTTGTAATAGTTCTATTCCATTTCTGAAAAATTGAAGGAATAGAACTTTTACAAAAAAGCTTTATAAAATACATAACTGAAATTTAGCTCATAGAAAAATTCGAAAAATGAAAAAATGTTGAATATAAAACCTTCGGAAGGGAATAATTCCCAGTTTCTATTTGTTAAAAAAATAAATATTTTTTAAATTTTTTCCTGTTTTAATCGAACTGAAATTAATACGAAATCAAATGTCAAACGTTTAAAAAAAATTATCATAATAAAAAAACAAATTGAGTTCTGGGAATTTATTTCTCATGTTGAGAAACATTTATTATATAATTAGGAAAAATATTCCTTAAAATTTTTGAAAGAATAAGACTATTAAAGTATGAAAGCTTTATAAAATGTAATTTAACTTAGAATACACAATCGATTAATATGAAAATTTTATATTAAAAACTAAACTTAAATTGGTTTTTTCTGGGTTATTTTGTTAGTCAAGCCTGCAATTTATTCTTTTCACCAGATGGGTTTGGTTATTCTCTGTGCATGTCGCACATATGACGTCACGCAAACTGCTTTCATATGCACCACACATTTCAAGTTGTCAAACTTAAAACAGTTGCTGTAACATTACAGTGTGACAATATATATTTTTTTTTTTTTTTTTTTTTTGATATTTATAAGTATTATTTATAATTTCAAAAGGGTTTTTATTCTTGATAAAAACACTTGAAATTTATTGTTGAAGGGATCAGCTATTCCTATGCGCATTTCCCAAAAATTGAAATTACTTTTTGATAATAAACAGGCAAGTGCACGGCCTAAAAAACACTTAATTGACAACCTCTTTTGTAAGTTGATGTTGTTTTTATTTTGTTTTGCTTAAGGCGCCCGTACACGACATGTATTTGTCATCTGACATGTCAAATTTTCAAGTCACATGTAATTGTTCATGTCTGTCAAAATTGCTGTTTTACATAAGGTTTATAATATTCGGTCACAAACGCACATGTAATTTGCTTCTGCCATTGTCTCTGTTTTTTTTTCGCATTGTTATTGCAGAAACCAAAGTAGTTCTCGGTTTCAAAATAGCTTGCTGCCGCCACGAAAATATTTATTTGCGCCGTAAAATAATTTAGCCATCTTAAAATTTTTTTCTTTTATGTTAAAGATAATAATTTAGAATTTTAAAATGAAACGGTTTTTATGTATATATTTACATAAATTATATTCAATGGTGAGATGAGCATACATATCTTGGTATTGTAAAATATTAACTTCAGCCGGCTAATGATTCCGTCAATAATTGACGCCGCTGCCAGTTTCTTCTCGGCATAGATTTGTGATGTCAGATGGTTTGTCAGAAGAAAATAGAGCACGCTCTAATTGAAATTATGTTAGATGACTTTGCGTCTGACTTTTACAGAAGCAAAGTTAAAAAGGTAACACACGACATGTATGTGTTTTGCAGTGGGAAATTTAACATGTCAGATGACAAAAACATGTCGTCTATACGCTCCTTTAACCTACTTACAACTACAATTAATGTTGAGAAAATTTCAACTAATTGTAGTGGGGAATGTAAGATGAGATAAACCCACTGTTTACTGTTGATGTGTTTTGTTTAAACTTTGATATTATTACAAGTTGAACTGTTGCTATCAGTCTTATACGTTTAACAGTTTTATTTGGTTTAATATCTTTAGTTTTTCTAAAATCTTTATGGATGAAGTTTCCTGATGATCTGGCCTAAGCAACCAGTGAAATGCATAGGAATAGCTTATCCCATCAACAATAAATTTCAAGTGTTTTTATCAAGAATAAAAACTGGGAATTAAGCACGAATAACAAAATCTTTTGAAATTAAAATTTTGTATTCCCAAAAATTTATATTATTTATATATTTACCTTCATATTCATAAAAAATATTCTTTAAGTATAAAAGGTTTATTAAAGTAAACCTTTTATAAAACAAAAATATTTTTTATGAATATGGAAGTAAAATATTGTTTTTTATATTTTAATTTTTTATATTGTTAAATTTAAATTTGTACAAATATATTGAGAAATTTCTATGTTAACGCTTTTAAAACCACACAATATTTGTTTTTAGTACAACTTGATTTTTTTTTACCGTTATTTTGCTTGCATTTGCCCAGTGCACACTTCATGTTTTATTTTTATATTTTTTCTTTGGGCTAAAATTGTTGTAACACACGTTTTTTTCTATTCAGAGGTCTGATTCTGGTAGTCTTGATATCTAATTATTTCATTCAATACACGCAGAGAAAAAATAAGGTTGGGCATGGTTACCGCAACAACAATATGTTTAATGTAACAATATATTGTTGTCGTACACAAATAATTGTTATTTTAATTTAATATCAACAATATTATTGTTACTGTTAACATATATATGTTGATCGCAATTATGAATTTGAGTATTGTTGACCGAAAAATAATTATTTTTCTAACAACTTAATTATGATAACTTTCTAAACATATTATATTTCTCGCAACCATATCATGATATTTAATAGCCATAGCATGATAACTTTCTATACATTTATCATATTATGTTAAAGATGCAATCAAACTATTTTTACTCTAATCATATTATGTTAGCGCCATTTGTAAAATAATTTTGAAGCAGTTTTGTCGTTTTTTTTATTTGTGAGCGGTTAAACAATTAATAGATAAAATTCCTTAAAAAAAATAAGTTTAAAGATATTAAAAAATTAAAATATTAGCGGAGTTCATTCAAGTATTAGTGATGTAATAGTGCAAATGCAAAATATCATAGTTTTTTTGTAAAATCCAACAACAAAACAGACAGAGATTTCGTTATATTTTATAAAAGTGCTACGATATTTCATCAACATCTTAAAATCGAAAAAATGGACACACGCGGTTGCCCATGAAAACCACAGATTTTTCATTTGCTCTTTAGCAAGCCTTATATTGAACTCCGCTATTTGATTAACATTAAGAAAAATTGTAAAAAGCCACAAAATAAAAAATCTATGCAAAAATATTTTAATTTATTTTGTATTTTTATGACAGCTATGAAAGGTGCTGTATCATAATATGATTGCTTCTAAATTTATTATGATTAACATGATGATAATATGATTACTTCTTAGCTTATTATGATTAACATGACAATAATATTGATTACTTCTTAGCTTATTATGATTAACATGACAATAATTTGATTACTTCTTAACTTAGTATGATTAACAGAATAATAATATGATTAAGGGAAAAATATTATGTTGTAATATTACGAGTATATTAAGTCATACAATGATTCAATGATAATCTTAATATGGTGACTACAATCATAATTCTTATAATAATATGTTGCTCTTAGAATATGTTTACCACAACCATGTTTTTTCTTTGCGTCTACTGAACGAATCGGCATTAATTTGAGTTTCACAATACTGAAAAAATAATTTCGTTTCGTTCAGTATCGATCGCGACTGCCAGAATTAGGCCCCAGGTATGTGATAAAAATCGATTGATTTCAAAACGAATGTTTTTGAAAGGTGTGTTGAATTTTGAGGGATTTTAAAATTTATTTCTGGTTTATAGTCTTAAGTTTTCGTTAAGAATACACTTCATTTAACTTATATAATATAAAGTTTAAGGGAATAAAGACTAAAAATAAAAGGAATATGTATTTAAAATTAATTTTACAAGATACTGAAAACTATATTTTCCATCACATACCTGATTTTTGTATTTTTTTATGTTGTTTATCATAAAATGTTAGCTAAAATCCGTAATTTAAACACAATAAAAAAATATCTTTTTTAGAAACTTTAAAGTATTTTAAATTCCACGGTTGCCAACTCTTACAAAATGCATGCATATTTTATAAGAAATTCGAAAATCTTATTGTCTTTTAGGCATGGCAGCCCTTGCAAGGGAAAAACTACGTCATCTAACAAGAAATCATGCGCATTGCGTAATCTTGTATTCTATCATTCTTGTTTTATTATTTTTTGATTTAATAGTTTTTAACTTAAAATTATACTACACAAAATTATAAAAAAGGCAAGTTAATTACGGTTGATTTTGGCCATATAATGGTTGATTTCGGGCAAATTATTGTTGATTTTAACCATATATGGTCATATATTATGTTAAAGGCCAACCATAGTATGTTGTTCTTAGAATTTGGTTAGAACAATTTTATTGCATTGCATAGTTTTGACTTTCCGGGTCCGTGATAGACCATTGGTTCTAAATAGGGAATAACATTTTTGGGCTTGACCGGCTATACTTTCTTATTTATTTAAAACTTGGTGATAAAAACATCTGATGAATAAATTAAAAATATATTTACGCAGTATTTTTACGGGTTTCGTTCGCTTAGCTTTGTTTCTAAATGCAAACAATTTAAGGGATGCTATTGCTTATAGGCACTTCGGACTCTCAACATCGATGCACATAGTGCGGAAAGTTTTCTGACTGTCATTCACTTTGGAGTGACCAGTAACGATTCCTGTGTTTGACTGTCCAAACAGATCACTATTTCCGGTCCCAGAACAAGTATTTTCCGGGCAGTTGCTTTTCATTCTCCTCTGAAAACTAGCTAAAGTGAGAAGGCGCCCAGTCATGTAGCCTGAACGGTTAAAGGTCATTTAAACGTCTCAGTCAAGTAGGTAGATTAAATGAATTTTCGATGAATATTTGCTGAAGCATGACTGCATCGTGGGACGAAGAGAGCAGCTCTATCACCAAAGAAAGAAGGGCAGCAACCCACTTCTCCGAAATATAATTTGGTAACTCCAGTAGGAGTAAGAAAAATAGCTATTTGTAATGTTTATAGTTTAAATGAGTTCGCTAATTATTTTTAATATATTGTTTATTAAAAATACAAGTATTCAATCATTGTTAATAAAATGGAATTAAAAATAATTACATTTTTAATAAAATAACCATAAATAATACCTTTATTAAATAAATAAAAAACAGTAAGGATTCCTATAAATACCCACAACACAATCAAATTTACATGTTGATAAATTATTATTTCAATAAAATAACACAGCGGGAAAATTGCAAGCGCTTTCACTTTTCAGGCCTTTTAGAAAGTCTACGAAAGCATTCTTTATTATCTTTTAACCATTCCACTCTTCCTTTTTTGAAAACGGCTTCTAGAAAACATACCCAGTAAACAAAATTCGAGTTTTTTGAAGCACTTAAGAGTAAAAGCGCATAATCGAGCGCTTCAAAAAAACCGCTCTAATACAGCAGTAAATGATAATGAATAAAATATACAAAAAAGCTGCTTTTTTAGTGCTGACAATGAAGAAGGTTTTAAGGCGAAAAAATAAAAAAAATGTTAAGGTTTACGAAAATGATTAAAAATGTCATTTAAACAAGTTAAAGCAAAACATTAATGAATATGTTTAATTAGGCTATAGTTCATCAAATTTAATTTTCATTAAATTATTTTTATGAAGAAAGGAATTTTACAACATGAAAATTAATTAAAATTTATTGATAATTTTTCATTCTTGACTGAAGCTGGGCTCGAACCCAGGCGTTTTTACGAACAGGTTACCCTTACATGTTTCGATTGCAACCACTCAATCTCTTCCAAAAAAATTTGGATTAAAAACCATAAATAGTTCAACAAAATAACCACAATACTGATTATTAATGAATATGTTTATATAGTTAGCCCTTAAAAAAGGCTCTTTAGGAGTGCTTTGCTTGCATATTAAAAGAAGCGCTTATTGTGAGCAGAAAATAGTCCTCCAAACCGGGAACACCCCATACACAAATCAGGCATCCTATCCGCAGGTTTGAAGCGATTTGAGGCATGAATTCATACGCAAAACCTGCTCCTTTTGGAGTACCTTTTTTACTGGGTACCATCTTTAAAATATTTAACACATTCAAATTTCCGATTTAAGATAAGGCACGTCAAAATTATTCTCTGACTCGTTAATGACTGATTTCAAGTCTAATCTCCATTTTTCTCTATTAGCTCGACTTTTCGAGACATACCGTTATATCCAAAATTGACGCACTTTCACAACATATATTCAAATAACTTGAAAACGGTTTATCATATTCCGTAAAAAAAAATCAAACTCGGCAACAATTGTTTTTAAATTTGCCCAATTGTTTAAGAGATATCGTTGAAGATTTGACATAAAAATAACAATGACTTTTCCCCAGTGTTATTTATGACATAAAGATTAATTCTTACTTATTTTTTGAAGGCCTTCTAGAAGCTTTCAAATTATATGCAACGAGTAAGGACATGTTGTCGAACAACACGCCGTGTAAATAAGAAATTAAGTTTGAATGCGTCTGGCAGTCCTCATGTCTTTAAAAGAAGCCTTTTAGAAGGCCTATTTACCTCTTATTTTCCCCGCTGGGAAAAAATAATGTAAACACTTTTACACACAAGCTTTAATTCAATTCAAACAAAATTATATTTGTAGTAAATGTAAGTGCTTTTGTTTATAATACTTATTGTCAATATTATTATGTATTACATAATTTAATAACCACTTAAGCGTATGATTAATATGAAATATATATCAACTTTAATTAATATTACTTATACGCTATGAGTGTTGCCAGGGAAATAAATATTTTTAGAATATTATTATTTATTTGTTTTTGTTGTTTAGCAAAGATATGTTATTAAATTGCTTCTTCGCTAACTTCTACAATAATATTTGCTAATTAGCACTATAATTTTAGGCTTAAATAAATGTTTTTAGTTATTAAAAGCACTAAAGCGTATGATTATAATTAAATTTATTTAGTTTAACTTATATTTACTAGTTGTTTAATACAAGTAAACAGATTATTAAACTAAAATAGTTTTAATTTAATTAATAACTAATTATGAACTGTATTTTATTTTTTAATTTACTAATAATATAATAAAATTATAAATAAATATCTTTAAATGGGACATAGAATTAAAAGAAATATGGGCAAATTATTAATTGAGAATATTTACTCAAGTCAAACCAAATTTTAAGCAGGAAAGTAACCAGACTTGTTCAAACCAGGACTCAAATGACGGGGAGTTCTTTTGATAAAGGATTACGCCAAGAAAGACTAATTTCTTAACCAACATCTTGTTTTTGTTCAATATCTTAAAGCTTTAGTATCCATGCTTTCGACAACACTAGAATTGACTTCATCACAATGCTGTGGACCACCCAAGATGTAGACCTTAATTTTTGGGTGGGGATGGGCCACAATGGTGTTTTTGAAAGAATTCCAAAACGGAATTTACGCTCATGTACAAAGTATCAAGTGAAGCTATTTAAGCCATGACCGCTTTTATCAAAAGTTAAAACAAAAAAGTCATTATATTTCTTTAATTATTTATATCTACAAAGAAAAAATTAAAAATTATCGCTAATCACCATATTTATATCACAGAATCAAGCAAACAATTTGTCGATTTTGCAGCCAAATCATTCAAAAAATCGAATTTCGATCTACCAAAGGTTAAAATACAATTTGGTTTAAGGATTGATGTTTGACTATTGACGTCAGCAGTCGTTAATGGCTGCGAGTGTAAGACGGCAAATCCCTCTGAGGAGATCGAGTGGTAGCGATCGAAACATGTCAGGGTAACCAGCCGCCTGGGTTCGACCCTCAGGTCAGTCAAGAATGAAGGATTACCAATAACAATTTTAATTAATTTTCATGTTGTAAAATTCCTTTCTTCATAAAAATAATTTAAGGAAAATTAAATTTGATGAACTTTTAAGCCTGATTAAAAATATATAAAAAAAATTATTAGTATTGTGGTTATTTTATTGAACTATTTATGGTTTTTAATCCAAATTTTTAATATTTTTAATTAGGCTTAAGTTCATTAAATTTAATTTTCCTTAAATTATTTTTATGAAGAAAGGAATTTTACAACATGAAAATTAATTAAAATTGTTATTGAAAATCCTTCATTCTTGACTGTTAAAGCTAAGGCACGAGCTCTATGTTTGCATTTGTCCTTCAAATTGTGCTGAAAAGGTCAACAAGAAAAAGAAAGACAAACAAAAAAAAAATTAAAAAACAAAAAATATGTACTTTGAACTTCAAGAAGAATTCTTGACAAAAGTACGAAAAAACAGAAGTAAAGGAATAACATGTTAAAATAAATTTAAATAGATAATCATTCAAAGCAAATTTCGATCTACCAAAGGTTGAATACAATTTGGTTTAAGGATTGATGTTTGACTAATGACGTCAGCAGTCGTCGATGGCTGCGAGTGTTAAACGGCAAGCCCTCTGAGGAGATTGAGTGGTTGTAATCGAAACATGTCAGGGTAACCTGTCCGTAAACACCTGGGTTCGAGCCCAGATTGAGTCAAAGAATGAAAAATTATCAGTAAATTTTAATTGATTTTCATGTTGTAAAATTCCTTTCTTCATAAAAATAATTTAATGAAAATTAAATTTAATGAAATTAAGCCTAATTAAAAATATTAAAAATTTGGTATAAAAAAAAATTATTGAAAATTTGGATTAAAACCCATATATCCCTTTCAGACCCAAGCTTTACATTGCTTTCAAATTACCCTTAATCATAAAAATCAAACAAAATAATTTTGTATTTTGTATAAGATAGACCAATAAAATATTCCTACAGGGTCCTTTTTGGCAAACAGGACATCGCACAATTGTGCGGTCTAGGTCAATATCTGCAAATAATCTTCGACATGATAAAACATAGCTTGGAACTTTTCTAGCGGTTATTAAACTTTAAAAATGCAGATACCTTACAACCTTATAAGAAATAAAGAATTTAATCAAAAGAGTTTCAAGTTTTTATTCTATCTACTAATTTTTCTTACAGGATCCTTTCCACATTTACTTTTTCCCCCTATGCTAATCCCGAGGAGCTCTACGCTTGTCTGCAGGAGACCGGTCTCCGGCGGGAATTTAAATCGCAACCCCCGCACTGATAGCATATCTCACTACTAGCAATTTTACTGACTATCACTGCCTATGTGTCCTTCCATTTCAAAACAGCTTCAATTTCGATATTGGTAAATTGGGATATTCGCCCCGACTCATTTCTTTGTCCAAAGAGAATTTTACACTATATTTGCCATACTTGTACCTGTTGCTACCAACCCATCTGGTGTAATGCTTCAGACAGTAGATATAAACGGTCCATGATCAATACCCCAATCTTTAATCTACAATATTTAAAAGTTCACTAAGCCAACTCTTGTAGTAGCACAGACAAGATTTCTCAGCCCAACGGATTGTGGTTTGGCTTAATTACTTCAAGCACAAGATATCTTCCCAAAAAAATATAATCTGCCCATCAATTAAGTTATTCGAGATTTCTGTTGCCAAATCATAACACCATATTTTGGTTGAACTCCCCAAAACTTATTTGTCGAGTGTGGTGTGGAGTTATCTTCAAAATGTGCATATGAACGGAGCTGTAAAAACTTATCGCGGGACATGGAGTTATAAACGGCAGTAATTTTGCTTCCACTCGCCCAGTACATTCTTATCGCAGGGTAAAATTGAGACACCCCATCATGATCGCGCACCAGTCAAATCTTTTTATATCTGCTGGTACGTCACGCTATGACCAGTTTACTCAACACATACATACATTTTAGTTTGTTTCACAACTTCCTCGGTATATTTCTGGAAATAAGCTTTCAAAATATTGTAATGGTGTTATAAAAGTTATCGGAAATGATAAACTTTTCAATATAACGTGCCTGTTTGGTATTTTGGATCTAAAAACTGATGATAGTTACGCTGTATCTGGGTGGTCCGAGGAGTATGATTGCTTGACTGGTGTACTTGTTTGGTCAATCGTGTTAGGGAAAGTGTTCGGATTACATTAGCTTTCATAACTTTCTTGTGCATCAGTATTTACATTTCAAGGGATCCATTTTTCATTAGTAACATTATCATCAACAGTGATGTCAGCATCAGAATCGTTAAAAATTTTTAAAACTGCCCCAACATCATAATTCCCCTGTAAAATTATTAGGTAGCACAAACGTGAGCATAAAACAAAATGTCATGTTGTGTCTGATCATCACAATTGTGCTATCTGTATTTTCTTGAGCGCTGACTCCTTGTTACTATGCACAATATCAACACAATAAAGAGCCTAATTGTTGCAAATACTCATTATACAGTTACCACTACGAAAACTAAAAACGTATTTCAATATTATTTTACAAAAACACTTTACTTGTGAACGCATGTTTACACTTGTGGAAATACACAATAAAACATAAGCTGTAGTTTTTTATTTCTGCTGGTTAGTTTTTTTCTTTCTATTTTTTTTAAACAGAAACAAGAACTCACAATCATTGCTTGCCGGTTAATAGACAAAAAATTGTTATTTCATGTAATTTGAGGCAAACAATGGCAGACCGCACAATCGATTCAGTTAGGTCTGAAAGGGATATAGCTCAACAAAATTACCACAATACTAATCAAGCCCTAAACTATAAATTTAAAATTGTGAGTATTTTTTTTCAATAAATGTTTTTTTTTTAATTTTAATAAAAAACATGATCAAAAAACTTTGTTGTTTCAAACAGTGTGTGAATTGATTTAATTTAATAAAGCTCGGGGTTTGACAATACCACAAGATAATTCTTTTGCTTTTGTTGAGCTGATTGTGAATAATATTTTCATACAGTTCAAGCCAAATTGAAATAAATACTATGGATTCGGGCCAAACGCAATAATTCCAAATTTGTTATCTAAATAACTTTAAAACAAACTTTCAGATAAAATAGTTAATTTGTGATTAATATTTTTTTTTTTTTTTTTTTGTAGACAATAATACCTCAATAATTGTTTTTTAAAAAAATGATGTGATACTTACTAAAATTACATTTTGTCGTTTATCCAAAAAAAAATTATGGTGTAATTATTGCGTTTTGTTATGGACCTCCTCAATTGATTTTCAAAAGTTGTCTACTTTTTCATACACTCAAAAGAAAAATCAATCCAAACGTACTCAAATCAATCCGAAGCGGGATTGATAGTACGGTGAGTACGGATTTTCTTGAATCAAGTACAGAAAGCAGGGACGATAAATGAGAAAAGCAGTATCGTACCAACGAACTTCTAAAATCGTACTTTTTCAGCCCCAATAGTACTAAATCATTTTTTTTATAAATTTTTTTGTTTTATTTTTAAAAACAAAAATTTAATGCAACAAACACAAATTCATTTGTACATGTAAAAGTATAGAAAGCAAAAAGTACATGAACATTAATTATACATAATAATAGGGTGGGTAAACATTTTTGTGTTAAAAGCACATCGCAATTTTCTTCAATAAGTCATTCCAAGAAACTTTGCCAAAGAAACCATAGGTCAAAAATTAATTTCGAGCCCCGAATTTTTCAAACAAATTAGTTTTCCCAAATATTCAAGAAAAGAGGCAAACAAATTGTATTTGGTCTAACCAGACCTGTATCATGCGGTTTTAGGGTCGAGCAGTCCATTTATTTTTGATCAGAGAGAGTTTTCATCAACTTTTTAGAATTTATCGTCTTTTTTGTGGAAAATTTGCGAACATTTCTCAAAATACAATCTCTAACTTTAAACGAAAATATAATTTTTAAGCGTTCTAAAAACATGTACATATGAGCATTTTCGGATTGCATTTCCGAATTTATTGAGTTTACAATTTTCAATATGTTCTTCAGAAATACGAAAGGAGTAGAAAGTTCGAATATAATAAAATTTTATTTAGCGCTTGCAAAATCTCCTTCAAAATAATACGGAGTAAAATAATAATGGAGTGGGCTCCCACTGTTACAAAATTCTGCTAATTACTTCTTGACGTGACACCCTTCTTGTTGACGAACATTTGAAAATATTATGAATTCGTTCCAAAATAATCTTGAATTGAGAGGAAGTCGTCTTTTCTACTATGTAGAACTCTTGCAGAAGTGGTCTCTTATATCTTTTAAAAACTTGTCAATATCAGAAAATGCACGCTTATATGCTGCCGCTGATACTTAATTTAGAATGTGGCATAAGCAATCGTTCAATGAATAAGTGCAAAAATCTATTCACAATAACGGAGTTCAGTGGTGCAAATGGTCTTGCAAAAGAGCAAATGCAAAAAAATCATAGCTGTTTTGTTAAATCCAACAACAAAAAATAGAGCTTCCCTTAGATTTCATAAAAAAGCAAGAATATTTGCTCCAAACACTATACTCCGCTTATATTCATTGGACAGTAAATACAAGTTGCGATTTTATATCAATTATAAATATGTAGGTTTGAAAAATTTGGAAATAGTACCAAATGAGTCACAGGCGTACCATCGTACTTTTTAGTTTTGAAAAGTACAATTGTACCAACTTTATCAACCCTGACAGAAAGATTGATTCAAGTACGGATTTTTAATCCCAAAATACTTAAATTATCCATATTCAATCCCGATTTCGTACTTGAAGTAATCCGAAAATGAGATTGATTTAAGTAAAACTAAGATTCAATCAATCTCAAAATGCGCTTAATTCAAGAATTATAAAATTGTTTTAATCCGAACTCGTACTAAAAATAAGTAAAACTTAGATTGAATCAATCTCAAAACGCGCTTGATTCAAGTATGTAAAGTTGATTTTATCTCCAATTTGTGCTTGAAAAAACCAAAAAAAAAAATTGAAAGAAAAAATTATTATGATTGATTTACTTATCCGTTTTACACCTTAAAGAATGATAAAACACCAAACATCATGCCCTATAATGGTTTTTACTTTAAAAATCGTATGTACATATTTAACTAAAAATCTAAACTAAATGAGAAGCAAGATTTCAAATCTACTTTTTAACCCTTCGTGGTACACATGAGTCTGGCCAGACCTTTGCTTAATGTTTATAGATAATCAAAAAATGCGTAAGCCGGAGGGTTAAACATGAAAATAACACATACATATACATATATGTATATGTTTTTCTTCTTGTTCTGTTGTTTTTGTTGTTACTACAAGCAAAAAGCAAATCGTTTTGTTCGAACTTGTGTTGTGTTGTTGTTGTACAATAAATTTTTGGAAAACACTCACGTACGCACGCATTAAAGAATGCAATGCTGAGAGATGAGACTAATAAGTTTAATGATAGTAAAACCCTCATATTGTAATTTTACTCTCAGAGTGGCGCTATCAACGAAAGGTTTAATCTTTTTTGTACTTGATTTAAGCATTTTATACTTATTTCAATAATTATCGGGATTGAGTTTTTAAAGTAATCCCATTTAGGATTGATTTAAGTACGTTTTAGTGTTATTCGTAGTTGAAGTTTTAAGTACGATTCGTGATTAAAGTAAGTATAAAAAGATTAATTTACCCCGAGTGTTTTTCCTTCTGTGTAGTAACCCAATTAATTTGGCGCTGCGAAATATGGCCCCAGGAAATATGGCCCCAACAAAATAAATTAAAATTGACCCCGAATTTGGGGCTATTTTTCATAATGCAATATGGCCCCATTTTTTTAATGAAAAATTACTCCAAAAAAATGAAAAATAACCCTAAAAATAAAATTAAATATGACCCTCAATTTGGGGCTATTCTTCATTATGAAAAATCACCTCGAAATTTATAATGAATTTGAACCCTAAAAAAGAACACAAAGAACGTTACATTAAACATTTTCGGTGGACTGCATATACCCGAAACTAAAAATCCCAAATTTAGAATCCCGGTTTCAAAATCCGGATAATTATACAGTTTTGGTTTTAAAAATGGTACGATTTATAGCATGGTTGGGCTTTCGGCCATGCGCAAGGATTTTTTTCTCTATTGGTATAACGAAAACTGAATTTGCTTGCTAAAGCTTCACGTTATAGCCGACCTTCGGCCGGACGCAAGAATTTTCTTTTCTATAGTATAACGAATACTGGTTTCGCTAGCTAAAGCTTCTCTATATAGCCGCACGCAGAGACAAAATATGGTTGGGCATGGTTACGGCAACAACACTATGTTTAATGTAACAATATATTGTTGTCGTAAACAAATAATTGTTATTTTTATTTAATATCAACAATATTATAGTTACTGTAAACATATCAATGTTTATCGCAATTATAAATTTGAGTATTGTTGACCGAAAAATAATTATTTTTCTAACAACTTAATTATGATTACTTTCTAAACATATTATATTTCTCACAACCATATCATGATATTTAATAGCCATAACATGATAACTTTCTATACATTTATCATATTATGTTTAAGATGCAATCAAACTATTTTTACTCTAATCATATTATGTTAGCGCCATTTGTAAAATAATTTTGAAGCAGTTGTGTCGTTTTTTTTATATGTGAGCGGTTAAACAATTAAAAGATAAAATTCCATAAAAAAAAAAGTTTAAAGAAATTAAAAAATTAAAATATTAGCGGAGTTCATTCAAGTACTAGTGATGTAATAGTGCAAATACAAAATATCATAGTTTTTTTGTAAAATCCAACAACAAAACACACAGATTTTTCGTTATATTTTATAAAAGTGCTACGATATTTCATCAACATCTTAAAATCGGAAAAATGGACACACGCGGTTGCCCATGAAAACCACAGATTTTTCATTTGCTCTTTTGCAAGCCTTATATTGAACTCCGCTATTTAATTAACATTAAGAAAAATTGTAAAAAGCCACAAAATAAAAAATCGATGCAAACAAATTTTAATTTATTTTGCATTTTTATGACAGCTATGAAAGGTGCTGTATCATAATATGATTGCTTCTAAATTTATTATGATTAACATGATTATAATATGATTACTTCTTAGCTTATTATGATTAACATGACAATAATATGATTAATTTCTTAGCTTATTATGATTAACATGACAATAATTTGATTGCTTCTTAACTTAGTATGATTAACAGAATAATAATATAATTAAGGGAAAATATTATGATGACATATTACGAGTATATTTAGTCATAATATGATTCAATAATAATCTTAATATGGTGACTACAATCATAATTCTTATCATAATATGTTGCTCTTAGAATATGTTTACCACAACCATGTTTTTTCTTTGCGTGCGGCTTTCGACCGGGTGAAATAATTTTCTTCTCGTTGGTATACTACATAGCCGGCCTTCGGCCGGGCGCAAGGATTTTCTTTTCTATGGTATAATGAACTCTGGCTTCGCTTAGTAAAGCTTCTCTTATTAGCAGCCCTTCGGCCGGGCTCAAGGATTTTTTCCTCTATGGCTTTGCTAACTTAAGCATATCTGCATGGTCGGCAAGGATTTTATCCACTTTGGTATAAGAATTCCGGTTTTTTAGGTTATCCCTAGAAACTTTTACATAGAATTTTATAAAATTTGTGTAAAACTTGGATTTTTTTTTTTTTTTATTAAACGAAAAATAGCCCCAATTAAAAATTGCGATTTTCTTTAGGGCCATTTTTCATTACTTGATATTGGGGTCATTTTTCATTCCACTTAAAATGCAAAAACACCTTAAGAAAAAAATGAAAAATAACCCCAAAAAAAATTTTGCCAAAATTGCGTGTTGTTGTGTCTCATGTAAAATTTTTGGGCCGTTTTTCATTTTCCTTTAAGTATATCTTTATAACTAAACTAACTTAAGAGATCCAAATTTAAAACATTAATAAATACGAAAAAAGTGAATATAGATCAAAATCAACGATTAAACATATATGATACATTCCCAGTAAAAACTTCGCCTACAAAATAATGTGTTGAGTAATCAGAAAAACATAAGAGCACTACTTACAATTCTCCTGAAAGAACCAATGAATTTTACAAGGGAAGTCCCAAAATGAACGCATTAAAAAGTAAGTCATTATTTTTTTTACCTGCATACATCCAGAAATAAGTTGTTATAGAAGTTGTTATAGATCTAGTTATAGAAGAAAGCTACAAAATAATGAGTTAAAGAAGCTATTCATTTTGAAACAGTAGGCGAAGGTTTTACTGGGTTATTAAATAGTTTGATTGATATATTCAGTTAACTTTTTGCGATATAATTTATAAGATAATGAAAATTAATTAGTATTGTGGTTATTTTGTTGAACTATTTATGGTTTTTAATCCAAATTTTTTTTTTTAAATATTTTTAATTAGGCTTAAGTTCATGAAATTTAATTTTTATTAAATTATTTTTGTGAAGAAAGGAATTTTACAACATGAAAATTAATTAAAATTGTTATTGATAATCTTTCATTCTTGACGTGGCTCGGGCTCGAACCCTGGCCGGCAGGTTACCATGACATGTTTCGATCGCAACCACTCGATCTCCTCAGATGGATTTGCCGTCTTACACTCGCAGCCATCGACGACTGCTGACGTCACTAGTCAAACATCAATCCTTAAACCAAATTGTATTTTAACATTTGGTAGATCGAAATTTGCTTTCCTGAATGATTATCCACTTTAATTGATTTTACATGTTTTTTCCTTTACTTCTGTTTTTTCGTACTTTCGTCAAGAATTTTTCTTGAAGTCCAAGTACATTTTTTGTTTTTTCACTTTGTCTTTCTCTTTTCTGTTGACCTTTTTCAGCACAACTTGAAGGACAAATGTACACATAGAGCTCGTGCCTTAGCTTTAACAATAATTAGTATTGTGGTTATTTTGTTGAACTATTTATGGTTTTTAATCCAAATTTTTTTTTTAAATATTTTTAATTAGGCTTAAGTTCATGAAATTTAATTTTTATTAAATTATTTTTGTGAAGAAAGGAATTTTACAACATGAAAATTAATTAAAATTGTTATTGATAATCTTTCATTCTTGACGTGGCTCGGGCTCGAACCCTGGCCGGCAGGTTACCATGACATGTTTCGATCGCAACCACTCGATCTCCTCAGATGGATTTGCCGTCTTACACTCGCAGCCATCGACGACTGCTGACGTCACTAGTCAAACATCAATCCTTAAACCAAATTGTATTTTAACATTTGGTAGATCGAAATTTGCTTTCCTGAATGATTATCCACTTTAATTGATTTTACATGTTTTTTCCTTTACTTCTGTTTTTTCGTACTTTCGTCAAGAATTTTTCTTGAAGTCCAAGTACATTTTTTGTTTTTTCACTTTGTCTTTCTCTTTTCTGTTGACCTTTTTCAGCACAACTTGAAGGACAAATGTACACATAGAGCTCGTGCCTTAGCTTTAACAATAATTAGTATTGTGGTTATTTTGTTGAACTATTTATGGTTTTTAATCCAAATTTTTTTTTAAATATTTTTAATTAGGCTTAAGTTCATGAAATTTAATTTTTATTAAATTATTTTTGTGAAGAAAGGAATTTTACAACATGAAAATTAATTAAAATTGTTATTGATAATCTTTCATTCTTGACGTGGCTCGGGCTCGAACCCTGGCCGGCAGGTTACCATGACATGTTTCGATCGCAACCACTCGATCTCCTCAGATGGATTTGCCGTCTTACACTCGCAGCCATCGACGACTGCTGACGTCACTAGTCAAACATCAATCCTTAAACCAAATTGTATTTTAACATTTGGTAGATCGAAATTTGCTTTCCTGAATGATTATCCACTTTAATTGATTTTACATGTTTTTTCCTTTACTTCTGTTTTTTCGTACTTTCGTCAAGAATTTTTCTTGAAGTCCAAGTACATTTTTTGTTTTTTCACTTTGTCTTTCTCTTTTCTGTTGACCTTTTTCAGCACAACTTGAAGGACAAATGTACACATAGAGCTCGTGCCTTAGCTTTAACAATAATTAGTATTGTGGTTATTTTGTTGAACTATTTATGGTTTTTAATCCAAATTTTTTTTTAAATATTTTTAATTAGGCTTAAGTTCATGAAATTTAATTTTTATTAAATTATTTTTGTGAAGAAAGGAATTTTACAACATGAAAATTAATTAAAATTGTTATTGATAATCTTTCATTCTTGACGTGGCTCGGGCTCGAACCCTGGCCGGCAGGTTACCATGACATGTTTCGATCGCAACCACTCGATCTCCTCAGATGGATTTGCCGTCTTACACTCGCAGCCATCGACGACTGCTGACGTCACTAGTCAAACATCAATCCTTAAACCAAATTGTATTTTAACATTTGGTAGATCGAAATTTGCTTTCCTGAATGATTATCCACTTTAATTGATTTTACATGTTTTTTCCTTTACTTCTGTTTTTTCGTACTTTCCTCAAGAATTTTTCTTGAAGTCCAAGTACATTTTTTGTTTTTTCACTTTGTCTTTCTCTTTTCTGTTGACCTTTTTCAGCACAACTTGAAGGACAAATGTACACATAGAGCTCGTGCCTTAGCTTTAACAATAATTAGTATTGTGGTTATTTTGTTGAACTATTTATGGTTTTTAATCCAAATTTTTTTTTTAAATATTTTTAATTAGGCTTAAGTTCATGAAATTTAATTTTTATTAAATTATTTTTGTGAAGAAAGGAATTTTACAACATGAAAATTAATTAAAATTGTTATTGATAATCTTTCATTCTTGACGTGGCTCGGGCTCGAACCCTGGCCGGCAGGTTACCATGACATGTTTCGATCGCAACCACTCGATCTCCTCAGATGGATTTGCCGTCTTACACTCGCAGCCATCGACGACTGCTGACGTCACTAGTCAAACATCAATCCTTAAACCAAATTGTATTTTAACATTTGGTAGATCGAAATTTGCTTTCCTGAATGATTATCCACTTTAATTGATTTTACATGTTTTTTCCTTTACTTCTGTTTTTTCGTACTTTCGTCAAGAATTTTTCTTGAAGTCCAAGTACATTTTTTGTTTTTTCACTT
Source organism: Pollenia angustigena (assembly GCA_930367215.1). NCBI lineage: Eukaryota > Metazoa > Arthropoda > Insecta > Diptera > Polleniidae > Pollenia > Pollenia angustigena. The sequence goes on from OV884056.1 coordinate 277,382,086, forward strand.
TGTCTTTCTCTTTTCTGTTGACCTTTTTCAGCACAACTTGAAGGACAAATGTACACATAGAGCTCGTGCCTTAGCTTCAACAAAATAACCACAATACTAATTATTGTTAAAGCTAAGGCACGAGCTCTATGTGTACATTTGTCCTTCAAGTTGTGCTGAAAAAGGTCAACAGAAAAGAGAAAGACAAAGTGAAAAAACAAAAAATGTACTTGGACTTCAAGAAAAATTCTTGACGAAAGTACGAAAAAACAGAAGTAAAGGAAAAAACATGTAAAATCAATTAAAGTGGATAATCATTCAGGAAAGCAAATTTCGATCTACCAAATGTTAAAATACAATTTGGTTTAAGGATTGATGTTTGACTAGTGACGTCAGCAGTCGTCGATGGCTGCGAGTGTAAGACGGCAAATCCATCTGAGGAGATCGAGTGGTTGCGATCGAAACATGTCATGGTAACCTGCCGGCCAGGGTTCGAGCCCGAGCCACGTCAAGAATGAAAGATTATCAATAACAATTTTAATTAATTTTCATGTTGTAAAATTCCTTTCTTCACAAAAATAATTTAATAAAAATTAAATTTCATGAACTTAAGCCTAATTAAAAATATTTAAAAAAAAATTTGGATTAAAAACCATAAATAGTTCAACAAAATAACCACAATACTAATTATTGTTAAAGCTAAGGCACGAGCTCTATGTGTACATTTGTCCTTCAAGTTGTGCTGAAAAAGGTCAACAGAAAAGAGAAAGACAAAGTGAAAAAACAAAAAATGTACTTGGACTTCAAGAAAAATTCTTGACGAAAGTACGAAAAAACAGAAGTAAAGGAAAAAACATGTAAAATCAATTAAAGTGGATAATCATTCAGGAAAGCAAATTTCGATCTACCAAATGTTAAAATACAATTTGGTTTAAGGATTGATGTTTGACTAGTGACGTCAGCAGTCGTCGATGGCTGCGAGTGTAAGACGGCAAATCCATCTGAGGAGATCGAGTGGTTGCGATCGAAACATGTCATGGTAACCTGCCGGCCAGGGTTCGAGCCCGAGCCACGTCAAGAATGAAAGATTATCAATAACAATTTTAATTAATTTTCATGTTGTAAAATTCCTTTCTTCACAAAAATAATTTAATAAAAATTAAATTTCATGAACTTAAGCCTAATTAAAAATATTTAAAAAAAAAATTTGGATTAAAAAATAATGAAAATTATCTTAAATCATTTGCTAAATTACTCCATATACACTGCGCGTATATCAAAAATAATCTTTCAAACAAAAAATTGTATTTTCTAGGAATAAAAATCTGCATATTTCTAGTAGAATGTATGAAACTAAAAATCTGAAATAAGAATTGTGGTGTTGCCATTCTTATAATCTTGTAAAATGTCAACAGATATTTTAAAATCACAAAATTTTTGAAAGAGCATTTAAGAAAACACTCAACATACTGCAAAATATGAGAATAACTTCGTTGATTATGATTATAGTATCTTTTGCCAAAGAAGAATCGTACAATTTGTTACTAATATTTTGACCTAACTGACATAAGCAGAGGTTGTACACAAAAATAATTCCATACAGTAAGAAATTGGAGATAATAATAATACATGAGCCACTCTGAATCTGGCATGATATGACAGGTAAACATTTAGGATCTACTAGTTTTCGCCTAATGGTTAAAATTCGAACATAAAACATAATTCAGCTAAGTTTATAGGAATTTATTTGTTTCGAGCATTTATTTTTTCGTTCAAAGTGGATCGATTTGGCGAGAGACCAACTTCCGGTTCATATTTTATCTTCTACGTGAGTTAATTTAATTTTGTAAGTTCAATATAAAAAATACCAATTGAAAAACAAAAAAGTATCAAAGAGTCTCCTTTATATATTGTCATCCATTTAGGACGTTGCACGTTTAATTTTATGTTTCTATGTCTAATATTAACGAAAATTAATCAAAGTACCAGCTGTTGAACGAAAAATTACCAAAAAGCTCCCCTTACATGTTCTTGTTCACCCACTTTAATGTATAATTTTATCTTTATAAGTCGAATATTAACGAAAATTCAAAAAAGTTCCAGATGAAAAACAAAAAATACCAGCATTTTTATCTTATAGGATATCACTCACTCAGGACCCAACACCTAAAATATTATGTTTCTGAGTTCAATATTATAGAAAATTTAATAATTATCAAATGAAGCACAGAAAAGTTAAAGAAAGAAATTTAATTTCCCATATTTCCCCTTTTTGCTCCCCATAGAGGTTCGGATGACAAATAAAGGAAGAAAGCATTCTTAACTGTTTTGCCTGGTCTGATTTATATATAAGATTTATATAGTCGAAATATCCGAAAACCGGTTTCTGAAAAATATCGAATAATCGATCACCCTAATTTTTTTATTATTTCCCAGCCAGCAAAATAATCCGACGTCGTTCAGATATCTGAGGGAAACGTCGGCAAAAAAGTCGAAATCGTATACGAATTCTGTCAGATTTCTGACCCAAAAACGTGTGGAGTGGTTGACACGAATTCTGACAGACATGTCGTGGGAAATTTTGGTTTTTTGTCGGCATTTCTGATAGATATCTAACAAAAACCTAATGAAAAAGGCATGGGAAGTTCTGATGTGTTAGCCGAGAATTTTTTGCTTTCGAACTGATAGCTGAAAGAAATAATTTTATTGCAAAATATGTTAAAGTGCATACATAATTAAAAATGTTACACGTACGTACCTTTTTATGCTTTTTATCCTGAACAAATAAAATAAAATTAAAATTGTTTTCAATTGAATGACAATTGTCATTATTTTAAAAAAATAATAAGTCTCGCTAGACAAATCTGAAGGAATTCCGTCGGAATTCTGTTGGACATATCTGAACATAATTTCCCCTCGATATATCCATGCGAAATCGATCAGAAATCGGCCAGACAGTAGGTATATTCAATGTCTGACAGAAATCTGAACGAAGTCTCTAAGAATGAAGTCAGACAATTGCACGAAATGTCTGATTCAGACAATGTCGGAGTATTTTGCTGGCTGGGTTGATAATTGAAAATAAATTTTTATTTACATATTTATTTTGCATTTGTGTTAGTTGCAATTTTAAACGCTTATAACTCTGAAATTATTGAACAGATTTAAATAAAATATATATTGTGCACTTCTGTGAGTTAATTTCTTTCAAATGGTGTATAGTTTGTTCAAATCGGCTGGCATACAGAGGAGGAAAGTGTTCTTAACCCTTATGTGAGTGACAAAAAAACACCTTTAACAGAGTGACAGGGTACCCTGGTACCACATACAATAAATACGAAAATTGTACATTATATTACAATATATAAAGGGTGGTTAAATTGTAAGGGCCGATGTTGAATGAATTTTCTATTTCTCTATTTCAGACTTACTCAATTTGAACCATGGGGAGATACACAATCCAACAACGTGTTAAAGTTATCCAGACTTATTATGAAAATGGGCGTTCAAATCAAAATGCATATCGTGCACTTCGTGATTTTTTTCACCTCAGTGGATTCGTCAATAAACAGAATTGCCGCATTTGGGCGAATGAGAATCCAAGAGTGATTGTCGAAAAACCAATGCACCCACAAAGAGTGACTGTTTGGTTCGGTTTATGGGCTGGCGGCATCATCGGGCCGTATTTTTTCCAAAATGAGGCCGGTCAGGCAGTTACTGTGAATGGTGTTCGCTATCGTGAGATGATAACGAACTTTTTATGGCCCGAATTGGAAGATATGGATGTGGACGATATGTGGTTTCAGCAGGACGGTGCCACTTGCCACACAGCTAACGAAACAATGGCTCTTTTGCGCAACAAATTTAATGGCCGTGTTATCTCACGTAATGGCGATGTCAATTGGCCGCCAAGATCATGTGATTTGACACCGTTGGACTTTTTTCTTTGGGGTTATTTGAAAGAAAAGGTGTACGTCGATAAGCCAGCAACAATTCAAGAGCTAAAGGATGAGATAATTCGGCACATTAACGGCATAGAACCTCCATTATGCCTCAGGGTCATCGAAAATTTGGACCATCGGATGGAGGTGTGCCGCCGTGGTCGCGGCGCCCATTTGGCCGATATTTTGTTCCATACATAATTGAGTAATACCAATATATCATAATAAAATAAAATCACAATAATTTCCTAAATAGTTTGTGTTTTATTCAAAATCAACATTGGCCCTTGAAATTTAACCACCCTTTATAAGAAAATTCATTTAATAAAATGTAAAATATAAGTTTTTGCAATGTCTTACATAAAGACGAATCGGGGGATTTCCCTTTGGCTTTATGATTGATCGACAAATACATCTACTTGCTACTGCTTTCATACATTAATATGTTCATACATGAATAAGTTCGGTGAGCGCAAGAAGAAGGTAAAGTGCAATAACAACATTGGCTTCTTGTTCTAAACAAGCACGCTTAGATTCCATAGATACAAATGATATATAAAACGAATGTGAACATATTCTTAAAATGTGCGATATAATATCTGAAGCATCCGATGCAAAACATATGGGATAAATAGAGGACAACGAGGATTCATATGATTCTGAATGGAGTGAAGAAACAACTGAAGTCCATGGAAAGGATGGTTCTCATTGGCGTCTTGATCGCTATCCGGAATACCAATACATCAACAGAAATTACGGCAACGCAGAGGTCTTGATCCTGGCTTAAATTTAGGAGCACCTAAGGACGTATTTAAAACTTAATTATCCAGTGAGATGTGCGATATAATTTTGCGTGAAAGTAAAAGTAATTTCAGAGTTGTCGGCAGTTGCTCTATGTGCCAAAAAAAAAAAAAAAAATAGAAAAACTCGGAGGGCGTGCGCAAGTTGTATCGAACATTCAATTCACCGTCCTCTGTGTGAATCCTTCTTCCAAGGATCTCAGTACACAATTTTTTTTTTTTTTCTGATTTGTTCTATAGTGAAGTGTATATAATTTCTATTTTTTTGTGCTTTCTTCAAGCCTTTTGTTTGAATAAACAATATAAACGAAATATGTATATGTACAAAATAACTAACACTCTCTTTTTATTTTTAAATTTTAAATTTTCATTCATGTGAAAAAAAAATATTCCAGTTTATTCAATTCAACATGCTTTTAAGCTGATATTCATTACAATAAATTAAATTATACTAAAAATAAATGTTATTTTAAATATTTTCGTTAAGGTACTGGGTACCCTGTCACTCCGTTAAGGGTGCAAAATATAAATTGACCCACAGAACCCTTTCAAATTAAGAAACTAAGCTAATGTTTATTTAAATATATTTAAAACACAATAATAAGAGTTCTCAAGAGGTTCCACTCCCTTAAGAAACTTCAAACAAACAAAAAATGCAATTAAAGATTAAAAAGTTACCCGGGTACCCTGTCACTCACATAAGAGTTAACTGTTTTGCCTTAGCCGATTTATATATAGATAATCGGCAAAGTGTAAAACATATTCTAGCATAAGTAATGCCCAAATTCATTCTTTCTACCGTCTCTGTTATTCCTCTTATATCAATTGTTGCATTATCAAGTTGTATTTAGATATATTTAACATTAAAAAACTTGACGACTTCCAATCGCTGACTTGGTCCAGTACCCTTTTTATTTCCAAACTAAAGTTTAAGTTAAATATTTAAGGGATTTTTATATTCATCAAAAAATCTGATATACATTTGTCGCCTCAGTTAATATTTAATGTGATGTCAAATTGATGAAATTATATTTAATTTGACTTTAAATTTAAAAAGTTAAATTAAATTTTTAATTGAAAAAGTATTGTGCAGAGGGTAGAACTGCAAATAATTCTTATGAAAGAATGTGGTAATTCTTAAAATATGTAAAATCAACCCGAGTTCGATCCCCAGCTCAGCCAAAAATAAAAATTATTAATAAATTTTAACGAATGTCATGTTGTAAAACTCCTTCCTCCAGTAGAAATAACTAAATGAAAATAAAATTTGATGAACTAAAATATTTTGTATGTATTGATTTTTTGACTGAAATAAATTGTTAATACGATAATTTACATATTTGTATGTTAACTAAGAAAATTGTTTATTCGAAAAATTTTCTTTAATTACTTAATAACTATTTTTATTTTTTTCTGTGTATCTAAAAATATCAAAAACAGTTTTAACTAAAAATCACAATTGTTCTAAAAAAAATATTTTAAAGATTATAAAGACGTTAAAATATGAGTATTCTATTAAATTAAATGGATTTATTATAATGGCTTAAAAGAGATATTTATTTATGGGCCTCTCCATTTGCACAACTGCTTCTTTTTGTGTTACTGAAAATTATTTGAAACTTCTGTTCAATATTGTTTTTAAATCTTTTAGGTATACGATCTGTTGACAACCCCGCACAAAACTAATATGAATATGAATTTATTTCATGAAAAAAGTTTGTGTACATTTATATAAAAAACTAGATTTGTCAAATATTCGTATATTCCAAAAACCCGGTTTTCGAATACTTCAAAAAACCGACTTCTGAAAAAATCGGTTTTTCGGTTTTGTAACAAAAACCGGGTTTCGAGTAATCGGGTTTTCGGTTTTCTTTAAATTATTTATTTAATAAAAACTAAAACAAAACAAGCAATTTGTACGTACATATGTTTTTTTTGTTTACTGTTAGGACCAGCACTCAGGGGATGACCCCTACTAATGCATTGCATTGTGTTGAAACTAGGAAAATAGGTTGTGAAAAGGAGGATAGAGGGAGTAGTGTTTGTGAACATTCGATTTGAACTTAATCATGTTGTAAGTGAGAGAGAAGACTTCTGCAGGAATTCTCCCTGTAATGCGTTGTACGATTCACCTGCCAATCGACCACATAAGGATGGGCTCTTGAGGAAAAACGTGTATCACAAACAAACGTACGGGTTTCGGGAACCAGATCCCTAATTTCGTCAGAACACATCCCATTGTAGTAACGATAAAACAGACAAATACAACCAACCCACATTACGACGGTGCTCAAGGGAGTCAATAGAATTGGATACCTTACTGTCACCAATGAGAACCTTCGCCCTCCAAAATAGACTTGGAAGCACCGGCCCACACATGAGAGTTGTATTCCATACGCGGTCGGATATAGGTGGTATAATTAGTAAGGAGATCAGATGGAGTCAAGTACTTGAATGCTTCTTTCGACACCTTGAATATATGTTCTGTCCATCGGACATCACATTGTATCCTCATGCCCAGAACATCAAGCGATTCTGATTCCTCAATAATTATACCACCCAGATATACAGATGAGGCACCTTGATTTGTCGCGCGTTTATGCGTCAGCACGCAACATTGGGTTTTTCGGGCATTAAAATCGACCCTATTCGCACGACCCCATTCCGAGATTATGTCAAGGTCTCGGCCAAACGTATCATTCATATTCTGCCTCATAGCAGCGACATCGGATACGCTTGGTCTGCATTCGAATGAGAACGAGTGGCAAAGGTTGCTGCCATCTGCAAAGGAGTAGATAGGGTTGGAAGTTTGACAAAGGAGGTCGTTTAGAAAGATAAGAAATAGAGTAGGAGAAAGAACGGAACCTTGCGGCACCGCTGAATGAATCTTGAACTCGTTTGACGAACCCCCATCTATAACAACTCGTATAGTGCGATCTCTGAGAAGACTATTTTTTTAGCTTAAAAGAAGTAGGTTTAAAATAGAGAAAATAAATAAAAAACAATTATCTACACCTTTTCCAGTTGTTATTCAGAAAGCGTAAATTGTAATTTAGATTAGTTAAGTATAATTCAGAAAGACTCAATTGTAAATCAGAAACTATCAATTGTAATTCAGAAAGCTTCAATTCTAATTCGGAATATAATAAAAATACAAAGAATTCTTTGCAAATATCTACCTATTTGGCTTTTTTTTTCCATTATAATAAAATTAAAATAAATAGTAGTTAATAAAATTTTTTTGTTTTCTGATTTACAATTGACGCTTTCTAAATTACAATTGACTAATCTGAATTACAATTTACGCTTTCGGAATTACAATTGACTAATCTGAATTACAATTGACGATTTCTTAATTACAACTGACTTATCTGAATAACAATTGGAAAAGGTGTAGAAGTCAAATGAGTTGGGGGCACTCGGTTTCTCAACAAAGTATTTATAGAGGACAATACTGCAAACCACGTTCACTAATTGTTGAGATTGGTTTAATTGTCAGTAATGCCATGTAAAGCAAATCTAATTTGAAAGATCTTTTAGAAAATGTATCTCTGTAGTCAAAATACTCTTTTAAGTCACTATTATTAACTGTTTTTGACCTTTTATCTTGGGTTTGAATTTTTTAAGTTATTATTAAGCGGTTTTACTTCTATTACGTTTTACAACTCAACTCTGGTTCAGTTGAAATGTTGCAGTTTTGTATTATGCTCTTTTTTTAAGTGCGATTTACAAAAGCATCAAAAATTTACAACTTATCACTAGCAGTTGTTTTAATTTCAACTCCACTGAGTTGGGTTGTACACCAGAAACCAAATCCAAAGTTAGAACTGTCGCTTAACTCATACTGCTGGCAATTACAAAAAAAGTTAGTGTAGTAGAATTCTTCTGCAAGTTCAATAGCTTGGTCGTGTGATACATATGTTATGTATGGTGACAACAATTAAAATACTGTTGTGAATAATGAAAGTGGTTACTAAAAAATGTCATCGAATGCAAGATAATTCAATAAAACCATAAAACCGATTTCTCGAATACTTCGAAAACGGGCCCTTTTAAACAACTGGTTTTAAAAAACCGGAAAAATAGAAAAAAATCGATTTTTCGAATACTTCGGAAATAGGTTTTGACAACTCTAATAAAGAACCCATTGAATTGTTAATTATTTATTTTGTTTTCTCGTCAACGATATAAATAATATTTCCAAGATTGTTTTCCTTCACTTTGTTCATAAGTTTACTGGATTAAATGTTTTGTTTTAGCAAAAACAAATGTGTCAAAACTTTGCTTTCTTACTTGCTCTTTTTTTACTTCTCATATGACACTTTTAGAACTATTTCCATAAATTGAAAAAGTATAAAGTTCCTTAATCAACTGCAGATCTACGCAGAGACCCAGACTTACTAAATGATTTGTTTTCCATTTAGCTAATTAAATTACAAAAAAAAAAAAAAAAACAGTACATTTTTTGAGTATAACAAATATTAACATCTAAACGGTTTTCAATATTTAAAAAAAACTTTATGGAAAAACTGTGCAAAAATGTTTAACAAAAATTTCATTGAAAAGCGATAGAAAAGAGAAAAACATATAAAAACATAATTTAAATTGTGTATTTTTAAATATGTATAAGTATTTAAGGTTAAGTTATTAAACAATTTACTTTATTTAACAAAGAAAAAAAAGCAACAGCTGAAATATTAAAGCAGCTACAATTAGCAGGAAACTTAAAACACTTTCAATTAATTATGCTAATTTCCGTTGAAGGGAAAACTAAACTTCAACATTTTCACACATGAAAACAAAACTTTAAAAACGGGAACACAAAAACACAAGTGATATATACAACAGATAAAGTTTCTTCTCTTACATTTTTCAAAATACTTTTTCAATGATGTGAAACTTTAACACATGCAGCACAAAAGTTACACAAATAAATGACTCAAGCTTACATTGGGCAAACTCTAAGGTACAACAAAATTTTTTGGAATAGGTGTAAAAGGATTTTGAATACGCAATGTAAGGCTGGTTTTATATATTTCACAAGTTTTTTGATAACGTAGCAGCAAGTTTGTTAAACAAAGTTTGGCAGTTTTAAACTAAAACTTGCCTTCTATGCACACAAGCAAGACAGAGAAAGTTCAAATTAAATTTAATTTAAATTTTAAACGAACACCTTTTTCATCAGCCATGTTCTGGAAGTATAAGGGCAGCAATTTATAAAAAGGTGACATTCTTTAATAACGCTTTATAAAGGTTATGTGCTTTTAACAATATTAAAATTTGTTTGTCTAACTCTCGAGATTTTGTAATAGAAGTTTTGAGCAACTTGAATGTTTTACACTTGAATGCCATTTGCATACATTCGTAGGATAATCGTTTAATTAAAATTTTAAATACAAAGATATTTTATAAGAGCGTAATTTAACATATTTTAAATTATAAAAAAAAGCTTATACCCGGTGTGCTTCGCCAGCCCCATGAAATCACATTTATTTTGAAATAAATGTTTCTAACAGATTCAGTGTTGCCAGAAGTAGGGTAAAATCCCTACAAGTAGGTATTTTTGGACTAAAATAAAAGCGTAGGAAAAATCTGACAGATTTTTAATAATCTTCAATATGTAGGGATTTTTCCTCATATCGTATTATTTATGCAATAAATGCAGAAAAAACGTATTTTTAGTAATATTTTCTTGTCCAAAAAACGGTTAAAAAATTTTTCTTTTCCCTAAAATCGCTTAAAAATATATTTCCAGAGTTGTTGGTACACGTAGAGAAAAAACATGTTTAAATATGGTCTTCTCCAACAAAACTATTTTTAAAGAAAATTTTAAACATGTTTTGTTTAAAATAACTATATTATTGTTGTTGGTGACAATAATATAGTTATTTTAAACAAAATATGTTTAAAATTTTCTCTTAAAACAGTTTTGTTGGAGAAGACCATATTTAAACATGTTTCTTCTCTGGGTGTAGTTTAAAAAGTTGGCGGCACATAAATGTATATTTTTGTTTTTTCTAAGATAACTTAAAAAACAAAGTGGTGGGACTTCTTAACAACTGTTTGCTAAAATCGACATCAGTGACAACTTAGTGACAAAAAAGAATTTGTCTTACAAAAAATATGTTTCCTGCATTACTTAGGGTTAGCGAAGAAGCTAACGAATAGTGCGTATCAATTGTTACAGCTTAAGGTGTCTGAAGAAAGAGATATGTATATATCGTCGCAGGAATTAAAGAACGCTGTAACTGGCAAAACATAAAATGTTCACCAGAGCCAAAAAACATGTGTGAAAGAAAGTAGAAACAAATTCATATCACAAAAACTATACAACTTAGGAACATGATTTTAAAAACAAATTTTTATTGTTTCTCGGTTTATATATTGGCGGTAAGCATTTCCTCTCATGTCTTTAATTCCCTGTGATTCTGCGGCTTACAGCAAACGATTTTTTTTTTTGGCGTAAGTGAATTTTTTTCATCATACAAATATGGGACGGGGAACAATCGACGCAATATTTTTTTCTGGTAAAAATGATGCAAAAAAACGTATTTTCGATTTTTTTGTCAGTAACAACGTTCTTTAATTCCTGCGACGATAAGTACACTGATGTATACAATATCACTAGCGCCATTGGTGTATAGAGTGAAAATGCCAACCATTGATAAAAAACTAGTTAAAGTTTTCCTACTTGAGTACAAACATTCAGTCGATAGTAATATCGATATAACGATAGTAAAATCTGAACTATCGATAAATATAGATAGTAGAAAATATCGATAGTATCCCAGCACTAGTAGCTGTTCTAGTTCCCAAGATAAAAGAACTTTATTTTCGACTGCATACAGAAGCTGCCACGCCCAAACTTCGTGATCCGCCCACTGTAGGCTAGCTGGTAGTAAGCTAGTCTATCAGTGCGTGGATTCCGGGATCGTTTCCCGCCAGAGACTCTGTTCTCCTCGCCTCGCGGGACCAGCTTAGGGATATAAAATAAAAAAACAAAATTTTAAAAATTGTTGTCCGCACATTTCTGTCCAATATATTTATTTTGTTACAACAAAATTCGAAATTCTAGCTGTTATAGTTTTCCAAATATATACACGTTGCGGTATTTAGTTAATAAGAGAAGTGCCGCGCCCACTTTTGTTAGCGCTCCTATATATTCCCCAGTAAAAACTTCGCTTACTTTTTCAAAATTAATAGCTATATTCACTCATTATTAAGCAACTTCATTGTACATTCACTATTTCTATAACAACTTCTATAACTAATTTTTTGTGGATGTATGTGGGAAAAAAATAATGACTTACTTTTGAATATGTTCCGTTTGGGACATCCCTTGTAAAACTCATTAACGGATTTCAGTGTTTGGTGCAAAAGCTTTTGCCAAAGTGCAAATGTAAAATGTCTTAGCTTTTATATGAAATTTAACGGAAGCTCTGTGTATTTTGTTGTCTGATCTAACAAAACAGCTACGATATTTTGCATTTTCTCTTTTGGAAGAGCATTTGCACCAAACACTGAACTCCGCTGTTGGTTCTTTCAGTAGAATTGTAAGAAGTGCTTTTAGGTTTTTCTGATTACTCAACACTTTATTTTGTGATCGAACTTTTTACTGGGTCCCTAAATGTGCATATGGATATCAAAGTTGCATGTGCAAAATTTGATGACTTTAGCTATTATATTTTCGGATATATATGAATTTTAGTATTTAGTTCATATGGTAGGTGCCACACCAACTCTTGCTAATGCACCCGGTAATTAAGTCATATACATAGATGCTCTGGCAAAATTTGGGGCCTCTTACTGTTATAATTTTTCAGATATTCGAATTTAATTCATGTGGTAAATGCGGCTGTAGGAAATATCGCCCAAAGAAAAATGGCCCAAAAAAAAATGAAAAATCGCCCAAATGAAGAATCGCCCAAAAGAACATGAAAAATGACCCGAACAGTTAAATATGAAATTTTGCCCAAACAAAACGTAGAAGGGCCCAAAAAAAATGAAAAATTACCCAAAAAGCAAAAACGAATTTTTTCAAAAAAAAAAAAAAAAAAAAAATTATCCAATTTGCAAAAAAACCAAAAAAAATATTTTTAAAGAAACTTATTTTGCCAAAACAAAAACCGGCTTCACTAACCAAAGCTTCTCTGCATAGGCGGCCTTCGGCCGGGCCCAAGGATTTTATACTCTATCAAATAACAAAAACCGGCTTCGCTAACTTAAGCTTCTCTGCATAGGCGGCCTTCGGGCCAAAGGATTTTTTCCTCTTTGGTATAACAAAGACCGGCTTCGCTAACTAAAGCTTCTCTAAGCAAACGGCCTTGGGCGGGCGCAAGAATTTTGTCCTTTATGGTATACCAAGTACCGGTTTCTCTAAGTAAAGCTTCTAAAATCTGATTTGTTTCCGAACGAAGGCTGACTTCGCAGAGAAGCTTTAGTTAGCGAAGCCGGTCTTTGTTATACCATAGAGGAGAAAATCCTTGCTCCCGGCCGAAGGCCGGCTGTGCACAGAAGCTTTAGTTAGCGAAGCCGGTACTTGTTTTATCAAAGAGGAGAAAATCCTTGCGGCGGGCCGAAGGCCGGCTATGCTTTCGAGTTTGTAAGCATATTGGGGACATTATGACACTCTACAAAGTGACATAACGTCCACGGACTTTATGACACTGCTCTGATGGGCATTATGACACTTAAAATTGTAAGATTTGGAAGAAATTTTAAAAATTAAAGATGGCCCAAAAAATGGGCTATTTTTCATACAATATTTAAAAATTTTAAAAACGAAAAATCACTCAATAATAACGAAAAATAGCCCACAAATTTTGGGTCACTTTTCGTATGAATTCAGGCCCAATTTTACATGGAATTTTTTTCGGCGATTTTTCACTATTTTTTTGGGCCATTTTTCTTTGGGCGATTTTTCCTACAGCCGGTAAATACCACGCCTATAATTGCAATTCCACAATTTTTTACCCAAATGTTCGCGTGAATGTCACAGTTGCTCGACCTTAATTAAGTTACTTTTAGTTCTTATTTTTAATGGGCGTAGCACCTCGCTTACTTGCAATTTCATAACCAAATATAGCTAATGTTTCCTTCCAGACATACAGAAGACGCTGAGGAAATTTCAATAAAATCCGTTAAGTCTAAAGTCTTCAAACAAACATACAAACACACAATAATTTTTATATATAATTTAAAGTAAAAATAATAATTATTCGCTTAAGTGACTAAGAAAACATGTGCATATAAGATAATGAGAGCACAAGTGTTACAACTCACAGAACATAAAAAATTATAGTAAAAAATGTACATGGAAAGTACACGTAGTTTCATATAATCACCACATCTAAGCCAGCCCATTAAAGTGCACGTCTACAGCGGCGATGGCTTTTTCTGTCTTCTTGTGTTACCTTTATAATGATGCTCAATGTTCATGTTATAAACCGTTTGAAATTAGTCATTTTTATTGTGAAAACATATGTTGTTAGAAGCTTTGCCGAAAACCGGCAGCGACTGCCCACTATTGATGGAAACATACGCCGACTGCTTCCTAAAGAGAGTCAGTTTCTTTATTATTTTGCCAAAAAGAATTCAATTGTATCCTCCTTTGTAGTTCTCTACCCCCTTTAACCCACTGAAGGAAATGTGGGTGCAAGTGTATCCAAGTCACGAGTTTTGTCACCCATTTTGGTGACTTTTTGGCGACATTGTCAACGTAGTGTAAACACATTTATATTGACTTTTTATATAAAAAAAAATGTTTGTACTTAAAAAAAAACGACCAAAAGTGTAGAGTAGATTTACTAAAATGTTCCTTTAAGTTAGTTCTGGGGCCTAATTACCGCATTCGATATCGAGTAAGCTATCGTATCGAGTTAACTATCGTAGTTTTCTACATACGATAGATAGACACTGACGTACCAAATGAAAACTCGAGAGATTTAATGTTTTTGGTTACTCGATATCGAATGCTATCATCTCAAATTACGATACATTTCATTCGATATCGAGAGCCATGATACCAAAATAAAAAATTTCGATAAATTTTGCTCGATATCGTATGCGGTAATTAAACCCCTGGTCTTTTAGGAAAATATTCAAAATAGGGCTGCATATGTTTGGCCCAAATGTCAAACTTTGGCCCCTCTAACTCAGAAAGTTTTTGACCGAACTTGTTGAAAATTTGTGTCTAAGCTACTATCCAATAGGACTAACCTTGGTGCAAATTTCATCCAAATCGGAAGATATCGATTTAAAAATTGGGTCCCTTGACATGAAATCCTCCATATATAAAAATGGTTTCTTCGAATTACAATAAAAAAATTGTAGGATGGCTGAATTCTTTGACGGCACAACTAAATATTTATGTGGCGACAATATTACCCAGCGGTAACTAGAATGAGTAAAGAGGCCTAATAGAACCCCTTATTTAGCAGTCACAAGCAGCCAGAAGCCCTTCTCGCCGCCTTCCATACTTATTTATTTTTTACACAGGTTGTCATTGGGTGCAAGTCCTTCCACAATTCCTTTAAAAACAACTTCGATCCCTTCTCAAAGAAGGGAGTAAGGAAGGTCTCTAAAAATAAAAAGTAAATAAAACTGAACACCTTCCTTTCTCCCTTCTCAAAGAAGGGAGTAGCGAATGTGTACTGAATATTTCAGAAGGTCTTTTAAAAAGAAGTTTATACCTTCTAGAAGGCATACTTCTGAAGGCAGGATATCATGCGAAGAGAATCTTTTAGAAATGAGTATAGAGGCCTTCAAAAAGGCCTGCTACTTGCGGTCCATTCAATATTTACCGCTGGGTATAAACCAGCCATCGGCAAAATCAGGGCGCCGCGTTTTCTCTATTCTCTTTTATTACGTACGTGTGCACACACATAGTAGAGAATTAAACAACATTAATCAGTCTAGCTTGAGCATTCAACAAGGCAGGTCGTGTTATCGCTTGTTGCTTAAAATAAGATTAAAATCAGCGTTGCCATATAAAAAAATTTGTCCCCACCAAAATGGTAGATGAATTGAATTTTTTATTTTCAGAAAATTATTTTGGCAAACCAGAATGTTTGGTTTGTCAGCGTACTTTGTCACGGATTAAAACCCATGACATGCAAAGGCATCTTCAAGCATTTCACAAAGAATATGAAAGTATTACTGGTGATGCAAGAGAAGCCCTTGTTGTTAATTTAAAGAAAACTTTTTATGAAAAAATGATTGCTGATGCGGAACTAAACTCGAAAGAAGCAGTCGATTTTTCATTAAAAAGAAAGGCATCTTTCGTTGTTGCTGCGTCTCTAGCTAAACGTTGTCGTCCTTTTGAAGATGGCGACTTTTTAAAGAGCTTAGCAACGATGTTTTAGAATGTTTTGGCGACAAATCCTTTTTATTAGATTTTGCGTTTTTGACTGATGTAACAGAATTTGTCAATCAACTTAACATCCAGTTGCAAGGAAAAACCAAAACAATTTTTGAGCTATTTTCTGCACTTAAACAATTTATAAGAAAAGTTGAAATTTTAATACAAAACCTTAAAAATAACAATTTAATAAGTTTAACAAGAACATTTGAAATTTATAGTGAAGTTTCAAATAGCAATAGCAAACTAAATGAGTATGTAAATGTGCTCCAATCTCTGTTAAATAATTACAACAATCGTTTTCATGATTTTAAAAAAATTGAAAATTTGATTGAAATGCATAACAACCCTTTGTTATGTAATATTGAACTACATAATCACGATCTTAAAGCAGAACTTATTAAAATGAGGGAAGATCTAGCTTTACCATTTACTAATGGAATTGAGTTTTGGAGAAATATTTCTGAAGATCTATACCCGAAAGCTAAAAACGAAATTTTTAAATTGTATGCAATGTTTGGATCGACCTACATTTGTGAGTCAACATTTTCGGCACTTAAACACATTCAAACTAAAAGTCGAAATCGTTTGACTGATAAGCATTTAGAAAATCTGTTACGCATAAAATCCTGTCCATATGAAATAAATTTTGATGATGTAATAAAATATGAAGTTTGATATCAAAATTTTTTTGAAACGCAAAATCTAATAAAAGGGATTTGTCTTTCAAATGTTTAGACAATGCCTTAGTTTCGTTTGTTACATTTTCGTCCAAAAACGTTATGACTTCTTTACGAAGGCTAAAAAGTATTTGAAGACAACGACCTTTGCTAAACCACCTTATTTCTGTATACATAACCAAATCTCCATATTCAGCATGCACGGCTTCAAGAAAATCTTTAAATTTTCTATGACTTAGGGCATTATGGCCTCCACGTATTTTGTTCACAATTTGAACGACAATTTTCCCTGTTCTCATTATATTCAAACTTTTTAAAAATAATGCTTGTTGGAGAATAACACAAAATTTTCATAACACTTCTTATACAGATAATAAGATGAGACATGTCATTTATAGCAGTGCATTCTCCTAAGCATATGGCAGCAAATAATCATGCAAAAATTTGTATCCATATGATATATTACATATTGAAGATGTAATGTATCAAAATATGTTAACGATTGGAGATTCTTACTTTTAAATTGGGGATATGAGAAAAATGTTTTTTCTGGCAGCACCGGTTCGTGGTGAGAGGGAGAGCGAATATAACGCACATAATCGCAAAATGTAATAGTATAGGTTGCCGATGGCTGGTATAAACCCTCTGTAAAACAACAATTTTGACACACATGCACAATTACATGTGACTTGAAAAGCCGACAAATCAGATGTTTTAACATGTTGACCTCTATAAGGAAGTTATAGCATTAAAAACTCTTTTGGAGAGTGGTATTTGTGTGGGAGTTGTGGTCAATTATGGACCGCTATCATAAATGACCGAATTTGGTTAGATGCTTTACGTTGCAATAAACTATTTAGACCAAATATTAACATAATAAGATGGTTCAAGGGTACAAAAACTCTATTCCGAAATGATGTTTGTATAGGGACTATGTCGAATTATTGATCGATTTTCAATGGGCTGGGTCTTAGTTAAAACGTATACATAAAATTTTATAAAATGATCTTCAAAATGTTTACCTGTACCATGCGCACAGGGTTTAATGGCAAGTCAGCTAGCCTGCTAGTCGGACGGACGGACCTTTAAGATCGATTTAGAAAGATCTTCTGAGTCGATCGGTATACTAATCGGCCTTATATTTTTATTTGCAACACACATGATTACTAATACCGCTTTACCTATGGTGGAATGCATTTCTTCAATTTGTACGTTACATAAACATTTTTGTTAGGACAAAAATACTACAGCTATAATCACACTTAACAAATATTTGACGCCCCACACGTCACCACGGTTTCTGTTAAGCAATGGTTTTATTTTGTGTAACGTTTGCTTGATCAAACAGCAACAATTTATTAGTTGCATTCTACGATGATTTTTTCAGAAATAAAGTTTATTAAAACAACAAAAAAGATTTAAACAGAAAGTTAAAGATTGGTTAATTTTGTATACGTTTTTTCCGATTTTTTTTTCTTCAAATATTAGTTGAATGTTAATTTTTTTTTTTACCCATATAATAACTCTAATACGAATTGCTAATGTAAAAAAGAAATAAACACCGGAAACAATTTTAGTTACCCTGCCTAAAGCTTAAGTGTAAAAAAGGCTCTCCTACTTAAGATAAAAAGGTAACAATTTCCACAGCACGTACCAATTTCATTTTGAAGTATTTGATTTTTTTCACATAATTCATCGTATCATTTTATTTAATATAAATTTTATTTTAAATTCTTTTTGGGACAAAATGTCTTCCTTACCAATTTTATGTATCTTAAGCTACAAAACAAACAATTTAAAATAAAAAAAAGATGAAAAACAAAAAAAAAACGACTTAAAAATGCCAAATAAAATTTAACATAAAAACATGTAAATCTTTCCCAATGTTAAAAAAAAGACTGTCCTTTTTTTAAGCTTCGGTGATTTCACGCTTTTTGGTAAATGTGAATTTATTTGAATGTGAACAATTCTTCTGTATTTGAGCTGTTAAAATGTTGGTAAGTTTATCTGTAAGTGCCGGGGGCGGGTGGGTGTGAGCTTATAAATTTCACAAACACGCTTCAATGTAATTTCCTGCAATAAATGAAGGCAACAAAAAGAATACAAGACAAAATGAAGACGATAAAACAAAAAATGTTAAGAAAAAATTCACTCTGATTTGTGTAGTTTTTTTTCTTTTCTTCTTATTTTGTGCAAAAGTAACGCATATTATTGCTACGTTTTCATTAAATTTACTATAAAAAGGGGTTTTCAAAAAGAACATAAATAATATTTTAACATTTCGAGTCGATTAATCAATTAAGACGCATGCTAAGATAAGTAAAAGGTGGTCTTACCATAATGCACGATGTTAATTGTGAGTAACACCTAAACGTCAAATTTTTTTCACAAACTTAATTTAAAATTTCTTTGACAAATTCAACCATAGCGGGGTACATAATTGAGCAGCGCGCTTAGATTGTTAAAGCCTTTTACGAAAATGGACGTTCAAATCATAATGCACTTCGTGCACTTCGTGATTTTTTTGGTCAGCATAATCGACCAAATGTGTCCAGAATCTGGAGAATTGTGCGCAAATTTCAGCAAAGAATCCACCAGTGATTGTTAAAAAGAAGATGCATGAACAAATAGGGTTTCTTAGGTGCGGTTTATTGGCTGGTTGCGTCATCGGGCCGTACTTCTTCGAAAATGAGCTCGAACAAGCAATTACCTTGAATAATGTTCTCTATCGCCAGACGATAATTGATGTTATGGACCTGGACTATAGGAAGTTCCAACACGATGGTGTCACTTGGCACACATTAAACAAAACAATGGCTCTTTTGAGTGAGAAATTCAATGGCCGTGTTATATCACGTCGTGGCTATGTAAATTGGGCGTAACAGTCATGTGAATTGACACCGTTGGACTTCTTTATTTGGGGATATTTAAAAGAAAAAGTTTACGTCAATAAGAACAATTCAAGAACTAAAGGATGAGAAAATTCGGCACAAGTACGACATTGAACCTCAATTATGACTCAAAGTCATTGAAAATGTGGACCGGATACCGAAGCCGTAACGATCTTTTGGCCGATATTTTGTTTCACACATAATTGTCATAGATCCTTTTACCATAATCAAAAACATCAAGAAATTTCTCTGAAAAATTAAAATTAAAGTAATTCTTGGGAATACAACATTTTTAATTAATATTATTTTGTTTGTCGTGCATAATTCCCTATTTTTTTTATTTTATTTATTTTTTTTTTTTGATAAATACACTAGAATTTATTGTTGAGGGCTAAGCTAGTTTCTATACTCATTATCACTGGTTGCTTAGGCCAGATCATCAGGATATATTCTCAGAAAAATTTTACAAAACCCAAAAATATTAGCAATTCAAGAAGCCGAGTGGATGAGAAAAACAAACACTCAAAAAGTATTCACCCTTATTGTGTTTGGCGTAGTCGAAAAACGACAGGTGTCGTAGTTGCAGTCGTATTCACATTTTTATGTTACCGCCAAAATTTTCGACTAGCAAAATTTTGTAAAAGAATCACAATGTAAAAGAATACACTTAATTAAATTATTTTGAAACACCCTGTTAAAGATCTGTCAAACAAGTGTTTGAATTAAAAATAATACGCATAGTAAAATTGTTGGTAAAATTTTTGTATTATTTTACTTGTGGTTTTCTTCCGCAACATTGTAACTCCAAAACAACTTCTTTTCAGGAGAGACAAAATACTTTTTACCAAATATTCGAAACTTTTTGCTATATATTCTTATATAATCCAAGAATTAGGAAAGATTCCGATATTCCGCCAAACAAAAAAAATGCAAAATTGTAAGACGGTATTTACTGATTACTTTTCCGGTTAAAACAAAAAATCGAGTTACGTGGAAGAAAACCATCGATATATGTAAGAAGTTCTATTTACATGAACATAATTATATTAATTAAAACAAAATAAAAATTAAAACATTTTCCTTTTTATTAAGTCTTCAAGTTCAAATTTTTTTTTAATTTCTAGTTCGGTTTTGCGTATTTCTAAATGAGCTTTTCTGTTTTTCTCTTTGCTTTAGAGTTCCGCCTTATATAAACCGATATTTCCTCTTTAGTATTCTCCGTGTGTAACGTTCCGATTCCGATAATTTATTTTTCAAATTTAAGCATAACTCTTTTTGCAGTTTTACTTGTTGTTCTAAAAGCCCTAGTTTTGCTTGTTTTTATTTTTTCTAAGCAGAGGTATCACAGGTGAAGTACTCGGGCTTTCAACTTCGGCAATGCCAGTTTTTGTGTCTAAATTTGGCTCGGGGTCTGGTGAAATCCTTCGCTTTCTCTTAATTCCAAATGGATATTTATGTTCGGCAATAGCACGCATGTCTAATAGATCAATTGCTGCTTCTTCGACAGATGAAAATGTATTTTGTTTGAACCGCCCACCACCTGTTGCATAGCTTTCAGCTTTGTTATGAGTGAGTTTTTTCTTCAATTTAAATTTTAATCGGCTTATAGCTTCTTCTAACCCTCTCCGGAATGGCAATATAAATTTTCGGTTACGGTGTTCCACTCCTCTTTAATATTGGTTTTGCTTAAATTTTTTTTTTGAGGGCCTTTGCCAAAAAAGGTTTTTGCTCCATTATTGCTTCTTACTTCGCAAATTGTGCGGCAGTTGTGAGATTTATCCTAAAATATATACCAGAGTTAGGTACACAAGCACATAAAAACTAAATTATATTTCAATGATATTAAATTTTTTGCATGTTTACATTTTATTTCCTTCCATTGAAATTATTTCTCAAATAATTTTAATAACGTCGTGACCAAAATGTTTAACGACAATTTTTTACACTTTTGACTGACAAATACGCCAAACACGGTACTGTTTTGACGTCGTTTTTGTAATAGATTTGAAAAGTGTCGTATTCATTGGCGTTTTTCGCCAATCACGGTACCGTTTTAAAAAAACGACTTATTTACGACGCAAAAACGCCAAAGACAATAAGGGTGATTATTTGCAACGATGTAAAAGCTTAAAAAAAATACTTACAATAAACAGTGAGCTTATTTTTTCTTACATTCCCCACTATAAAAAACATTTTTCAAAGACCTTCGCGATAACAAGTTTTAACGAATGATGAATTTATCAACTACCGAGTTGATATTTTTTATTTTGACGAAATTTCTTTAAAAAATTTTAAGAAATATTCGTTACAATTTCAAAAAAGCAGAAAAAAAAATTTATTAAAATTTTTCACTAGGATGGATAGATTTTGATTAAAAAATTGTCCTTAAGCAGGTAAAATTTAATAAATAGCCATTTTAAATAATTTTGAAAATAAATTGTGAATTAACATATTTCTTTTATTATTAAATTTACAAAAATTGCATGCATTAATAAAAGCAATTATTCTGATAGAGTCGTTAATATAGACCTACATACTTGTTTTACCTTGTGATAAATTGTGATGTCCCAGTTAAAAAACTTTTCAACAAAAAAGTAGTAAAATAAGTATGTAAATGTGTTTGTTAAGAAACGAATAAAAGACCAAATTGTTTTTTTTTTTTTTTTTTTTGGTTGGTTAACATTTTATGCTTAAGATGGTTAAGCTGTCTTATACACACAATAAGATGCACTGTGATTTGGAAGATCATTTGAGAATTTCGCAAAGCAGATGAAGTTTTTTTTGTGTATTTTATATGAAGTGAAAATTACTTTAAATGTATTTATACCAGAGATCAGATAATATTGGACTAGGTGATCCATTTTTATCAAATCGACTACTAAATCGACTGGTCCAATGTTGTGCAAGCATGGACCATGTTTTGTTAAAAAGAGTTTGTAGTGAAACGGTCTTCGTAGGTTTGGAGTACTACTACTCCTTTATGGACTACTCTTTACAAGTATGTATGGACTAGTCTCGTTATTTGCAGGGGAGTAGTGAAAAAGTGAGTAGAGCTGTTTTATGACTCATAATTTCTTGTACTTATACGCACTTATACTCATTGCAATGTTAGGTAGTAGTTGATTAATATTAAACTTAACTCAATATGTATATGGGCATTTCCCCAGAATGGTCTACCAGGATGAAAAATAAAATGTTGATTATCATCGTCTTTTATTGTTTATTATTAGAAAAAAACTCTTTGTTCTTATAAAAGAATGGTTTCATAGCATATCTCAGCTGTTTTACTTGAGGAAATAGAGCTGGAAACTGGAAAATTTTATATTTTTCTGTTTTTTCTACTTCTAAAGACAGTTCTATATACTTATTTTACATGCAAGAAATGTGTTATGTTTACACTCTTTCTTCATCATCTCTCCATTACAATCAATTGTAAAAGCAGTATTAAGTTTTTTTGAAATTTGAAGACATTTATGGAAAAGGCATGGTGATAATAATTAAAAAACATATGGAAAAATTGTACGTTCGCGATCCGTACGTTCGCGACCGGTAAATAAGCCAATTAAACAAAAACCAAGACAGATATTTTATTTTGTAAATACTGGATGGAGGCCTACTTTAATACACTTTTAAAATAAATTAATCACAAAAGATTTTGCTATTCGTGCTTGATTCCCAGTTTTTATTCTTGACAAAAACACTTGAAATTTATTGTTGATGGGATAAGCTATTCCTATGCATTTCACTGGTTGCTTAGGCCAGATCATCAGGAAACTTCATCCATAAAGATTTTAGACAAACTAAAGATATTAAACCAAATAAAACTGTTAAACGTATAAGAATTATAGCAACAGTTCTACTTGTAATAATATCAAAGTTTAAACAAAACACATCAACAATAAACAACAGTGGGTTTATCTCATCTTACATTCCCCACTACAATTAGTTGAAATTCTCTCAACATTAATTGTAGTTGTAAGTAGGTTAAGAAAAACAAAATAAAAACAACAACAACTTACAAAAGATGTTGTCAATTAAGTGTTTTTTAGGCCGTGCACTTGCCTGTTTATTATCAAGCACGAATAGCAAAATCTTTTGAAATTAAAATTTTGTATTCCCAAAAATTGAAATTACTTTTTGATAATAAATTAATCACTTTTGAATATTCCGTTCCATTGCGCAGATTTTTACATTTCACTACTGTCAGCCAAAGTTGACTTCTATTTTGCGTACGTTCGTGACCACACGTTTATAACACTTATTATGAAAACTTAAACTCGATGAATTCCATATTTTGCACTAAACATAGAGCTACCCAAATGCTAACGAAACGAAAAAAACAAATGCTAGGAAAAGTTTTGTTTTCTATATTAGTTGTACATCAAAAGCGTACGAACGTACGTTCGTGACCCCAGGAAATGCCCATAGACATTTTTCTACACAATCAATTGTCTGTCACCTGGAAATAGCACATATGATTGTGATATCGACGTCGCACTCATATTTATTGCTCTCGTGAGTATGAGCGAATTAGAGTAGTTGAGTTTAAATGCCCAGCGGGAAAACTCAGAAGACCTTCTCACTTCATGCCTTTTTAAAGGCCTGGGGCCTAATTACCGCATACGATATCGAGCAAAATTGATCGAAATTTTTTATTTTGGTATCATGGTGAATAATTTCGGGTGATTTGATGTTTAAACTGTGTAAGAGAGTAAGTTTATCTGCAAAAAACAGTTTTTGCAGTAAAGTAGCTTTTACAACGTTATTTTTTTTAATTCCCTATTCTAATGCCCGCGAAGCTTGACGCTTGTCTGCAAGAAAGTAACCAGAGTCTCTGGTGGGAATCTAACCCGCAACCCCTGGGTTGATAAACTAGCTCACTACTAGCTAGCCTACCGAGGCACTCAATTCACTGTTGTGCTTCAATTGTAAAATGTTCTGTGCAAACCAGACATTTTCATGCTTATCAAAGGAAAGCTTAAGTGTTTATGTTTCACAAAAAGATATAAAAATATATATAAAATTAGCGCAAAATTTGAATTTGACGACATTTGTGCAGTAAAGTGTTGGCAACCCTAAAAAAAATTCGACATCTGACAGTTTAGAGTAAGCGAAAACGGGGTGTTAGACGATAAAACAACGTGTCTTCGTTATTGAACAATCTTATAAAAATAATGAAATCTTGGCGGCTGCAGTTCTTAAACTTCACACAAAATATTGTCGGAATAGTGTTTAAACTTTGTCAACTGTGAAGATATTAAATGAAAAACACACTGGTAGTCAAAAACAAGACGTTCAAATGTCAATATCGAAGCAGATCGAGTCACCCTGAGTTTTTAAATTAATATCTTCACAGTTGACGAAGTTATTTTTGTTTTAGTGTTGTCAACACTTTACTGCAGAAATGGCGACAAATTCAAATCATCTTTCGTTAATTATGGGCCACCCTTTATGAAAATTTGGGAAATAATTCCTAAGTATATGTAAATTAGGGGTATTAGTTATTCCCAAATATCAAAACGGACCTAGCATAGTCGAATAGTCTATTGAAAACTATAAAAAAAACTATATTAATTTTTTGCGGTTTCAAAAAATGTCACCCACAAAACGCGGTAAAGGTAAAGTTAAAAAATCATGTCCTTTAATAATTAAGAAACTGTTTATTCATTTATTTATTACAAATTCAAATTTTTTTTATTAATTTTTTTCTTTAGGGATTTAAGAAAATCGCTTTTGTGGGTGAGGTCTTCATTTCAAACGACCCAAACAAATTGTTTTCGTAAATAACACAATATTCGCTATCGCGTAGTGCTAGAGCCAAAATTTCGTTATACCCCTAATGAACATACATACATATGTATCTTAAGCTTTAATGGTAACATTTTTGCTTAAGCAAAAAGTATGCGAAAAAGCACAAAAGCTTTTTAATTTTAAATTTGACTCAGAGAAACACATTCGAAAGATGGTTTAAGTAATAAAATATTTTTTCTTTTATACATTTTAAACCACTGTGACTTTTTACGCATACTTTACTATTGTTTAAAATAGAAAATCTTTACACCAACGTTTCTTGGTTAAATGAACACTGTGCTAAAAAAGAAAAAAATATGGAAAATAAAGACGAAGAAAAAACTTAAGCTAAATCAAATAAGAATGTATAGTCGGTTTAGCCCTATCATTTGATGCCCTACCCACAGTATATTGACAGTCATTTTCGAGATTGTAAGCTATTTGTATGTGTTTGTTATGTGTAAAAAAATGCAAAAAAATCAACACATTATTTTATTTTGAAAAGAAACAGACAACAACATAAAAAATAGATAAAATCAGAGGGAGTCGTTGTTTTTTGCTCCTGTCTCAGCCATTTGTTGACAGATATTGTTGAATTTCAATAGCAAACTTTAACGGACTATTGTAACATCCCATTTGGAGTCTTCGGAAAGTCCATTTTAACATACAAACGGATAGAAGGACAGACGTACAATGTAAAATCAACTTCGCTGCTTATAAGGATCCAGAATATATACACTTAATATGGTCTAAGAATAATATTGTAGATATTACAAGCGGAATGACAAACTTATGTTTATCCTTTCCACCTATGGTGAAGGGTATAATAAAAATTAAGACAGTTTTGTATCCCTCTGTATGTTTAAATCAACTGAACACTGTTTGCCAATAAGTTCAAGGATTTCCATCAATGGAAACGCAAAACACATACAAATAATATTTAAACTGCAATTTTTTCGACAAAATTTCAACTTTAATAAAATACGACAAAATAAACTGAAATCAAAATAGATTTATTTTGATTTAATTTGTAAGTTATGTAAATCTTGTTGGTTTGCGATTTTGCCTCTTCTCTTTTGTCAACTTCTCCTATAAATTTTACATAACAAATAAAAAAAAAACGCCCAACAAAAGCATCCATTAAAGGACCTTATTATCAAATATATTTTAAATATTTATTTAGCTTTTCATTTCTATTTCCATTCTCATGTAAAATTCCTCAATAATAATCCAAGAAAAAAATGCATCTTTACATAAGAAAATAACAAAAATCACATGACTTTAAAAGTCAGCAGCTTTAATTTTATATCCTGATCTGTTTGATAGATTGGCTTCTGATTTAGTTCCCCGTCTCCTTCTTTTGCAGTATATTTAAAGCAGGATTTAAACGACATAAAAACTTTCTTTAACTAGCAAATAAATCGTTAGCAGATGACATTAAAATATGTGATTAACCCATTAGTTAACTTTTGAATAAAACGATAAAGTTTACAGTGATTGTAATAAAATTTGGGGAAATCATCATCACACTATCATAAACAATTAACAATCAGCCACGTTCTGGAAACCAAAATCGAGTTTTTACTGAATTTAAGATTAATTCTAATAAAGATAAGATGTTTTGGTGAACCTTAAACACCAGATCGTTTTTAAAGTTTGGTCGATCTTAATTTCACTCGAATTCGATACCCAGAACATGGCTATACAACAATTATTAGAAGATCGAAAATGCCTTTAAGAATTTCGGAATTGAAAATCAATTTAGTCAACCCATAAATTTCTGAATAACGAGGAAAAAAACTACAAAGGTACATTAATCTACAGGTTAAAAATGCCTTCCATTAAAAAATCAGTTGCTCAAGGTTCAAAAATAAAATAAAATTCTCAAATTTAAATGCGCTTAATTCGTCCTGTTTGTGCCATATCGTTCTAGCCCCTTAACAAGGCATATGATTTGCATGGGACCAAAGGCTGCTACAATCGATGCTGCAATTGGGCGCTCGAAAACAAGAGCTAGCCTAACAAACGGTAAGCACCACTGGCATCAACGTACTTGAATTAAGTTTACCCGCCGGGTGCCCCGCTTGACACAATAAAAGTGTCAAATTCGAGCAGAATGTAATTAGATATATTCATCTATATAAGATTTGTTTAGGAAAGGGGTTTATATGTCATGACAAAGAAGCTTACGTAAAAGATATTATCACCAGAGTTTATGTCAATACCAACGCGAATAAGCAGGGAAACTAGAAATATGCTCTAAAAACTGGAAAATATGCCCTCAAAATTTTGAAAAATATGCCCTAAAAAATCCAAAATTGTTCATTTGGAATCAAAATATTCAGCAATTTCATAACAAAATTTAAAGAAAACCTTAAAATAGTATCGCTTATGCCCATTAGAGTGGTTATTAGCCATATCGAATTTTTTCCTTGATTTGTTCATACTCTCTTACGCCAAATCGATGGCTATTAGGGAAAAACTACCCTGAAAAAATTTCAGACGAATCAGTTTAGATTAAGGCATGTCGCACGCCCTCCAATGTTTGAATACAATACCGGTCGTATAAATGGAACCTGTGCTATCATTGAAAGTTTTTTAGAAAAATCACTTTGATGGTTACCATGTTGACACCATAATTATGAAATTATTTTGAAAAGGCTTTTTGAAGAGAAAGTTGTAAAATAAGTGGAAGTTCGAATGTAGCCAATTTCGAAAAATTTAAGACTGCATAGCCAAAATTTAATTTACAATACTTAAGTTCTGGGATTTACGACAAAACAGTATTAAATTCTGAGAATTGGGACGGAATTGCTTCTTCTGTTAAAGGCAAAGAAATTATTGGGCAATTAATTGTAGTCAACGACACTGCGGAAAGGAGAGTCAATCTAACGGAAGAATATAATTTACTTCTGACAAGAAATAAAGAGCAAAAACAATTGGGGTGATTCACAAGGTGTCATAAAGTCATATGTCTTAAAATAATAATATGAAAAAATATGACCATTGTGAACAACCCCTCATAATTCAGTGTGATATTTTGAATTTAAATCATCTGATTTAAAACAAATATAAAAAATAAAAATATTTTTTAATTCTAATCCATGAATTAATAAATTTAATAAGAAATTACCTGACTATTTTCCATTTTTCAGACGCAAATCAGAAATAAATTTTGTTTTATTTTTGTTTACCAAACAACAGAGTCTAATTTGAAGCCGCAAGTGATTTGTTGCAAAAATGTCTAGCCGCAGGTTGAATTCGGATGCTAGCCGGATAAAATTTTACCAACAACGGCGATGGCTACAAAAACTAACGTGGCACGGCTCAGCCGCTCAGCGCTGGTATCTTTTAATTAATTAAGACAGCACAATAAACATAGCATGCAAAGTTCTCTTAATTTAAGACACCTTTTTGTTAACAAAGCAACAACAACATTTTTAAATCATTGTAAAATGTTAGAACATTATGACATTATAACATGATAGCACACCTTGTGAA
Source organism: Pollenia angustigena (assembly GCA_930367215.1). NCBI lineage: Eukaryota > Metazoa > Arthropoda > Insecta > Diptera > Polleniidae > Pollenia > Pollenia angustigena. The sequence goes on from OV884056.1 coordinate 277,411,027, forward strand.
TAACCCAAATATGTATTACAAGTTGTCCAAGATTATAGACGCCAAATATCACGCATGTATTAAAAAATCAATAACAAACTAATATGAAAACTGTCTCAAAAATTAAACAAAATTATAATATTTAGTAAAATAAAAAATAAAAATAAGTCGCTAAATTGTTAACTAATGTTAACACTTAAAAGGCAGTTGAAGTTATTTAAGGATGGGAGCTTTGGGCAAATGTGAACCGATTCGAAAATAATTTAATTTACAGTAAAATATTTTTGGGGCAAATTTGATTTAGTAACATTAATCTTACCGACACAAAGAGTCTAATTTGAAAGAAGTTTTTATGGCGAGTACATAAAATTATAGACCGATTCTCACCATTTACATAGTTTTTACAGCCTAAAAACAGAAACCGAAAACCGACAACCGACATCTGCTTAATCAATTACAGTTGCACTAACAAAAAAAAAAGCGAATCATAAATAAGGCTATCAGCGTAGAAGTGGTGTTACCCACAATTTAATTTGGTTACGGTTTTGGTGTAAGACATGTTCTTTGCACTGTCTTTACAGTGCAATAGTCTCGTAAGTCAACTGTTTGCTTCCAAAAAAGATGGCGCTAGAAACAAAGTTTTTGCACGGGCCGTTACAACCAAGTACTATAGTGCAAGAGTAGTGTTAACTCCTCATAATCTCATAATAAATAGTCTGGGGTAACACAACTTCTGCGCTGATAGCCTTAAATAACTCATCAAGAACAGTCGCGGGTAGAAAACCATTTTCTTCCTACAAAAGTATCTTTTATGAGCCCATATTCTTGTTTTTTAATCGCGCTGAAGAGTCAAAATGATTAAAATCTGATTTAAAATATAATTGAATCTTTGAGGAATCAGCTTCACGAACAAAATAAACCCATCTGAGTTCATTTTTCGATAATAAATGGTAGCGATTTTGTGTTAAAGTATGGCAACATTCTTTAAGTTTTGTCGCTCACCTTGTCTTCAATTAGACTTTATTTAGCAAAACTAAGACGACCATTGCATGCGTTTGGTAGTGTTTCAAACCACTTTGACGATAAAATGAATGCAATGTTCGCTTACGTTGGCCTCTACTAAAAAAAAAAAAAAAATTAATAAATACAAATTTTGATATTTTTTTAATAAGGCTAAAGTTCATCAAATTTAATTTTCATGAAATTATTTTTATGAAGAAAGGAAGGACATGTTAAGCAATTAAAATAGAAAATCATTCAAAGCAAATATCGATCTACCAAAGGTTAAATACAGTTTAGTTTTAATATTGATGTTTGACTGTTGACTGCCAGCAGTCGTCGATGGCTGTGAGTGTTGAACGGCAAACCCCTCTGAAGAGATTGAGTGGTTACAATTGAAACATGTAAGGGTTACCTGTCCGTGAAAGCCCTGGGTTCGATCTCCGCGGCAGTCAAGAATTAACTAATTTTAATTAATATCATGTTGTAAAATTCCTTTCTTCATAAAAATAAATTAACGATTATTAAATTTGATGAAATTAATAAAAAAAAATTTAAAAATATATCAAAATTTGGATAAAAAACCATAAATTGTTCAACAAAAATAACCACAATACAAATTAAAATTAAACAAGTAAAAAAGTATAGTCGGTCGAGCACAACCATATGATACTAGGGTATTCATTCGGTTAACCGTTAACCGGTTAACCGATTAATTACTACCCGATTAACTGATCGGTTAATTTAAAATTGCGTTTTTTCGATTAACGATTAAACCGGTTAATTTCTGTCGATTAACCGATTAACCGATATAACAAAATGTTGAATTTTTTGTAGCATTATAACAAATTTGTTTGTGTTTTTTATTATTTGTTTCGTCTCATATTCAAAAGGTATGTGTTCAGAAAATATTTTTTCATACAATATATTTTCTTCTAGCAATACATTCTTAAGATACAGTACAAAAACAGAAACTAAGGGATTCGGAAATGAACTTTTTTGCAGAATGTGCGGTGCTGAGCTATGCCAGATGATGGCCTGACAACAGAACAAACTCTCGATAGTAACCGAAACAATTAGAAGTGATCAAAATTTTAAAAAATTAAAACAGTACTATAATGGCATAATGGAAGACTTTTGTATGTTTAGAGAAATCCAGGAAAAAGACTGAGAAATAAGATATTCTGTATTATGGATTGCTTTGGATTTCTCTAACGTCTTCGATAAATGCAAGAATTTTTCTCCAAGTCAAGATTTAACAAATCTAAAGAAAATAATCGCTTAAATGCTAAACATTTAAACCAAATTATTTTTCGAACGTACGGGGTCGCGAACTTACGATTTTTCCATATGTTTTCTTATTATTTTTTATTATTTTTAAAATATCTTAAAAGTTCCTTAACAAAAACCTAATACTCAATACACAATTGATTGTAATGGAGAGATTGTGAAGAAAAAGACCAAACATAACATTTTTTTTTTGCATGTAAAATAATTATATAAAAATGTCTTTAGATGTAGCTTTAAAAAATATAAAGTTTTCCAGTTTCCAGCCCAATTTCCTCAAGTAAAACAGCTGATATATGCTATAAAAACCATTCTTTTATAAAAACATAGACTTTTTTATAATAATAAACAATGAAAGACGATGCTTACCAACATTCTATTCTTTCATCTTGGTAGAACATTCTATGGGAATGCCCATATGTATTAATTTGTATTGAATTTTCTTTGTTTGCTCATTTTAGTCGAAGAATTCTTTTGTTTGTTATGTTATTGTTTTTTTTTTCCACTAATAAACTCCAAATAATAAATAATTTTTGCACTTCTATTTATTGAAATTAAACCAAAACCTCGGTTTATTAATCGAGCGATTAACCGATTAAAGCAAAAGCCCGATTAAATGAATACCCTATATGATACCCAGCAACACAGTATTTAAAAACACATGTGTGCATATACATATGGATTTATCTATGTTTATAAACTTCATTAAAATCGGTTTGAAAGTTTGTGAGAGGCAGAAATTGCCCCCTACCTCTCCTTGTGGTCCTATTTTTGAAAAACTGTATAGCTTATCTGTCCATATAGATATGTATCTATCTATGTTTTAAATTTCATTAAAATCGGTTTAAGAGGCAAAAATTGCCCGTATCTACCCTCGTGGCCCTATTATTTAAAAATGCATACCTTTTGTGTCCATATAGATATTTTTCTATGTATGTTTTTAATTTCATTAAAATTGGCTTAATAGTTTCTAAAAGGAAGAAATTTCCCCCTATCTTCCCTCGTGGTCCTAAGATTCGGCCCATTTTCAATTGGGCTGGTCCTTGTGCCAATAGGAACCTACGTCCCAAATTTTATCAAATTATCTCCAAAATTGCGACCTGTACTTTGCGCACAAGGTTACAGGGACAGCCAGCCAGCAGGTCTGCCAGCCGGACGGATATCGTTAGTTCGACTCAAAAAGTGATTCTGAGTCGATCGGTATACTTAAAGTCTAAGACCAATATTTTAAGGCTTTACGCACATCAGCACAAATGCATAATACCCTCTCCACTATTGTGGTGTGAGTATAAAAATTTTATTATCATTATTTTTTATAATAAGAAAAAAAACAAAAATTAAATAATCCTGCTGTTAAAAACATTTTTTTTTTGTTGCTCTCCTTTTTTTTTGTAACTTACATCGTTATTCGCAATTGTGCTTCAACTATGAATTTGGACATAGGTACGTGAATAAATGGGACAAGAAGCACAAACAAATTAGTGTTCTTACTGCCTTCATTGCCATATGTTAAGTTCAGAACCCATGCCGTAATTAATCAAAATCCTATTGGAGGTCTGATTGTCTCCACACAGCCAGTTTCGAGGCCAGTCTCCTAAACTCATTAGCAGTGATGTTGCAGTGATCAGGTACCTAGCATACACTCACTACATATTCTCCTAATATTTGCCTTAGAGCTCTTCTACAATCATTTTATAGTTTGGAATTCACAGCTCATCAAATCTCTTAAAACTGTCAACATATATAGTGACCGTCGTGCCCCAGCAATGGTACCTCTTACCAATTCTACGGCCTTCAAAATCCCCAGAACATCCGCCAAAAATATACTGCAGACTTCAGGCAGCCTATTTGACCTTTTGTAATCTAGATTCTCAAAGTAGACCACTTTACCCGTTCCCCTTATATCGATATTATCCTTGATATATCGGCAAATCTAAAGTATTGGCGATATATCGGTATCGGTATTCGTTACCACCCTAATTATCACTAACCCATCGGCGACTAAATTGTAGATAGTGTCCAAAATACTGTCATCAATGACATTTTTTTTTTCTTTCATTATTTATTTATTGAACCTTCATATATTAAATATGAACTAACAATAATTAATCAAATCTTAACCTAATACGTTATTATATGTCCTGCCAGTGCCAGACAAAAATTTTCTTCATCAAGGGTTCTGTTCACTTATATATGTAGGTGTTTATCGCTCATCTAATTGGGTAAGTGCTGCAGTGTCTCTTCTATCATTTAAAATATTTCGTGTTAGTGGGTTCGGATGCAATTCGAGCCTTTTTAAGTATTTTACTGCATATTTCGTAATCATAGTTTTAACTAAGCGAACATTGAGATCCTTGTGAATATTTGAACTTTTTCGATATTAGAGGCCGAGGCAGTGCCCCATAACTGAATACCATAGCACCAGATTGGCTTTAAGATGGAGTTGTAAAGAAGAAGTTTGCAGTCGAGACTTAGGACAGAGTTTCTTCCAATAAGCCAGTGCATTTGGATAGCTTTAAGTTTCATTTGTGTTAATTTTGCTTCTATATGGCAGTTCCATGTTAAACGCCGATCTAGATGAATACCGAGATATTTGAAATGCGATTGTTGAGGCACTAGTTGATTATTGATTTTAATAGGGGAACATGTTTCCCGACGCAAGGTGAATGTAATATGTACGCATTTTTGCTCATTGACCTTTATCCTCCATTGCTTTAACCATAGTTCGAGTTGAAATATATGAGCCTGTAGGTATCGAGATACTTCTTGACGCATTTCGTGCACGCTTAGAAAAGCTGCATCATCAGCAAATGTTGAAGTTTGGGTGTAGTTGTTTGTTGGCATATCAGAGGTATATATTAAGTATAAAAGTGGGCCCAGGATGCTTCCCTGAGGGACTCCAGCGCCAATTAGCTGAGGAGAGCTTAAATAATCACCTTCTTTAATAATAAACTTTCGAGCTACTACATAGCTTTCTAACAGCTTGTATGTGTTAACTGGTAAGTTAAGCTTCAATCTATGTAATAAGCCTTCATGCCAGACTTTACCAAAAGCTTGAGAAGCATTGATGAAGATAGCGGAACAATATTTTCTTTCTTCAAAGGCTTTTCTTATTGCGTTTACCATACGGTGGGTTTGCTCAATTGTGCTGTGTTCTCTTCTAAAGCCGAATTGGTGGTTAAGGCAAGATTACACTATTATACTTTGTATTAATACATGTCAAAAACTCAAGTAATATGACAAAGTGTGATAGTGTGAATGCAATGTGTCACGAAAATGACAAGTATTAAGAAAAAAGTTTGACATCCCATACGACTTCATCGTTTTTTGAAAAATTTCAAAACAATAATACTTTTCATTGGATCAGGGTTGCATTTTATTTCATGTGTGAGTGTTTATACTTTGTGAGATGGTGTGAACACGAACTGTCATGTTACATTAGATTTTTTGACAGTCGCAACAAAACTCATTAGATTTCTATCTCACAAAGTATTATGGAATACGTAAGGCTTGTGAGATAGTGTAATCTAGGCTTTAGGAATACATCTATTTTCATTTAAAATTGGGGTTAATTTTGACGCTACGACATTTTTAAAATAATGTCGCTAATCGGGCATTTACGACATTATAAGAAAAAAAAGTCGTTTATATAGTCGCCAATGACAACTTTAACTACATTGTTACCCATACGATCATTAACGACAATGTGCAGGGTAATGTCGCTCACGTTGTCGTGTACGAGTTAAGTGCCCTTTGTTTGAAAAAGTAGTCGATGATTTGCATGTCGTCAGGGATTTACTATGGTTCTTGTACGCTTAGTCGACGTTGTCCCGAAGACATGGCCAACTGGGTAAGTACATATGTATAAGTATTTAATATTATACTGACTCCCGTGGTAACAGATAGGATCATTAATCAGCCGCGATCACAAGAGATCGTAAAGGTCTCTTGAAGTCTGTAAATGTTGGCATTTTACAAATCCCAGGTATTGACTGCACATGATTTCGCCGGAGGATGTAACACCGGAAGGTAAGATTGTTTGAAATGATTCCTACAAACCCCTGGGGTAACAATTCGACACAATTGAACAAAATACATTCCCTTGATGAAGCCTAACTTTTTTCATAATCACGGTCTTTTTTTATTTGCAGATTATGGGTTTGTATAAAATTGCATAGACTTGGTAATGTTGAAAATATATTCGAGTAGTTTTCCGCTATAATGGGTTAATACTTGCATTATTATTCTTTATTTTCCTTTTATTTTATAACAGCATAAAATTTGCTGTTATTGAAATGCAGACTCTCATTCCGAGTCATGTCTGCTGTTCTTCATAAAAAACATTATCCTTCTTTTGAACTCTTTTAGTTAATATTGTGTGGTACATTCAGTAAGTCGCAATGCTTGTAGCAAAACCGCAAATAAGGCTCAATTGTCAAGGAAGAAGTTTTTTAAAATTTGCTTCCAAATTTCAAATGGGACTTTTGAAGTCATAAAAGATTTGTTGTTGAAAAGCAAATAGGATATGTCCATATGTATTTTCAAAAAACCATTTTTCAGAGTTTTCAGATCTTAAAAGTACGAACTTTTTAACAGCAGGGCGCCAGAGCAAATCTTGCATACGGTACTTTGCTACTTGGCAATGGTCTGCACTGCTGCCACACATTTCCACAGCCACACACACAAAAATATGGCTACGACTTGTCTGTGTTGACTCTTTGCATGAACTCGTTGACATTCTATAGAACTTTGAAATTAAAATTATTTGCATTGTAAAAAAGTAAGACAATCACTTGATAAGTTTTCTTCAGCAATTGTGGTTTAGTTCCACATGAATAAAACAACAACAACAGAAGTTCGCTCATGAACAATAAGCACAAGTAAAATAAAATCCTTTAGTTTATATAACATCCAACTATTGAATTATGATTTTGTTTGGAGTATTTTAATAAACTTAAAATGGAACCTGTTACATAACAGAATTTTATGTCGTCTCGAGAGTCAAAATGGAATTTGTAACATGGATGGCAAATGTAACCCCAAAATTGTGTAACACCAAATAAACTTCCTGAATCCTCTTTTTGTGTAAAATTTTTTGGCACACATTTAGAATCCTGATAAATATTTAAAAAAAAAATTAAAAACTTGTAACCATTTACTTGTAATCAAATTTGAATTGGATCATTTTTCAAATAAAGGCATTCTGGAACGAAAACCAGCTCATTAGGAAATATTTTTATGATCTCCACATCAAAAAGCAAGGCTGACAACCAACACGAATTTCAATATGGGTACCTAATAAAAAAATTTCTTGTTTTGAGAAGCATTAATAATAAATTTTAAAAAGTAATAAATATTAGGACATACAGAAATGCAGTATAATAAGGGAACGAATTTTTGACATATTTTAAAAAAAAAAATATAACATTTGAGGAGCCAAGGAAGCATATTAAAGAATAATGGTAAGAAGAAAAAATTCAGTGTGTAGAGCTGATAGTAACCAGCGTTTAAAAAACTGCAGTCAAAGTAGAAAAACTGCCATTTTTTCCACTTCTGCATTTGTCATTGGCCAGAAAAAAACTGTTTCTTTTACTTCTGATTAATTAACTGTAAGCAGTCGATGTCGAACCAACTTAAAAAGCGAAAAGTTGTACACGCATTTTCGTTTTTAGTTCGACAGTTTTTGGTTTCGACTGCAGTTTTTTAAACCCTGATAGTGACATTCTACAATTCTTATATTCCAAAAAAAAACTTTGGAAATTTTGTTTTTGCTTTAAATGTAAGTTAAACGGACAAGTTTTGCGCTCGTGTTTTACAAACCACACATAAGGAGGCTACGAATACGTGTTAAATCTCTCAGCACACTTGTGCGATAAAGCGCCCACCATTGGCCTAGGCCCACCTTTAAGTATACCAATCAACTCAGAATCACTTTCTGAGTCGATCTAGCAATGTCCGTCCGGCAGGCTGGTTGGTAGGCTGGCAGTCTGGCTGGCTGGCTAGATGGACCTTGTGCGCAAAGTACAGGTTGCAATTTTGAAGATAATTTGATAAAATTTGGTACAATTGAAATACAAATACATCAATTGGCACAAGGAACAAGCCTATTAAAAATGGGGCGACGCGGTCCAGAATTTGTTTTTAAATACTGTGGTGTAGGGTATCATATGGTCGGAATTGACCGACTATACTTTCTATACTTGTTTGTTTTTAATATCAAATATTTTGCTGCACAAAAATCACTGGAAGCTAGAAAAAAACAACGTTCTATGTTCGACTTCTAAAAATTACATTTTTTTTAATTGTTTATTTATTAACCCATAAGATCCCACTGTACTCGCTTGAGTACAGAAAATTACCGAATTTTATGCCCTCGTAAGAATAGCGTTATTATCTTTTTTGAAGAGCTGTTCACTTAAAATATTACTTTATGGTGTAGAGAGTACATCTGTATCAAAAGAAACTAAACATGTGTAAGAGGGAACTAATATTCTAATATTCTTAAAAAGGTGATTCCCCGTTTTGCAGTATTTTGCAGTTGTCATTGCTATTTTTTTTTATATTTTGCTAGTGTTGAGCTTGACGCGGAGAAGATCGCTTGAAATTTAAAGCTAATCTAACTAAATTTAAGAATAATTATTAAAATTTGTTGAAAAAGTGGTTAAAAGTGTTTTTTGGTAAGCATTATTATTGCTGTACTCGTATGAGTACAATGGGATAATGCATGTTATAATTTTCATATAATAATTTTAGTTATTTTGCGATGTACGTTAACATGTTTTATGGTAAGTAATTTGAAAATATTGCTGCTGCATTTGATTATGCTGAAGTACTAGTCACACGAATTTTGGCTTTACCATAATTCCTCCAAATGCCGATCACGAAACAGATGAAGAAGAAATTGACGAAGGAAATTTTGTACGTAATGATTTTCCACATTCCGGGGAGTTAGAATTGCTTGAGATAGCGACAGTGATGATAATAATGTTCCACTCTCATAGTTAAGAAAATCGATGTTGGGGCCATCGGCAATAAAATGGAGGAAGAGACCCATGAATAAAGATATGCCGAGCTCTTTTGAAACTTTTAGGAGTAATATGAACACTGCACTTGATTGCAAATCTCCTTATGTTGTGCATCTAATCGTTGACCAAACTATGAACAACGCCTCACAACACAACATGCATAAGTTAAACGTTACTCCGGAAGAGCTAAAGGTATTTATTGGCATTCTTCTCTACAGCGGTTATCACTCCTTACCAAGAGAGCGCATGTATTGGCAGTTAGACGAGGATACACACTTACCGTTTATTTCCAATATCATGTCTAGAATCGTTTCCAGGAAATTAAGCGCTACTTACATCTTGCTGATAACTCTCGATTGGATTTGAGTGAAAGAATAGCGAAAATTAGACCGCTGTCCATAATGTTGTGTTCTATAAGATCTAATTTTTTATACACCCCATTGTCCCTTTGTACTCGTACGAGTACAGGTCCAAAAACACTCTTCAAAATTTTTTTTTAATTTTTTTAATTTTTTTTCCTTAACTGAACTCTTATATGCTCGATTTAATAGAAAAACGTGTGAATTTTGTATTTAAAAAAAGCTTGGGATCTAATGGGTTAAAGCTTGAGGTGAAAAAAATCTTAAAACTTATTTGGAATACATAAATACACTTATTTTAATTAACGCTATTTTTAATATTCTTTTTTTTCAATCTCGATTGAGGAGTACAGTTTGTTGTGCGCTGGTGTTGCGTAGTGTTGTAATGAGGATTTAGTAGTCTTCGTAGTAGATCGTAGAGTCGATGCTGTTGATGGTGTTCGAGTGCGTTGGTACGTATATAGTCTTAAAATTTAAAGGTTTGTGAAAATACGGATTTATTTGATGCCGTGGCGTTGTTTTTGTAGCGTTAGTGTTGTAATGAGGACTTAGTTGTCCTTTTAGGAGAAAGAATAGTCGATACTGTTGGCGGTATTCGAGTGCATAGGCGCGAGCACGACAGTATCATCTTGAAATCGAAAAGCCTGGTGAAAAGCCTGATCTACTGGATTATGCGTAGGTGCTGCTGACGCATAATGTGTTTTGAACAGAATCATGCTTTTTAACGAAGAGAGCTTTTCTCAAGACGACTTAGCAGGAGGGATGCACGTAGTTGCTGTAGTTTTAGACTCAAACTTAGGACGGTAAAATGTTTCTGAATTCAATGAGAATCAGTAGAGTAGTTTAAATTGTGAGGATGGTTCATATGTGCGCTGTTGCTATTAAACAGAAATTGTTGGCTATTCCTAATGAACAGAAACGCGTTTAATGAAGTAAAAACGTAACAATATATTACTGCATCAATTACCTACAGCATATACATTTAGCATCATAGTTGGAATCGGAGTTGGAGTTGGAGTCGGACTTTGAAAATATCAGCTATTGGATTTGGAGTTGGACATTTTTTTTTGATTACTCCACAGCACTGGATTTTTGACGTAAATGATCTTTATCTTATCTTCTTTTTCTTTGTTACTTTTTCAAAAAAGTCACAAGATTTTAATGTTATAGAATTTAAAATTACATTTGAATTTAAATTTGTATTCTAATCTTGTGTATATTTAAAAACGTTTGTGCCGTGTATGTGCTCCTCAAACTCAAGAACCGCTGAACTGATTGACACCAAACTTGGACAATAAATTATTTTAGTCAGGTTTCTCATAAGTGCCACTGTTGTCGTGATATTAATTTTTTTTTTTTATTTATAGTAAGGTTTGGCTGAAATTCTCAAAATATATTTGTTTAACAAAAATAAGTTTCCTGTGGATAGCGCTAGGGTCAAGTTATAAACAAAATACTCAAGTATTTATTTTTTTATTTTTATTTGAAACCCGACAGTGCCGGTATCAAACAGTTAGTGTAAATAAAATAAGAGTGCAATAAATCGATAAAATCTCTATTTACGAAAATAATTTTCAATGTATTCACAATTAAAAAAAAAAAAATTTAATAAATGCAACCCGTACTTACTTTACACGTCTTCTATTCTACTTGATTTAGATATACATACATATTTACATAACACTTTTTACCCCATGAAGTAATTCAAAAATAAATATTAACGAAAAATAGTAACAAAATCCTTTGAAACACTAATACAATATTGAATCCTTTTTAACACCACTGACCCTTAAACCAACAAAGAACATAAAAAAAAGAAAATCTATAAAAACTCGTAAATTAATACCTTTTTGAAGCACATATTGAAATGAGGATTTTTTTTTTTTCTTTTTTCTTGAAATAAATTTCTTGCTTAAGCTTGAATTCTATACAAATCCTTTTTATACCTACCCACGCAATAGTGAAGAGGCTATTATGAATTTGTGCTGATGTTTGTAACACCTTCAAGCATTTGTGCTAGACTCACTAAGAATTTTAGTATACCAAGCGACTCAGAATCACTTTTTGAATCGATCTTATGATGTCCATCCGTCTATCCGACTGGCTGGCTGCCCATGTAAATATTGTGCGCAAAGTACAGGTCGCTATTTTGGAGATAATAAGGGTCTTCATGATGTTGCTTAAAATTACCATTTGTGCAAATGGGTAAACTTGCGAGACTCGTTTCATGAAGATCCTTTTTAAGTTTTGTGTAATTTTAAACAATTAATGTCATTTCAAACAGAAACGTCAATAAAAAATATATTAAAAAAAAATAATCAAAAATATAATAAAAAACTTGGAATTTGTAAATTATAAATGAAATTTGTTTTTAAACATGCATAAAGAAAGCCAAAACACTAATATGCTTATATTATTACAAGAATTTATTGTTTGTGATTTATTTACACTTGAAGTTTTCATTAAAAACGGCGGTAAGCATTAAAAAAATTTGTCTGTATAAATGCAAATTTAATTTGGGCAAATTTAAGCAGTTTGTGTAAATGAATTCTCATACAATTTTTGACAGTTCATTTACGAGGGCGTAAGAATGCACAGTTTACGAGACTTATAAACGATATCATGAGGACCCTTAATATGTTTAAAATTTTATAGATATTTTTTAATCGTCACAAGGAAAATTGCAAGAATCGATCTAAAACTTCACATAAGTCCCATACAAGCTTCTTTCCGGAATAGAGCTTTTGTACCCATAAATCATCTTGTTGAGATTCAGATTAAATTTGAGCCTTCCTTATAAATAATGATATTGGCAACAATACCTTTTACGATAGCTCCCTGACGAATTTGTATTTGCTAGCTCAACATTACGTTGACTTTTAGCTAACTTATTTACAAACTTACCGATAATTGGTACAGATTTGAGTCAGTGGTTTTTTGTACAACTAACTTCTTTTCGAAAAGTATTGAACTAGCTTTTGGCTAACTCACAACTGGTGCAGATATAAGTACAACGTTGTACAAAAACTTTGGTGAAAAACGTTTACCTTGTTTTGTGTACTTTTTCAAAGTCGAAAAATTCCCATTTGCTATTTGTTAATATTATTTACAGTAATACATCTCATTTCAAAGTAGAATTGCTGGTGTCTTAAAGTTGAGAGTTTGTCTGTAAACAAAAGGGAAAGAAAACATATGTGTAACGACCAGGGGTGCAATATATGGTTTGTAGCCCCAAGTATTCTCTTTAAAATGACATTAAAATGATCTTCGTATGTCAAGTAGTTTTCGAGATATTGAAGAAATAAGCTCAACACATTTGGCTAATTCGGCGAAATGATGACATTTTGTATATGACAAAACTTTTGAAAATAAAATTTTCAAATTTTTTTTCGTTCATATATGTTCCTTATAAGATAAAAGGAACCTTTTCACTAAATTTCACTGAAATCAAAAGGGGTAGTGTCCCACTCTTGGTCGTTTTGACATGGAATTACCCAGGTTAGGTTAGGTTCCATTGGCAGCCGTGATCAAGCACAGCTCACGTGGGTCCATTAATTAGTTCCCGTTGTGTTACCATGTCACACCGTCTCCCATGGGTCCTATGTTATCTGGCTGCTAGTGTTCCCCCGCAGCCATCCAATCGATTCAGTAAAGAAGTGGATACTGTTTACATCAACATCAGAGAGACAAGTTTTGTCCCCAAGGGCTCTTCGACTAAACATTTTGAGTCTTAGATCTCCGAATGCCGGGCAATTGCAGAGAAGATGTTCCGTTGACTCTTTCTCCTCCTCCTCGCCGCAACTTCTACATAAGTCATTGTAAGGGAGCCCCAGCCTCTGGGCGCGCCTCCCAATGGGCCAGTGGCCAGTTATAACCGCAATCAGGTTCCTAAGATGATGTCTGGACAGCTGTAATGCCCGCCGTGTCCTTTTTTCATCTATGATGGGCCAGATTTTCCTGGTTTTCCCACAGGTAGTTTCAACCTGCCACCTCTGACTGGCGATAATATGAAACTCGTGCGCCATGGGAGTGAAACACCTACATTATATGTTGAACCGTCTCGATTCAAGGTGGTGCCTGCATATGCCAACGAATCCGCCATGCAGTTCCCCGGTATGTCCCTGTGTCCGGGGACCCAATTAAGGGTGACCAGTGAATGTCTCGCTATCTCCTCCAGAGACATCCGGCATTCGCAGACAATTCTCGATGTGATGAACACATTCTCCAGGGATCTTATAGCCGCCTTGCTATCGGTAATAATGTGAATATCCCTTCCAGATATATCACCGTACCGGATGCGTCTCGCGGCTGTGTGGATGGCCATTATATCGGCCTGGATGACACTGCAGTGGTCCGGCAGCCTTATAGGAATGCTCCAGTTTAGCTGCTTGGAGTATATGCCGGAACCGACACCATACAGTGTTTTAGACCCGTCCGTGAAAATTTAAATCGCGTTCGCGGGAATTTGTAGGTCATCATAGTGAACCACGTTATCCAAAATGCTTACCGTGAAGGCAGGATCAAAGATTGGCTCGGGTGTGACATAATCAACATCCATATGCCAATTAATTTCGTTCAGAATATTAGCATGTCCGATATTGTAATTCCTCCATGCTCCGGTGGCCCTTAGTCTTACCGCCGCGTTCGCAGCTAGCCTTTTCGAAAAAAATTTACCCATATATTTTGTACTTTAGAGTAATTTTTTAAAATTTTTTCATTATAGACAAATATTTGAGTTTGACATTTTTATTAAATCATGCTGGCTAACTCGTGATCGAATACTTTTGCGATTCGAAAGCTATTTTATTCCTAATTTTTTCAAATTTTTTTTTCAGTGTTGTAAAACTTTTATTTAAGTTTTCACCACACTGAAAATATTATTTCGATTTGTTCAGTATCGACTGAATGAATTAGTACTAAAATTGCTTCCGAAACGAAAAAGTATTCGACCACGACTGCCAGAATCAGCCCCCTGAAATCAGTTTCAAAACAATTCGAATTATTAAACTTGAGGGACCATCGAAATTTTGTTTTATTTAGGTTGACTTGTCTGCAAATTCTCTAATAGTTTTCGAAAAATTGGATGGAAAATATTTTTTGGGAATGCACCACTAAAATTCTCACGTTTAAAATCTGAATTTTTTCCAAAAAGCTTGCAAATTAACTTCACTTCCTTACATTAGATTGGCAATCGGATATAGCTGCATCATCCTCAATTCCGCATCTTATCTATATATATAAAACAGGATGTGTGTATGTATGTATTTAACGTATGGGCTCCAAAACGGCTGGGCCGATTTTGATGAAATTTTCAGGGAATCTTCAGAATATTCAGGCGGGTGACACTGTGAAGTCTGATTTGTGATTTTCGGTCTGCGGGCGGCGGGGCGTGGCAAAATCCAATTTTCATATTGCACCACCACTGACATTACCTAAAATCAGAAAACGGCTCCATCGATTTGACAAATTTTTCTTTCAAATGTTCGTATTAATCGCATAAATTGAGAACGGCTTGACCGATTTGGACGATGTTTTCTTTAAAATGATTGCCATGGTCCAACTTAGGTTTTTACGGAAAGAAAATTTTGCCCTGCCCACTTTCTTCGATTTACCTAAAATCAAAAAACGGCTCTATCGATTTGACTAATTTAATTAATAAATTAATCCATTTTACGTTTTCATCGAAAGAAAAATGTACCGCGCCTACTTTAACGCCCACTTTTTATATTAAGCGTATAACTTGAGAACGGCTTGACCGATTTGGAAGATTTTTTCTTTAAAATCATCGCCAATGTCCAACTTATTTTTACGGAAAGAACATTTTGCCCCGCCCACTTTAACGCCAACTTTTTTCGATTTACCTAAAATCAGAAAACGGCTCTATCGATTTGACTAATTTTTTTTCAAATGTTCGTATCTTATAAACGGATTTTAAAAATCGAACCCCAAACATTTTTCCTAATTTGGACAACGTCTGTCAGGTCAGCTAGTTATCTTATAAGAATCATTTTTTTATTCAAATTATTTTTATTAATAGTGAATATAAATTTAGCTTACCTTGACTCCTTTGTAAACGTCTATTCATTTCTTCTTTCTTTCATTCTTCATAGTTGAACATTTTTCAAATAAAATTTTAAAAATATACAAAAACAAACAAAAAGTTTCAAATAGGGCAAGCCTGGTTACGGCGGGAAATTTAATAATACATACATATTAATTAATATTCTCTTGCTGTCTGGGAGGAGTTTGTGTTTATGTTAGAATCACAATATTGATTTAAAAAATGTATAAAGCAAAAATACATTACATTCTTTTATGAGAGTCAACATATTTTATGCACCACAAGGTTACCAATAATGGGTCAACCATTAGTTAGCCAGTGAGTAGCTAACTAAAAGTGCACTCCAATTTTATCGACCAGAAACTAACTCAAAATAAGCTAACTTGTGGTTATTCGAATGTTACACTCAAAATATTATGTAGTTAAATTAAAACGAAAATTCATTTTAAACCACTAAAAATTCACTTAAAAACCAAACAAAAATCAAACTACATACCAAAATAAATACGATAAAACATTATTTTTTGGTAGTTTGTTTTTTGAATAACAAACATTAATGTTTAAAAATAAAATTATTCGTAAAATAATTATATTTTTATTCAATTTTAACAGAACACGAATATAATAACCCACAATCAGTTACTGTAATAATTTTATAAGTGCATGCAGTGTGAGTGAGTTCTGACTCGTACTGAGGACATTGCGTGTTCAAACTGAATAGCTTTAACAATGTAAATGAGTTGCTTTTGTGTCACCTGATAAACCATGAGTTAACTTTAAGCCAACTCATTTTCCGACAGGGCTACTTTATCATAACAATGTTGTGCTATTAGGTTCAAAATTAACCATCAGTCTCATATAAGCTCCGTTCCTAAAATTACTTAAACTTAAGCCAATCTTACATATCGTTACCTAAAATGCAAAAGGCCCCAACTAACCAAAAATAAAAAATTTAGTTTTTTACTTGTTCTGATGAATTGCCTAAACAAAAATGTCCAAAGAAGCTAGCTTTCCCTCAACAATACATTTCAGTATATTTATCAAATATGAAAAATTGGGAACTTAGCACGTCACACAGTGTGGTAGATCGCAAATCTAGCTGGACAAAATTAATTAATCGCGATAGGTTCACTTCTCATTCCTGAATTAAATAAAAAATGAGATCAAATATATAAATGAATATGGAGCGGGATCCCGGGAAATTTAAAAAAAAAATCCCGCTTTGCCGGGAAAAAAACTCTACTTCTAGTATATCTTGAAGGGCATATCTAACCATTATTAACGTCAATAATACGTCTTTCCGATTTTTTTGGGAGTTCTTACCCATTTTTCAAAAATTTCCTTTCGCCAAAGTGTGGAGGTCATACTGGAAAAGTGAAAAAAAAATGTATGGCGGTCGCAAAAAACGCGCAAGATGTTTTTGATTTATCTTAAAGTGAATACTTAAAAGATTAACCAAAATATAGTTTTACGCCGGAGTTATGCGGAATTAACAGCTTTAACTCTACTTGAAAAAAGGAAATATTTTATTTTTTGCACTTTCTGAACTTCTTACAAAAAAAAAAATTTTTTTAATACTTACAATGGAAATAATTTAATGAAAATTGTAATATATTTTCTTGAAATAGATTTTTATCATAATGAAAAAAAATTATGACATAAAATCACTGTAGCCTTTTTAATCTTAAACCGAAGTCACACAAAAAATACGCTTCCCTTTGAAATCTGAATGTACGTGCTGACAACAACTGACTTTAAAGCTTATTTATCCTAATCAGAGCTAAAAGCAAACAAAAACAAAACATGAATTACAGTTACCTATTGTATTGAGAAGCTCACTAAACGATCAGAAGGAATGTTGCCAGACATTTTTTTTTTTTTTATTTTTGTCCACCTAGATTTGTGATTTACCACAGTGTGCGTCATACGGAAATCGTATTAATAAAAAACTTTGTATTCCCGAAAATAACTTTGATAACTTTTGAAATCTTTCAATAAAAATTAACGATTTTAGTAACAAAAAACAAATGGCCCTACCTTTAAAAGATTATATGATAAACGGTAAATGACTTAAGTAACAGTTTGCAATACACGCAAAGAAAAAACATGGTTGTGGTAAACATATTCTAAGAGCAACATATTATGATAAGAATTATGATTGTAGTCACCATATTAAGATTATTATTGAATCATATTATGACTAAATATACTCGTACTGTTACATCATAATATATTTTTCCTTAATCATATTATTATTCTGTTAATCATACTCAGTTAAGAAGTAATTAAAATTTTGTCATGTTAATCATAATAAGCTAAGAAATTAATCATATTATTGTCATGTTAATCATAATAAGCTAAGAAGTAATCATATTATCATCATGATAATCATAATAAATTTAGAAGCAATCATATTATGATACAGCACCTTTCATAGCTTTCATAAAAATACAAAATAAATTAAAATATTTTTGCATCGATTTTTTATTTTGTGGCTTTTTACAATTTTTCTTAATGTTAATCAAATAGCGGAGTTCAATAAAAGGCTTGCAAAAGAGCAAATGAAAAATCTGTGGTTTTCATGGGCAACCGCGTGTGTTCATTTTTTCGATTTTAAGATGTTGATGAAATATCGTAGCACTTTTATAAAATATTACGAAATCTCTGTGTGTTTTGTTGTTGGATTTTACAAAAAAACTATGATATTTGGCATTTGCACTATTACATCACTAATACCGAATGAACTCCGCTAATATTTTAATTTTTTAATTTCTTTAAACTTATTTTTTTATGGAATTTTATCTTTCAATTGTTTAACCGCTCACAAATAAAAAAACGACACAACTGCTTCAAAATTATTTTACAAATGGCGCTAGCATAATATGATTAGAGTAAAAATAGTTTGATTGCATCTTTAACATAATATGATAAATGTATAGAAAGTTATCATGTTATGGCTATTAAATATCATGATATGGTTGTGAGAAATATATTATGTTTAGAAAGTTATCATAATAAAGTTGTTAGAAAAAAAATTATTTTTCGGTCAACAATACCCAAATTCATAATTGCGATAAACATTGATATGTTTACAGTAACTATAATATTGTTGATATATATATATTGTTACATTAAACAAAGTGTTGTTGCCGTAAACATGCCCAACCATATTTTTTCTCTGCGTGTATATGCTACAATTATCATTTATCATTTTAAATAGTTTTTTGCTTCCCCTATACAATTTTGAAAATGTTAAATAGGACCTTTTGCGTTAACAGTAACGATATGAAGATATCTTAATAATATTTGGCGCAAATATTCATAAAGATCGTATAGAATCGGTTTAAAACCAATTTCTTATTTTCTGCTCAAGAAGTGATTGTAAAGGATGCCTGGTACTACCTTCATACTCAACAAGACTAGCTGAAATAAATTTACCAACGTGAAAAAGCCGGAGAATGATGCTATATATATTTTTTATGGTCAATCTCAAAAATGGTACTGCACATTCCGAATTTTTATTCAACCCTCTATATGTCAGGACATGCCGAACAAACTTTGCTATGTCAGATCCAATAAGTAAATTATGCAGCTGTTTCAATGAAATGTATAACTTTATCGACTATCCTCTGAACATAAATATCATGAAAAGCAATGTCATATTATATTTAATTCAATAATGTTTATTCTAATCTAAATAAATAAAATTATTTACTATGTTACTACACTAAGAAAGTCTGTAAGGAATTTGTCCATAGACTTCAATTAAATAAAAAAAAAAAATTAAAAAGAACTTTAACATGAATCTTATGGCCAATTTTCAGGATAGTATTTAAATCTATATTAACCCATTATAGGCCAGCGTCCTATTTATAGGACACTACAAAAATCATGTTTTTTTGTCACTTATATAGTTTGTATTCTAAAAATATTTTTTTATTCATTAGGTATATTCTCAACAAGTCTTTATATCTATGCTTGCTTTTTTATTTTATTATAACATTCCAGTAAAAAATTATTAGACTTAGCACATTTTTATGAATCTTGGGCGACATTATAAATATGTTTATAAATCATATAACTGAAACCTTAACGAAATTATATGCTATTATTTATATTAAAAAACGTTCACCCAAACTGTTTACAAAGTTACAGTAATAAAAAAAATTACATACTTCCAAAAACTGATGGTGCAATGTGACTGTCCTATTTATATGACAATGGTTCTTGGCGTTATCAAAATATTTAAAGTTTTTTTATACATATTCAGTATTTTGTTTGTTTCAGTTCAGTTGCTACGCGCAACTTATTTTTTTCTGCTTTATATTGTGTTTGTTGGCGTTGTCCAAACAGTTATATTTTTTTCGTTATTAGTATCATTCAGTATTCATCATTTTCTGCATTGGATAGTGCGTGTATTTCAGTTTTTATTTCGCGTTATTACATTGATATTATTATTTACTTCATTTCAAAAATTCCTGGGGTCTAATTACCGCATTCGATATCGAGCAAGCTATCGTATCGAGTAAACTATCGTATTTATCTGCATACGATAGACTCTGACGTATTGAATGAAAACTAGAGAGATGTAATTACCATACATTTCATTCGATATCGAGAGTCATGATACCAAAATAAAAAATTTCGATCAATTTTGCTCGATATCGTATGCGGTATTTAGACCCCTGGAATTATTTCTTCTAAAGATGTATAGAAGAGAGAAGTAGATGATATTGTAAATGATCCTACATTTATGACATCTGAAAATGTCGATATAATTGTTCTTCCACCAGAACCAGATGAATTGACTGATGAAGAAGACGTCGATGATAACAACTTAGGAGATGTGGAAGTCAGTGATGTACCAGGAGAACTTATTATGCTGAAATATTATAATGGTTACATGGGTGGAGTGGATCAACATGACTGGTTGGTGGGTAAATACGCCAAGAAATAATACTGGCCTCTATTTATAAGATGTATAGATATGGCTATGGTGAACTCATGGATTGTTTATAAGCTAGTAAACGAAAATGGCATTAATTTGCTAGAGTACAAAAGATCTGTCGCCGTCGCTTACTTGAAGATGACACAAAAGTCGTCTGTCGGCCAACCGAGAACGTCTTCTTCGAAACTTTTTTCAGATGCTAGATATGATAACAAAGGACATTTTATGAAAAAACGAGAGAAAAAGCGTAGATGCCAGGGACAAAACGGTATATCAAAACCACTTTCATTTTGCGCCAAATGTGATGTGACACTTTGCAAAGACTGTTTTATCCCATATCATAAAAAAAAATCGGAGCTTTATTTGAATAAAACAATAAATTTATTTTGGTTTCATATCACCTATGATACCTCTAAGTCCCAGCGTCCTATTTATAGGACGGGCAATATTTTCCATATTTTAAAAAAAAATAAAAATATTTTTGAATTCTTGTGTTATTTTACTTTAATTAAAAACGTTTTACCAAAATAAAAACAAATTTTTTAATTTTTTAAAAGTTGGGCGCTAAGTGGTTAAGTTAATTTTTATATAAACTTAATTCGTATTTATATACAGTTTGATTTTTTGAGTTTTATTTAAAAAGTCTAATAAAATTAAGATAAAAGTATGGTAGCACTACTAAATACAAAAAAATTTCATAAAAAAGTCTTTTTATTTGCAAGGTGGTCTCAAAAAACAGCTGAATGTTATTGCTTTGCCTGTTGTTGTTGTTGTATTGTTGTCAAATTGAGGCAACCTTGCTAAAGTATTCCAATGGAAGCTTAAGTTAAATTTAAATGCACCACATCGGTGAATTAAGTTTTATTTAAGGGTTTAGTGAAGAAGAGACTTTTGTATTTAAAACGATGTTAAACATAAATGTGTTTTAATATCAATCGTGAAAATTGGCCATTTAACTTATAACACAATTTTTATCTGGCGGGGCTATGATTGCCCATGTGTCCCAAATGAGGAACACTCTCGAAAAATTGTTTTTTAAATAATTTTAAATAATGTGCTGTAGGGTATCATACGGTCGGGCTTGACCGACTTCACTTTCTTATTTATTTTCCTTCTTTTTTTTTTTTTTTTGTTTTGTTGGTTTTTACCTTTCCATATAAATTTGTCCTTTTTGAATTGTAAGGATTATGTAAATCATTTATAGTTACGGCAAATACTAGTAATCTGTTTTCTTTATATAAAAATTGAAAAGTTACAAATAGAGTTTTAAATAAAAAAAAATATTAACCTAAAAGTAACAACAAGCTCTTCAACTTTTGCTACAATTAATTGTGGAGATGAAAACCCTCCTTATATTTTAAGCCCTTAAAGCTCTTTTTTATTATTTAATTTTTTTAATCTCCCCTACAGCTTCCGGAAATTAAAATATTGTTTGAGTTTGATTAATAAGTACCTATTCGGGTTTTTTTTTTCTTTTTGTGTTTTGTTAAGTGTGTGCGTATGTATGTATATATAAATACAAAGCAACTTAAAAAATTAACATATTTAATATTAATACTAAAGCTACCCAGTTGGCCAAATGGTCATAGACGCAAAAGTCGTCAACGACGCACAGTGCTTTGTCCCCATATAACGAAGGGACATAAATAGAAGGAGTTGTCAGAAATTTTTGAAATTTGGTACACTAGCATAAAAAATTATTTAAGAAAAATATGAAATTGGACAAATCGGTCCAAGGACACGCCTACCTCCCATGTGTCCTGAAATGGAAAAATGTAATTTTAGCTTCAATAATGCCCACAAAACTACAAAAAAATGGGCATGCTAATACACACACAACTAGCAACGTGTGTGCAAATTTTCACTTAAATCTGAACAAGGACTCAAGGTCCTGCCATATATCCTTTTTCTTAAAAACGCTATAACACTTTCAAAAATTATCTAATCGTAATAAAATTTGGTATGGAAATTGATATTTGTTAGATATATATGTGTGCTGAATTTTGGTAGAATCGGATTATTAATGTGAAAAATACAAAAACATCATTTACTAAAAAATAAGTTAAAAACGCTTAAAATGCTCTTGCAAAAATAACAATTAAGAAAGTAAAATCGGTCAAGCCCGACCATGTGATACCCTATAGTATAGTATTTAAAAACAAATTTCCTAGAGTGTAATCTATTTGGGACCCATGGGCAATCATGGACCGGCCAGAACAAAATTATGTTATGAGTTTAAGATTCGTTTAAAAGTTCTTTCTCCCGAATATTGTTTAGATATCTTAAGTTCCGTATATAAGTTTTTTGGATGAGGGTTTATATGGAACCCATAGTTTATTTTGGACCTATCTGGACAACATTTTGTCATGACATAGTAGCTATCGTAAAAGTCATTGTCGCCAATTTGTATGTAAATACTAATATTTTTAAGGAAGCTGGCATTAAAAGCTTTTTCGGGAGAATGATTTGTATGGGAGCTATGTTCAAAAATAGAAAGATTCCAAAACAATTTGACAAGCTGATTTTGATTGCAATAAAATTAGTTTGGTTTCGACTTAAACATTTTAGCTCTATAATAAAAAAACTTTAAAAAAATTTGTGAAATTAGACTTATTTAAAGTGCATTTTTTGTTAAGTTGCGGTCAAAAACCGGCAATAATCTTTTTACGGTCCTTTTAAGAACACTATTTGCTAAGAAAAAACGAAATAAAAAAATGTCTGATTTTATATGATTTTTTTTAAAGTTCAAAAAAAGTTTTGTAATTTTTGGATTTTTTTGAAAAAAAATATATTTTTTTTTTGAGCGATAAAAACTAATTTAAGTTAATATTTTTAATAAAAACTGTATTATTGCCAAATTTTAAACATACCAAGGATCACAAAAAAAAAAAACATTAAACTCTTTTTTAAAAAAATGAATTTTTGAGAGTTATTTTCTTGAAGCAATTCAATTCATTTTTTTTTTCATTAATTCTTTCTTAAATTTGACTGAATTTAGCGACCTCTGGCGGAGTCTAGGAGAGTCACACGAAATCAATTCCAAAAAATTTTTATGAGTTGTGTTGTTATCTATCGATCAATATATCTTTTATCACATTTTGAGACTAAAATTTTTTTTTGATTTTTGTCTATGGGAGAAAGCACCGTGCGACGTCTTCCGAACATTTTTGCAATTGTCGCCTATACAACATTGATGGCGACAACTTAAGTTAGAAAACGTGTATATTGTCCTGTTAAAAATCGTATTTACGACTTTTTTAGACACATTTTTTTAAATTTGTCTTGAATAATAATTTATTGAGAACAACGAAAGTAACCATTTATTTAGAACAACGTAAGTTACCATTGCATGCAACAAAATGCATGCAATGGTCGCTTACGTTGTCCTCTACTAAATACTAAAAAAAATTCAAAACTTTAAATTTGTATGTAATTTTAAATTAATATTTCTTGATGTTTTGCTTTTATTATCAATATTTTTGATAATAAAATAAATTTAAAAATAAATAATCCTGCCTGCGGCTGTGTTTCAATTGTGCAATTGGAATATGTGAATTGATAGGACAAGAAACACAAAAAATAAATGTTCCTGCTGACTTCATTGCCATATCGTAGTGTCTTAAAGTGTGTTAAACCAACTATATTTTTAGGTTTTCTCTCAAGCTGCGCATATGAAATATAAAAAGTTTGTTGTTTCCATTAAAAGTTATTGAAAGTTAGCAGGTTTGCATATTATGTCGACGATATGTTAAGTTCAGAACCCATTCCCTTATTAATCAAGAGCCTATTGGAGCTCTGTCTGTCTCCACACATCCAGTATCCACTATTTGCGAGCCCAGTCTCTCAAACTCATCGGCCATTTCATTAGTTTGGAATTCACTAGTTGGAATTCACAGCCCATCAAGGCCCTGGAATTCACTAGTTGGAATTCACAGCCCATCAAGACCCTAAGAGATCTTAGTAAATTTATCCTCGAGGCATACCCATTTACCCTTATTCTGGATATATCGGCAAATCTGAAGTATCACCAATATATCAGTATCGGTGTTCGTTAATCGTAGATAGTGTCAACAATATTTTCATCAACGACACTATTAAGATAATGTCGCTAATCGGGCATTAAAGACTTTATGAGAAAAAAGTCGTTTATATAGTCGCCAATGATAACTTTAACCACATTGCTACCCATATGATCATTAACGACAATGTGCATGATCATGTCGCTCATATTGTACTGTAAGACTTGAGTGCCCTTTGTTCGAAAAAGTCGTCAAAGATTTGCATTGGCTGTCGCCAACATGTCGTCAGGGATTTACTATTGGTCTTGTATGCGTCGTCGACGTTGTCTTGAAGACATGGCCAACTGGGTTAAGTTGTTGAACAATTTTATAGTACTCATGTGTATGTAAAATTTAAAAAATTTTATATTCTAAAAATTCTTAAAAATTAACCCCGTATTTAAACACGATTGTTGAATTTAAGAATATTATTGCAGAACATTTTCATACAAAAATTGTTACACGGAAAGAAAAAATCTCGTACTAAATTAAAGTTTTTTCTTTTTACTACAGACGAGTCGTACTCAAAAATTTAAGTACGGATAACACTTAAAAGAACTTAAAACAATCCAAAATGGAATAACACTCGCAAACCAATATGCGTGCAACCGGGTGTGTTTATAAAAGTTTGCTGTAGACACAAAAACAACACTACAAGTAGAGAAATATAGACTATTTTCATGTTTATAAAATAAAATAAGAAGCAATAATTCCCAAATTGTTTATTTTTGAATTATTTAGTTAACCCATTTATTACCGCGGTGTGATTGAACACACGTTAGTAGTATGTTATTGCCCGTCCTACGGCACTTTTTCCATACAAATTTGGGATCATCCATAGATGGGAGTATGTATACATTTCTAATAAGAATTGGTATAAATATGTTGTATTTGGATCCATAGAAAATATGATTTATGCCTGGATTTGAGTAAGTAATTATAATTGTACAAGCAAAATAATTTTTATTTATCCGTCTGTCCGTCTGAATGGCTGGTTTTGAAAATAAAACAACTTGTGTTTGCATCTTTAAAAAATTTTTTTGTATGTAACAAATGAGAATAAGTTAAACCCGTGTTTCCATCCCTGGGATGAAACTTTTTTTGTAATATTAAACCTTTTTAATTTTCGAATGTGGGATGATGTCTACGCTACGGTGGTTTGAGTCGGCATATATGATTAGTCGGTCGGTTTGCTACAGTTGAGTTAATTAAGGTCATTAATTCATCTTTCACTATGTGTGTGAATGTTAATGCAACATTAATATGTTTAAGTTAGTTTCTTATTGGGGTCATCCCAGCACTACATTATATGTCTTATGAGATGACTGAGCCGTATATGTGTGTATATTAGACTACCTGATCCATTTTAATTAAATGGACTACTCCCTGGACTGGTTCCAATGTAATGCAAGCATGGACCATATCATTCTTAAAAATTGTTTGTAGTAAGACGACATGTCTTCGATTTTTAACTACTTGTAATCCACAGCTGGGGTTATATGGTCCTGCCATAGCACATCGTCATGTTAAATAGACCATGTTTTTACCTACGTTGGGGTTACTTTTGGACTAGTCCTAGTCCCTTGTGGGGGGGGGCTACCTTTTACACGCGTGTTTGTTCTAGTCCTATCATTTACAGGGTTGCAATTTGCTAGCACCTCCACTTCTATTGTCTGTGTATGTGTGTGCGTGAATGTGGTTATCGTGGCTGTGTGTGTGTGTGTGTGTGTATATATGCGACTGTCGTGGTTGAGGTGCATGGTGTTTGTTAGATGTTCGTAAAGAGTAGGGTGTGTGTAGATACAACCATGTCGAATGGTCTTTTTTATGTAATATGAAACTTTTTTATTTTTCAAATGAGTTGTACATACGTGACAAATTTAAGTTTCATAAAGTATCAAAATTCTTGGAAATACAAAGAAATTTGAGTATTAGTTGAGCAGATGTGTAGGTGTTTAGAATTCTTAAAAAATCAAAACAAAAAAATAACTTAATAAATATTTTATAGAATCAGCTAATTGCTCCTTTTCACAATTATCTTTTTTATGTAATATAAAACCTTTTTATTTTTTCAAATGAATTCTACATTTATTCGTAATAAAAATTCATATCGAATTTCATCAAACAAATGTGCTATACAATTATTTAAGAGCCGTATATTTGAAGAGATTGTTGAATCTTCCTTTGATGCTAACCCTTCAACATATAAGAGACTTTCATGTGGTAATACGTATAAATCCTGATTTTGAATGGCTATACGAATTTCATCATTATTCTTAAACGATTGTAAATATGATGAGTAGCTATGATACTCCTTTTTGATGATTGAATTGTCGAATTGAGGTTTTTGTAAAACATCAATTAAATGATTCATTTTTTTAAATGTTTTAATCGAAATCCCAAGTTTTTTAAGAATTCTTGATTATTCTCGCTTAGACTAAGTCTTAAAGTTTTTTTCAGCTTCTTGTTCCTTTGAACGTAAATGTGTGAATGATGACTCCTTATACAAATCACTTGTATTTTTATTACTATTGTTATTATTATTATTGAATATAATCATTCTTTTATACTGGTTTTAAATGTAATCGTATAGATATTTTCTCCTCACGAAAATTTATTAAATTTCCGTCTTGATCGATTACTTTTAAAACTAAAGTGTTTATACTTTTAGTGTTAACGGGTAAATATATAACATTAGCCGGTGTCTCTGTTATTTTATAGCCGGGACTGACAACAAGCGAAAACTGATGAAGGGTATGCGCAGATGTGCTATTTATATAGGATCCGTTAACAATATTACATTCAACTATAATATTGTTTATTTTTGTAATCTCTATAGTTTTATCTGAAAAATGTTCTTGATTCTTTTCCAAAATTTTCTTACTAAAACCCAATAGGGAACCGATTGATCGCTCCTTGTTAAAATAAATTGTATCGGTTGTACATTTTATAGACGTTTGTAAAGTATTATAATTAGCTTCAATAATAAGATTTCCTCTTGGATTAAGGGTGTTATATTTATCTATAATCAAATCAGCTATATCCGAGAATTCATATGATCCAACAGGTATAACTATTTCATAATCACCAATATGAAATCTATTGTTATCAACATTTGGTATAGAATGATATGTATCAAGACTAATTAATCCGCAAACGTAATTTCCATCATGTTGAATGGGGGAAAATAGTTGGCAACTAGAAGTGAAGTATCACCATTTAATGTTAGCGTTATTGACATCTTTAAGTTCGGTGTATTAATAAATTAAAAATTTTTTAATGCTCTTTATATAGGAGACGAATCGTTTACATTTATCCAAGAGTTATGATCTGATGTAAATCCCAACCATTTAACATATAACATATTTCCTCTTCTTCTTAAAATCTTTTCAACCAAATACGTTTCTGGATATTTAGTTTTCATTAGTTCAAAATCATAAAAACCACCTTTAATATCATGTCCTTTATAATCTTTTAGTATATAAGTGGTAGGACTTGTGTATCTTTCAGTTTTAACTTTAAAGATTTCTGTAGTCCAATTCGGTGTATAACCTTTTTCAAACACATGTTTATATTTACTTATTCGAACATTATCACCAACTTTAAACTTCGGTCTTTTAAACACTTTTAAATTGTTGTAGACTGTATCCAATAGTGATTTTTCATTTGATAAATTTACTTGATTTGGTGTCATTTTTATTGTTCTATGATAAGTATTATTATATTTATTAACAAGTTCTTGATAAATGTGTATCCATTTATATGTTCCTTGATAACTAAATTCTTCCAATTGCTTTAAGTCTTTGCAATATGATCTTCTAAGCCGCAAAATTTTAATTATATATCAGCAGGGGAGTGGTATACTCATAGAACGCCAATATTAAATATAACATATCTTAAAAACTGTTATATTGATAATTTTATAACTTGATAGGAGTCAACCTTATAGTTAATTATACCTTTGAAAATAAAAATAAAAAATTAATACCACTCGTGGGATACAAAATATAAAATATTGCGTAACTGAAGAACTATTATAGCTAGAGTCTTTAAACGTGGCTAAAGCCAATATTATAGTAAATTATAAATTTTAAAATAAAAATGGGCGAAAGAACAATTATCAATTCACAAAATCTGTTTTAAAAAATTTTTTATTAATTTTATTTCGATGAGGGTAGCAAAGCGCACCGGGTTTAAGCTAGTATGAAATAAAATAATGCAAGAATTTAAACTTAGAAAAAAAAAAATATTTTTTAAAATCTGCTAATTGTTCCTTTTCATAATTGTCTTTTTCGTGTAATATGAAACCTTTTTATTTGTCGAATGAATTCTACATTTGTACGTGATAAATTTATTTTATGTTTGTATGGAAATATGATTTTATAAAAAAAGAAACTATGTTTTTGAATTAGAAAATAAAACAAATAGTTTGATAGATGTTTATGTTTATGTTTTCATTTTATTAAAATTACAATATTTACATTTAGTTAAATTATATACATTATTATTATTATAATATTCCATGATTTCTTTAGCTTCTTCTATGACAGATTCTTTTGTGTTCTTAAAGCGGGGAACAGGAACAAGTATCTAGATCACACGTATTATTTTCATCTAACCAAGCATAATTATTGTAATGTTCTCCATATCGATTAGTTATTGTTTGAAATTTGTTTTCTATCCTCCTGATATGATTTAATGTTCATAATTTTATTTTTATGATTATCAAAAATAACGTTAGAAATTTGTTTGAAAATTTTTTTTTGTTAATTTATTTATTTAATGTGTTAATCTCTTTAATAATCATTGTTGGAGATGTTATTATATACTTATTTGTAATGTTTGTGAATAATCGTTAATATTGATTGTTCTTCCTTCTATTTATATCATTTTGACTACGTTCGAAGTGGACTTGTTTCAAAGTCACTATATCTATCATTATAGTATATATAGGATGATTTCATAGTATAATGAAATTTATAAAAATACTTGCTTACTAATATTAATACATTGAATCTAAAGTCATTTATACTTAATTTACTAGTTACACATTGCTTAACGCCCTTAATTCTTTTAATTTCCTTATCTTCTCTATCAATTTTCACTGAGTACACTTTAGCTCTTAACCCAATGAATTCCTTAATAATATTACCATTACACTCATCCTTCATCATCCCTAAAACTTTTTTATTAAGAAGTGGGATATTGTAGACATTATCTATCGGATATGCAGATGTATCAAAATGAGTATTTATGTCATTTTGATATATCTGTATAGATCATCTGTTTTAATGTCGTAAATAAAGGAATCAGTATCCATATAATTGAGTTTACTGTTTTCACGATATTTAGGCTTTATGTAATCATAATGAAAACTATACATTTTAAATTTAGATATTTCTAAGACTGAAAATCCAACATAAGTATGTTTGTCGTATTCAGTTTTAATTCTATTCATTCGGATAGCATGCATATCTTCATGAATTTGAAGTGAACTATGAAAATTTGGTTTAGCTATAAGAGCTCGGGCTCCTAAACGTTTACCTCATTCTCCCATTGACATACTATTTTAATGTCTTTCCTCTTATCAACATTTTCCATAGTTTTCCCGTATACTGCATTATTCAACAATTTAAAAAAATTTTGTTCAAATGAATTTTTTGCTAGTGTTCTATGATGGTTATTTAAATCAATATATTTTTGTAACCAATTTGATTGGTCAAATTGAAGAATTCTATGTATTTTCTTTAAAACTAAACCAGGTTGAATACATTGCTGAAGATTTCGATAATGTATTATGTAATTAGTTTTACTATTTAAATCAGTTATTAGTTTCTTTTGTTTCATGGTTTCAATTTTTTTATTCTCAGCACAAAATGGTAAATCATTATGATAGTCGTGTAATGTAGATGGATATTCTAGATCTACCTCTAATATATATCCTAATGGAGAATCTTCTGCTATATTATTAACGTTGAAATGTTCATAATTTTCAACCCATTTAAAATTTTTATAGGGGGGGTATTGTGACATTGCATAGCCATACAAGTTATTACCATCTAAATATATTAAGTAGTTTGATTCTTTTTTAGAATTATAATCACTAATATATTGATTATTAGCAATTGATTGTCGATTAGAACATTGTACAATACCTCCCCTAATGCCCCGAAGGACAAAATTATATATATATATTAATATCAGTCAACAACTCCAATTCTATTTGAGTTGTTTTCAACATTGCATCCCAGGATAAACCTGGGATAGTATAATATTGACATGGATTTAATAATTTTATTCAATTATAAGTAAGATTTTATATAAAACAGATCGAAAGCAGATGTAAAGCAGATCGAAAGTAGATATAAAGCAGATCAAAAGCAGATACAAAGCAGATCAAAAGCAGATATAAAGCTGATCAAAAGCAGATATAAAGCAGATCAAAAGCAGATATAAAGCTGATCAAAAGCAGATATAAAGCAGATCAAAAGCAGATATAAAGCAGATCAGACGCAGATCAAAAGCAGATCGAAACCAGATATAAAGCAGATCGAAAACAGATCAAAAGCAGATCGAAACCAGATATAAAGCAGATCGAAAACAGATTTGTATTTGTATTTGTATTTATTTGGTGCCTTTCTTATACAACAAGATACAGTATCTTATAAATTACAGTATTAGAATCCGATTAGTTATTAAATATTAAAAAAAAAAAAAAAATTTTTTCACAAAGTTTCGACTTAAACCTAAATACATATTAGAAAATCAAAAATTTATAACAAATTGAACATTCATAATTTTAGCATTAATAATAATAAATATTCTAAGATCAAAAGCAAATCGAAAGCAGATCAGAAGCGATATAAACCAGATCGTTTATAATTTAAAATATAAACACATGCATACAGCAATCATGAGTAAAAATAATGAATTGTTAAAAGATATTGTAGAAACCAGAGCGGTATTAAAGGAAAAATTACAAAATATTAAACTTAATGAAATAGAGAAAGTTAATATGTTAGAAGATACCTTTAAACCTATAACAAACATATGATCAAAAAACTTGTTAAGACAAAAAAAAAAACTTCTAGAACAGTACGATCGCCATCATATCAATCACCATATACATCATCTCCATCACTATATAGACCTAATTTAAATCAGGATAACGCTTCTAATGTTCTTTTTTATATGGATTATGGTGATGATGTAATTGATAATAACGAAGCTGGTTTTGCTGTTTTTAATGAAGAAAATAGACATAATTGCAATATGGATTATGATGATGATATTGATAATGTATCTAGTTTTGAGGTTAAATGAAGAAAATAAATCTAATAATGAAATGAATATTGATGATCATGATGATGACCATTACAATGAAGATAATAACGATAACAAAGTCCAATTCGTTAACAACTTAAAAAGATTAAGAACATTTAGCAGCAAACACATCTACTTTACATAATATAATTTTAAGCCTGTAAAATCTGAAAAAAGGAATTCCTAATATAATTTAAAAATAAAATAACACAACATAACATATTTGTTTTTATTTATTCATTTATTAAAAATAATTTAAATAATGAATTCTCTATTAATATAAATTAAGGGGAATAGGCTTAAAATAATACCTATCCCCCCTTTTTTTTATTCTTGTTAAGCTAAGAACTTGTTTTCTACAAATCGCGCAGTTCGTTGTAACGAACTGCGGATGTGTAAAGCATCTCACACAAAATTCATGTGTGCAGTCGAAAAATAGCATTTTTTTGCCTTGAACATGTTCGAGACAAACTGCACACATGAATTTTGCGTTATAAACAATTTCCAAAGGATTTACTGTTCTGTTTAATAATATTTGTTGTTGTTGATGCTGTTGTTGAAGTTGTTGTAGCTGTTTTTGTTGAATTTGATGTTGTTGTAGTTGATGTTGAAATTGTTGATATTGTTGTTGTTGAAGTTGTTGTTGTTGTGAAGTTTTTGTTGAATTTTTTGATGATTGCGGTTGTTTTTTTCTATTGCCCTGCTTAACCTCCTCATTTCGCGATTTAAATCACGAAATGAGGAGGTGTGCAGATCCTGTGCACTCTGCACATTTTCCAACAACACGCTTACATCCGCAAACTCATTATCATCATCATCGTCATCAGATATTGCTATTGTTGGAGTTGGAGCTCGTGTTGGTGCTTGAGATTGCGCCGATACTCGCGATGATGATGGAAGAAACCATTGTGCTTCTTCATCATCATTATGTCCTATGTTACCCCTCGTCAAATTTATTAATTGACCCTCATTCCCTTGATAAGTATTATCAATGAAAAATTGATTTGATGGGAATGAGGGGAAGAAGCTATGTTGGAATAGCTCCGTGGTATCATTACTATTCTGTGAATAGAATGATAATAACGCTGGCGGGGGTGGTGGTGGTGGAGTAGAGGTGCTACCGTTCTCACTTGTGAAATTCATATTTAATAAAAATTAAAATCTTAATTTCGCTTACACTGAAACTGAATTGTAATTGAATTTAAAGATTTAAAAAGTCTTGTATTTATACAAAACGATTTGCATTAACAAATGTATATATTTATATTCTTTAATTATAAAAACTATTTTTTTTCGTAATAAGAACATTTGAATCCTAGCTATTATATAAAAAATTTATTTAGGTATTTTTTTCTTAGTTTAAAGTCTTGCATTAGTGTATTTTATATGATCAAAAATCGCAGCATCAGCTTTTCTTCATTTTTTTTTTGTTTTTACAAGAATTTTGGGATTAGAATTAATTCAAACAAATAAAACAGCTTTATTAAATTGAAATTTATCACGTACAAATGAAGAACTCATTCGAAAAATAAAAAGGTTTAATATTACACGAAAAAGACAATTATGAAAAGGAGCAATTAGTTAATTCTATAAAAAAAAAATTTTTTTTTTTTAGTTTAAATTCTTGCATTATTTTATTTCATATAAACAAAAATTACAAAAACAACACATCTACAGGGGGCAACATTAAGACGCTTTAAATGTCTTTTACTAATACAAATCACACTATTTGATACTTTTTTGATGACAATTTAAAGTAAAATATATAGGATTTCAAAATTCAGGATTTTGAGGAATTTACAAATTCGGGATTTGACATAGTAAAAACAATATGTGTATAGATATTTTACTTTTTTGAATCATACAAAAATATGTATGTATATATGTATGTATGTATGTATGTATGTATGTATGTATGTATGTATGTATGTATGTATGTATGCATGTATGTATGTATGTAGGTATGTATGTATGTATGTATGTATGTATGTATGTATGTATGTGTATATATATATATATATACATATATATATATATATATATATATATATATATATATATATATAAATAAGTCAAATCCCGAATTTGTAAATTCCTCAAAATCCTGAATTTTGAAATCCTATATATTTAAATCGCGCAATGAGGAGGTTAAGCAGGGCAATAGAAAAAAACAACCGCAATCATCAAAAAATTCAACAAAAACTTCAACAACAACAACAACTTCAACAACAACAATATCAACAATTTCAACATCAACTACAACAACATCAAATTCAAAAAAAACAGCAACAGCTACAACAACTTCAACAACAGCATCAACAACAACAAATATTATTAAACAGAACAGTAAATCCTTTGGAAATTGTTTATAACGCAAAATTCATGTGTGCAGTTTGTCTCGAACATGTTCAAGGCAAAAAAATGCTATTTTTCGACTGCACACATGAATTTTGTGTGAGATGCTTTATACATCCGCAGTTCGTTACAACGAACTGCGCGATTTGTAGAAAACAAGTTCTTAGCTTAACAAGAATAAAAAAAAGGGGGGATAGGTATTATTTTAAGCCTATTCCCCTTAATTTATATTAATAGAGAATTCATTATTTAAATTATTTTTAATAAATGAATAAATAAAAACAAATATGTTATGTTGTGTTATTTTATTTTTAAATTATATTAGGAATTCCTTTTTTCAGATTTTACAGGCTTAAAATTATATTATGTAAAGTAGATGTGTTTGCTGCTAAATGTTCTTAATCTTTTTAAGTTGTTTACGAATTGGACTTTGTTATCATTATTATCTTCATTGTAATGGTCATCATCATTATCATCAATATTCATTTCATTATTAGATTTATTTTCTTCATTTAACCTCAAAACTAGATACATTATCAATATCATCATCATAATCCATATTGCAATTATGTCTATTTTCTTCATTAAAAACAGCAAAACCAGCTTCGTTATTATCAATTACATCATCACCATAATCCATATAAAAAAGAACATTAGAAGCGTTATCCTGATTTAAATTATAGTGATGGAGATGATGTATATGGTGATTGATATGATGGCGATCGTACTGTTCTAGAAGTTTTTTTTTTTGTCTTAACAAGTTTTTTGATTATATGTTTGTTATAGGTTTAAAGGTATCTTCTAACATATTAACTTTCTCTATTTCATTAAGTTTAATATTTTGTAATTTTTCCTTTAATACCGCTCTGGTTTCTACAATATCTTTTAACAATTCATTATTTTTACTCATGATTGCTGTATGCATGTGTTTATATTTTAAATTATAAACGATCTGGTTTATATCGCTTCTGATCTGCTTTCGATTTGCTTTTGATCTTAGAATATTTATTATTATTAATGCTAAAATTATGAATGTTCAATTTGTTATAAATTTTTGATTTTCTAATATGTATTTAGGTTTAAGTCGAAACTTTGTGAAAAAATTTTTTTTTTTTTTTTAATATTTAATAACTAATCGGATTCTAATACTGTAATTTATAAGATACTGTATCTTGTTGTATAAGAAAGGCACCAAATAAATACAAATACAAATACAAATCTGTTTTCGATCTGCTTTATATCTGGTTTCGATCTGCTTTTGATCTGTTTTCGATCTGCTTTATATCTGGTTTCGATCTGCTTTTGATCTGCGTCTGATCTGCTTTATATCTGCTTTTGATCTGCTTTATATCTGCTTTTGATCAGCTTTATATCTGCTTTTGATCTGCTTTATATCTGCTTTTGATCAGCTTTATATCTGCTTTTGATCTGCTTTGTATCTGCTTTTGATCTGCTTTATATCTACTTTCGATCTGCTTTACATCTGCTTTCGATCTGTTTTATATAAAATCTTACTTATAATTGAATAAAATTATTAAATCCATGTCAATATTATACTATCCCAGGTTTATCCTGGGATGCAATGTTGAAAACAACTCAAATAGAATTGGAGTTGTTGACTGATATTAATATATATATATAATTTTGTCCTTCGGGGCATTAGGGGAGGTATTGTACAATGTTCTAATCGACAATCAATTGCTAATAATCAATATATTAGTGATTATAATTCTAAAAAAGAATCAAACTACTTAATATATTTAGATGGTAATAACTTGTATGGCTATGCAATGTCACAATACCCCCCCTATAAAAATTTTAAATGGGTTGAAAATTATGAACATTTCAACGTTAATAATATAGCAGAAGATTCTCCATTAGGATATATATTAGAGGTAGATCTAGAATATCCATCTACATTACACGACTATCATAATGATTTACCATTTTGTGCTGAGAATAAAAAAAATTGAAACCATGAAACAAAAGAAACTAATAACTGATTTAAATAGTAAAACTAATTACATAATACATTATCGAAATCTTCAGCAATGTATTCAACCTGGTTTAGTTTTAAAGAAAATACATAGAATTCTTCAATTTGACCAATCAAATTGGTTACAAAAATATATTGATTTAAATAACCATCATAGAACACTAGCAAAAAATTCATTTGAACAAAATTTTTTTAAATTGTTGAATAATGCAGTATACGGGAAAACTATGGAAAATGTTGATAAGAGGAAAGACATTAAAATAGTATGTCAATGGGAGAATGAGGTAAACGTTTAGGAGCCCGAGCTCTTATAGCTAAACCAAATTTTCATAGTTCACTTCAAATTCATGAAGATATGCATGCTATCCGAATGAATAGAAATAAAACTGAATACAACAAACATATTTATGTTGGATTTTCAGTCTTAGAAATATCTAAATTTAAAATGTATAGTTTTCATTATGATTACATAAAGCCTAAATATCGTGAAAACAGTAAACTCAATTATATGGATACTGATTCCTTTATTTACGACATTAAAACAGATGATCTATACAGATATATCAAAATGACATAAATACTCATTTTGATACATCTGCATATCCGATAGATAATGTCTACAATATCCCACTTCTTAATAAAAAAGTTTTAGGGATGATGAAGGATGAGTGTAATGGTAATATTATTAAGGAATTCATTGGGTTAAGAGCTAAAGTGTACTCAGTGAAAATTGATAGAGAAGATAAGGAAATTAAAAGAATTAAGGGCGTTAAGCAATGTGTAACTAGTAAATTAAGTATAAATGACTTTAGATTCAATGTATTAATATTAGTAAGCAAGTATTTTTATAAATTTCATTATACTATGAAATCATCCTATATATACTATAATGATAGATATAGTGACTTTGAAACAAGTCCACTTCGAACGTAGTCAAAATGATATAAATAGAAGGAAGAACAATCAATATTAACGATTATTCACAAACATTACAAATAAGTATATAATAACATCTCCAACAATGATTATTAAAGAGATTAACACATTAAATAAATAAATTAACAAAAAAAAATTTTCAAACAAATTTCTAACGTTATTTTTGATAATCATAAAAATAAAATTATGAACATTAAATCATATCAGGAGGATAGAAAACAAATTTCAAACAATAACTAATCGATATGGAGAACATTACAATAATTATGCTTGGTTAGATGAAAATAATACGTGTGATCTAGATACTTGTTCCTGTTCCCCGCTTTAAGAACACAAAAGAATCTGTCATAGAAGAAGCTAAAGAAATCATGGAATATTATAATAATAATAATGTATATAATTTAACTAAATGTAAATATTGTAATTTTAATAAAATGAAAACATAAACATAAACATCTATCAAACTATTTGTTTTATTTTCTAATTCAAAAACATAGTTTCTTTTTTTATAAAATCATATTTCCATACAAACATAAAATAAATTTATCACGTACAAATGTAGAATTCATTCGACAAATAAAAAGGTTTCATATTACACGAAAAAGACAATTATGAAAAGGAACAATTAGCAGATTTTAAAAAATATTTTTTTTTTTCTAAGTTTAAATTCTTGCATTATTTTATTTCATACTAGCTTAAACCCGGTGCGCTTTGCTACCCTCATCGAAATAAAATTAATAAAAAATTTTTTAAAACAGATTTTGTGAATTGATAATTGTTCTTTCGCCCATTTTTATTTTAAAATTTATAATTTACTATAATATTGGCTTTAGCCACGTTTAAAGACTCTAGCTATAATAGTTCTTCAGTTACGCGATATTTTATATTTTGTATCCCACGAGTGGTATTAATTTTTTATTTTTATTTTCAAAGGTATAATTAACTATAAGGTTGACTCCTATCAAGTTATAAAATTATCAATATAACAGTTTTTAAGATATGTTATATTTAATATTGGCGTTCTATGAGTATACCACTCCCCTGCTGATATATAATTAAAATTTTGCGGCTTAGAAGATCATATTGCAAAGACTTAAAGCAATTGGAAGAATTTAGTTATCAAGGAACATATAAATGGATACACATTTATCAAGAACTTGTTAATAAATATAATAATACTTATCATAGAACAATAAAAATGACACCAAATCAAGTAAATTTATCAAATGAAAAATCACTATTGGATACAGTCTACAACAATTTAAAAGTGTTTAAAAGACCGAAGTTTAAAGTTGGTGATAATGTTCGAATAAGTAAATATAAACATGTGTTTGAAAAAGGTTATACACCGAATTGGACTACAGAAATCTTTAAAGTTAAAACTGAAAGATACACAAGTCCTACCACTTATATACTAAAAGATTATAAAGGACATGATATTAAAGGTGGTTTTTATGATTTTGAACTAATGAAAACTAAATATCCAGAAACGTATTTGGTTGAAAAGATTTTAAGAAGAAGAGGAAATATGTTATATGTTAAATGGTTGGGATTTACATCAGATCATAACTCTTGGATAAATGTAAACGATTCGTCTCCTATATAAAGAGCATTAAAAAATTTTTAATTTATTAATACACCGAACTTAAAGATGTCAATAACGCTAACATTAAATGGTGATACTTCACTTCTAGTTGCCAACTATTTTCCCCCATTCAACTTGATGGAAATTACGTTTGCGGATTAATTAGTCTTGATACATATCATTCTATACCAAATGTTGATAACAATAGATTTCATATTGGTGATTATGAAATAGTTATACCTGTTGGATCATATGAATTCTCGGATATAGCTGATTTGATTATAGATAAATATAACACCCTTAATCCAAGAGGAAATCTTATTATTGAAGCTAATTATAATACTTTACAAACGTCTATAAAATGTACAACCGATACAATTTATTTTAACAAGGAGCGATCAATCGGTTCCCTATTGGGTTTTAGTAAGAAAATTTTGGAAAAGAATCAAGAACATTTTTCAGATAAAACTATAGAGATTACAAAAATAAACAATATTATAGTTGAATGTAATATTGTTAACGGATCCTATATAAATAGCACATCTGCGCATACCCTTCATCAGTTTTCGCTTGTTGTCAGTCCCGGCTATAAAATAACAGAGACACCGGCTAATGTTATATATTTACCCGTTAACACTAAAAGTATAAACACTTTAGTTTTAAAAGTAATCGATCAAGACGGAAATTTAATAAATTTTCGTGAGGAGAAAATATCTATACGATTACATTTAAAACCAGTATAAAAGAATGATTATATTCAATAATAATAATAACAATAGTAATAAAAATACAAGTGATTTGTATAAGGAGTCATCATTCACACATTTACGTTCAAAGGAACAAGAAGCTGAAAAAAACTTTAAGACTTAGTCTAAGCGAGAATAATCAAGAATTCTTAAAAAACTTGGGATTTCGATTAAAACATTTAAAAAAATGAATCATTTAATTGATGTTTTACAAAAACCTCAATTCGACAATTCAATCATCAAAAAGGAGTATCATAGCTACTCATCATATTTACAATCGTTTAAGAATAATGATGAAATTCGTATAGCCATTCAAAATCAGGATTTATACGTATTACCACATGAAAGTCTCTTATATGTTGAAGGGTTAGCATCAAAGGAAGATTCAACAATCTCTTCAAATATACGGCTCTTAAATAATTGTATAGAACATTTGTTTGATGAAATTCGATATGAATTTTTATTACGAATAAATGTAGAATTCATTTGAAAAAATAAAAAGGTTTTATATTACATAAAAAAGATAATTGTGAAAAGGAGCAATTAGCTGATTCTATAAAATATTTATTAAGTTATTTTTTTGTTTTGATTTTTTAAGAATTCTAAACACCTACACATCTGCTCAACTAATACTCAAATTTCTTTGTATTTCCAAGAATTTTGATACTTTATGAAACTTAAATTTGTCACGTATGTACAACTCATTTGAAAAATAAAAAAGTTTCATATTACATAAAAAAGACCATTCGACATGGTTGTATCTACACACACCCTACTCTTTACGAACATCTAACAAACACCATGCACCTCAACCACGACAGTCGCATATATACACACACACACACACACACACAGCCACGATAACCACATTCACGCACACACATACACAGACAATAGAAGTGGAGGTGCTAGCAAATTGCAACCCTGTAAATGATAGGACTAGTACAAACACGCGTGTAAAAGGTAGCCCCCCCCCACAAGGGACTAGGACTAGTCCAAAAGTAACCCCAACGTAGGTAAAAACATGGTCTATTTAACATGACGATGTGCTATGGCAGGACCATATAACCCCAGCTGTGGATTACAAGTAGTTAAAAATCGAAGACATGTCGTCTTACTACAAACAATTTTTAAGAATGATATGGTCCATGCTTGCATTACATTGGAACCAGTCCAGGGAGTAGTCCATTTAATTAAAATGGATCAGGTAGTCTAATATACACACATATACGACTCAGTCATCTCATAAGACATATAATGTAGTGCTGGGATGACCCCAATAAGAAACTAACTTAAACATATTAATGTTGCATTAACATTCACACACATAGTGAAAGATGAATTAATGACCTTAATTAACTCAACTGTAGCAAACCGACCGACTAATCATATATGCCGACTCAAACCACCGTAGCGTAGACATCATCCCACATTCGAAAATTAAAAAGGTTTAATATTACAAAAAAAGTTTCATCCCAGGGATGGAAACACGGGTTTAACTTATTCTCATTTGTTACATACAAAAAAATTTTTTAAAGATGCAAACACAAGTTGTTTTATTTTCAAAACCAGCCATTCAGACGGACAGACGGATAAATAAAAATTATTTTGCTTGTACAATTATAATTACTTACTCAAATCCAGGCATAAATCATATTTTCTATGGATCCAAATACAACATATTTATACCAATTCTTATTAGAAATGTATACATACTCCCATCTATGGATGATCCCAAATTTGTATGGAAAAAGTGCAGTAGGACGGGCAATAACATACTACTCACGTTTATCATATCTTAACTTTGAGTAAATATCAATCACAGTTAAATAAAAAAAACTAAATGTATGTGGCGTTTTTATTGAAGTTTGGTCGCTTACGAAAAAAAAAATATTTCTCTTTTTTTTCTAATTTGAAATTATTTAATTTGAATTGTAACTTAGAGTCAGATTGGCTAAACTGTCACGCCAAGAGTACCTAACTGGAGCGATTTGCCCCCCAAAATAATTATCGGTGATTCGGATACGTTGAAAACAATCCGTTTGGGCGCTTTGCTAGAACAATGGCTACAGGTTTCAGTCTGCCCCATCCTCGTGCATACGATTTTTTCAATAAAAGCTTGGGACTCGATGCATCCGCCAGAATATAACTATTATCACATTATCATCAAATGCTACGCACCTTTTACTTTAGCAATTTTTTTACCTCTCATTACTTGCTGTGCTTGTTGAAAGGGGGAGGATTCCGCGCAAGCGGCACTGTTCGACCCAATCAGGTTACCGGCGCCGCTTAAAAAACTGCAAAAAAAACCCGACTATGCATTCAATATACCAAATAACGTTATAGTAATTCCTTGGACGGACAATTCTAAAGTTATTCTCGCAAATTATAATATCTACGCAATCGATTTAATGGTAACAGCGCAACGATACATCAAGGAAAGGAAGAAAAAAGTTGATGTTCAACAGCCCCTCGCCATCAAAAAATACGACGGGCATATGGGTGGTGTGGATTTACATGACAATGGGGTTGCCAATTACTCTACCGCCATTCGTGGAAAAAAGTGGTAGGAGCCGTTCTAAGTCCAATGTATGGGTAGCGCTGTGTTCAATTCGTGGAAACTTCTTTTTTTCGTAGCACCTTCGTAAAACGCGAATCCTATCTCACAGTTTGACATCAAAAATTCGGTGTCCAAGTCTCTGCTGCTTTCGTCGGAGGATGCAATAGACGGAATCGAACATTTGTCTACAGGAATTCAGACATTAATATCAGACATTATTAGACAGCTTGCACATTCCTTTAAAAAGCACCAAACGTCTCCGTTGCATTGTTTGCACACCAAAAGTCACCATATTTTATTGTGAGAAGTGTTACGTACACAAACACCTAAACAATTGTTCCACGAAGACAAACTATTTTGTTTACAATGCCGCACCACATGTTCAAAGAAACAAATTAAAAGTCAATGTTAACTACAATAACATTACTTCATACTATACTTGAATAAATAAATACGTACCATTAGCAACATAAATAACTAAAAAAATTTGTACCCAACAAAAGATTGTAAAACACTTAACAGTACCAGCGTGTGGTTAAACACACGTAAATTTTCAGAAAAACTACTAGTCGAAAAAAATATTTTTTCAGAAAATGTTAAAAACGGTATTATAAGACGTTTCTGAAATTTTCATCAAAATATTTCAATATTTAAAATTCTGGTAATTAACGGGTTAAGAGGATCGAATTTGTAAAGTAGAATGATTACGGAAACCATATTGGGCAGGCTGCTGGTATCCTATAATTGAGAATTATTCTGTAAACAAAGGGCGGAATACAACAAAAGTGAAACAAACATGTGTAACGGGTACGTAAAATAATAATATTCTCTCTGCTTCTGTGGGGAAAGTGTTTAGGTTAAAATCAATAAAATATCACTTTCGGATTATTTCAAGTAGGAATCGAGATTAAACCGTCTTAGAAATTCCTGAATTAAGAACAATTTGAGATTGAGATTTATCTCACTTTTAATTAAGTCAATAAATATGGACACCGTACAAAAAATTTTTGCAACAATGCTAAGGCTGTCACCTCTTTACGACACGCTAAGACAAGAAAAAGCAGGCTTCTGCGAAGGTAGATCGTACATAGATTACGTGTCGACATTGCGCATTATAATCGAGCAAGCAAATGAGCACAGCTCGCCCACTTATTTGCTCTTCGTGGACTTTGAGAGGGCGTTCGACACAATCGTGAGGACAAGCATTTGGAGAGCACTGCATCGCAGAGCTGTACCGGAATCTATTATAGACGTTATAAAACTGATGTACTCCAACTCCCAAAATCAGGTGCTATACAAGGGTCAAACGTCTGAAACATTCACTATTGTTGCGGGAGTTCGTCAAGGTTGTGTTCTGTCACCACTTCTTTTCCTGCTTGTCTTAGATGATGTCATGTCAATAACAAACATTGAAGCACCAGATGGCATTCAGTGGACGCCCCTTTCATAATTTGACGGTCTTGACTACGCTTGACGCTATTGTTGGTAACGCATATTGACGAAATTAAATGTAAAAATCGCGTCAGTAATGGTTAATATTAAACTTAATTTTTATAAACTTTCCAGCGGTAAAACTCAGAAGAGCTTCTTATTCAGGCCTTTTAAAAAACCTGCTTAAAAATTGTATTGATTTAATTACTATTCTTGTCTAACTGCGAAAGAATATATGGTAGAAGGCCTCGGCTCTTTGGTATAAAAGAT
Source organism: Pollenia angustigena (assembly GCA_930367215.1). Lineage (NCBI taxonomy): Eukaryota > Metazoa > Arthropoda > Insecta > Diptera > Polleniidae > Pollenia > Pollenia angustigena. The sequence goes on from OV884056.1 coordinate 277,454,945, forward strand.
AAGATACACCTTCCACACTCGCTTCTATGAGAAGGGAGTAGAGAAGGAGTAAAATTTTTTCTTAGTTTTTCTGCACAAGCAAAAGCAAAATAATGTTTTTTTTTTTATCCCGTTAACATACTTATGTACCTGCTAAAGAAGCGAGAGCAAAAGACCTTCGCAGCAATGACAACGGGTGTAAAAAAGATATGAGTATGGAATGGAGCGAGCAGGCCTTGTAAATACACAAAAGCGTTAAGTGTAAGATCATGATATTTTCTGTTTCATTGAAATATAGAAAAATATAGCACTTTGTTAATTTGTGTGTGTAACATTTATTTATAAGGTATAATTTTTTTTAAAAAAAGAAGGCATCGTTTAACTTGTCTTCGTAAAATTTCTTCAAATAAATTTTTTGCCAACCATTTTTAAATATCCATTAATAGCAAAACGCTTTACCCAAGTAAAAGGTGGGAGTAAAAGGCAAAATATATTTTTAATGGTTTAATGCGTAACAAAAAAAATGTTTAAAAATGCTGAATACACACCCACAAAGGTTTTTTCATCTATCAAAAACAAAAATTCTTTAAGTTCATTATTATCCTTTGGGTTTTCACACCAGCTCAAAGATACTTTTGTTGTACAAAAGATACCTAAACACTTCTGACCTTGAGTTGTTACTTAAAAAAAAACTGTGCCAACGCCATAAGGAAAATTGGACATAAGCAAAGAAAAAGCTAAAAATAAATACAAGTCCTTTATTTCGAAGAACTTAATTTCCTTACATTTTAAGAAGCAAAAAAGGAATACAAACATACATAAGTACTTTTATAATAGGAGAGTGATAAATGAAAAAGAAAAAAACAGGTTTTTGTAGTGGTCGTGACGAGGTAGCGACTAACTGTATATGTTGAAGTGTCTTTGTAAGGCTTTATTGGTTTTCTTTGTTTCTAAAAATGTGGTTCATCAATCTTAATTTAATCTTGTTTAGCTAAATAGCAAAGTGGTAAGTAGATACAAAGGAAACGGAAGGAAATTCAAAAAAGGTTTCAGTAGCTGGGTTCGATGGTCGGTTGGCTGGCTGACTGGCTTGTTATTGTTATTGGGGTTTGTTGTTGTTTAACTGGTTGCTTGGTTGAATAGATAGCTTGCTGGTAAGTTGCCTGCTGGTTACTTGGCTCGTTGCTTACTGTTAATGTTCGTTTGCTGGTTTAAAAATTGGTTAAAATAAAACTCAAGTATTATATCCTTATAAACTAACACTTACGCAATATCTCACGATACATACCTATTGCTACTTTAAACCAGTGTTGGGCAACTTTGCCATTTTAAAGCAGTGTTGAAATTAATGCATGTTCGTGTAAAGCAGCAGTTGATTTGTTGAAATTGCTTTCAAAAAATAGCAACAAAGCAGGAGCCGAACAAATACAAGTTGATATTTTTGTAATTTTAGTGAGAATAAAACACAGAGAATAAAGAAGAGTTGCACACTTGCCAACAAGAAAAAAACTGAGAAGTGCCCATCACTGCTTTTTTACACATTACAGAAACACTTAATCATGAGTAACAAACACAAGCCACAATGCCAGCATCACCAACCGGAACGAAAACAACAATCATTATCATACACCACAGGTAAAGGATAATATCGTTAGTATAAGAATCGTGACTTCCATTGAACCAGAGAATAGAAGAGCACTTGTAAAGCAAAAGGTCAAATAGTTCTTATACCAAATAAATAATGCACGCAAGTTAAGAGATAAAAGGGAAAACAAAGTAAAATTTAAAAATATTTATTGTATCCTGTAAAGCTGATGTTTAAGTGTTAATAACTTAACACATTTTTATTTTTAAAGTAGGGGGAGGGGCTTGTAAGAAAATGTATAGTTTTTTTTTTAAATGGGTTGTTTTATTTTATATTTACTACAAATATGTAAAAGATAAAAATGGCTTTTGTCCTAAATTTCACATTAAATTTTGAAAGCTGTCTTTATATTCCACTTTAATGGTGTTTTCTTTTCTGACAATAATGTTCCATATATGCTACCATTCGTTCGGGTTTTTGTTCCATTCTAAAAATATATGCAAAAATGTGAGAAGTTGTCGTTTTCCTTTCTAAACATGTTGCAACAATAAGTGGCAAATTTGTTCCATTTCTTACCCGCAGTTATAACTGAGTGTGAGATAATACCCTTTTTTGCATCTGCGTAAAGTACTTTTTTATGCAAGCAAGTATTTTTTTTCCTTGTGTTTGCGGACAATTTGCGTTATATTGTGATTTTTGTTATATTGTGATGGATATAAAAACTTTTTTTTTTTCGTTTGTTTTACTTTTATTATATTTTTTTGTCGCAAAATTTTTAACAACAGCTGGCATTAATTATTGAAAATCGGTGTTGTTAACGCTTATTTTAATTATAAGAAAATTTGATGTTGAAAATTGCTACAAGCGTGATGAATATCGCTTTTAGTACAAACTTTGCATTCAAAATCTAACACGCTAAATACACATTAGTGTTGAGTGTAAAACGTAGCAATTATTTTGTACCATTGTAACATAGAAAAATGTATCACTTTGTAAAGGTTCGTGTAACCTAATAAATATATTACACAACTATAATGCATCATTGTTTACACTATTACACAAGTCTTACGTATTTCCGGTAAAGTACAACCCTGTCATAAGTTGTCATTGTTTTTTTAAAAATTTGTTAAACAATAATTGGATCAACATACGTAAGACTTGTGTGATAAAGTAAAGTGCCCATTTAAAACAATTAAATAACCACATGTTTTCAGTAATTGTGATCATATCATTAATTATAGTAAATTAAAAATAAGTGTGTTGTAGATGTATGAGAACTTTCGATACCGATAACTTTGATATGACAGCTGAGAATGTCAAACTGTTTTGACATTTCTGTTTAGTACGGTTTGGCAAGTCATCACGAATCGTTTAACGCTAACACAACGCTTTCAAATTGTGGAAATTTACTTTGGATTGAAAAAAAAATTCTTCACGAAGCTAAGAGAGCAGTTCACCCAATTTAAAAAGTTAATTTTTTGTTCAAATAGTAACGTCACTAAGGAAAATTGACATATTTGGAGCGAAGAAAATCCTCCAGATTCATTGGAAAATGTAGTCGAAAAAAGGACTGATCGAATGAACCATGTAACCTTGTAACGCGACAGGCAAAAAATAATTGCCATGAAATTATCTACCAGATTTTTATAGAGAAAATTTTATTCCAATAATATTTCTCCTTTGAATGTGCACCACACCTAAACTTCAAGTTTTTTTTTTTGCATTCCATTTGACATTTCTAAATTTCAGACTAACTGAATTTGAACCATGGAAAGATACACAATCGAGCAACGCGTTAAAGTTATTCAGGCTTATTATGAAAATGGGCGTTCAAAATCGTCAAAATGTGAGTACAATCGCAAAAATCGTGCAAAAATTTGAGTAAACCGGGTCTGTAGGAGATGTAAAAACACCAGTGCATACTCGTGCAGCTCGTACTGCAGAAAATATTGCTGCTTTTCGCGATAGGGTGGCTGAAGAGCCGTCACCCTCAACTCGTCGTCGTGCGCAATAATTGCACCGCTCATGCTCGTCGTTGATAAACATTATGCAAAAAGACTTGCATTAACACGCTTACAAGGTGCAATTGACTCAAGAACTTAAGCCACTTGACCATTCCAAACGTTGTCAATGGTCAGAATGGTGGCAAGAAATTGCAACAGTGCATGATTAATTTTCGCAGAAAATAATCTTCAGTGATGAGGCATATTTTTACCTCAGTGGATTCTTCAACAAGCAGAATTGCCGCATTTGGGCGAATGATAATCCAATAGTAGTTGCCGAAAAACCAATGCAACCACAAAGAGTGACTATTTGTTGCGGTTAATGGACTGGCGGCATCATCGGGTCGTATTTTTTCCAAAATGAGGCCGGTCAGGCAGTTACTGTGAATGGTGTTCGCTATCGTGAGATGATAACGAACTTTTTAAGGCCCGAATTGGAAGATATGGATGAAGACGATATGTGGTTTCAACAGGACAGTGCCACTTGCAACAGATAACGAAACAATGTGTCTTTTGCGCTACAAATTCAATGGCCGTGTTATCTCACGTGGTGGCGATGTCATTTGGCCGCCAAGATCATGTGATTTGACACCGCTGGACTTCTTTCTATGGGGTTATTTCAAAGACGCATACGTCGATAAGCCAGTGACAAGTCAAGAGCTAAAGGATGAGATAATTCGGCACATTAACGGCATATAACCTCAATTATGCCTTAGCGTCATTGAAAACTTGAACCATCGGATGGAGGTGTGCCGCCGAGGTCGCGGCGGGTATTTTGGCGATATTTTGTTCCATACATAATTGAAGTATACCAATATTATCATAATAAAAAGATTTGACAATATTTTCCAAAACAATTTGTGTTTTATTCAAAATCAACATCGGCCCTTAAAATTTAACCACTTTAAGTTATCATGCAGCTAAAAAAACACCCTATATAAATATTCCGATCTACGTAATTGTTCCTAGTTTAATTAAACAAGGCTTATAAAATTTATGAATCTAAATATTGCTAACGATAATGCTTTTGCTTTTCTTTATTTTCTATTACCTATTCTATACTTTTTATCTTAAAAGTGTTATTTAAATTTTTTATTTAAAAAAAAACAATATTTTTAGATTCTATCTAACATAAAAAAAATTCCTGAAATTCTTTTGTGGAAGAGAAAGTTGTTTTATAATATTAGATAGGAGTTAAAGTTATTTCCCCTCAAATAAGTATGCAATGATTCACTTCAACACTTTGTTCTGACCCATTTATAAACTTCTTTTTTATTTAAAGTATTTTTTAATTTTTATTTATTTTAAATTTAATAAAGTTTCTAGAAATATAAACTTAAAAAAATTATAATTTCATCAGCTTATTATTGGTTCAATACAAAATCAGGGTTGAAAGTAAGCCTAGTTGACACTTTAAGATGTTTATGTTTTTATTACAATTCTGGAAAGAAAAATTGGAAATATGGTTTGCTACACTTCATGGGAATTGCAGCCAGGAGCATTCTGACTAAGGGAGCTAGGATTGATGGGCAATATCATGCAGGGTCACTCACGGATCCTGAGTGATATTGAGGATGGTGGCTTTTTCCTGGAATCACCCGTCTCAACTAATTTTGTGGGCACTAGGGTGGATTTTGGACGGTTGCCGGAGGTAATAGTGCCTTCTGGTCAGGTAGGAGCAGATTTTTTGGTGGATTTGCTATTTTCACTGATGGCCCGAAGATGAGGGGCATGGGTGCGGGGGTCTACATTGAGGATATGGACATCAGAATGTCATATACACTTCCTGACGACTGCAGTTGTTTTTCAGGCGGAGGTTCTAGGGGTCTTGAGGGCCGTGGAACTGATGAGGGACATCATTGATAGGGGCTCGGAGGTCACTATATATGTGGACCGCTGCTTTTATGGCCAAAAGAGCTGTTATGTGAACTTCAAGCCAGTTGATGATTGAAGGAGGGCTCTGGAGGGAGTCTTAGGGGATTATGTGTTGAGGTTGTGCTGGGTGCCGGGTCACTGCGATATAGGCGGCAATGAGGTGGCTGAGTTTGCGAGGCAGGGCTCAGAGATGGAGGATCCTAACTGTATGGAAGCGGTTAGGTCTCCTATAGGCATCTATTTTGGAAGGATCAGGGAATGGATTCTAAGCGCGACCAATCTAGCCTTAGGGAACCGAATGGACTGAAGGATATCACGGACGCTGTGGCCGGTGCTTAGGAAGTCCGATTAGGTGTCGATGCTGGGCAAAAGTAGGGTCTGCGTTAGGACCATGATAGGAATTATCCCACTTGTCGGATTTGTGCGGCTTGTGTGAGGACCCGGAGGAGTTGGAGACAGTTGAGCACATTCTGTGCCGCTGTCCCAGGCTACAGGGCAGCAGGCAGAGGTGGATGGGCAGTAAATTCCTGGGCGTATTAGGGAATTTCTCGGGTTTTGAACTGGAGGGTCTGAAAGGATTCGTAATGGGGATGGCCTGACTGTGCGGAGGGTTTGGTCCGAAACTCTATTTTCCTGTCTTTCTTTTAAATCTATCTTACTCTCACTCTTTTTTTCACCTACTTTCCATCTCATCACATCTATCTCTTAATAAGGCGTCACAATGGACCATATTTGTCTCTTGGTGGAAGTGTGATGGAGACTTCACACCAGCCGTTCTACCTACCTACCTAACTACCTACCTACACATCACAATTATGATATTATATTTTAATGAAAAGTCGATAAAAAAAATCTCCAATATTTCGCCTTATCCTCGTTCACCACTCTCTGTAGGAAAATTTATTTGATGTCCACACTAGATCAAATTCGATACCAATGACATATTTGCGAATACATAAATACATAATAAGTGGTAACAATTTGTCTGGGTTCGTAAAAGGACGGCTTTAAAGCTTTTTTAAAAGAATTTAACAATGCAACCCTGTTGAATTTTACGATGTTATCTGTCCCAAAGGGCACTAAAAAATTTATCCTAGCGTACAAAATTACGCTGAAAGTTCACACCATTTGCACATGCGTTGTTCGTTTGTATGTATCTTTAAAAAAAAAAGTAGTGTGTGTGTGTGTGTGACTAGTTACACAGTAAAATGCATAGAATATATGAAAGAAGCATAGATCGCATGGTGTGGACCTCCAACTTAAGGTTGCAATAAAAAATGTTAATATTAAATTCCACACGAAAATGTAGACTATCAGGTATGTGATAAAAATCGATCGATTTTGAAACGATCTTTTTTAGTAGGTGTGATTTCTGAATTATAGTCTCCATTTTTGCGTTTAAATACAGTTCAATTAAGATATTAAATATAAAATTTGGCAGAATATAGACAGCAAACAAAAGGAAAATGTATTAGAGATCAATGAAAACTGAACACGACATTATCGATTTCAAATCGTTTTGTTTTCAAATTTTTTTTCTATCACATACATATGTGATCACATGTATATTTCCGAAAGAAAGTTGTATCAAGCCATATCAAATTATACACCGATTCTGAGCGTTTTCAATATGTTTCGTCCTTGTTACGTTAGAAGTAGAACATATGCATCCAATTTACATGGACATCCGGCTAGCTAACACAGATTCTAATTGATACTCAGTCGGCCAGTATAATTAAGAGGTGGGTCTAGAACTAATATTTTTTCTGTGTAACACACGTTAGCACATACGTATAATGCTCTTTCGGTAACTTAAAGGATATTGGCTTAAAAATATGTACGAAATAAACTCTAATTTTTCATTTAAAAGTATAGACTCATAGGAACTCTTAAGGCCATTCAGTAAACTATTCCCATACCTTTTGCTTCATGGAAGATAGCAAATCTTACCAAATCACTTTATTTATATTAAATCTTAAAGTTTTACAAGCCTTTTATTTGCATATGCTTATTTTATTGCCTTAATAAAAAATACTCAAATTGTATATGTTTTAAGTACAATTCTTAGAAATGTATGTACATTTTTATCTGGTTTATTTAAAAGACTTGCTGCCCAGCGGTAAATATTGAAAGGACCGCAAGTGGCAGGCCTTTTTGAAGGCCTCTATACTCCTTTCTAAAAGATTCGCTTAGCATGATATCCTGCCTTCAGAAGTATGCCTTCTAGAAGGTATAAACTTCTTTTGTAAAGACTTTCTGAAATATTCTGTACACATTCGCTACTCCCTTCTTTGAGAAGGGAGAAAGGAAGGTGCTCAGTTTTATTTACTTTTTATTTTTAGTGACCTTCCTTCTTTGGGAAGGGATCGAAGTTGTTTTTAAAGGAAGTGTAGAAGGCATCCCTGAGAGACAAAAAAGCCTGTGGCCCTGATGAAATTCCTTCTGAAATACTGAAATTGATAGACAGCGATAACATCCATCTTCTTACAAAACTGTTTAATTTTATTTACGATACTGGCCAGTTCCCACAAGATTGGCTTAAATCAATCTTTGTTACCATCCCCAAGAAAAGTCACGCAAAACATTGTAATGATTATAGACTCATTAGCCTAATGAGTCACGCTCTCAAAATATTTCTCCGAATAATTCACTCCAGAATTTATTAAAAAGTCGAGAAACATATGGGTGAGTCTCAGTTTGGTTTTAAAGAAGGCATGGGTACCCGTGAAGCACTTTTCTCTATACAGATGTTAGTTCAGAAATGCAGAAATGTACAGAAGGATGTTTTCTTATGCTTCATAGATTACGAAAAGGCTTTTGATACTGTGCAACATGATAAACTGATCGAAATTCTAATGTCCATTGGTATAGATAACAAGGAAATCCAATGTATTAGAAGCCTGTATTGGAATCAAACAGCACAAGTTAATGTCGATGGAGAGATGTCTGAGAGTACTGCAATCTCTAAAGGAGTCAGACAAGGATGTATACTGTCACCACTACTATTTAATATCTACTCCGAGAGAATATTCCAAGAATCAATTAACAAGGTTCGAAAAGGTATATATATAAACGGTATATTTCTCAACAATATTAGATATGCTGATGACACCACCATACTGGCCGATATTATGTCTGGACTCCAACATCTACTAGACAAACTAACGGAATATAGTGAAACATATGGCCTAAAGATTAATATACGGAAAACGAAATATATGATTGTCAGTAAAAAAAATGCCCACAACACAGCTTCTTTGAAGATAAAAAACTCATACCTTGACAGAGTACATAGTTTTAAATATCTCGGGGTTACAATCAATGACCAGTGGGATAGTTCAAAGGAAATCAGATGCCGTATTGAAATGGCAAGAGATGCATTTTTTAAATATAAAAAGTTTTTATCAGCCATGATATTAATCTTGAAACCAAAATACGATTCGTTAAGACCTATATATGGTCTGTTCTTCTATATGCAATGGAGGTATGGACCATAAAAGCAGTAGACGTAAAGAAGCTTGAAGCCTTTGAAATATGGATCTATCGAAGAATTCTTAGAATACCATGGAACCACTTTGTATCGAACCGAGAAGTTCTCAGTCAAATGCACCGAAGTAGAGAGCTAATAGTCACCACAAAGAAGCGAAAAACAGCATACCTGGGCCACATTATGAGGAACCCAAAATACAAATTATTACAAATTATCACGCAAACAAATGTTGAAGGAAGGCCTTGTAGAGGAAGAAAAGAAATAACTTGGCTTAGTAACATACAAGCGTGGCCTGGTATCCGTGATGCAGGCAACCTGTTTAGCGAGGCGAGAAACTTTTTCAGAGATAGTAAAGAACTTATGATATGTATCATTTAAAATAATGTAAAATTTAATTGAAATGGTCGCTTACATTCGGAAAACGAATTGGCAAATAAAGAGAAGTAGAAGGCCTTGCGCCCAATGACAACCTGTGTAAAAAATAAATAAGCATGCAATGCGGCGAGAAGGGCTTCTGACTGCTTGTGACTGCTAAATAAGGCCTTCTATTAGGTCTCTTTACTCCTTATAGTTACCGCTGGGTGAGGATAAAAACCAATACAAACAAAAGTTTTTCAAATGAATATTGTATTAGTCTACACTCAAAAATTAATTTTAACCAAAATATCCTCTGTTTTCTTTTGAGAACAGTTTAGTATAAAATTGGCTAAAAAAGAAGTATGAAATCTTTTAGATTTTCAACAACATTTAAGAATTTTAACAGGTTTAATTGGATTAAAAATCAGCATAATTTTTCAGTTTATATTTCTAAAATTTAATAAAAACCTTAAATCCACAAAAAATAGAAAACACACGCCTCTTCATTCAATTTATTTTAATCCAACTAAAACCTTTTGCTGCAATAACCAAAATTCTCACAAACTTTTTTCGCATAGAAATTTTAGCAAAATAAATTTTGTATTCCTGAAAGTTTTTTTTTTTTTTTTGTTGCAAATTTGCTAAATTTATGCAAATTGTTTTGGGGTTTATTAACATATTTTTCATATTGGCCAAAATTTGCTAAAAATTTAATGGTGGAATTTACGATTTGACCTTTTGCAAGAGTTTATTATAAATACTTTGCAATGCATAAACACATTAACATATTTTTTTAAAAACATTTAAGATAATGTAATAATTAAACAGTGGGTGTCAAAGATGAAAAAGTTAAAATATTGAAAGGGGTTTGATTTTAATGAATTACTTAAGAATTATGAAAAATGTCTTTAAACTGGGTTGTTTTTTAAAGGGAAAGCTTTAACATGCATAATAAATTTGAATTATGCCAGACAAAAAGTTCAAACATAAAGAAATAGGCTTGCAAATATGCAAGTAAAAAAACGTGTATTTGCATAAAAAAAGCTATAATAAAAATATTATTATTCTTGACTTATATTTTCAGAAATTAAAAGATTTAATTTAAATTAATCAAATACACAGTTCAACATGATAAAAATTACGGGGTTCTTACAACGGATTCTGGTTACGGATTAATATTGCCCTTAAGCTCGATTCACCCATGCGTTCCGAACAAAATTTTTGTCCGGACAAAATTTTTTTTATATTGAGTTTGATATTTAACTTTTGAGAGAGAGAGAGAGAGCAATGATTTTGTTCGACACGTTTTTTCTTGAATTGGTTTAATTTTAATTCTTGTGTCGAAAAAAATGAACTGAGATGCCACTTTTTTCAATTTGTACATAAAAGTTGAATTGAGCTCCCACTTATGCAGTGTCATTACATTTTTCGTTTTCTGCTGAATTTCATTCAACACATTTGAAAAATAAAAATGTTTAGAATCTGTGAACTATTTCTTATTATAAGTTACTATTTTTGTTTTATTCGACATTTTTATTTTTCGAATTTTATTCTCTGAGCTAAATTTCAATTATTTTTATAAAGATATTACATTATTATTCCTTAGAAGCTCTATTTAAACCCATCCGACCAAAAGATCCCAGGCCATTGTTTCTTCATCATTTTCTTTAACACACTTTTATAAAAAAAATTAATAGTTTGCTAACTGTGCTGCCACTTTGTGTAATCGTTTACATCTGTTAACCATATGGTAGCTTTGTTTGTCCGGACAAATTTTCCGAAATGGGTGAATCGTTCTGCAGAACACTCTCTGTAATAAAATTATTGTCCGGACAAAAATATTGTTCGGAACGGATGGGTGAATCGAGCTTTAAACTACAAGGGAAGTATTAAATAACGCCTCAGATATAAAGAAAACATAGTTTTATATACCGATATCCTACAAGAACGGGCCAAGGCTGGGAACCTTAAACCGCAACAAATTTGACTGGTTTTTGGTATTTGTGTTAGGTTTTGGGCTTTTCTGTGTTCAGTTAAATTTTATGGCCAACATTTCAATCCAGCCCACCTCGTTTTTTAGGGTGTTGTCTACGATTTGTTAGAATAAAGCCAAAAATGCCGTTATGAGGGAGAGTTAGAGGGTTAATATATGCCACAAATATATCTGCCATAACATTTGCTACAAAATTGCTGAACAAATCATACACCTCAAATGTAAAGAAATTATATCGGGTGATTTTTTAAGAGCTATAGGAAAGTTAAAAAAAAAAACACATAAAATTCAGAAAAATGCATGATATCTTTATTTGAATCGATATACGGTCCATATAATTTAATGTTTGAAAATTATTTCATGCCAATGTTGACCGTGACTGGGCCTCAAATGGGCCATCCGCTTAGTCCAATTTTGGTATACTCTTTCCAACATTAAATGCTTCAATGTTGTCTTCCAATGCGTCAATTGAAGCGGGCATGTGTGTATAGACATGAGCTTTAACAAAGCCCCACAAAAAATAGTCTAAAGGCGTTAAATCGCACGATATAGGCGGCCAATTGACCGGTACCGAACGTGAAATAAAATGTTTACCAAACTAGCCTCTCAATAAGTCCATGGTTAAGCGTGCTGTGTGGCATGTGGCACCTTCTTGTTGTAACCACATGTCATGCAACCCAAGCTCTTGCATTTTTGGCAAAAAAAAATTAGATTTCATCTCACGGTAGCGCTCACCATTCACAGTTACGTTACGATTGGCATCATCTTTGAAGAAGTACGGTCCAATGACGCCACCAGCCCATAAGCCGCACCAAACTGTGACTTTTTCTGGATGCATTGGTAGCTCTTGCCATGCTTCTGGCTGATCTTCACTCCAAAATCGACAATTCTGCTTATTAACGTACCCATTGAGCCAAAAATGAGCTTCGTCGCTGAACATAAGAAGCGCGCGATGAACTTTCTTAACAGAGCACGCATTTTGATAATAAAATTCAATAATTTGCAAGCGTTCTTCGTTTGCCTCTTACATAAAGTTGCGATGCGAGCTTTCTGAAACGTCGTCATCCGTTGTCAGAACCCCGTAATTTTGGAAAAAGTTTGTAACTGTTGTGCAGTGCTATCGCACAGATTAAGAGATTATATTGAAATTAAGTTTATAGTATTTGCAAAATTTGGTAATAGTGCTTCGATTATCAGTGATTGCTTACCAAATCGCCAATTGAATTAGAAAATTGCGTGCTGACCAAAACATGCAAACAAAAACAAAAAATCCAAAGGAAAACTCTCATACTAAAAATACAATCTTAGAAAACTTTAGACTGATTTTTAAAGTTTTTTTTTTCATTAAAGGTTTAAACAAAATAGTTATTCGCAATAATATATTCCCCATTTACACATTTATTTTTAGTTAATCACCCTTATTCTATTTGGCGTCGGCAATAACAACGGCAGTTTTAAGGCAACGGCAATTCTTATCAAAGACAACATCAATTCTATGTTAAATTGGTATTTTGTAAGAGTATTATGACGCCGTTGACTATTTATCGATAATGTTAATAAAATACAGCACACATCTCTAATATTAAAATCATCTGATTCATTTTGTTTACTTTTTTTTTATAAGAAAAAAAATTCTGTGCTGTTTATGCAAAATTGTAAGTTAAATAAAAATTAGTTTGTAAAAAAAATAATGTTTAAATAAAATTTTTTTTTTATTATATTAAATATTCCCAAGTGCCTAATGGATTTTTTTAACCTTTTTAAGATTTGAAAGTTATTTTCGGCTGAATAAACTTTCTTTTAAACATGTGTTGGAAATAGTAGAGCCTCATTTAAAAAAGGGAACGTTTGTTCCAAACACAATATATTTGCAGCGTTGGAAATTATTTCAACATTTGACTGTCCCAGCCACAAGTTTAAAAATTTTGTCTGAGACTCTGGAAGTCATGAAGAGAGAACTTTGTCCACAATGGATAAATTAAAGTGGCATTTCTTTGAAAAGCAGCATTTCCAGGTGTAATTGGCTGTGTGAACGGAACCCACATCAAAATTTTAGCTCCAAAAAAAAAAAAAAAAAAAAAAAACAAGACCACCATCTCTTCTTTTATCGCAAGGGATATTTAATTTATTAGGAAAACAGACCCTGCATAATTCTCTGACTAGTAATGGATTTTTTACAAGCTCTTCCACTAGCTTCTCGAACTGGCACTTAGTTGTTATTTGAATTTTTTCAATTATATCCACAAAAAATATATCAAAACACAACACAAATGAAGAAAAGTATCAAAACCGCCGTAGAAATCAAAATTGCAGCCAACCATAACGTAAATTTTTTAAAACACGACACAAAGCAGCATAAGACAACACTAAAAATGCCAACGACAAAATCAAAGGCAACTTAAGGCAACAGCAACGCCAATTTTTCTTAGAAAATACCAAACATATGTTAACAGTCATCGAAATATGGCAATATTGCCAACGGGAATACGAAATTGAAACAAAACATAAAAAACGGCGTTGTCAACTGTTGACGACGCCAAATAGAATAAGGGTGAATATCTTGCCTTTCAATCTCATTTTTTACCAAAACTCGTTTCTTCTTCACAAGAACTGACAGTTATTTACTGCAAATTTTTTTTTACTAAAAAAAAATGTTTACTTCCAACCACAAATATCACTTTGAAATTCATTCTCAAACTCGCTTCTTATAGAAAAAAAAAAACAAGTTCATATTTTTAACATAAAATAGCATTTCTTATCAACATTTTTTTCGTAAATATGGCTGCAAACAAAAACAATACTTATTTTACTAAAGTTGCCTGGGATAGCGTGGACGTAGGTTGTCCATTTTGGCAAGACAGTGACATTTTTACAGGTTGCAGATAGAATACTTCTTGCGCAGGGCTTGGGAATCCGGCAATGTACAAAATTACACAAAATTTTTAGTTTCAATCCATTTTACAATTGTTTGTTTCTCTTTGATGCACTTAAAACTTTTAAGCGGTGGTTGCTTAAAAGCAAGCAAGTATGTTTTACACAAAGCCCCAGTAGGCTACCTGGTAGTGAGCTAGTCTATCAGCGCCAGGGTTGGGGGTTCGATTCCCACCAGAGACTCTGGTTTCTTTCCTACATACAAGCCGAGAGCTTCGCGGGGATTAGCTAAGGGAATTTAAAAAAAGCAACAACAAAACATGAACACCAGCACCAGTTATCAAAAATAAACACTTAATATCGCTCTTTATTGGTCGGTACGGTAGATTTGTGGAAAATACAAACGCTAATATTATTTGTGTAGGAAATCATTAAAAAATAAAGTTTCCCTGTTTGTCACCTGTCGAACACTAAAATAATACTGTTCTTATCCAACTCAACAAAAAGATGAGAACATTTAAGTCCGTTCGGTTTTTTTTAACCTCGAATTTTATTGTGTTGCGTTCAGCTCATTTATGTTCGTTCGTTTTTGTTGTACTTAGTGCCCTTTTGGCTGGTAAAAAAACCAAAACCATTAATTATTAATTATGTAAACAAATTTTAAAATTTCAAACAAAATGAATGAGCAATATTATAAATGTACAAGCTCACAAATTTTTTTAGACTTTATAAAATTTAGTAATTGAATTTAATTCTAGGACTTGTTTTATTTAAATTATTCTAATTTGTATTGAAATAATACCACATTGTAGTAACTGTCACTAAACACGTCCATTAAGAATAGATGTGTGACTGGTCAAATGGTGTCAATTGACCCCCTCCAATGACAACCCCATGTAAAAGTGATAGGTCTTATTCATATAAAGTGTTAGAACTAGAACCGGTCTCTACCACCAAAGACCTATCGCTGATCATTTTGTTTACTGGCGCAATGACATCTTATACCTAATATTGAATAAAATGGCGCAGAAATACTTAAGTATTCAAATGATTTCTGTCGTATCTGAGAGATTAATTCCCACTACAGGTCTGATTAAAAGGGTCTTGCGATATCCTCTATTTCCGCAAAAGTTAAGAATACTTTGTTTTTTTAAAGACCTTATTCAATAAAACAAAACGCAGCGCCTAAAATTTCATTGAAAGCAAAAGCAAAAACAAATTCAAAAATATTTTATAATTTTGTTGTTGAGTCCTACAGAAATTTATATTTAATTTTGAAATTTCAAACATTTAATTTATTGTGACGTTGAAAATTTTTAAACAAAATATGAATTCTGTAGAAAGCAACAACAAAATTATAAAATCTTGTTACGTTACTGCCTTTCACTAACGTTTTCGGTTTATTTCCTTTACAATAAACCGTTTCGAGTTCTTTTATTGCAATTCAAATAAATAAACTTTAATGTATAACACTTATTTATTAAGAACTTAGTCACTTTAACAACCGTAATTTACAGCTTTTATTTACAACTCACTATTGTAATCAACACACTTCAAACGTTTATAGTTTTCTCCGCGTGATGCGCTCTTAACTTGACAAAGTCTGAACTAATACTGTTTTTTGATGCTAGCCGCCGCAAGTATTTATACTGTAATTCAGCCATCTAGAATATTAGAAATGTTTCTCGAAGGTTCGAGGCTTTACTATTCACCACTCTATTGTCTATTTTGAATTATGGCGGCACTTATGTTTACATAATTTCACCACTTATACTAAAGGTCTTTTTAACGGTCATTTCTAGAGCTTTCTGCACATTGGTGTTGATGTGTACTAAATTATAAAAATTTTTAATAACAATTTAAACCAATAAAATAATTTACAAATTATCAAAAAGTAATTTCAATTTCTGGGAATACAAAATTTTAATTTTAAAAGATTTTGCTATTCGTGCTTAATTCCCAGTTTTATTCTTGACAAAAAACACTTGAAATTTATTGTTGATGGGATAAGCTATTCCTATGCATTTCACTGGCTGCTTAGGCCAGATCATCAGGAAACTTCATCCATAAAGATTTTAGACAAACTAAAGATATTAAACCAAATAAAACTGTTAAACGTATAAGAATTAGCAACAGTTCTACTTGTAATAATATCAAAGCTTGAACAAAACACATCAACAATAAACAACGGTGGGTTTATCTCATCTTACATTCCCCACTACAATTAGTTGAAATTCTCTCAACATTAATTGTAGTTGTAAGTAGGTTAAGAAAAACAAAATAAAAACAACAACAACTTACAAAAGATGTTGTCAATTAAGTGTTTTTTAGGCCGTGCACTTGCCTGTTTATTATCAAGAAGTAATTTCAATTTTTGGGAATACAAAATTTTAATTTCAAAAGATTTTGCTATTCGTGCTTAATTCCCAGTTTTTATTCTTGACAAAAAACACTTGAAATTTATTGTTGATGGGATAAGCTATTTCTATGCATTTCACTGGCTGCTAAGGCCAGATCATCAGGAAACTTCATCCATAAAGATTTTAGACAAACTAAATATTTCCTTAGCGCTTTTTTAAAAAAGAGCGCTAAATTAGCGCTTTTATTGATACCCAAAATTTTTGTACTTTTATTTGCAAACATTTAAATCAAGACACAAAAAACCAAAATTTGTTTCCGTTTTTTAAATACATAGACCGCATTTAGACTATGCAATTAACGCCAAGTTTTTTTTTCTATTTTCTTTTAAAGTAGTTGCTACGAAACTCTTTTCACTTTTACATTTATATTTTTTTCAAGCATTTTTTCAACCCCGTTATCTTCCCTACACCTCTTGCTAACAAACAAAAAGTTGCAAGCGAAAGTTGCGGCGTTAATTGCATAATGTAAATATGGTCATACTTAACTCTGAAATGCATACTATACAAGGAAAGAAGTTTATTTTCTAAAGTAATCCATTAACTTTTTTTGTTTGTATTAAGTAAAACTTTCTTAAATAAAGAAACATTTTGTCATGATCTAAAGTTCATGTTTTTGGTATATGATCAAAAACTGCATTCAGCATTTATTTAATATTAGTCTCATTTTCTTGATATTTTAATAGGATCGAATTTCTTGCATCAAGAAGCAAATGCTACCGATTTCTTTAAACTTTTCAGAAAATGCTCAAGAAAACTTGGTTTGATTCAATTAATTTTTATTTAGATCGACATGTTAACATATCAATCAAAAGTTTCTCATTTTTTTATTAAGTTCTCTTAAACTACACTTTTTTATGAAAAAATTTCAGGCTTACAATAAGAAATTTTTGGCTTGACGAGAATAGTGATTTAGAAAATAATTTTTTCCGGGTATATTTGAAATTATATTACTTTACTTTTCCTGAAATATCAGAAAAGCCTTTTTTAAAATGTTAATGTTTTATTAACACTGCACTGCAAAAAACAAAAAAAGTCGGGGTCGAGAACTTGATTATGCGATTTTAATTGAGTTTAGCGTGCTGATTTTACTGATCTTCATGATTTCTCGCCTTATTGTATTCATAATATACCTAGATTTCTGATAATTGATAAAGAAAAAAAAGTGTACATACTAATTTGCATGAAAAAATGGTCGCCATATGGTCAAAAATAATCATTGTAAAATATCAAAATCGCACAAACTTGTTTCTTAAACATTTCATTAAGTTTTTTATTTAAATTTTATTTAGCGCTTTTTGATTGGGGCCACGGCGCTTTTTAATTAGAAATAGTTCACAACCCTGGATAACACATAAATTAATTTAATTCTTAACCAATAATTACAACTAATTCTTAACTAAAGTTACTTTCGTAACAATATTTTTGAATATGTTTTCGCTTAACGAAATTTTTCTGCGTTATGTTGCGTTTTACGGAATAAGGCGCTAAATAAAAATCTTATTTATATCAATTCCTAATATTTATTATCTTACACTATTTTTGTTATATGAATTGAAATTGAATTCGTTGTTTTTTTAAATTTTTTAATTTCAATGGAAAATATCAATAATATCTTACGCTCGTATTTTGAATAACAATTAGCAAAACTAATTTTTACTTGAACTCAAATTTAAAATGGGTATGAAAAGGCGTATCGTAACATCCCTTATTTAAAACCCATTTTTCGTTAAAAATCAACTTTTAAAATATATTTATATTTTAAAATCAAAACATTTTCCTTTATAATGCTGTTTGATATTTAAAAAAATGATTAGTTAAAAATAAATTTAATTTTTTTGTTAATTTAATCAGCAGTCATTTTTCCGTCACCAACTGTACAAATTATAATATGTAATTCTAAACGTAGTTAAATACATGTTACAGTGTTATTTACGTACATATAAAAATGTGTATTTTTAAATTCCATTTTTTTTTTTTTTTTTTTGCTACTTTTATCTGTTAATCTTAAGAATATAAACAAAGAAACATTTCATATTTACTTGTTTACATGTGTCGTACATGCAAACAAACACATGGGCACGTATACAAGATAAAAATTAATAAATATTACTCATACGGCACCCACACACGCAGCCACCATCTCTCTTGCTTTATATCTCTAATGGCACAAAAACAAAAACACACAACATACCAATACCACAATTTCAGATATGTCTATTAAAGTGAATTTTTGTTTATATTTCGTACTTGTATGAGTATGTGAGTTACACAGGAATGTTGGCGATTGTGTGAGTATGAAGATTGTAGGAAGAGTGTACAAGGTTAATAGGTTTTGAAGAATATGCTGTAAATTATAATGTAACTGACGACCGACTACTGTTTGTTGATGAAAATAAAAACGATTTTACTTTTTTCAGTTTTCGTTTTATCCACAAAAACCATAAACATGTGTGTATAAAATATGTAAATACACCAAACAAACACCAGAATTTACACCACCACAGACATCCTGGTTGAGTCAAGAAATATTTTAGTAATTTTCAGTTTTATTTTTCTTCTCTTTTTCCGGAGATGGGGGGGCTGTTCCATAATGGAAGACTGAACTATAAGTTGTTTAGAAAATAAACACAAAAATGCGAATTGTCTTGCTTGGCATTAACGGTAATTTAACCGCAAATAAAATGAGGCAAAGATTTTTTCCTTAAGAGGGTTTTTTATGTAGGGAAATCGGACAGTTTGTATTCGGCCGGTTTAAAGCGGTTTTTTATATTTGATCAAGCCGGTTACTTTGCAATATCCAATTTTTTAATATCAAATAAACCGGTTATTTTGGTTAAGTGAACCGGTTATTTGAAAAAAATGTATTCGATCAGTTTTAACCGGTTTTTGACTCTTTCTCAAGCCGTTTATTTTGAAATATCTATTTTTTGAATACCAAATAAACCGGTTGTTTTGGTTTAGTAAACCGGTTAAAAGAGTGTATTCGACCGGTTTAACCGGTTTTTGAGGTTTTCTCAAGCCGGTTATTTTGAAATCTCTATTTTTCGAATTTCTAATAGACTGGTCATTTTGGTTAAGAGATCCGGTTATTGCAAAAATGTGTAATTTATATACAATTGCCCTTCTTTTGTTGCTAATTTCCACATAATTTAAGTATTTTGCAATTTGTAACATTGAACCATCTTTCGATAGATATAACAACCTTAAACTTTTCATGAAGTATGTCAAAATATAATAAACGGTGAAATCGAATTTATTTATCTTGTAAATAAGTAGTGGGTTAAGTATACTTATGATTCGGTATTAGCACAAATGAAATTCAGGCATAAATACATTAGGGTGGTCGTTAACTGTATGGATCAATTATTTTTTCTATTTTTCCATGCTCTTCAACCCCGATTCGGTGGGTATTGATAAAAAAACACCTCAAAAATTTTTTTAGGACGATCGGCGAAGGCTAAGCCATCCCTCAAGCCCGCCAAAGTTTGAGAAAAATCGTAAAGTCCGACTTATATGACATATTTAGGAAAATATTAGTTTTACAAAAAAATTGTTTTCTAAGAATTGTTGTTAGTAAAGTTCTCAACAACATTTGCCTTAACAAGTTTTCTCTAAAACTCATATTGAACAAAACCTAATTAAAATAAAAAGTAAACAGCAGCATTGATGCGAATTTTTTCTTTAGAACTGTTCTTACACACGTCAATTCAGCTTTAATATTTGTGCTTGTGTACGTTTGCATAAAAAGTAAAATAGTCAAACGCATATCATTTGCTTCTAACGTACCACGGTTGATAAAATTGGTGCAATTGTACTTTTTTGATACTTAGCCTTCGCCTTCGCCGATCGTCCTAAAAAATAGTTTGAGTTGTTTTTTTATCAATACCCACCAAATTGGCGAGTGAACCTAAATAAATCCAACTTTTGATTTTAACAGTCACCCTAATATACATACTTAACCTTAGATTGGTGGGTGAGCTTTAATTTCAAATTAATTGCCTTTGTCGCTCCTGCTTGCTCAGCAACTTTTATATTAAACTAGCTAGCCGGCAAATGTTGTTTTGCCACATAACCATTTTCTTTCAGATGTGACAATGTCTGCTAGCCAAATTTTAAGAAAAAATTATAGGCTATAGTTCTTTCCAGATATTACACTATTTGCCTGCCCAATTTCAAGAAAATTAATTGATTAGTTTTTTTTTAACCCCTCTTGCCCTATTTAATGCCCTGTCGTTTTTCCGATGTTACAGTGTATGCATGCCAAATTTTAAGAAAACCGGTGGATTTGCTAAGAAGGTGGGGGAGCTTTTACCCCTCTTGCTCTATTTCACGCCCTAAATAATAAAAACTAAAGGCTATAGTTCTTCCCAACACTATTTGCCTGCGAAATTTCAACAAAATCGGTTGATTAGTTACGAAGATATAGGGAGGGGGAGCTTTTAGCCTTCTTACCCTATTTCACACCCTATTCCCTTTTAGATGTTACATTGTCTGCATGCCAAATTTTAAGAAAACCGGTTGATTAGTTTAGAAGATTGGGGAGTGGGAGCTTTTACCCCTATTGCATTATTTAGCGCCCGCTAGCTATATAAAATATATTCTACGACCTATTCTCATACCTAACAAATACACATACAAAATTTCATAAAAATCGGTCAAGCCGTTTCGGAGGAGTTCAAAATGGAGTGCATTTTGTAAGGGAATATAAATACATTTTTCGGAATGAATGCAGTGTTCACTAAAATAGCTATAACTCATGAACCAATACACGTTTGAATACCGTTGATACTTAAAAACCTTGGTATTGACGTCAACTTCCACGTGAACTTTACATAAACAAAATCGGTTCACGCATTTCAGAGAACGTCAATTACTAACACAATGCAACTTATTTTTAAATATATAGATATTCGTGTCTTAGTTTGTTCAAGCGAACGTTGCAAAGTTGAAATTATTAACCGCTGTTTAAGCCAAGGTGATATTACATCTTCGAACAAAATTGTCAAAAACTCGTTAAGGCGATTATGTTTAATTTTATTGTTACGTAAATTATCGTTTTTAATAATGCAAGAACCAATATAAGCGATATTGAATTCGTTGTTAAAAGAATTGCCATCGGCCATTTACGAGATTTGCTTCCGCAGTTTGAGGTGATTTAACGCTAAAAGGTCGTAAATCTTACGACTCCTTTTCAATTTTACCTGTTGCCATGCTAACAATATACTTTTTCATACAAAGAAATAGAAAGCTTAACTAAACTTCAATGCAATTTGCTGTTTTTTATGCTATCAGCTCCGTGTTGAAATATTTGAATCTTAAAATTTTCGAGTGCTTATGATTTTATAAGTGCTTAACTGAAAACCGTTGTTTTTTCAATACTAACTATTCGGAATAACCAAAAGCGGTTTTCTTATTTTTGTGTTATTATTTATTTGAATAAAACCGATTAACCGGTTTTTTAAAATACCAGGTATCCGCAACAACCGAAAACCAGTTTTTTTATTTTTGTATTATTGTTTATTTGAATGAAACCGATTAACCGGTTTTTTAACTGCTTAACTGAAAACCGGTGTTTTTAAATGCTAACTATTCGGAATAACCGAAAACCGGTTTTTTTATTTTTGTGTTATTATTTATATGAATAAAACCAATTAACCGGTTTTTGTAAATACCAGCTATTCGAAATAACCGAAACCCGGTTTTTTTTTGATTTCTGTGTTTTTTTAAACGCTTAACTAAACACTTTTTTTTAAATATATACCAACCATTCGAAATAACCAAAAACCGATTTTTGAAAGAAGTCGAATAATCGATCACCCTTATATGTAAGCAAAATAAGAAGGTGTCAAAATACATTTAAATTTTATGTCTATATTATACAGAATTTTTAATTTGAAAATATGATAAAAATATTACATTTTGTAAATTTTTAAAAAC
The DNA here is from genome assembly GCA_930367215.1 of Pollenia angustigena. Classification (NCBI taxonomy): domain Eukaryota; kingdom Metazoa; phylum Arthropoda; class Insecta; order Diptera; family Polleniidae; genus Pollenia; species Pollenia angustigena. The sequence goes on from OV884056.1 coordinate 277,477,455, forward strand.
AAATGTAGACATTGGGATGTTTAAGATGAAAACATTAGGGATTTATAAGAGGATTTACAAAGAGATTTAAACGTTCAATATAAGAAAAAATTTAAATATCTCAAAAATCAAATAGCAGACTTTTCGTACAGAGAGTTGAAATAAGAAAAAACTGCTTAAGCAAAAGAATACTGAAAATCGAAAATACCGTATTCATAAAAACTATTTTTAGTTTAATAAAGGTTTACAAGTCAAATTTTCTATGAAAATTGTATTAAAAGCGGTATTCTAGCAATCGAAAACGCAAGAATTTAGTAAAAAAAAGGATGTGTGTATGTATGTATGTTTGTATGTATGTATGTATGTATGTATGTATGTATGTATGTATGTATGTATGTATGTATGTATGTAGCGTATGGACTCCAAAACGGTTGGACCGATTTTGATGAAATTTTCAGGGAATCTTTAGAATATTCAGGCGGGTTTTTTTGTTTTTCGGTCTGCGGGCGGAGGGGCGTGGCAATTTTCATATTGCACCACCAATGACATCTATATAGTTTGGACGATTGTTTATCGTCCCCGCCCCGCCCACTTTTACGCCCACTTTTTTCGAATTACCAAAAATCAGAAAACGGCTCCATCGATGTGACAAATTTTTCTTTCAAATGTTCGTATTAATCCATTTTAAGTTTTCATCGAAAGAAAAATTTACCACGCCTACTTTTACGCCCACTTTTTTCTATTAAGCGCATAACTTGAGAACGGCTTGACCGATTTGGACGATTTTTTCTTCAAATCATCGCCATTGTCCAACTTAGGTTTTTAGGGAAAGAAAATTTTGCCCCACCCACTTTAACGCCCACTTTTTTCGATTTACCTAAAATCAGAAAACGGCTCCATCGATTTGACTAATTTTTCTTTCAAATGTTCGTATCTATTTAACGGATTTTAAAAATCGAACGCAAACATTTTTCCTAATTTGGACAGGACAACGTCTGTCGGGTCAGCTCTAAATTATATAATTTTTGTTATAAAATTCTGTTTAATAGAGAAATATTTGTTATAAAATTTTTTTTATTACAGAAATCTTATTAAAAAACGACGTTTTAAATTCTCGCGTTTTGCGTTTTCGATTTCCAGAACACCCCTGTAATAAACGTTTGTTTAATTTAATAATCGTTTATGAATACTGCGTAAGTATTAAAAAAAAAATCTTATTTTCGTCGCATTACCTCTCCTAAAACCTGCTCTTGAGCGTCTTTTTAAGTTCATGAATATCGGTAACGTATTGGGTGTGCATGTTGCCATCTTCTATGCAAAGTAAAAAAGAAAAAAAATAGGTTTAAACTAAAATACATTTTTAAAAAGTCACTTGCTGTTACTCACCAAAAATTGCAGCATTCAAGGCATTCTATTCTTTAAAGGCTTTCATGTCATGCACACCATCCTAATTGTTAGAAATTGAAATATACGGAGTTTATCTTAAAATAATTATATGAGCAAAAACGTAGGTTAGAATTATAGCGTAGGAACAAATTTTATTTTATTATATCTTGTGCAACAATATAGTTATAAGTCTGTGTTTATACGGCTCCTGTCTTATTGACATGATTGCTACTTTATAGGCGAGAGGGACGAGGGGAAAAGAAACGAGTACACAGATGCATGTACTGTCTTTACGTTTTGCTTTTTCATTCGTTGTTTAATTTTGTTATTGTTTTCAATATCAAAAAAGCACATGTCGTCAACATGATATGAATCATTTGAACGCCAATTCATGATCAAAGAAGAAAAAGGAAGAATCTTGTCAATAAGACATGAGCCGTATGAACTCAGACTAATTAAAACATTCTCGCAAGGCAAGCATACATACTTATGACCAGGGAAATCGGAAATGCTTTAAATAAGTGTTTAATGCGCATTAAATATTCAGTCAAACAAGGCTAATTTGAAAATTTAACAATATACATATAATAAACATATAATACCCTATACCACAATATGCGCAGTTATGGACCAACATACACAATTAGAAGATAAGTAATCATACCAGAGTTATTTAAGCCGAATATTATCATCTAGACAAGCTGTGTTTCGGATGCTATGGGTGTTGATGGTCTACGTCCTTTGTTTGTTAAGATGTTACTTCCATCGATTCTTCCACTGATAACTCATATTTTTAATAAAGTATTAACAACAAGCACCTTTCCCTCTCGATGGAAGCAGGCAAAACAATCACAATGTCAAATTTCGTGTATGGCCAAAAACAATACCATGCAGTCTTGTGATAATCGGTCCATAATTTACCTTAGGTCTATAAACGCTTTAAAAAATGTTACTTCTATGTCGAAATTCGTTCTAATATAGGTTTTGTTAATATCAGAATTTACTCTACAGAGTTTTGAGATGATTAGTCAATTATTTGCCAGTAGCCCGTTTCTGTATCTCTCAAATCGTAAAACTTTTCGCATGCAACGTGTGAATTGCAACAAAAATAGTGTAAAATGAAACAAAAAATGGTTTTGCTCACACAAGTGTTTCTGTATCTTTTTTGCGAGAATTATCTGTCATTTAAATAATTTTCCAACAATTATTGGAGGGATGTGAGAAAAAGTGTTTCTGTAACAATATTTTACGAAAAGTTTCTAACAAAAACTGTCAAAAAAAAGTCACATTTGAAATTGGTGCGAGAAACACAAAATGTAGATATTTTAAATTCAAAATATGTTTATATACTATTTTTGTAAAGAAATAAAAAATAGAAGGAATTTCAATGATGACTGCATAATTTATATGATGAAAATAAACAAAGCACAGTTGTTATATTTTGTTTAGCCCATAGCTTGGGAATAATGATTAGAAATCCTAATGATTAGCAATTGGATTAGAAATTTTAATTGTGCTGAAAAATTGATTAATTATGATTAGTCAGCCATTTTAGACGATTACTAATTGATTAGATTAGAAATAATCAAAAATCTAATCACAATTAGTGACGATTAGCATTTCTAATCAAATCTAATCAAAACTAATCCAAAAAATTATTGATTAGATTTCTGGTTTATTTTTGATTAGATTTGATTAGATCAACTATTTTTAACTATTTTTGTGAAAAGAAAATATTTATTTATCACATCTGTTGCTATATTTACATAATATAACAGTTTTTGAATATTGCATACGGACCACCCTGTTCTTAAACTAAACACTTGACACAGCTGGTTCACTTTGTTGTTGTGTTATTATTAATGTTAATGTTCAACGTGTTTTGAGGAAGTACAAGGTATAATTTATTTGTTTACTTAACATTGAAAGTAAAATCTTTGTTTTGTAAGATTGTAATTTTTGCTTTATTCAAATTAAATTGTTCAAAATTATTGGTAAGTAAAAATGCACGGAGTTTTTTTCTTTTATTTATCTAATCACAATTAGTGACGATTACATTTGTAATCAAATCTAATCAAAATAAATCAAGAAATCTAATCAATTATTTTTTGGATTAGATTTGATTAGAAATGCTAATCGTCACTAATTGTGATTAGATTTTTGATTATTTCTAATCTGATCAATTAGTAATCTGAAATTTGTATCAAAATTCAATTCTAATGATTAGATTATTTTATTTCTCTAATCGTAATGATTTATAATTCTAATCCAAATTCCCCAGCTATGGTTTAGCCTTTCCTTGTTTTGGTTTTATTCAGTGCTGCCAGATAAATTTGTGTAAAAGTCGTCAAATTCCTGAAAAAAAATAATAAGATCGTCTTTTTTGGTTAAAATAATTAAAATTAATTTCAAACAAATTTTGTTCGATTTTTTTTTTTTTTAACATAATCAAACAAAAGCATATTTAAAGTTCATGCCCAGCTAGCATTTTGCATCAATCTTATAATTTAGGAATCAGCTTTACGAGCAAAATACCCGCTTATGTGCTCATTTTTTAATCATAAATGATTCTCTCGTTGTGAGAAAATGGTACCCTTCCGATGAATCACCTGAAGGAATCATTTGTGATACAATTTTCTGATTCCTTTTTGATCATTTTAATGTTAGTTTTTCTAATCATTATTGAATCGTTTTTGTCTCATTTTTTAATCGTATTTCATAACATTTTTAAATTGTCATGTTTTTTTTTAATTTTTCTCGTAAAAATCAGCACCTTTTGAACCAAACAAAAGTAATTAGTTTTTCGCAAAGAAGATACGAAACAATTTGAACTAACATTTCATTTTATAAATTGTCAATAATTTTTGGACTTCTTGTTTAGCCAAGTTTTTTTTTTATTTGTTTAGCTGACATGAAAGTTTCTATTTTTATATTTATTCATTTGGCAAAAATACAAATTCAAAATATTTAAAAATCATTATTTAAACATATAAATTAATCATATATGAATCCTTTTTTAATCACTCAGGTGATAAATCAGTTTTTAATCATCAAAACTGATCTAAAAAGAATCATATGGGTGATTTTTACAAATAATAATCAGCCAAATGCTAGCTGGGTGGTTGGGTATTTTATACTTACATACATATAAATTGTCTATTGTTCGACCTTAATTTTTTTAAATTTATATTTATTTTATTAAGCTTGAGGTCTATTTTTTATAAAATTATTTATTTTCTTTAATCCGATAACAATTTTAAGTTGTTATTTTTCCCTGAAGAAGTCACACAAAGGCGTGACAAAATATCATATCCCAGTAAAAACTTCGCCTACAAAATAATGTGTTGAGTAATCAGAAAAACGTAAGAGAACTACTTACAATTCTACTGAAGGAACCAATGAATTTTACAAGGGATGTCCCAAAATGATCGCATTCAAAAGTAAAGGCTCAGTTAGGCGAACGTCGCTGTACCCGTAATGTACCGCACCGTACTGTAAGCACGTTGGTGCACTTATAGAACATTTAAAAACGTGTCATATGTTTTCCCATACATAAACAAAAAGCAATAGTATACATAAAACAAAACACAGAGTGATGGGAATCAAAAATGTTCAAATGGTGACCGTTGTGCAGAAAAGGTACCACGTGATTTAAATGGTATTAAAAAAGTATTTTGTGTATATAAATTATTTGTTGTTTTTGTTTGGCTGCAGGTCCACGTAAATGAATAAAATAAGAAATAAAAATTCTTGATAGGTATTTGTGTTTTTTGTATTTTTCTTATTTTCCCAATATTTCGGTTAGCATCGCTAACCATCTTCAGGGGTATGTAAACAATTAAAAAATATAATAACACAAAAACTTCACAATAACACTTGTGCCACTACTTATTAGATTTTGTGTATGTAAAAAATGTTAATAATTTAATATTTATATTATAGATTTACAATAAATAAATTTGTATTTTAGCATATAAAAATTTTTAGCAAACATATATTGTAAATGTGCATACAACAAACAAGGTTTTAATACCATTTACGGCCATTTTCACCAAGTTCGGTTATAATTAACTATCGGTTATAGCTGTCAAAACATATTGGTAATCGGAACTTTAATTGAAAGTTAGTTTTAACCGAACTTGGTGAAAATGGACGTTAAAGTCTTTTATATGTTTCACATTTCCATTGTATGTATGTATATGCATTTGTTTACTTTAAACATCTAAACATATGTATATTTGTATATTTGGAAATATGTTGTATTGTAAGTTGTTTTGTCGCAATTCCATAGATAAACTGAAAAAAGTACCAAAAAAAAAAGAGCAAAATTGCCCGCATTTAATGTAACATACAGTCCGCCCATCACTGTCTTACAAATTTCACGTAACAACGGCATGAAATTCTATTTTAAACAGATTGGTACGTTGCAACTACGGTACATTGCATTTCGGTAAGCTTTTGTATTGGTTTTCATATAACAAAAAGCGAACAGCTGATTGATACAGTACAGATACGGTACAGCAACGTTCGCCTAACTAAGCCTTAAGCTTACCTACACACATCCAGAAAAAAGTAGTTATAGAAGTTGTTATAGATGTAGTTATAGAACAAAGCTACAAAATAATGAGTTAAAGAAGATATTCATTTTGAAAAAGTAGGCGAAGTTTTTACTGGGATTGAACAAAAAATAAAACATATATTTAAACTTCACCTGGTCCTCATACAAGCAAGTATCCTCTTGAAATTAAGGTTTTGGTGCGATTTTTAATGCTATGGTGAAGGGTATATAAGATTTACCATAGCCGAATATAGCACTTTTAATTGTTTTATTCCCCAGTAAAAACTTCGCCTACTTTTTCAAAATTAATATCTTCTTAAACTCATTATTTTGTAGCTTTCTTCTATAACTACATCTATAACAACTTCTATAACTACTTTTTTCTGGATCTATGCAGGTAAAAAAAATAATGACTTACTTTTTAATGCGTTCATTTTGGGACATCCCTTGTAAAATTCATTGGTTCTTTCAGTAGAATTGTAAGTAATGCTCTTATGTTTTTCTGATTACTCAACACATTATTTTATAGGCGAAGTTTTTACTGGGTTAAATCATCTTGACTTGACATTTTATTTAATAATCACGGAAATAAAAAGTAAAAAGTGTTCGAAATTTTGCTTTTGCCAATATATTTTTAGGTAAGAGACAGAGAACTGCAAAATCACTATTTTTTTTTTTTTTTTTGATTTATTCATACGCTAAAATTTACATTCAATCTTTGCTTGCAAAACAAAGTTCAACGTTGGTATTTTTTACATCGTTTCGTTCACATTTGATTTTTGCATGTATTCATTTTTTATTGAAAGTGCTTTATTTGCATTTTTGTTGCGCACACAATATAACACAAATGTGTAAATACTAAGGAACACATTCTTGTACTTTTGCATTCAAGTAGTCATTGTCCATTCGATGAGACACGCTTTGTTACCATTAACAACAATAACAACAATAAACCACTCGAAGAGACGCTTTGTTAAAATTAACAACAATAACAAGAATACATTGTACCTACATACAGAACTACTGTACTTTTTAAAAGTAAAAAAAAAAAAAATCTGTTTCTTTGGAAATTGTTTGTATGTACCTACATATGTATGTGCGTTTAGTTTCATTAAAATTTTTATTCTTATACTACATAGTTAATGCTGAATGAATACATGAGTAATGATTGCTTGATTTCTGGCTTTTTTGCTTCTATTTTTTTTTTTTTTCTTTACCAAAACAATCATTGTCGCACCGAACACACATACATCTTTATTAAAAAACGAAGCTAACGATTGTATAAATAACAAAGCACGATGTGCAGCGAATATTTGCGGTTGCGCAAGTTTGATTGTATGACCGCAAGTGAGTGTATTTGTTGCTGTTGATTTAATGCGATTTTTTTACAATTGCACAAAGCCGTTCTCTGGTAAGAGACAAACTATTTCGAGGACAATTTTTACAATAGGGATAAATATGAAACTTAAGGCTGTATTGTTTCTAAAGATATCTTTTTTTGTAATGACTAGTTACCAAACATATAAAAAGATTTAAAATTGTCTTATTTCAAAGACTAAATAATAATTTAGAAAAAATCAGCAAACCCGCACTTTGCTAATTTCGGAACAAGAAATTCGTCAAATCTGGCAGCTCTGGTTTTATTATATATATTTCTTTCGTTGACGTTTCGCTTTCATTTGACACTTGATTACTGGAAATATTCCAGTTAAAACAAAATCTGTGTTGTCTGTTTTCGCATTTAAATACAGAAACACTTTTTTCTCACATATCGAGAAACGATGGAATTTTTTGTTTCACTCTTCATGTGAGAAATTTTAAGAGGCGAGAAATACAGAAACGACCCAGTAGAAACTTTGCCTACAAAATAATGTGTTTAGTAATCAGAAAAACTTAAAAGCACTACTTACAATTCTACTGAAAGAACCAATGAATTTTACAAGGGATGTCCCAAAATGAACGCATTCAAAAGTAAGTCATTATTTTTTTACCTACACACATACAGAAGTAAGTGGTTATAGAAGTTGTTATAAAGCAGTTAAAGAAGAAATCTACAAAATAATGAGTGAGAGAAGCTGTTCGTTTTGAAAAAGTAAGCGAAGTTTTTACTGGGGAGCTACAGGGGTCCAATACAATTTTCGCTCTCGAAAATAATCTTAGTTTGACTGGAACTGTTTAGAATGTTCAAATTAAGTTTTATTTTATCAAAGTTATTTTTGGGAATACAAAATTTTATTATTAATAAGATTTCTGTATGAAGTGCTAAATTCCCAATTTTTCTTATTTGATAAATACACTGAAATTTAATGTTGAGGGAAAGCTAGCTTCTATGCCTAGAAAAAAAAAACATAAAGCATTCTGATTATCGGTCAATAATTTAACATATGAAGGTCGAAACCGCAACCAATTGAAATAATGCCATACATTTTTAAAAAAATTTAAATATAAATATTAATTAATAATAAAGGGCCCACACCTAAAGTAATCTCACTGTCTGTGGAGGGTATCAATTCGGTTCAGCTAAATAAAGCACTCTTACTTGTTTTTTTTTATTCCACCATAAAAATATTATCATTTAATTCATCTGTAATCCTTCTCTTTATTTTTAATACATATTAACCAGAAATTAATCGTTTTTAATTGAACTCAAATTTCATTTAACAAAAATCATTTTCATTAAAGCAAATCTTTTCAAATTGTTAATTAAATACAGAATATTTAATTGATGTTTCATTCTATCCAAATGTCATTTTATAAATTTCTGTTAAATAACTGTTCGACACACACATTAAAAAAAAATTTTATACACTTTCTCACACATAAAGAAATACACTTTTATACTAATTATACAAATGGAAAAAAAACTCATTTACGCTTTTAAGCTTTACAAATGTCTACTGATATTCTGTTGAAAAATGTCACATTAGGGTGACCGTTAAAATCAAAAGTTGGATTTATTTAGGTCTCACTCGCCAATTTGGTGGGTATTGATAAAAAAACAACTCAGAAAAATTTTTAGGACGATCGGCGAAGGCTAAGCCGTCCCTCAAGCCCGCCAAAAATTATGAAAAATCGTAAAGTCCGACTTGTATGACTTATATTTAGGAAAATATTAATTTTACATAAAAATCGTTTTCTAAGAAGTTGTTGTTAGTAATGTTTCCAACAACTTTTGCCTTAACAAGTTTTCTCTAAAACTCATATTGAACAAAACCTAATTAAAATAAAAAGTAAACAGCAGCATTGATGCGAATTTTTTCCTTAGAACTGTTTTTTCTTACACACGTCAATTCAGCTTTAATATTTGAGTTTGTGTGCGTTTGTTTAAAAAAAAAATAGTTAAACGCATATCATTTGTTTCTAACGTACCACGGTTGATAAAGTTGGTGCAATTGTACTTTTTTGATACAATTCAAAGCCAAAAAGTACGGTGGTATCCCCGTGACTCATTTGGTACTATTTCCAATTTTTTCAAACCTAAATATGTATAATTGATATAAAATGGCAACTCGTGTTTACTGTCCAATGAATATAAACGGATTTCAGTGTTTGGTGAAAATGGTTTTGCCAAAGTGCAAATGCAAAATTTCGCAGCGTTTTTATGAAATCTTAAGGAAACTCTGTGTATTTTGTTGTTGGATTCAAAAAAACAGCTATGATATTTTGCATTTGCTCTTTGTAAGACCATTTGCACCAAACACTAAACTTCGCTATTGTGAATAGATTTTTGCACTTGATCATTGGATGATTGCATATGCCACATTCTAAATCAAGTATCAGCGGCAGCATATAAGCCTTCATGCCAAAATATTATAAAAAAAAAGGAACGAAATAGACCGTATGTACCAATGGTTTCAAGTGTAACCGAAACAAGTCTTTTTCTTTTATAAAAAAAAATTATTTATTACTATTGAGGACGAAAAAGTACGATTTAAGAAGTTCGTAAGAACGATATTGGTTTTCTCATTTATCATCCCTGTAACATACCTGCACGCTTTCTTATTCTTTAAGGGGGCTCTCATATCAAATTGTCAACACAGACTAGAAATATATTGAAGAAAAAGCCCCAGAACTGCCAAGGAATCGCTCCAAGGGGAATTAAATATATGACAGACCTTCATTAGTTTTTTGTGCTTAACATTTTCTTAAAACATACTTGCCTTATATCTCCACCCTTTAGGGGGGCTCCCATACAAATATACCAGTTTAATATAATTCTTAAATTTGGCCACTGCAGCGCCAAGATTGCCCTTAGTTGGGTCAAATGTATGACCAACCTCACATAATTTGTTTTATCCCCATTGCCAAAAAAATTTGGTTTCTAAAACGACTACGCATGTTAGAAAAACTATAACAATTGTTAAAGGTAATATTATTGTGGAATTTCTTTTTTTTTAGTTTATTTTATAAACTAAACCGTTTTTGAGTTACGCTGTGCAACCTCCTCCGTTTTCGAAATTTTGAAAACAAGAGCTAACCTAAAAAACGGTTAGCACCAGTGAATTCAGCTTATCCGAATTAGGGTAAAACGCCAGGTGCCCGGCTGGTCGATTTTTTTTTTAAATAAATAATAAAAATGTTTTTCAACAAAACTTATTCAGTTTATTTTGTTTAATAAGAGATAAAGAAAAACTTTTTAACAAATTTTCTACAAAATTAATATTTTCTAAGTTATTAAACATAAAAGTCAGATTTCATGTAAAATTATAATTTTTCTCAAACTTTGGTGGGCTTGAGGGACGGCTTAGCCTTCGCCGATCGTCCTAAAAAAATTTTTAGTGGTTTTTTTATCAATACCCAACAAATTGGCGAGTGAGACCTAAATAAATCATACTTTTGATTTTAACGGTCACCCTAGGGTACCACCGTACTTTTTGGCTTTGAATTGTATAAAAAAAGGACAATTGCACCAACTTTATCAACCGTGGTACGTTAGAAACAAATGATATGCGTTTGACTATTTTTCTTAGGAAAAAATTCGCATCAATTTATTTATTTATTTATTTATTTATTTCATTTATTTGGAACTTCTACAACAAAACATGGGTTTTAGTGAGTAGAAATCTAATGAAGTTATGATCAAAAGTATTTATCAATAACATAAAAATATACAAAAAAATAACATAAAACAGGTATATTATTTAAACAATTAATAGGTATGTTGGTATAAAATATAACAAAAGTGAAAAAAAAAAGAATAGTGAAATACATTTTTATATACGAAAACAATATTGAGAGCGATAATAATAACGTTAGTTATTTATGAATAAAATCTAAATAACTGTTGCTTGAAATGCAGGGCGCTGCTGGTTTCTTTAATTGTTGAGGGAAGATTGTTCCAGAGACGTATTGCAGTTATAAAAAATTGCCATTCCGAAACTAGCGTGCGGTGTCTAAATTGAATAAAATTCTTGTTCCTTCCGAGGCGACTAAAATTTAAACGATTATAGAGATAATTTGGTTCACGAGTGGTTATAATTTTATGCAGATAAACAAGAGTTCGTATTTTCAACAAGTCTTCAAATAGCACACCGTATATTTTTTTTGAAAACGGGGTAATATTAATATAATTGCCATCACTGACATAATTTTTTATGCCATAAACATATCTCGTAATGTTGTTAAACGCTACCTTTAACTTATGTTTGCTATTTGAATCACAACTTGCGAAGATTTCACATCCATAGGTAAGGACTGGTATTAGATATGTTTTCGCAATTAGTATTCGAATCTTCATTGGTGTTACACATTGTGTTTGCCATAGTGTTCTAAGTATTGAGTAAGTTCTGCCACAAGCAAATGTTACATGATCTGACCAAGTGAGTGTATTGTTAAAAATTAGACCAAGATTTTTTGCCTTATCAACTATTTCAATTTGTTGGTCGTTGATACAAATTTTAGGACGTTGATCTATTTTCTGGGTTCTCCTTCGTATTATAATACATTTAGATTTTGAAGGATTTAAACTTAAACCATTTATATCTGCCCAATGCGCAACACGTTTGAGGTCTTCATTCAACTTGGCAGTACATGCCTCCATGTTTTGTTTTTTTGTGCTTATATATAATTGTACGTCGTCAGCATACAATCTAATACGGCAATGGTGTAACTTATCAGGTAAATCATTTGCATAAATTGAGAACAGTAACGGCCCGAGAATGGAACCTTGGGGAACGCCCCTTATAATTGGCAGAAACTGTGAAGATTTCAAACTTTTAGTTTCAACATACTGCATTCGACCTTCAAGGTAAGACGATATCAATTTAACCGAAGTTACTGAAAAATTCATAATTTTTTCAAGTTTTTGAGCTAATATTGTATGGTCCACTGTATCAAATGCCTTTGAATGGTCTAACAATATAAGCATTACTAAACAGCCATCATCCACTTCCTTTCTAATGTCTTCGGAAACATCAGTCAGAGCAGTAATGCAGCTATGGTTAGCTCGGAACCCAGATTGTTTTTCAGTAAGTAGATTGTTATTATTTATATATTGAACTATCTGCATACGTAAAAGTTTTTCAAATGCCTTTGACAGATATGGTAAAATAGCAATTGGCCTGTATTCAGTCGCAGATTTTGGTATTGGTAGAATTTTGGCTTTCTTCCATCTTAGCGGATAACTGCTTTTTGTTATTATTGTGTTGAAAATGTACGTTATAAATGGTAATAGTGGTTGAAGAATAATTTTTATGAAGTTTGGATGAATGCCATCAATACCTGTTGCATTCGACTTGATAGAACAACAGCTTTTAAAAACGTCGAACTGGTTTACGCACTCGAACTTAAACTTTATTTGTGGTATATCTTCATTATGATGGTTGACATAATATGAATGATTCGCTTGTCTCATAGGTATATTAACAAAATTTTGATTTATTTGATTTGGATCAAGCATGCTAGCGTTATGTTGGTTGCTTTTAGTACTCACAATGCCAATTTCCTTAATTGCACTCCAAGTAGTCTTTGTAGAAACTGAATTTGTGAATTTCTCAGCATAATAATTGGATTTTGCTATTCGTATTGCTCTAGTTACAGATTTTCTAGCTCCACGATATGTATTATGCAGATCAGATGTTTTAAATCGCTTCCACCTAGAGAATGCATAGTCTCGAGCTGTTATCAGACGTTTTATTTCCTCATTAAACCATGGTCTATTGCGGTTATTAATTTTTTTCGATTGAATAGGTACTGTTGCGTTATACAGAGATAATATGTTTTCCTCCAAGAAGCCAATCTGATCATCTACTGAATGCATGTAGTAAATGCACTCCCAATTAATATTTAGAAACTCTTCTTCTAAGGTGACATAATTTATTCGTTTGAAATTACGAAATTGAATTGTATTAATACAGGTTTGCAAAGGAATGTCAAATATCATGAAAATTAGATCATGCCTAGAAAAGCAGGAGGCAGATAACTGGTCATATTTTAAAATTTTTTCCTTATCGGAGACAAAAAATAAATCGATCAAAGTGTTACTAGATGATGTGAAGTGTGTAGCGCTGCTAGTATTTGCGGAAATAAGGTTGAATAATTTCATATTCTGTGATAAGTTTGATTCAACAAGCAGATTAGAGTTGAAATCGCCTGCGAAAACGACATCACTATAAAGTGGTGTAACTTCAGCTAAAGTTTCGTAGAAATGGGTAAAACTGATTTTATTCCTAGGTCGGTAGACGCAACCAACAAGAAATTTCCTTCCCATACTAGCTGCCTCAATAAAAAGATATTCAACTTTGTTGTTATTGTCTATTGTATCATTGATTTTCCTCTTCACGGTACAGCTTACTCCCTTTTTTACATAGATCGCTACTCCACCATAGCCATCCGATCTATCATTTCTAAATAGATTGTAACCCGAAAGTGAGACCAGGGTATCAGTAATATGTCTGCCAAACCACGTCTCAGAGACACATATTATGTGAGCACCTGAATTTTCAAACATAAATCTAAATTCGTCGATTTTGTTAAATAAACTTTGAGCGTTAATGTGACAAACGTTTAAGCCCCTTCTCTGCCTGGCAAGAATTTTTACCATGGAAGCCGTTACGTCAATGCTGCTGTTTACTTTTTATTTTAATTAGGTTTTGTTCAATATGAGTTTTAGAGAAAACTTGTTAAGGCAAAAGTTGTTGGAAACTTTACTAACAACAACTTCTTAGAAAACGATTTTTATGTAAAATTAATATTTTCCTAAATATAAGTCATACAAGTCGGACTTTCGCCGATCGTCCTAAAAAAATTTTTTGAGTTGTTTTTTTTATCAATACCCACCGAATTGGGGGGTTAGAGCATGGAAAAATAGAAAACAAATTTGATCCATACAGTTAACGACCACCCTAATGTCACATTGTACTTCCTATAGATTATCTGCTTGAGCAAAAAATAAAATAAGAGTACACACAAGTCCCATTTTCGGCTATGCCGAATCTAATATATCCTTCGCCATGGTACGATAAGAATAGAAATTTATATAAATACCGTTCTATAGATATAAATAATTCTCAATTAATAAGATTTTGTTTGTCGTGCTTTATTCACAATTTTTATCTTGATAAAAATAATGAAGTTTATTGTTGGGGGATAATCTAGTTTCTATGCTCATTTTTCACTGGTTGCTTAGGCCAGATCATCAGAAAACATTCGCCCAAAAAATTTTAGAAAAGTCAAAGTTATTAACAAACAAAACTACAAAGTGAATGAGAATTGCAAACACTCAAATAAGTTGTTGGTAAGAATCATAAATAGCCTTCACCATAGTATAAAAGTCGTACCAACACCTTTAATTCAAGAGAACACTTGTATTATTACTACCAGATTTCTGATTAAAGAAATAAGAAGAGTTTAAAGACTATTAGAAGATCTAAAAAGCTAAATGTTTATGGGTAAACATTAAAGGCAATCGCAGTTTTTTTTAATCATATTTCAGCTATTTGCAAGCCGATCTGGCTGAATTTTAATAGCAAACTATTCCGGACTATATGTGATATAAATATATAACAAACTAGGCAACATCATTTTCGGGGACTTCGGATAATCCATTTCAAAATTCACATGGACATACAAACTGACGGACGGAAGGACGAGCATCGTTAAAACAACTCCGCAACTTATAACGATCCAGCATTTAGATACTTTATAGGGTGTTAGATCCATATTGTAGAAACTAAAAAGAAATAACGAACTTATATAAAAAACCGAACTTGTGTCGTCCCCTAAAAAGCAAAAGGTCCAACTACGTAAACATTTAAAAACGACCTTTTCATAAATTATGATGTATTGCATCAACACAAACCTTTAGACCAAAATAAGTGATTTTATTTACAAAAAACAAACGTCCCTACCTACAAAAGATGATATGATAAACGCTTAAAGACCTAACTAGCAGTTTGCATAATATGCAGCATTGTAAATTTTCAAAACAACTGGAAGGTTTTACAAGAACATAGAAGAAAAATAAATTATAAGCGGGTTCCCCGGTAGGCTAGTTGGTAGTGAGCTAGTCTATCAGTACAAGGATGGCGGGTTCGATTTCCGCCAGAGACTCTGGTCTGATTAACTACAACGGGCTGAAGGTCTACGTTACTATTGCTCGGCTAATTAAGCTAGAATATAATTATATCCACACTACAATAGTGGAGACGACATTATTATGCATTTGTGCTGATGTGTATAAAGCCATAAAATATTGGCCCTAGACCCACCTTAAAGTGTACCGATCGACCTAGAATCACTTTCTAAGTCGAACTAACGACGCACAGTGGCGCCATTTGAGTTTTTTCGTTGCAAAAATCATATCTTTTGAACCGAATAAGATAATTGAACAGTTTAAACAGCATATGATAGATAACTGTTCAGCCTATGAAATGAGCGTTTGGAAAGGGTGCTACGCTCTGTAGGGGCCTAATTATGGGTTATCAAAGTTAAAATTAGTAGAAAAATCAATTTTATGGTAACTAAAAAAAATTATTTTTACATTTTTAGATTGTTTTTATTTTTTTTCTTTAGGTTTTTATGTTTTAAATTATTACCCAACAAATTAAAAAAAAAATTATTTTTTTTTAAATTTATTTTTTCAATTTTCTGTAAAATATTCATCACAGTTCGTAAGAGAAGGTATATCTAAAAGACTAACCATTTCTAAACTATAATTATTTTCTAACTCTATTCGTGACTTCACATGCCGCAGGGAAGATATAAGTGGATCGGAAGATGCTGCCAACATGTTGAAGAGGTCCTCATTTTGCCTTACCCTTGATGCTTTGAATGTGTTCTGCAATCTATATTTTTTATAAAATTTGTTAAGAGACTCCTGTGCTTCTTCAGAAAGCTCTCCAATTGGCAAAGACTGGTACTCAATTATATCTTTGCCATGCGCCAATATTTTATGGACGGTCGGGGTCAACTTCTTCTGTGGATACATTTCTGCTAAAAGAGATGCAGTTTTCGACGCATATTCTCCATATTTTGTAGAATTGACATTTTCTTTGCAGTTTAAAACATCCAAGATCGTTCCCAATCTTTTCACGATTTGATTGTCAATTCCAGTGATTCTAGTTACTGCCTCATCATTTTCAAAAAATCTCCTAGAAGTGTTTCCATCGTTTGAGTTACCGTATCCGTGCTTGGGACAGTCTACTTTTAGTCCAACTTGTTTAAAAAAAGCATCCTGTATTTGCTTCTTTCTGATCTTTTCCTTATCCTTTATTGATGTATTTTCATCGAAGTTTTCCTCCTCTTGTGGTAGGGTATACGCCAGTTTTAGCAAGAATTCCATACACCTTATCCTTGCGTGCAATGGTGACATTCCATATTCGTAATTCTCCTCATTTGTAGAATCGTTTAAATTACCAAAGTTCTTCTGACTCTTTTTGCAAATCGGGCATGACATTGTTGAGGTTGTTCCTGTCAGTTCGTTTACGACTTTTCCGTCAACCATGGTCAGATGGAACTCGTAATTGCATTCAATATATTTTCCTTCTCCAATTTGCAGCTTTGTAGGCTTAATCTTGCTTATTTGTTCTTCAATGTCCTTCACCGTGGTCCTTATGAGTTCTGCCGATTCCCTTGCAAACTGAAACATTATTGGTCGGCAATAATGCACTGATGACGGACGTGGATTTTTCCAGTGAAGGGAAACATCCGATTTAAGCCGCAAAGGAACAACAGATGCCATAAACATATTTCCGTCCGATATTGTAGCGTCATCGGAAGATATCCTTTGCTTATAAACGCTTTGTCCGGATGATCCATCGCAGCCCCATTTGCTGATCAATGTCAACTTCTCAGGAAGAATTTTCACCTCATTTTCAGGAAGACTCTCCAACAACCGTTTTGCTGTATGGCCCATGAGATCCTGCAGATTGGCTTTCGCAGAGACTTCCGTAAATTCCGTATGCAGTGGTCGTGAATTTATTTTGGCTTGCGTAATATGCTTGTATCCGGGTAAAACGTCAGCGCCGTGTCGCGTTAAAGATGCCCGTAGTTTCTCATATTTCTCTTTGGAAAGTTCTAAGTCCATAAACAAGGCCAAGGCTTCTTCGGAACCATACTTTTTAATGTGTGCGTTTGTGGGCGTGGGAATGCTTTCCTTAATCCTTTTTAGTCGCAGTGGGCTTGCATCAGCAACAGATTTGGTTATGTGCGACCTAACTCTTTCACTATCCTTTGTAAATTTAATAGACAGCGCTTCCGATAATTGCTTCGTGGTCAAGTCATTGGTGGCATCGGCAAGTTTCCTCTTTCTTGTGAAAATTGAACACTCCTCAATACTTTTTTTTGGCCTTCCTTTTGCTCCTCTGGTTGATGTGGTGGGTTTATCTACTGCCAATATATCCAGGATGGTATCTTCATTAAGCCAGTCCTCGTATTTGGAGTTGAAGTTCTGAATGGTTCGATTAGATTTCACCCATTTTGCCTTAATATTTGCATATATCAGATAAAAATTATTTTTTATAATTTCGCTTCTCTCAATATTTCCGTATAAGCTATCAAGTTCTTCTAAAGCAGCTTCCGTGAAAAAATTTGGTGTGGTTGACTTTCTAAACAGTTCAAATAATTTAAAATTGTTCAACGCCATGTTTTCAGTACTTAAATTGTTTAATGGTTTCAGTAATTGTTGCGCCAACTTTCAGTCGTAGACTAATCCAGGCATTATGCTTATTTTGCAATATATAGGCTTATGCTACCATGCCGAAAAATGTACCTGTTCCCTACATACATATGGATTTAGGCTGAATAATGCATTTTTATATTATGCACGTGTCCAAATAAGATTTGTGCCTACCTGTAGTCAATATTGTTCTTGACCATTTGTACGCCAAAGTATTGTTTAAGTGAGGTACGTACCTGCTAATTTCAATGAGTAGTTTTTTTAGATTTTAGATCAAACTACTGTCATACAATTTCTGCAACCATGTCTTTTTAACCTTTTTTACCTCTAGAAGCCAAACGGGCACGTACGGGCAGATAAAATTTTTGAATTATGTAAAGAAATAATCAAAGAACAGATTTTGCAAATATGGCAAATATAGAAAAATATAGATTTTTGTTATTTTCCGTCAAAGTTGAAAAATAGTGAAAAAACGGATAGTTTTTAAATAGTGATTTACCAGGAGAAACACAAAGCAAACAGTTCATTTTTTTTTTATCATTACACATTTAATAAATGCATCAATCAATACAAACAAAAAATAAGGCGATTCGTTACCTATTTTTCGTGATATTACACCTGAAATCGCAACAAATTTACTAAAAATTGTGTGTTTTTTTGAAAACCGAAAGTCGGTCAACTTTGAACGGCTATATCTTCTAAACTAAAAATGTGATATTATTAAGAGTGGCAGATTTGAAATCGTTGAAAAGTTTCCTATAACATGAGTTTATTCAAAACTTCGTCGGTGCTCATGAAAATTTTGATTTTTGCAACCTCGTTTGCTCTACGGGCGCTACTGTGCGACGTCCGGCTGGCTGGCTGGCTGGCAGGCTGGCAGGCTGTCCATGTAACCTTGTGCGCAAAGTAAAGATCGCAATTTTGGAGATAATTTGATAAAATTTGACACAAAGGTTCTACTTGGCATAGGACCACGAGGGAAGATAGGGGGAAATTTCTGCCTCTCAGAAACTATCAAACCGATTTTAATGAAATTTAAATCATAATTAGAAATATCTTTATATGGACACATAAGCTATGTAGTTTTTCAAAAATAGGACCACAAGGGGAGGTAGGGGCAGTTTTGTCTCACACAAACTTTCAAACCGATTTTAATGAAGTTTATAAACATAGATTTATCCATATTAATATGGGCACATAAGCATAATGTGTTTTTAAATACTGTGGTGTAGGGTATCATATAGTCGGGCTTGACCGACTATACTTTCTAACTTGTTTGTAATTGTATTTGTAACATTTATTAAATAAATAAATAAAATATAATAAACAGTTTAATGCAATTTATCATTTTGAATAGTTTTTTGCTTCACCTGTCAAATTTTCAAAATATTTGATAATGCCTTTTGCGTTTTAAGTGACGATATGTATGTACCCTTTCCACCAAGATTAAAATTAGAGGCAGACGTGGCTTTTCTTCAATCTGACTGGTTTCAGTAGCAAACTTTTCGGGACTTAATGCGATATAAATATATACAATCTGGTCCCCATCATATCTGGGGTCATCGAAAATCCAATTTCATCGGACAGACGGACTTCGTTCAATCAACGTCTGTACTTTATAGGGTCTTACATCAATATTGTAGAAATATCAAATGGAACGACAAACTTATACATATACAACATTTCCACCTGTAGTGAAGGGTTAAAAAAACAACAACATAATTGCCTCATACATAATCTTGCACATGGGAATGTATTAAAAATAGTGCTTAGCAACACACATGGTGTTTACGTTTGTATGTGTAAAGCAGGAATAAACTTGCTTAGTTTACATTGTTAAAATAACAGAAACGCAAAAGCCGAATGATTCAAAAAATACAAATATAGAATTGTACATGTGTTCAACTTGAGCAGAGTAATTGAGAAAGTGCCCATTACTGATTTTAAATCAGTGTTCGAATATTATTCAAACAATATTTAGCGCACGGTAGACACACCCAGGAACGATGTCTTTTATATAAGTGCTTGTGTATGAGTACACAGCTTTAAAAAGCGTTCACAGCTATTTTCACGAAAGTAATAAACATTATGAAGTATTCTGTTGCTCGTTTTAAAACAGTGCAATTTCAGTTGTAATGTAGACATACATAATATTTTAATGTTCTATACAAATTTTAGCAACGCTTCTCATTTGTATTGTTGTAATTGCCTCTGTGTACCTATATTGTGTACATAATATATTTTTGTACGAACTTTTAATTGTCCTTACCAACCAAAAGCGGGCCAAGCACAATTCAAGCGAACGAACATTAATCTGCTGAAATGAGCAAAACGAATTATAAGTGTTGATCGACCTTTTTTGATTACTCTTAATAGTTTTCTATATACAGGCTTTCAAGGTCATAATTTAATGTAAATAAACACAGAAAAAATTATTGGCAGTTTTTTTTCAATTAATAGTGATTTTTGAATTAAAAAATAAATTTGATTACGTTCTTAATTGATTGAATTAAAAAAAAATATTTTTTTTGAATTAAAATTTTGCTTGACTTTAAGCTTAATTTTAATTATAAGTTTAATTGAATCAATCAACTCGATTGTCTGAATTGAACACTTTGTTGCTTTCTGCTTGCTTTCCTCCCTCATCAACAGTTTGCGAAAAACATTACAAGTGCAACCAACATCTTTATAAGTTTGTTGTCTTTTCCCTTACAAGTACATACACACAAACACACATGTTTTTGTCATCAAAAAGAACAGTAAGCGTCGCGTGCAAAAAAAACTATCAACAAGTAAAAAATGAACTGAGATTTGTTATAGACGAATTACAATTATGACCACCACCAATGTCAATAATGAGCCTACATACATATGTATATTATGCGTTAAATAAAAGATCGCCTTGTGGCTGACCACAATGTTGACGGTGGTTGTGGTCGCAATCGAAATTTGGTGTTTATTTTCTTTGTTTGTTAATTCTTGAATTATTTTTGGCGTCATTTCATGTTGTGTGTTCAAAGTGAATAGGTGAAAAAAGTACAGCCAAATTACACAACAAAACGGTTTTTTGTTTTCAATCTTTAATACCCTGAAGAATCAGAGTTATTCTACAATTTTATACAAAGTTGTATGTATGAAATTCCTCTGTCAAAAAATCTTCCAAAATTTGTACAATTAAGCATGAGCTATTACAATTAAACAAATAAAGCATGTTATTTTTAGCCATATTTAAATAAAACATTTATTTTAAATATTATTATTTTGCTTCATTTAACCATCAACTGAATTGATTTAACAAACTTATTCAATTAACAATTTGTATTTCAAATACACTCTTTAATTTATTCAATTCTAAATTTAATCGATTTAATGCAAAAATTCAATTACTGTTTTAATCAATACAATTATTAAAATAATTAATTTTCTGTATTGTAATCAATTACGTTAGTAATTCATTCAATTAAAATATTGGTTTTTTTTTCAATTAATTTGTTAATTCATTCAATTAAAATATTGTTTAATATTAATAATTTTTTAAATTATTTTTGTAATTAAAATTTAAAAACTTTTTAATTGGAAAAATATCCTTGTTTTGCAATTTTTGCAAATTTGGGTAATTGTATAATCATTTCGGTGATAGGTGCAAAATTAAACAATTTTTTGCTTGTTTCAATTATTTTGGTGATCAAAACCGTTTTTTACTTTTTTCTGTGAAAGATTATTTATTTCCTTTTCAATAAAATTTCCAACTTCCTCAGGGATTGAGTTTTATTAAAATAATAATCTTTTTCGTCAGTCTACATCATTTATAAAATATATCACAGTATTTTGTATAGGTGGACAACACAACACCAAACTTAAAATATTAAACTAAATATATGTAAATTTAAAAATTATCATAGAAAATTTGTTCTTTTTGGATCACAGTTGTTATTATTACGAAGTTTGTGGTTTTTTATAAAAAAAACAGAACGCAATGAAATGTTCTTACTTGGTTTGGTACAGTATTCTTATTGTGTACGAAATTCACAAACATGAAACTATTTTTTTTTACTTCACAAACACTTTTAGCGTTTGTCTTACCATATTTCTACCGTACAGAACACTTAAGTACAGTATATAATGTTTTTTCCGAACTCTGTTTTAAATACACTGGAAATATTAAGACGCATACAACCTTCACACATACACATGACAAACTTTGCTTTACAGATAATCGAATAGAAAGGAAACTCTCTCTTAAAACAAAATAAAAAATTGTCCTTCAGAATGCCGTACGAGTAAAGTTACAATAGCAAAGTAAACCAATTTCTTACTAGCACATGGTTTTTTGACACCTGAATCAGATTTCTTTCCCTTTCTTTCATTCTAGTAATTTTCTATGCTTTGCATGCAGATGCAATTCGACACACACCCACAGTTTCATAAACACATGACAATAAATTAAAAGCTTTAACAATTATTTAAATGGACATTGCCACAAAATTAGTTTACAGCTTAACAGTAACAACAACAAAAAAATATATAAAAAAACACATTGGAACACAAAACTAAATGTTAAAATGGAAAACATTGACTAAATACACAGAACTATTATATACAAACATACATACATACATACATACATACATACATACATACATACATACATACATACATACACCCAAATGCAAGTAATGAACTAAACTGTTCTTTATAATTTAAATATAAATTTGTTGGTCGTACACAACATTGCGTACATATAACAAATTTGTTTAAGTATAAGTTTTTATGTGTGTGTGTGTGTGTTACATTAACAAATATTCTATTAAAATGTGTGCTAAATACACATCTCAGCACTTAAAATATAAACTAGCATACTCTTTTATAAACAGGGTGGCTCAAATGTTCCGTTGTTATTAATTTTATAAAAAACTTTTTTTATAAATTGTCTATTGTTCGACCTTTAAGCTTCGTTCACAATGGCAACAACAATTTCGTTTTTATACCCTTCACCACAGGTGGTGAATAGGGTATATATAAGTTTGCCATTCCGTTTGTAATTTCTATAATGTTGATGTTAGACCCTATAAATTATATATATTCTGGGTCCTTATGAGGAGCGAAGTCCGTTGAAATGGGTTTTCTGAAGACTCCATATATGATGGGGGCCAGGTTATTATACATTTATGTCACATATGGTCCGGAATTATTTGCTATTGAAATTCAGCAAGATCAGTCCACAAATGGCTGAGATATGAGTAAAAACCACGACTCCCTCAAATTTGTTCCTTAAAAGGTCCAATTAGACGTGACATTACCATACCAATACTGTATTATGAGTGGCTATGGTAATACAGTGTTGGTAATGTGGTTTTTTTGTTGTTTTTTTATACCCTTCACTACAAGTGGTGGATTAATGCATGTATATGATATGCCGCTCAAATAAAGAAACAAACTCATAGACTAAATATATTTTAATTTAACGCTTCTTTAGTAAAAGCATTCGTAGCCGCGTTGTTAAGTTCTCTCATTAGACTTATGATATTGCCAGTTCGAATCCCAAAAATAATTTTTTAATTTTTTTTATTAAATTTTTGTATGTTCTAAAAATCGATTTTAAGATTATTAAACGAATTTCAAACATTAACTTTGGCAAAAGAGGAAACGGGCTTAGGTACATATATAATTTTTTTGTTTTTTTATATTCTTCGACATGACGAAATGAAAAGTTGGCGTGGCTAAATTAATATTTATTTATACCTATCTAAAGAACGTTATTTATGTATATAACTTTTTGTTCTTATCTCATCATGGTGAAGGGTATATAAGATTCGGCATAGCCGAATATAGCACTCTTACTTGTTTCTTTTATCATATTTCTTCCCAAAGTATTTCATATATTTTCCTTTAATTTTTTAAACAAAAATGTAACTTGAGTTTTTTTAAAAAGTTGAGTCAACTACTACTTCAGCAACAATTTGTATGAAATTGTTTCTGACGTTTAAAATAATTTTGTTTGGTTTTGAATAAAAATTTTAACAAAATGTTCCAACAAATCATGAACGAAGCTTAAAAGGTAAATGTTAATAAAATGTTTTAAAAAATAAACAAAAATGTATAAAATATTGGTATAGTTCAATTATGGCGGCATGATATAACCCCCCAAAATATAACCCCCCAAAAAAATAATGAAATAACCCCCCAAAAGTTTGTACAGAGAACAACAAAAACGATTTTTGGGGGGTTATTTCATTTTGTTTGGGGTGTTTTATCATTTTTTTAATTGGAGTATTATTTCATATGAAATTATCCCCCAAAAAATCATTATGAAATAAAGCCCCAATATATTTTTTGGGGGATTATTTAATTTTCAAATTTATAATGAAAACGTTTTTGGGCGCAAGAATTTGTTATACAGAACACCGGCTTCGATAAAAGAAAAGCTGCCTTGCATAGCCGGCCTTAGGCCGAGCGCAATGGTTTTCTTCTATATGGTATACCAAACAGCGGCTTCGCTAACTAAAGCTTCTCTGCGTAGCCGGGTCGAGTCGGTATTTTTATACTATAGAGGAGAAAGCCCTTGCACTATGCAGAGAAGCTTAAGCTAGCGAAGCCGGTGTTTGTTATACCATAAAGGAAAAAGTCATTGCGCCCGGCCGCAGGCCGCATGATTCTTTAAAGCAAAACTGTATTACATATATTGGGCTCTTATTTCATATTAGAAATTGCGGTTCTATTTCATATGAAATAAGCCCCCAAAAATTAGGGAATTAGCTCATTTATGTTTGGGGCGTTATTTCATTCCGTGCTAATTTCATTTTAAAAATTGGGGCTTTACTGCATATGAAATAAAGCCCCACGCTTTTGGGGGTTATTTCATAATTTTTTTGGGTGGTTATATTTAGGGGGGTTATTTCATGCCGCCTTCGGCTGTAGGAAATATTGCCTAAAGAAAAATGGCCCAAAAAAAAAATGAAAAATCGCCCAAATAAAGAATCGCCCAAGCGAACATGAAAAATTACCCAAAATGGTATATATGAAATTTTGCCCAAAAAAAACGAAAAAGGGCCCAAAAAGAAAATGAAAAATGACCCAAAAAGCAAAAACGAATTTTTTCCCAAAAAAAAAAAATAAAAAATTACTCAATTTGCAAAAAAGTGTTTATTATTCATATAAATTTAGGTGACATGTCATAACGTCCAGTGTCGTAATGTTAGACTTTATGACTTTAAAGATACTAATTTTACCATAATATGGTTGTCGGTGACAAGGATTTGGTTAAATTAAACATAATATGGATAAAATATTTTTATAGCTTTTACTCCGCGTGTATATATTAAATATATATATCCAAAATAAGGATTTCATCTTCTAAAGTATAACAAATAGTGGCTTCGCTAACTAAAGCTTCTCTGTATAGCCGGCCTTCGGCCGGGCGCAAGGATTTTCTCCTTTATGGTCTAACAAAAACCGGTTTCGCTAAGTAAAGCTTCGAAAAACTGCCTTGTTTCCGAACAAGGCCGACTACGCAGAGAAGCTTTAGTTAGCGAAGCCGGTGTTTGTTATACCATAGAGGAGAAAATCCTTGCGCCCGGCCGAAGGCCGTCTATACAGAGAAGCTTTAGTCAGCGAAGCCAGTATTTGTTATACCATAGAAGAGAAAATCCTTCTTTTCGATATATATGTATATATTTAATATATACACCCAGAGAAAAAGCTACAAAACCATTTTTAAAAAAATTCTACCCATATTATGTTTAATTGAACCAAATCATTGCCGCCGACAACCATATTATGGTTAAATTAGTTTCTTGAAAAATAGTTTTGTTGTTTGCAACTGTAATAAAAATGGTTTTCTCTGCTATGTAAGATTATGGTAGAATTTTAAAAATTAAAAATGGCCCCAAAAAATGGGCTGTTTTTCATACAACATTTAAAAAACGAAATATCACCCAACAATAACGAAAAATAGTCCAAAAATTTTGGGCCTGATTTCATATGAAAAATGCAATTTTATTGGGCGATTTTTCATTTTTTTTTTTTTTGGGCGATTTTTCTTTGGGCGATATTTCCTACAGCCGCCGCCTTCAATTATGATCAAACAATATATCGGCCAATGGTCGCCGCGACCTCGGTGGAACACTTCTATCCGATGGTTTGAGGTTCTATGCCTTTAATGTGCCGAATTATCTCATTCTTTAGCTCTTGAATTGTTGCTGGCTTATTGACGTACACCTTTTCTTTCAAATAACGCCAAAGAATGATACCGCCAGCCAATAAACCGCACCAAACAGTCACTCTTTGTGGGTGCATTGGTTTTTCGACAATCACTGTTGTATTATCATTCGCCCAAATGCGGCAATTCTGCTTATTGACGAATCCACTGAGGTGAAAATGTGCCTCATCACTGAAGATGACTTTGTTCGAAAATTGATCGTTCACTGTTGCCATTTTTTGCCACCATTCTGACCATTGAGAACGTTTGAAATGGTCAAGAGGCCTTAGTTCTTGAGTCAATTACACCTTGTAAGCGTGTTAATTAAATTCTTTATGCATAATGCTCATCAACGACGAGCGTGAGTGGTGCAATTGTTGGGCAGGACGACGAGTTGAGGGTGACGCACACTGGTTCAAGAGCGGCATTAATTAATTTTTTTTCATGTCTGCTGATCTACCTCTTTTTTCCACAGTTTGTAATAAACACTCTAATTATCAAGTGTCCAAAATATTAGGCTTATAGCTTTATTACTTTTTTGTCCAGAGACATTCAAAGTTGACCTAAGTGAATGCGTTTGAAATGGCCGTATAATATATGCTACTTTCTATCGCTTCATGCTTTTAAAATACTCTTGTTACAACACTACAATAATTTTTTTTTTCAATTGGATGTTATAAATTATATATATGCAAATAAAAAAAATTTTGGAAATTAAAAAAAAAAAATTCTTTTACTACTATAAATTGTCCAAAAATATTTATTTTCTCCAACTTCTATGGCTTGCATATATTGATCTCCAACGACCTCTTGCCTGAGACTTATATCAAATTAAAGCTTAAAGCTAACGATACTCAAAAGTTCAGCTGCCCATTTTTGCCCCTAAGCAATTCCGGTGTAAAAAACTAAAAAAAATTGGGACAAATTTTATTCACAAGCATGGTATTGCGCATAGGAATGGGCAAAAATATCAATATTTAAAAAAAAATCGATAAATATCGCCGATATTTAAAAAAAAACATGGTGAATACCATAAAAAATTCAATGATCCAAATTTAAGTGACAAAAATATTTTTTAACAAGCATTGTTCCTCTCAATTTGAAATGTATTGATGGCACAAATGATTACTGGCGAAAAACAAGGCCATCTTCAACAACTTTTTGTAGGCCAATACAATTTGAATTTGTAAAAAAACGGCAAATGTTATATCTGAAGAAGTTGAAAGAGTGCAAAACGAAATTAAAGATTTGAAAAAACTGTTGTTAACATTTATGACAAAAGTTTTGAAATTTTACATACTCCTGTTTTAACCTTGATTGATGGAAAAGTTTCGAATACAATCATACAAACATCAGGAATGGCTGTATGTTTTATATGTCAAGCTAAGCCAAGCGAAATGAACAATTTGGATGTATTAAGGACAAACCCAGTTTCGGAAGAAGAGCTTCAGTTTGGAGTTTCCCTTTATATGCGAGAATAAAATTTATGGAGTGCATATTGCATATAGCATACAACAAAAGTTTTTCAAAGTGGAGAGTAACAAAAGATACAAAACATGAAAGAGAAGTATCAAAAGCGCAAATCCAAAGGAATTTGAAATTGGTTCTAGGCATAAATGTGGACATGGTTAAACAAGGAATGGGCTCAACGAACGAAGGCAATACCTCTAGACGATTGAAGATGTCATGCATATGTTACTTGCGAGAAGGATATATTGGAATTTCCTGCTGAAGTAAAAAATTTGTTATGTTAGTAAAGGAACACCAATTACTTTGTTTTTAAAATTTTGTTTTAATATTTTCTTTTATTTATTTACAGATATTTTCATTGAATATGGGCGTGACTGTTGCTGCATTTTATTTATATTTTAATCAAATAAAAAACACGAAAATTTAAACCTGTGTAGCTGTTTTAATCGATCTTGCTTTGCTAATAAGGAAAATATTGGATATTTTGTGGTCATTTTGTGTGAGAGGTAGGCGTTGTTAGCAGATTTTTGATAAAATTGCAATGAGCAAAAAATTGTGACTCTACAATGATTTTTAACTTTTGTGTTATATGGGAAGTAGGCGTGGTTGTGCTCGGATTTTCTTCATATTTGCAGTATTCTTTTATCACAACCAAATATTAGTCCATGCCGAAATTCAAGGCTCTGAACGAAAAATGTTGACTCTATAATGATTTTTAACTTTTGTGTTATATGGGAAGTAGGCGTGGTTGTGCTCGGATTTTCTTCATATTAACAGTATTCTTTTATTATAACCAAATATTAGTCCATGCCGAAATTCAAGGCTCTGAACGAAAAATTTTGACTCTATAATGATTTTTAACTTTTGTGTTATATGGGAAGTAGGCGTGGTTGTGCTCAGATTTTCTTCATTTTTGCAGCATTCTTTTATCACAACCAAATATTAGTCCATGCCGAAATTCAAGGCTCTGAACGAAAAATGTTGACTCTATAATGATTTTTAACTTTTGTGTTATATGGGAAGTAGGCGTGGTTGTGCTCGGATTTTCTTCATATTTACAGTATTCTTTTATTACAACCAAATATTAGTCCATGCCGAAATTCAAGGCTCTGAACGAAAAATTTTGACTCTATAATGATTTTTAACTTTTGTGTTATATGGGAAGTAGGCGTGGTTGTGCTCAGATTTTCTTCATTTTTGCAGCATTCTTTTATCACAACCAAATATTAGTCCATGCCGAAATTCAAGGCTCTGAACGAAAAATGTTGACTCTATAATGATTTTTAACTTTTGTGTTATATGGGAAGTAGGCGTGGTTGTGCTCGGATTTTCTTCATTTTTGCAGCATTCTTTTACCACAACCAAATATTAGTCCATGCAGAAGTTCAAGGCTCTGAACGAAAAATGTTGACTCTATAATGATTTTTAACTTTTGTGTTATATGGGAAGTAGGCGAGGTTGTGCTCGGATTTTCTTCCTTTTTGCAGCATTCTTTTATCTCAACCAAATATTAGTCCATGCCGAAATTCAAGGCTCTGAACGAAAAATGTTGACTCTATAATGATTTTTAACTTTTGTGTTATATGGGAAGTAGGCGTGGTTGTGCTCGGATTTTCTTCATTTTTGCAGCATTCTTTTATCACAACCATATATTAGTCCACGCCGAAATTCAAGGCTCTGAACGAAAAATGTTGACACTATAATGATTTTTAACTTTTGTGTTATATGGGAAGTAGGCGTGCTTGTGCTCGGATTTTCTTCATTTTTGCAGCATTTTTTTATCACAAGAAAATATTTGTCCGTACCGAAATTCAAGGCTCTACCATGTTTCCTTATATTTAATGCCGCCAATCGTATGAAGCTGAACCACTGTGTGACGGCTCTTCAGCCACACTATAGCGAACAGCAGCAATATTTTCTGCACGATCATGCACTGGTGTTTTTACATCTCCTACAGACCCGGTGTGCTCAAATACTTGTACGATTTTTCCGATTGTACGCACATTTAGGCGATTAAATTGACCGAAAAAATCTCGAAGTTCACAAAATACATTTTGTTTTGAACGCCCATTTTCATAATAAGCGTTGCTCGATTGTGTAACTTTCCATGGTTCAAATTAAGAAATGGCAAATTAAATGCAGAAAAAACTTGACGTTTAAGTGTGGTTCACATTCAACATCGGCCCTTAAAATTTAACCACCCTTTATAATTTTGTTGTGGGAAAAATATGCAAAGATTTTCTGAATTGAAAATATGTGTGGTTGCAAAAAAAATTTTTTCTCCATTATGAACACCACTGAAAATGTTGCTGCCTATTGTGAACGAAGCTTATCATTTAAATTTATTATTTTGTTTTGTCTTCAATCCAAATAAAAAAAAAATCTTTATAAAATAAATACCTAAGTATATTTTTTTATCTCTATCCGTTTACTCTAACCTCTAGACTAAAACAATCCAATAAAGACTTCACCTCTTTTTTCAAAAATAATAGCTTCTTTCACTCATTATTTTGTAGCTTTCTTCTATAACTAATTATTTTTCAGATGTATGCAGATAAAAAATATTGACTTACTTTTTAATGCGTCCATTTTGTGACATCCCTTGTAAAATTCATTGATTTTTTCTGTAGAATTGTAAGTAGTATTTCTACTTTTTTCTAATAACTCAACACATTATTTTGTAGGCGAAATTTTGACTGGGAAATTTTAATAATTGCCCGGTATTGAATGACATTCATACATAGTTTTCGTAAAAAATAAAGACCATAAAGTCTTTACTAAAGTTATTCCACAGCATACTGCGCTTCTTTGTGGGGGCATTTGTTTGCTCAAAAACTATTTTTGAATTGCGGGCGTCCCATATTTTAGTTCTCGCAATGGATAAATTTTCAGTGCACTGCGTGTGTTTTAAACATGAAAGAACATTTCGATATTATTTTTTCTCTGAAGAATCAAATACTGGAGCCAAATTACAGCACTCGATATCGTTCGAGTTTAGAAAACAATTTAAATGGAATTTTCGATCGAAAATTGGCCCAAGACTTTTTAAATAAAATTTCGAAATTTAACAAAGATAGTTGAAAAACAAAAGAGAGAAATGTGTGAAACAGTTTTTTTCTAATTAAATCTAACTTATACGCCACCCTGTAACAATATGCTTTTAAATACACATAATGCCAACATGTTTGTATATCCTTTAAGTTTTGAAATATTTTTGCACAATTCATATACAAATTTTAATACCAGTAAAAAAACATACCAGTTGCTTGGATTTGCATGACTTTTATTTTGTTTTATTTTTGTTGCACTCATCTGTGAAAATTAGGACATAACTAATTTTTAAACAAGAAGAAAATTGTATATTTAGGGTTTTGAAAATAACCAATTCTTTAAATTCAAAATTACAATTTTTTAAAACCTTTCCTTTAGCTTCACTTCGGAAAATCAAATCTTGTAACGTTAATTTAACCGCCTTATACTCAATGCAAATGGATGAAACTTTGCAGGCATACATATTCCCGATGACAATTCATGAATACATGGGCGTAGCCGGGATAAAATCTAGGGGGGGGGGCAAATTTTTTTTTTTTTTTTTTTTTTGGTAAAATGCTTTTTTGACCGCCTTGTACCAAATGCAAATGGATGAAACTTTGCAGGCATGCATATTCCCGATGACAATACACGAATACAATGGGCGTAGCCAGGATAAAATCTTGGGGGAGGGCAACATTTTTTTGAAATATTCTTTTTTAAGAAAAGCGTTTCTTAAAAAAAATTTTTTAAGTGTTCTTATTTTAAATGATTTTTAATTATTTTGTTATAAAAACTTAAAGAATTTTATTGTTTGAGTACTTAAACAAAACTTATCCAAAACGTGAGATTAATTGGTCACCAAACTCGCCTCTCAACAGGTTCATAGCATCGATCGGTGCGACATGTGGCACCGTTTTGTTTAAACCGCATGTCAACCAAGTCTTATTATTCTATTTTCAGAAATCGGGTAATCCCCGCACTGTACCTTGCTCAAGTCATTGTAACCCTGCGACTTGAAATATTGCGATCTCCGTTGACTCTGGCCTATACAGCAGCAATATTCTCCTCGTTACGCACTCTTTGCATACGAGTTGGTGGATTAATGTCAAATAAGGTGAAACTGATTGAATAGCCTGTTCGGAGGGCTGAACATGACGACCTTAAAATAAATGTATTTTACGAAACACATTTCTCCACACCTCGAATTTTGTGCTTAAATTCAATGACTTTCAAGCCTTGTTCGTTTGTTAATCTATTTACGGTGAAATGCCAAGCCTTACTAAGCATTTCTGGCATTGATACATGAAGAAATCTTATTTTTACACTGAAAATATTTCCACTGTAAAATAGCAAAAAAAATTACCCTTTAAATAGAACCCAGAGATAAACATTAAAACAATTAAAGAATGACATGTACGCCATAATGGTTGCTGAAATAAGTTTCACAAATTTTTCTGTATTGACAAAAATAAAACGAAAGAAATAAAAGAGATTTATTCAGGTGGTCAGTCAGTGCAATATTGTAGTTTAAAAAAAGTCTAAGCAAATATTAATTGTATCCTTTAATAACATTTTTGGTTAATTATAAATATTTTTTTTTTTTTGAACAACTTTTGCTTTTAATCTTGTTTACTATGAATAGTTTAATAAACACCAGACACAATTACAAAATTTTTGTAAATAAAGTAAAACTTTTTAAATTAAATAAAAATAAAACATGCCAACGAATTCTTTTACATAATTAAACTTTTTTTATGAAAACTAGTCTTGACCCTTTAAATGTTTTTTTTCTCGTGGTTGCTTTTATTTCTATCAAAAATATATCCATGTCTAGCTCATCTTTGCCCAAAAAAAAAAAAAAAATAAGGTTAAAAAAATATTTTGGCAAAAACGATGACTACATAGAAAACAGCAAGTTTAGGAAACAAACAAAAATTCTTGGAACGGAACCATGCACTGCCAGACACAGTCAATACTGTACTTTAACCAAATGCCAGTTTACCACACTAACATTCCCATATAAATACCAACAGTATTCTTCCACTACTATTTTATTTGCCAAGCTAGTTAAAAACATAAACTTAGAACGGTTATTTGAATACTTTTCTAGAGATACTTCCTTTAAAAAAAACGACCCACTCACTCATTCATGGTCGAGAGTACAAACAATTTTTTCCAAATTTTAAATGTTACCACCATTTTGTATGAAACCAACTTAACTAAATTAAAAAAGAGAATATATATGCAATAATATGCAAAAAACCTAAAAGGAAAGAATCAAGCACAAGTGCAAACACTCATACGAATTCAACACACAAATGCGAATAAGAGAAAGAAATAAAAGTTCATACTCGTAGAGAAAATAAACCGGAAATTCAGTTTTTGTCAAAAAAAAAAAAAAAAAACAAAATTAAACGGAGGTTGTTGTTTGTGCACGAGTATTGAAAATGGCTGTGTTCGTATGTGTTGTATTTAAAATGGTAGTGGTGTATATTCCTAGAAAAAGGGAAATACCAGTAGAATTTGTTTTTTTTTTTTTTTTTTTCTTCAAAAAACAGACATTGGTTTTGAAATAACTTAAATCGTATAGAAATTTAAATTATTTGGAAATAAAAAATACTTTTATGAATGTTTAAAAATCTGTTTAAAAAAACTGATTTAATTTTTTTACATTTTGATTTCACAAGTAGAGCAACCTGTAAGGCAATTCTGTAATTTTTCAAATTTGTCTACCGATATCGTTAAAGGCTGTTCTACACTTTAATACAAGTCTTAAGTATTTGGATGAAAATAATTTCCTGATCTAATAATTGTTTAAAAATTTAAAAAAAAAACAATAACATTTTATCATGACAGGCTTGTTTTTTCCCAACATACGTAAAACTTGTGTGATAGTGTAAACTACCCTGGAATTACGAGAAATCTCGGTTCTTTTAACGAATTTGTTATTCTCTTTATTGAGTTAAAAGATATTTTGCGCATAGAAGCATAGAAGCTAGCTTTCCCTCAACAATAAATTTCAGTGTATTTATCAAATATGAAAAACTGGGAATTTAGCACGCCATACGGAAATCGTATTAATAATAAAAGATATTTTCCATAGGCAGTATAAACCGCAAATATCGGTAATAATGTAAAAACGTCAAAGTTGAAATGTTTTAATATTAATGAAAAAAAATATACAAAATAAAGTCGCTTGAAACATTTTTATAAATAAAACATGAATTAAATCTAGCAACAGAACAACATAAATCTGCGCGCCAAGCGTAACAATTTGTAGCGCCTAGCTTTAACGTTGAAAAAGCATTCTTAATTAAGAACGTCAACGTTGTGTCCTAAACAGCTGTGTTAACTTATCTTGTTAAATGAAACCCACTAAATAGAAATAAGAATGGAGATAATACCGCTAGATAAGCCAACTTCACTACTTAATTCGCAGTTAAAATCAGATTTATTAATTATAAAGGCGACACGAAAAAAGGCCCAGTTAAGAAAATGAAATAAGAACCAATAAGAATGGGTGAATTACTTTTTTGGGTTTTGTTTTCATTTTTAAATTACTAGCCATGCCTGCGACTTTGCCCGACTAGAACAAATTTTTGACTAACTATTTAAAAATAAAAAGCCTGTGTGTATTATTGTATGTAGATTGATCTACAAACATATATTAACAATTTTGTCTAAATCGGTAAGAAATTGCTAATGGCTTTGTTTCTCTTTTGAGTACACGCAGAGAAAAAACATGTTTTAATATGGTCAACACCAACAACACTATTTCTAAAAAAAATTTTAAACATATTATGTTTAACTTTACCATATTATAGTCACCGACAACCACAACTATATTATGGTTGCCTCCAAACATGTTATGGTTAATAATAACAAAAATATGTTTAACATTTACAATAGCATTGTTGGTTTTCAGTTAATTTTACCATAATATGGTTGTCGGTGACAATAATATGGTTAAATTAAACATAATCAGCCGTATTCATATAAACTTATTGATGATTAATTAACCATATATAAGGAAAAATTGCTAAAGTTGTATTCATAAACGGAAAATGGTCTATTGAACCTTTAATAAACCATTCATAAAGTAAGAAAATTTATTGTTGGATTTACCCTTCTTTAAACCAAAAAAAAATTACATTTTGATAAATGTTTGCATTTGATGATATTATTTTTGTGAAATATGTT
Source organism: Pollenia angustigena (assembly GCA_930367215.1). Taxonomy (NCBI): domain Eukaryota; kingdom Metazoa; phylum Arthropoda; class Insecta; order Diptera; family Polleniidae; genus Pollenia; species Pollenia angustigena. Next base: position 277,512,393 of record OV884056.1, read on the forward strand.
TAAAAATAATGGAAAAAAACGTTTTATTTATTAATATGGAGATGTTTAATACAATTAATTATTGTTATTCTTTTATTTTAGACAATCAATTTAAAGTTATATTGTAAAATATTTTAAAAATGTGTTATATGATTTAAATGAACGCGTACAGAGGCAAATGCCGATATTCGCTTGAATTATTTTTAAAATTATTGCAATTAGTTTTTTTAATGTTTAAAAGAACGAATTGTTGTTCAAAAATTAAAAAAATAAGGAACATAACCAATCAAAATAATAGTGATGCAAATAAAAGGTAAACAAACTTTTCATTCGAATACTTTCTTATCGTTTATTTAAAAAAAGGTCCAAACAAACATTTTTATAATACCTTTCGGTAAACTGTTGTTCAGAAACTAAAATAATATGTATTTTTATATTATAAGAATAAATTTTAAGATCTTAAATTATAAAAATATATATTAATTATAAAATATTATGTTAACCGAATAGAAGTTTCATGCATCACTAGCAATAAAATGGCAGCAAAATATAAAGAAGGTTGCCATACTATAGCACAAAATCGCCACAAACACTTAATAGTAAAAGAGATGTTATTGTGCGTTTATGAATACAAATTTTTATAGGAGGTTTATAAGACAAAAAGCGTTTGATAGTTATTACATACCATAAGCTTAAAATAAGAACTTTTTATGAATACGGCTGAATATGTTTAAAATTTTCTTTAAATATAGTTTTGTTGGAGGTGACCATAAGTAAACATGTTTTTTCTGTGCGTGTACGGAGACTATTGCTTTAATAGATCTCTTATAAAACGAAAATTTATATTTTCCGATGTTTAGCGCCCCGAACCCTGTCCAATATTAACTGAAATTCAAAAAGAACCAGCTAAAGAACAAAAAAGTACCTTCTTATAGATATGGGTAATTCCAAAGTGTTGAACGTGACAGTCGTACGCATCAAAAATGCAATAACATTTTAAGCAAAAAATATTTTTACGTTTTCTTAACCCTTAAATTATACCACTAAGAAAGCATTGTTATCTATGCTAAAGTTTATGGAGGGCACGATTCTAGGTCAAAGATAATGGCAAAAGAAGTAGCGGTTAGATGTATAGAAGGCGTAATTCAGCGAAACATGACACAATTTTTTAATCCAACTACTTTCAGAATTTTACGTAGCAATGTTACATTAAAATGTCTTGGTTTGATTCCAAAATCTTCTGTATTTTCTTTTTTTTAAGCCAAAATCTGGGTCGATACGTGACATTTCGAACGTGCAAATTTTTCCGTTATAATTTAACTGAATAATGATCAAAATAAAATAAAAATTTACCGTTAATCCGAATAACATATTTCTCTTTGATCTCTTGAATTTTTTTGGAATAATTTTTATCAAATATCACCTCTTTTAACAAAGATAAATATTAAAGAAAACATACAATAAAACATTCTCACATATAAGAAATTACGTTTGCACAACTTTGCAGACTGATTGTTCATCTAAGTGGACAAATTTATGGCAAAATTTATAAAATTAGTAAAATCTAAATTTTTTTCTCTATAACAATATCGTTAAATAATCAGCTTTTAATAACTTTTAAATTTTCGGCCACGGTGGACCTTTTGACGGAAATGCCCATATTCATCCGCTCAGGACATTGCATGTCTAATTTTATATTTCTAGCTCAAATATTAACGTCAATAAAAAAAAATACCAGTTGTAGAACGAAAAACACTAAAAAGATCCCCCCATACAGATCCTCATTCATTCAGGACGTTGCATGTAAAATTTAATACTTTTAGGTCCAACACTAACGAAAATTCAAAAAGTATCAATAAGCTTATCACTGAGGATATTGCATGTTGAATTTTATTTCTAGGTCCAGTGTTAATGGTAATTAAAAAAGTACCAGTTCTGGAACCAAAAAGCTAAAGAAAGAAATTAAATTTCCCGTATTAATCCTTTTTGGTCCTTTTTTTCTCCCCATTGAAGTATCAAAAACTTCAGTAGAAGTATAATTTCATGTAAAAAAGTACCAAAAATCGTTTCGATTATCACCCCTTAAACGTTCAAATTTCGAAAAAGTACCAAATTCGTATTTGTATTTTTTTGATAAATTTCGAATGTCATATAACTGTTTATTGCTTTAAAAGAAAAAAAGTACCAAAATACAGGTAAACAGGTAAATTACTCCCTAAATTCGGCGAATTTCAAAAAAGTACCAGATTTTTCAAAAAAAAAAAAAACGAAAAGTATAAAATTTTTTTCTATCTCTTTTAGTTTTGGAGATATGAGTGAGGTAAGTTCTCTTCTAAGACGTCAACTAATATATTCTGAGCATCGATGGCTTAGCGCCCCTCGGCCCTATACTAAGCACTTTAGTGGAACCTTATATGGCATTTGTTCATTATTTGAACAAATTTTCTAAATCAGACCGGCAGTTCCGGAGACTACCTGTAGCAAACATACAAACTTTTCAGCTCTATAACATTAGTAAAGCTGAAATTATACCCACAAACAATTTTTTTAACAACAAAACTAATTGGGATTCATTTTATTTGGGACTTATTTCATTTTCTTAAAACTCAATTTTGTTTAAAAAATTTTCACACTGCAAAAAGTGACCCCTGCCGAAGGATGGCTATGCAAAGACGCTTTGGTAAGCGAAGCCAATGTTGATATACCATAGTACGTTGTGTATTAGCATGAATATTGTTGATAGATAGAAAACGCTTGACGTAATTAACAATTATCAGCCGAACGATGTCAAACGCTAACTTTTTCCTCTACTTAAAAATAATTTAATTAAAAAATCAAGCATAACATGTATTTTCATATAAGTTAACTTAAGATGAAAGGCCAGATGAATGTGCTAAGCTCTTAACTACACTATTGGGGGATTTATAAGGTGTCATAAAGTCATATGTCTTAAAATAATAACATGAAAAAATACGACTGTTGTGAACAACCCCTTATAATTCCATGTGCTATTTTGAATTAACATCAGCTGATTTAAAAACAAACATAAAAAATAAATATTTTTACCTAAAATAAAAATATTTTTTAATTCTAATCCATGAATTAATAAACTAAATTAGATTATTAAATTAGACTATTTTCCATTTTTCAGACGCAAATCACAAATAAATTTTATATTGTTTAGTGGAAACTCAAACTTGTCTTTAGACAACAAAATTCTTTTATACAAGTCCATCATAAAACCAATATGGACATATGGCATCCAATTATGGGGTACTGCATGTGCATCTAACATCCAAAAGCTTCAAAGAAGACAGTCTAGAATATAACGACAAATTGTCTGCGCCCCATGGTATATACGTAATGATATTATCCACAGAGATCTCAACGTCCCCACTATCCAGGAGGAAATTAAAAAATATTCAATAAGTTACATCGATAAACTAATGGCCCTCCCTAACTACCTCGCTCGGGGTCTGCTTCAGTTCGAAGGTCACCAGAGGCTAAAAAGAACCGATACTTTGAGCCTAACTAGAAGAAATTTTTAAAATTTGAATACAGCAGTTAGTGGTTACACTGGTAACAACTAATAAACAACAAATAGAATTTAGATTTGAATACATATTGTAAATTTCGATAAGAAAGATTCAATAATAAAACTTAATTTAAAAAAAAAAAAAAAAAAAAATATTGTTTATTTATTAAACAGCAGCTTCCTTAGCCGATCTAATTTTACGCCGCAAGTAGTTTGTTGCTAAAATTGCTAGCCGCAGGTTAAATTCGATATAAACCGGATAAAACTATACCATCAACGGCGACGGCTACAAAAACTAATGCGGATCGGCGCATGTCTCTTCTGATAAATTACGACTGCACAATAAACATAGCAAACAAAATTCTATAAATTTAAGACACTGTTTGTTTACAAAGCAACAAAAATATATTAAAACCATTGTAAAATGTTAGAGCATTATGACAACACAAAATGATAGCACAACTTGTGAATACCCCATATATTTATTATAATTATTAAAAACGCCGATTACGTCTTGTAATGGACACCAGGGATGGGAAACCCGCTGCCTTCGGTTCAGACGTGAACATTATTGTAAAATATTCATATTAACTGAACAATAAATATACAAATCGATGGACAATTCAAGCGAGCGTAATAGCTTTTATACACATTTTCACACCATTATTAAAGATTATGAGACCAAACACATGATAATCAGTATTTTGTTCTGTTTTAATTTTATGGTTTAATGTACATTTTTATTTCTCATTTGACAATAAATAAATGGATTACTTTAGAAAAATAAATTAATTAAATAAACTCTTATCTTTGCTGTATATGTTTTAAAATTTAAGGTAGGAGGGAACTTCCCATACAAAGACAATATAGATTTTTGTATATCTGGAGAACGAAAAGAGACATAGTTTTCAAATGAGGTATCGGGTGATTTTTTAGCTATTATCGTTTTGGCAACACTGGTTTAAACAGCTGACGCACGTTTCGTGTTTTGTTTCACTGTCAAACATCTTCAGTTTGGTCTATTATTTAACCATGAATCGTCTTACAAATGAAAAACGCTTGCAAATTATTGAATTTTATTATCAAAATACGCACTCTGTAAAGAAAGTTCATCGCGCGGTTCTTGTGTTCAGCGACGAAGCTAATTTTTGGGTACGTTAAAAAGCAGAATTTTCGATTTTGGAGTGAAGATCAGCCAGAAGCATTGCAAGAGCTACCAATGCATCCAGAAAAGGTCACAGTTTGGTGCGGTTTATGGGCTGGTGGCATCATTTGACCGTACTTCTTCAAAGATGATGCGAATCGTAACGTAACTGTGAATGGTGAGCGCTACCGTGAGATCATATCCAGCTTTTTTTTTGCTCAAAATGCAAGAGCTTGGCTTGCATGACATGTGGTTTCAACAAGACGCTGCCACATGCCACACAGCACTCTTAACAATGGACTTGTTGAGAGGCGAGTTCGGCTAACATTTTATTTCACGTTCGGGACCGGTCAATTAGCCGCCTAGTTCGTGCGATTTAAAGCTCATGTCTATACACACATGCCCGCTTCAATTGACGCATTGGAAGACAACATTGAAGCATTTATTCATGAGATACCGGCCGAAATGTTGGAAAGAGTATGCCAAAATTGGCCTAAGCGGATGGACCATTTGAGGCGCAGTCACGGTCAACATTTGCATGAAATAATCTTCCAACATTAAATTATATGGATCGTACTATCGATTCAAATAAAGATTTAAGGCATTTTTCTGAACTTTATGTGTTTTTTTTTAAATTTCCTATAGCTCTTAAAAAAATCACCCATTAAAATCATCATAGTTATCAACACAAAACATCCTACAAAATGTGGGCAGGATTAGAGAAGTGGGCATGGCACAAAATATATTTATTTGTACCTTAAGAACGGTAAGAGAAAAATTGAAAATTTGGAACACATCGACTCTAAAAAAAGGCGCGATTGGAGAAGTGGGAGTGGTACCTTTCATACATATATAATATAAATTTCTGTATATCTGGAGAACCGTAGCAGTTAAAGTTTTCAAATGTGGTACAAATAACTTCGATGATAAGGAATGCCACCTGCAAAAAGTGGGCGGGCTTGCAGAAGTGGGCATGGTACAAAATTTCTTTATATCTGGAAAATTGTAGAAGAAAAATTGTCCAAATTTGGTACACATAGCTGGTTTTTAGTTCTGTTTGATAATGTGTGTTAGTGGGTGAGTGGTCTAAGACGCTACTTTACGTACGATGAAGGGTATTAAAGATTTGGCATAGACGAATAAAGTACTATTGTTTAATATAACAATGACACATCTGAGTTTTGCAAGGGGGTTAATAAAGTTAAGATCATAACTTTTTCAGAATAAACGATATATTTTGTGTTAGAACGATATTTTTTAATTTTGATCGAAAACTACTAGTACGGCTCTACTGAAGAACATAATTTTATGAATTATTACACTTTTGATGTAGGTGAGCGATATAAATATATTTGTTTTGTAGTGTTTTTTTTTTTTTTTTTTTTTTGTGTTATTTTATGTGCTGCCTTGGACTACTTCTGTAAGAACAGACATAAAACAAAGCAACAAAATGAAACCAAAAAATAATATTATTTTCCCAGTATTTTATAGACAACTTTGAAATATTAAAATGCCAAATAAAACAAGACTAACTACTTAAATGGAAAAGAACAACTTTTAATAAAAACTTTTTCATGTTTTTATAGTTGAGTGTAGTTTTATTTAGTTGAAACGAAAAATAACAACAATAATTTTTGTTACGTACATTTTTTAAAGCTTAAATGCAAACGAAAAATAAATATTTGGGAAGCAGTGAACAAAGTTCGTGTGCTCCTTCATGTAATTCTAAAGGTGAAAGTACATAACACGCGTTAGTTCGTCGACAAGTATCGTGCGTTTATAAACTTTAGCGCGTCAAAAACTGCAAGTTACAAAACACGCGTTACAAAAGCCATTCCTGTCAGCTGTTTTTTATTTGTTTACTTATTTGTGCATTAAAAACGGGTTCGAAAGTATATCAAGATTTTGTTATTTTATCAAATTTATTCTTTTTATATAAATATTGTATGTTTTTTAAGCTCTTCAATAAGTTTTTCTTTCATGATTCACAAATTTGTTAAATTATTCTTTTTATTGTCAGCTGATAACTTGTCAAAAACACACAACGCGTTAAAAAGTTCAAAGTTAGCCAACTTTCTGGCGCAAACGCGTCAATATATTTTGCATGTAGCTTGTTCTACGAAAATACACTAGTTTAACCTTTTTTGACAGAAGATGACAGAGCGCGCGCGCAGTAACGCGTTTTATGTACTTCTACCTTAACCGACTGAGGGATAACAGTTTACGGAATTAAGTTTTAGAATCTGATAATGCGTATTATATGACAATAATTTATTGACCACTAATAATTGTTTGTTATTAAATTTACAATAGTATTTTTATCTTCATAACAGCTTGTGCTCCAGCAACTAGTGCAAAAAGCCTAATTGCACATTAAGCAGATACGATCATAATGTTACAGTCAAAAAATTTAGGTACAAAAAAACTAAAATTTTTTAATAGCAAACAAACAAAGAACTTATTTTAGACCTAATATTTTTTTTACTTGTTTCTTAAAACAATCTTTTTTATATTCAATATGAATGTTCTGTTTACCAGTTTAAGCAAATACCGGTTAAAATTAAGTACTTAATACTTTTTACTCACCAAAAAGAACTTTTTAATATACCTTTTAACCAGATAAATTTGTGAGAAAATCGTAAGTTTCCTGAGAAAAAATAAAAAAAATCGTCTTTATCGTTTCGAAAAATCGTCATAAAAAATCGGACAACTTAAAATATAGTTTTTTCAATCAATTTTTGTTCGATTTTTATAAAAAAAAGATACAAACAAAAACATAATTACTTCAGACCCAGCTAGCATTTTCAGTCGTATAAGAGCTACTGGGAGGCTCATGAAGAGTGTCTTTGATCGTCGACGACCGCATATTTTAATCATAGAAGTTTGCTCACACGGGAAAAACTGTAACACGAGTGAGATTCTTCCATAGCACAGCGAAAGACTTCTTCAATCGTTGTGGGAATCAATTCAGATAGTTGTGGGTAAAGATAATCTAACGAGGCTTTCATGTCAAGGATCGTATGAGACTCATGTAGATATTCTCTTACAACTCGTGAAATGCTTGCCGTATAATTGTTGAAAATATGATTTATACACCGAGCCGTAAAAGGTTAATTCGATGATGGTTCGATGGTGGATTGTTTTTGTACTCTGAAAATAGTCAAAGCTTTTCTTAAGACTTGCATATTACAGCCGTACCTAAACAAAAGCGGCAAGCGTTTTCTAGTTTTTGAATAGAGCGGCCTGAACGCATTGCAATTGGAAAAACCGATTTGGACAGCTCATTTAGTAGTGAATGGCAATTTAGCTATTTTTTGGTCAATCTAGCGTTTTTATCTCTATTTTTATTTATAATTCGTGGGTTTTTTTAACAAGAACGCTATCACTACTGTTTGTGAAACAACGTTGATGCTCTTGAACATTCCAAGATTAAAAAACGAAATTGTCAGAAAATGTAATGTTTGATTCAGACTTTGGAGACTGAAGAAATCGCCACTTTTTAGAAAAAAATCAGCAAATCGGCACTTTGCTAATCTCCGAACAAAAATCGTCAAAATGACGATAAATCGTCAAATCTGGCAGCCCTGCTTTCAACACTAGTCGTCAATAAGTTAGGGTATACTAAGTTTGTCATCCCGTGTGAAATTTTTTATTATTTATCAAAGACACAAAGTATACACATTAGGGTGGGTCAATTTTTTTTGTAAGTAGGCGTATAGCAAAAACATAATCAACAATAAATTCTAAGAAAACTTGACTAAAAAAGTATTGGTCTAAAATCAAAACCAAGCTTCCGCTGAGAGACATAATCTTTGAAATCTTGAAAATTGGTTTCAAAAAATAATAGGTTATGAGAGAACAATACCGTTTTATGCAAAAATTACACATTTTTAATGTTCCGTACTCAAAGTGTGAAAATGGAACCTTATTACTGAGACTTCTTTGTCCGTGCGTCCGTCCATCCGTCTGTCTGTCCGTCCGTCACAGTGCCCATTCTCCGGAACGGTGAGGAAACGGTAAGAGCTAAAATTTGACAGAATATGTAGTAAGGTGGCCGCTACAACAATAAATATTGTAAACACCAAAAATAGGAAGTCTAACAGGTGTCCCAATAGCGTATAGTCCCCTTTTGTGCATAATCGGCTCTTTTGCACCTGGTATTGCAAATTCGATTTCAGACGCGACATTCATTTGTGAAGAGTCGAACCTATATGAACGATCTAAGATAGCTGGGAATTCGCTAAACAGTTGGTCTACTATATTTAACACGCATTCAGGAATTGTATTCTTTCTGCTGGTGTGCTGGTCAATCATGAATGCTTTGAGAGGATCAGGAATTAATCCACAGGAGCATGGCATTATTTTTGTGCAACTGCTTTTACCTCTTTACGATATTTGTTGAGAAATATATTCAGTTTTTTTTTAAATGCTTTTTCTATTTATCAGTGCAATATTAATTTTTTTCCAAATTCAATTATTTTGTTTGCAATTATCGGAGAAAATCTTGAATACGATTGTTGTCTTTTTGATTTTCTTTTTCGCGTTCACTTAAGAAAAAATAATACTTTAAAATATCGCGATAACTTGGCAAATTTAATCAACTAAATTCACTTTGTTCGAAAAAATTTTGTTGGTGAACAGTGTAAAATCTAAGTTCTATGTTAGATCAAACTTCTTTTGTAAATTCTGTCTTTCTTTAAATACGTCGCCCCCTTCCAGTTCGGTATCAGTCGTTTTCTTGTAGTCGCCTTATTAGTTTGCAACTCAACAGTTCTTCTAAATCTTATCGTTTTTAAAATAAACTTTTATTATACCAAAACCGTTTTTTTCTTACTAGTGGATCCATATACATCTAGCGAAAAATTACAGACACACTTGGCATGCCAATGGTACTAGCGTTCTGATAAGTCAGAAAACTTGCCCCGTTAGAGTCAATCGACATCGCTGATGATTCCATAATTTAATGGTTAGTTTTTTAAAAAAGAAATTAACTATCAAGTGCACAAGTCAATCAAAACAAATTTTTAATGCCACGTTTTTATAAAATGCATTAGCGGTAAATTTCTACAATGACTAGAACTATTAAGAGCATTGCATTCTAATCACTCTTTGCTAATAACTTTCATAGCAGATTACTAAATTATAATTTTTAAAGGGAAGAGCGGGGATTAACAAAATCATTCTCATTTTAAATCTTCGAAATTCGTATAAAAATTAAAACATTCTATCGATGCAACAACAATGTTCCATATATCTGGATCAATAGTTAGTGGGAACATAATAATTTATTTGTAATCAAAGGTTTAAAAAAAATGCAAAAAAAAAGGTCAAAAAAACCAACTATATTTGTGTTTTGTGTATGGATATACCAAAAGTTGTTACTTTTTTATTTTTCATAATCAAGCCTCTCGGCGGGAGCTAGGTTTTCATTTTAGACCCATACTTTCTATGGGTAATTTTCTTAGAATTTTGTTTAGATTTCGATTTTGGTATACGCCTGTCACGTTTTTTCTCACCCGAACAAATAAACCCACCCTAATACACATTCTAGGTCTTTGAGTGATTCCAAGTCAATTAAGTCATGTCCGTCTGTCTGGCCGTCTGTTGAAAGCACACTCACTTTCAAAAGAAAATAACACTGTTGGTGTCGAAGTCTGGATTTAAATCCAGCACATTCGGTTTAGTTGGCAAAGAGTTATGAGTCAAAATGTGGAACAACGTCCCCAAAAAATTTATAATTTGGTTATAAAAACTAACATAACTTGTGGCTGAAGGCACGGATTGACAATAGATTTTACACAAATTCCTTTTTATATGACTAGAAATCAGACTCTTTCCGACTAGTTTCGTAATAATTGGCCACTCGTTTACAAAATGCGCCACTTGAGGAAAATACTTAAGTAAGTGCGCCTAAAACAGTAATGAATAACGCTATTATAATAAACTAAAAATCAAAGTGCAAATTTCGTGAAGAATCGTCCATTATTTACCACAGACCGCATATAACGCGCGCTCTCGGAAAACTCTGAATAAAACTAAAAAAAATTTAATCTGCCACAGTTTATTAAGATTAGATTAATTTTGTTGAAGATTGGTCTGTAATTGACCATAGGTCCCATAAAAAGTCCACTTTTCAAATTGTCTAGCTCTTGGTAGAGTGTATCAAGGATTCGGCTTAGCCAAATAAAGCACACTTAAAAATCTTTTATTCAATTGTAATTTAATAATTTGATGAAATTCGGTATATAGGCTCTATAATTTTAATGTACATACACTCACAGTATTCTGTACGCAAAATTAATTGCAATTGTAATAAAAAAAAATGAAAATTCAGTTAAAACCCGGTCTACTTCTTTTTAATTTATTTTTAACAAAAAGTTAATCTAAATTTTGCTGTAAAAAATTCAACCGCGAATTCCGTAAAAACAAAGGAATATTCAGTAATTTTATATAATACAGATTCGTTTACTCCACAAAAGAGGCAAATTTCTAAAGAAATACCTGTCCGCTTGTTTTTCTAATGCCGGGCTGCAAGACTTGGGGATTTATCCCCAAAGTTGGGGTTTTCATGCGAGCAAAAGTGACAAAAAAAAAGTAATGTGGGGATTGGCGATATTTAAAAAAAAAAATTTGGGGATTTTTCAAGGATTTTACTCTTTATTAATATATTTTCCCTTTTTTTATTATTTACGCTTATTGTTCTTGCTTCGTATATAAAATATCAAAAAAAAGTAGGCAAACTTTTTGAACATAGTTTTCATATAACTCGATTTCTTTAATATTCGATATCTCTGTAACCATTAGCCAAAAAAATATGAAAATTTGCTGGAATGAGCTGTTGATATGGAACATCAACAGAGTAAACAAGGAAATCAAAAATCAATACTTGCAACGCGAAATGAAACTAGACTACTGGTAGAGCAATTCTGTCAAAGGGTCTTGAAAAGTAAGTTCGGGTTTCTGAAATATCGGCCACTAAAGTTTTTGAATTTTTTGAAAAGGTTACAGGGTTATACCAAAGTCCAAAAAAACTAAATGTAATTCTTGTATGGCGATTCTTTGCTAAGAATATATTAACCCTGTAACACTAGTTTTTAAGTGTCATTTTTTTCCTTATTAAGGTCCCCACAAAAGTATACTCAAACGGCACTTTAGAGAGATCAAATGTTCTACGAATATTTTCTGCATCAAATTTTATTAGGGATCTTCTAAGACCAAAACATCGTACATTGTATGTGAAAAGGATTTTCGAAATTTCGGGCATCGAAATTGTTGAACTTCTTGAAAAGGCGTTTGGTACAAGTCAAAAAAATATACTGAATGTACTTGTGAGCTAAAAGACTATTTTAGATGTCTTCAGTAGAATTGTATGGCGAATACATAAACCCATTAACACTTATTTTAAGGGGTCATTTTGTCCTTTTTTTATCTTCCAAACAAAAGTATAAAAAAACGGTACTTTAGAGGGTTAAAATGTTCGACAAATATTTTCTGCATCAAATTTCACTAGGGGTCTTCTAAGACCAAAAAATCGTGCAATGTATATAAAACGGATTTTCGAAATTCCGGTTCTTGAAATTTTTTAATTTTTCGAAAATCCGTTTTACATACATTGCACGATTTCTCGGTCTTAGAAGACCCCTAGTGAAATTTAATGCAAAAATTATTCGAAAGTATTTTAACCGTCTAAAGTGGTTCTAATTCGCGTTGTGAGTATTTAGGCTGGCGGTGATGACCCGAATTTTGTTGCACTGTGCTACAAGTACAAATTCTGGTTTTTGGGAAATTTTGGTATAAGAATTTTGAAAACGGGGAATATGACTTGATAAACATTTGGGAGCATTCTTTTCAAAAAAAATTGTTAATGATCTTTTTGTGTAAATAGCTGATTAACTTCTTGAGCTAAGACGACATTTCGGCAGAAAATTTTGGCTGGCGAAGTCTAGCATTAATGGTGGAGAGGAGTAAGAAAAAATTGGAGAACTACTTGAGGGGTATAGATGCAAAGACTGCAATGTCCACATTTATAGTTTTCGTAATAAATAGTTAAAACCTCTAGCTCAAAGTATATTAATATTTATGTATTGTATATCATGCTATTCAGTAAATAAGAAATTCAGTTTCAACCAAATCGATATAACGGTTTGCTGGCAATTATAATAATAAAATTGGAGATTGCTGTGTTTGCTCTAATCAAATGGACATTGATGCTTTTTTAGCATGGGCAAGTACTTAAAAAATCAGCAGTTATAAAATTCTTAAACTTAACAAAGGCTTAGTTTTTTCTTGATTGATTTGGAGGAACTTCATAACAACTTAGCTCCATAATTACGACTAATGACAAAGTAACTGTTTCATATAAAGGGTGGTTAAATTGTAAGGGCCGATGTTGAATGTGAACCACACCTAAACGCCAAGTTTTTTTCCGAATTTTATTTGACATTTCTCTATTTCAGACTTATTCAATTTGAACCATGGAGAGATACACAATCCAACAACGTGTTAAAGTTATCCAGACTTATTATGAAAATGGGCGTTCAAATCAAAATGCATATCATGCACATCATCTTCAGTGATGAGGCACATTTTTACCTCAGTGTATTCGTCAATAAACAGAATTGCCGCATTTGGGCGAATGAGAATCCAAGAGTGATTGTCGAAAAACCAATGCACGCACAAAGAGTGACTGTTTGGTGCGGTTTATGGGCTGGCGGCATCATCGGGCCGTATTTTTTCCAAAATGAGGCCGGTCAGGCAGTTACTGTGAATGGTGTTCGCTATCGTGAGATGATAACGAACTTTTTATGGCCCGAATTGGAAGATATGGATGTGGACGATATGTGGTTTCAGCAGGACGGTGCCACTTGCCACACAGCTAACGAAACAATGGCTCTTTTGCGCAACAAATTCAATGGCCGTGTTATCTCACGTAATGGCGATGTCAATTGGCCGCCAAGATCATGTGATTTGACACCGTTGGACTTTTTTCTTTGGGGTTATTTGAAAGAAAAGGTGTACGTCGATAAGCCAGCAACAATTCAAGAGCTAAAGGATGAGATAATTCGGCACATTAACGGCATAGAACCTCCATTATGCCTCAGGGTCATCGAAAATTTGGACCATCGGATGGAGGTGTGCCGCCGTGGTCGCGGCGCCCATTTGGCCGATATTTTTTTCCATACATAATTGAGTAATACCAATATATCATAATAAAATAAAATTACAATAATTTCCTAAATAGTTTGTGTTTAAAAAATAATATGTTGTATTTTTAAATTTCTTTTTAGTTTTGTTTTGCAAAAAAGAAACAGAATAAAAAAAAAGAGCTTAACAAACTGTGATCATAGCAAAAACGACAATCTCCAATGGACATTGCCGTTTTTGCATTAATTCTTAATTTTTGAACATACTTTTTAATGGGATAAAAGTGTTTCTGGTAATGTTATATTCACTTATTGGAAGCATTAATTAAATACAACTAAGAGGTAATATTCGTTACGTTTGTGAAAAAAGTGGACACTGCAGTCTTTGCATCTATACCCCTCACTTGTAAATTTTGTTTTGTTTGTAGATCGTAGTTTTTACCTGCTTTTCATTATTTTTTTTTTATTTTTTATTTTGCTTAGTATTATGTTCGCTTGAGGTTGTGTGTTGATTATTTGGCTATTTGTTCAAAAATTTAGAGTTTTTTAATTAAGTTTTTTTTAATGAAATTTTTTTTTTGTTTATTTTAAATTCTCAACAACTTTTTTTACAATAAGAATTAATACAAAAATCAGAAATTAACAAAATCAAAAACCTTAAAATATAAAGAATGTTAAAACAAAAGAAAACAAACTTTGCAATAGTAAATTTGTTCCTGCCTGAACACGATACAGTAAAAAAATTTCGTTAAAGTAAATTTTCCCTTTCTAAATGGGGTCTTTATTCTATCAATGGCGTACACTTTATGTCGTTATGCCGAAAGGACGAAAAAAAACTTCGAAAAATAATCTTTAGTTTAACTTAATTTTCTGTGGTATTTGGGTTATATAATATTTTTAATCTCTTTTTTGGTTTTTATTCAAACCGCTAAAAAGTTGTTATTTTAAACTTTTTTTTAAGTACAACTTAATGTCCTTTTTTCTCATTTCCCTTAAATTTGTTTGAAACAAAAAGACAATTTAAAAACACAAATAAAGTTTTTTTTAAGAATTTCCTAAGTTTAAGTATCTTTTTTTTAATTTATTTAGTACTTCTTTTCCAACCTCCCGTGCTGATAAAAACGATAATTAGAAAATTTTTTTTTTTTTTTTTTTTTTTGATACAAAATGTTTTGAGTAGTTCAGTCACGTATAAATCATGGCCTAAAGCTTATTGTTAAAACAACAACTACAATATCCTCAGCCCTATGGTGTCCCATTTGTTTGTTTTTTGCAAGGTTGACAACCTTTACCGTTATGAATTCCGATACCGCTTAAATACCGTTTAAAATTTAATATATGTATTGATACCGAGGCCGAAATAGCAAATAGTTCAATACCGGTACTGATATACAAATAACATATTTTCTATTAGAACGGTATTGAAAATTTAAGTTTGTTTTTGCTCTGCAAAATTTATATATAAAAAAAAAAATTAAGAAAAAATGCCTTTTAAACCAGTGTTCGAAAATAAACACTAAATATCGTTTCTTAATGTTCGGTTCGGTAGATTTTTGGAAAACACAAATTCTAATAATGTTTGTGTAGAAAATCATTAAAAGAAATAACGTTTCCCTGTTAGTCATCTTTCGAGCACAAAAATATTACTGTTTTTATCAAACTCAACAAAAGATGTAAACATTTAATTCCGTTCGGTTTTTTTTTTTTTTTTTTGAAAATCCACAAACTTCAATGTGTTTGGTTCGGCTCATTAATGTTTGTCCCTTTTGGCTGGTAAAAAAACCAAACATTTTTTACAAAAACAAAATATACACACGAAAAAAATATTATAGAACATTAAAATATAATATTTGTCTACAGTATCAATACAATTGTTCTGTTTTTTAACGAACATTATATAATGTTCGGTTCTTTCTTGAAAATAGTTACGAACGGTATTAAGGGTATGTCTACACAATCACTAAAGAAATAGATATCGTTCCTGGGTGTGTGAGCCGAACGTTAAATAATGAACTGTTTATTTTCGAACACTGTGCTAGTTTAAAAAGGGGGTTTATGTTATCAAACAAAATGTTCAGAAAAGGTCCCATAACTGCCCAGGAGTCGCCCCTACACTGATAGAAAAGGCGTCATAACGCTAGTGTATTTTGACCCCAGTACTATGACAAGTGTCTTCGTTTTTGACCCCATGACACTTTTCATCATGGTGATGTGAACCTTAATATCACTTGGCCAAAGTGTCATCAGGGTCAAAATGAAATTATGTCATCAATGGGGTGACACATCGGCATCACAGAAATGACGAACATGTCCTCAGTGCGATGACGCAGTAAATTTGGAGAAAAGACACATACAATCAATTTAATGACCGTTTGTCATTAAGTCAAAGTCATTGGAATTGACTTAAGTCAAAGTGAGAGAATATTATTATTTATTTACCCATTACACACGTTTGTTTCACGTTTGTTGAATTACGAACTCTCAATAACACTGCTTTACAGCCAAAAAATACCAAGAACGCCACATGCCTAGATAAGTTAATTGGGACATCCTGAACACGAAAACCGTTAAAACTGATGGATTTAAAAAACACGGAATTTTATATGAGATGAAAATATTGTCGTTCCACAAAATCCTTAATAAAAACTTTATTTTTCATCCGATTTTTTTCAAATTACGCTTAAAATGTTGGTAATTAAATAAAAATAAAACATTCCAGATATTTAATATAACGTAGTAAAAAAAACGAAATAAAAATGAAAAATTTTGAAAAAAACGTAAAAAATAGAAATTTTTTGAACTTTGAGGTGCCATTACTCAGCCATTTCTTATCAGATAGAAATTTGTAGCATATCGATGGAAAAGGCATAATTAGCTTTCCAACGATGTGCCATTTATTTCGAACGGACTTTTTGGTTGGGCTCCTCAAGGGTTTGAGTGGGACCATACACCGAAAAACACAAAAGTACCGTTATCCAAAAAACGGTACTTAGGAAAAAAAATTACAGCGGTTTTCGTGTTCAGGAGGTACCAATTAACTTATCTAGGCATGTGGCGTTCTTGGTACTTTTCCAAATTAAAAATTTGTAAGGCAGTGTAATAAGACCAGCACCATGCCCCATATGGTTTTCGTAATCATACTACTTTAAAAATTTTATGTATTTAACTAAATAATTTAAAAAAATTGAATATAGGAATTTTTGCTGCTTATAATACATTGTAATCATAAAATGTGGCATCGAATTGATGTCACTATAGTCATAAAACAGTTGACACGTATAAAATAACAAAATTGTACTACGACGTTTGTCATTGGATAGATGTTACTTTTTGCATTATTGATGCTTTTTGCAGTAACATTGATGTCACAATTCTGATGTTAGGGCATCATCAGTATGAAGATGCATATTTCTATCAGTGTAGGAGGATATAATGTAGTACCGACCTAAATTAGTTTTTTGTCCTTAATATTTGCTCGAGACATATATATATATGTCCTTAATTTATTTAAATACAATATAGATACAGCGATATAACATAAAAATACTTAAATAAATTGTTCACGAAGAACATAGGGCGTCAAAGTCGTCATCGGGGGGAGATCGTTATTATTTAAATTTGTTGACGTTTCTGTAATCATACGAGTTTAGGAAGATTGACTGATTAGGCCAAAGCCTCCGATCCTAGAGTTGAGGCTGCCAACACCGCTAGGCCGGTTTAATACAGGTGAGTTTCAGTGACTAAATGTTATCAGTTGTCACCTATTTTCCTGAGACGCGTCGGCGTAAGCCTGCACTCAGGATACTCAGTTCTGTACGCCTTCTCACTTTAGCTGTCATCAGACGGGTGCCTAAATAACATTACCAGGGAACACTTGGTCTAAGACCGGAAGTTGTGAGATGCTTGGGAATTTCAGACAAAGGAATCGCTTCTTGCTATCCCCAAGAGGATAGCAGACAGAAAGCTTTCAACCTCTGTGAAAGACCCCGTCCCCCATATACATACTTGCCATTTATCTCCACCCTTTAGGATACAAATATTGGGTTTTTCAAAATTCTTTAATTTTATTAAACAGCTTTTTATTATTTATGGCTTGTTTTGTTAGCAACTTCGTTTTTTACATGTGTGGAACAAATTAGAAACATATCCCAGCAAACACAGAAATACACCTTATGTATTGCCAAACGTATTGCCTGGATGAAAAATATTATTGCGGCAATAACAATAACGGCAATAAATAACAATATTGCGGAAGATACTTCCTTCGGGAAGAAACGTGTCTCGATGGCAATACTTCTTAGCAATACGAAAGCGATACTTCTAGACGATTAACTAGCAATATCGCCAGAAAACCACTTTAAAATTGTCATTTGTGTACAAAGAAGCACAGCTTTTTATTTAAAATTAAATTGGTAATTTTTTTTTGGTATACGTATAAATTTTATTTAAACATAATATAATTTATAATTAAAATAAAGAAAAAATATACATAAATATGTATTTAGTTTCCACCAAATTCTTGAAAAAAAACCTACCACTTCTTTAAAATTGCATCCAGGGTTGTGAAATTCTTGACTAAATTAAAAAGGAAACAGATCAATATTCAACCGATTTATTTAATTTAAATATTTACCTTTTGCAGAATATTTTGGGAAATCATTTTTAAGTTGTTATAATTGGATTAATTTTTATTTTTTATTTATGAAGTACATATGTATCAAATTTAAACAAAATTTTTTCTGTCTTTGTTGCGTAATTTTCTCAAAAACAATAAAAGAAAATAATAAATTACTTTATTTATTTTCTTTTAGATGACAATTTGGGGATATTGCTAAACTATTGCCTTAGGGGATATCTTCCATTTGTTTGCAGGGATGTACCTGCTTTTTCTAATTTAAAAAAACAAAATAAAAATTTCGAAATTTTGCTAAAAAAAAAAATGAAGCGATCTGGGTTGCACTAGAATGCAAAGGATTGCCGACAATAGTGATAAATCTGGTCAAAGAGCTGCAAAATGAAGCTACTTGTCGGACAACTAACTAGAACCTATTAAGTGTCAGTATAAATATCCGGACTGGTGTCCGTCATGACTGTGTTCCTTCGCCTCAACAGTTCAACTTAATGCTTGACACAATAATGAACCGAGTGACTATAAACAACACCGGACTCCAAGGTACACTTGGAGACCAAGATTATGCAATTGATATATAAAGGATGGTAAAGTTTTATGGGCCGATGATGATTTTGAATAAAACACACACATTATTTAGAAAATTATTGTAATTTCTTTTTATTGTGATAATATTGGTATACTCCAATTATGTATGGAGCAAAATATCACCAAAATACCCGCCGCGACCTCGGAGGCACGCTTCCATCCGATGGTT
Organism: Pollenia angustigena; assembly: GCA_930367215.1. Lineage (NCBI taxonomy): Eukaryota > Metazoa > Arthropoda > Insecta > Diptera > Polleniidae > Pollenia > Pollenia angustigena. The sequence continues at coordinate 277,531,581 of OV884056.1, forward strand.
TGAGGTCCTATGCCGTAAATGTGCCGAACTATCTCATCCTTTAGCTCTTGAATTGTTGCTGGCTTATCGACGTACACGTTTTCTTTCAAATAATCCAAAAAAAAAGAAGTCCAACGGTGTCAAATCACATGGATTTGACGGCCAATTGGCATCGCCACCACATGAAATAACACGGTCACCACATGAGATAACACGGCCACTGAATTTGTCTCGCAAAAGAGCCATTGTTTCGTTAACTGAGTTCTTGCGCTGTTCAAACCACATATCTTCCACATCCATATCTTCCAATTCGGGCCATAAAAAGTTCGCTATGCGGCCCCATGATGCCATCAGCCCATAAACCGCACCAAACAGTCACTCTTTGTGGGTGCATTGGTTTTTTGACATTCACTCTTAGTTTATCATTCGCCCAAATGCGGTAAATTTGCCGACGAATCCACTGAGATGAAAATTGATCATCCATTTTCATAATAAGCCTGAATAACTTTAACGTGTTGCTCAATATTGTATCTTTCCATGGTTCAAATTGAATAAGTCTGAAATTTAGAAATGGCAAATGAAATGCAGAATAAAATTCGACCTTTAGGTGTGGTTCACATTCAACATCGGCCCACCACATTAAACCACCCTTTATATTCTGCCTCAGAGAGACTCCTATATCGCGATAAAACTTCAGCACCTGGGCGATTGTGCAGAACTCAGAATTAACCAAGCTAATGGGCATTAATTCCGACTACACTGGACTTCTATTTTTAGACGGGAACCGATCGAAGTTTTTGAATCTTTTTGCTCCCTGGGAATTATCATTTCCAATAATGGTGGAGCAAGTGATGATATAAGATCTCTCATCACAAAGGGTAGAACATCGTTTGGAATGTCAAAAAAAGTCTAGCGATCAGCATTCATCTCTAAACGCACCAAACTAAAAATCTTAGACACAAGTTAAAACTCCACTGTTTTGTACGGCTGCGAAATATGGCACGCTGCTACTAACGAAATAAATGCTCTCCAAGTAGTTTAAATCCGCTGTCTACGGCATACGCATATTCTGGCCTAACACCATATCAATCGCCACAATGTAGGCAACAACAGACCAACTACCAATAAAAACCGAAATTCGACGACGTAAATATAATTGGATCGGATATACATTGAGGCAGCCCCCGAACGGAATCCACAGCTTAGCCGAAGAAAGGGAAGAGCTGCTAATACATGGCGGAGACTGCTTGAGTCTCAGGGACTACCAGCATGGCGTACATGGCTTGAAATAAAAGCTTTAGCATACGACAAATCAAATCAAGGAACTATAGGAATTAAAAACGATTTAATTAAAAAACCGATGATACCGATACCAATATCGAAATATGAAGTTGTTAATTACCGTTACCGACGTAGCAAACGCTTTAACACCGTTACCGATGTTAAAGTTCGTTTCGGTTGCCAACGTTGTCTTTCTATTCCTTTTTGACTTTGTCGTAATTTCTTTAGATGTTGTTGTGGTTTGTTGTTAACACGTTAATAAATTTTATTAAAAGCTTAATAAATTTTTCTTAAAACAAAATAACCAAACGCCATCTTTGTTAGAAAAAAAAAGGAAAACTTCAAGTGATATTAAATTATCTGTATTTTTGTGTTTTATTGTTTTAAAAATCGCCCCAAGAATTTTCGGTAACAAAAACTTGGGTAATTTATTGAATTAAGCCGGGTGAAGAAATTATTGTTATTTATTAGGAACAAAGGTGTTAGAAATTTGTCACACGAATAATTATGGCGAAAATGAAGTGCGCTGTTGACAAGGATAAAAAATGAATTTTTTGGAATTAAAATGATTTACCAAATATGAAACAAAAGAAATCTTTTAACCTTTTAAGAGTCTTAAATAATTTGAAAGGACTTGAAATAGCAGAGAGAAGATAGAACATTTTGATGCAGTGAGCATTTGTCACAACCACAAAAGAAGCACAGTGGGTATACAAAAAAAAATAAAATAAAGGAAATAAGTCTAAATTCTCTACATGTTTATAAAAAGGAGTTAATATGTCTTTAAAAATACACATTCTGCACTTAAACTTTTTCCCAAAAAACAAATAAGAGATGAAACGTCGTTGTCAAGGGCGTATGGTGAGGCGATGTTGGGCGACTATTGTTGGTTCCTTGTTCGATAGGCAGAAAATAATCAAAATAGGCAAAGCAATTCCATAGTTTAAAGTCACTTTATAGAAGTTGGATAATTGAATTAATCTTTTGTTACTTTGCCATTCTTGTACCAATCTAGATCCTATTGGGCATAAAATGTTCGTATTAAAATACACTAACGTCTTAGGTTTAAAATGTTATTGTTTGGTTGTAAAAAAAATAAGTTGAAAAGCACAAAATTGCAAAAATCATTAAAATTTTTGTGAAAATTTATAATGAAGAAAATTGTTGAAAATTTTAGAAAAGTTTAAAAAATGTTATTATGTAATTACATTCTAAATCTTCTTGGTTTTTTCTGTGTAACTTTTTGTCATTTTTTAAACAATTTTTACAAACAACCCGTGGTTGTTTTTCTTTCAATGAAATAAAAATTCCTTGAATTATCAAAAAGTAATTTCAATTTTTGGGAATACAAAATTTTAATTTCAAAAGATTTTGTTATTCGTGCTTAATTCCCAGTTTTTATTATTGATAAAAACACTTGAAATTTATTGTTGATGGGATCAGCTATTCCTATGCGCATTTCACTGTTTATTGTTGGTGTGTTTTGTTTAAACTGTGATATTATTACAAGTAGAACTGTTGCTATAAGTCTTATACGTTTAACAGTTTTATTTGGTTGAATATCTTTAGTTTTTCTTAAATCTTTATGGATGAAGTTTCCTGATGATCTGGCCTAAGCAACCAGTGAAATGCGCATAGGGATAGCTTATCCCATCAACAATAAATTTCAAGTGTTTTCATCAATAATAAAAACTGGGAATTAAGCACGAATAACAAAATCTTTTGAAATAAAAATTCCTTGAATATTTTCGAAAATACTTTTATTAAAGTGAAATCATCATCATTTTTAAAAAAACCCAAGTAATCGAAATATCTCGAAAACCGTTCCATTTTGACCATTCCGAGTTCATATTCGGATTCAGCGGAGAATTTAACATTTATGTTAGGTGTAGATTCATTTATTATACACTTACTTAATTAACCGAGAAACAGACAAGTGTCTATGGCGGGAATCGAACCCGCAACCCCCGCTCTGATAGACTAGCTCACTATCAACTATCCACCCATGTGTAGATTCATTTGGTCACGACGTTGTTGAAAATTTATCACGCAGTGTTATTGTGAACTTTCTAAACCGAATTGTTTTTCAAATTTGCTAGATTTCGAATTCACTTAAATTTCATTCCATTTAGCACTGGCTTATTCATAATAATATTTTGTATTTAATAAAGGTTAACAAAACAGATTTTCAATTAAAAATTTTTTTAAATAAACGTTTGTTAAATTTAATTATAATTTATACAATTTTTTTAACTTTCCTTGGTTAATTTTTTTTCTGATATTAGGTTTGTTCCCGTACTCCAAATAAGGATTCAATGGTTACCAAAAAGCGTTTTATGGTTTTTGGTAACACTGTAATCCGGCGGAATCTTAATCTTAAATCTAATTAACCAAATATTTTCCAGACATGACCAGAGACCGTAACTGTTATGACTTTTTTCAAAAAAGTCATATAATAACTATTATTTTTTGACTGATATTTTTTGGTCAAAAATAAAAGTTAAAATTTGACTTATAATTTTTTAGTCAAAAAATAAAATTTGATATGACAATTAACTTTCATAAGAAATAATTTCAAAAAAGGTTTACAATATTAAGATAAAAAAAGTTTATTTTATACATTTTCATATTAATTCGAATGTTTATTCTAAGTCAAATTACAATTTATAAAGCTTTAATACTTAAATACTCATTTTCACAACCGATAGCTAAAAGTAGTATTTTATCGGCCGTATAAAAAGTGTTCCATTATAACAACTTTACTTTTATATACCAGGTAGGATGAACCTTAATTAACTTTATCGCTCACTTTAGGTAAAAGTAAAGTTTTAATAATGGAACACTTTTTATAAGTCTACTTTAAACTATCGGTAAGTTATGCAAACGAGCCTTATTCCTTCAATATATTTCAGGAATATTTTCTATGCACTATCAGATTTTTTTTTTTTGTATTTTTCTGTTACGATGCTTAATTTAGCAATCCTTTAGCTAGCAATCAAGTGAATGGTACAGAAAATGTATAAAACTATTAGATACCAGTAGAATGAAATGTACAGAAAAAAACTATTGTTGGAAAATATTGAAGGAAAAAGACTATTAAGATATGAAAGGTTTATAATTGTAATTTGATATTTTAATTCTTACTTCAGATACCCAACTAAAATCCATATTAGATTTCAGTGAAGACTTTTATTCATTTTTAAATATTGTTGATAAAAAATTTACAGTCTTCTCAACCAGAGTCTCGGTTTCTTTTGAAGAAAATTCTTCAATTACACTGTACAACATTTTTCAGTTGATTGATTCGGGACTCAATTCTGATAATTGATTATGAAAGTAGATCCAAAAAGAAAAACTTCTGCATCATTAGTTTGGTCATGGTACATCAAATAATAGTTTAAAAATTAATTTGAAGTTAGTAATATTGTATAGGGGAATTTGTCACGTTTTAGGCTCTTTTGTTCGATAACTTTGCTCATAACTCGAAAACCACTAGTCCGAATTAGCTGAAACAAATTAAAGCAAATTAAGAATTACAATTCCTTTAATCTGTTCATACAACGTTTTGCTACATAAGCAACAGTTTCGCAGTTATAAATAAATGTATGAAGAAAAAAAATATTTTTTGCCCAAAAAATTAAAATTTTTTATTTTTCATTCATAAAAAATCCAAAACGGTAAAAAAAAGTGTCAAGTCCTATTACTTTATCGTAAAGTCGCATAACCTATGAAGAAAATGACACATAAATCATGAAAATCGATGAACGCGTTTCGCTTTTATTCACAATTAAGTAAAAGTATGAATTTCAAAAATTTGATGACTTTTTTATTGATATATCGATATATTCGCATTACCAATAATTTTTTCGTAAATGTTTTTTTTTTATATTTAAAACAGGTATTCTCAATGGACCGGATATACGAAAATTAATGAAAAGCGAATCTTTCACAAATATGCTTTCGAACCATTATAACCACCTATGTGCATGGGACGCATTGAAACAAGTCATCGAAGGCGTTTTAGGTCAGAACCGTGTACATCGAGATGACATACAGACACGAGTGGACAACTTGCTGTATTATTTTGAAAAAATCAATGCATCCATGACGTTAAAATTACATTTCTTGCATTTCCACCTTGAAACCTTTTTGGCACAATTACCTCAGGAATCGGCCGAAGAAGGAGAGAGGTTCCACCAGGTGACCATGCCAATGGAAAATCGATTCAAAGGCAAAAAATTGGATGCTTTGCTTGCGGAGGTTTGTTGGTGGAGTTCAAAAATTATGCAGTTTGAAATTTGTGGACACACTGAACCAAACATGCCCTTGAATATTACGTCTATCTCGGATGATGATACAGACTCAGTACATGAATATGAACAACCTACGAAGAAAATAAGGTCATCAGAACCACAAGCTTCAACTTCAACGAGGATGGATAGTGACAATAATTGAAAATGTTCTAAATTTTGTTTCCATGCATAGATAAGATATAAAAATCGCATATTTTCTGTGTAAGAATAGCTGTAATATGAATCGGAATGTTTATTTTCATGCAAAATAAAGAATCATTAAAAAATTCATCACTGTTTTTTCCAAAGAATTTTGTGGATATCTCGAGCAAATTTTTGAAATTCATACTTTTACTTAATTGTGAATAAAAGCGAAACGCGTTCATCGATTTTCATGATTTATGTGTCATTTTGTTCATAGGTTATGCGACTTTACGTGAAAGTAATAGGACTTGACACTTTTTTTACCGTTTTGGATTTTTTATGAATGAAAAATAAAAAATTTAAATTTTTTGGGCAAAAAATATTTTTTTTCTTCATACATTTATTTATAACTGCGAAACTGTTGCTTATGTAGCAAAACGTTGTATGAACAGATTAAAGGAATTGTAATTCTTAATTTGTTTCGAACAAAAGAGCCTAAAACGTGACAAATTCCCCTATACAATATTACTAACTTCAAATTAATTTTTAAACTATTATTTGATGTACCATGACCAAACTAATGATGCAGAAGTTCTTCTTTTTGGGTCTACTTTCATAACCAATTATCAGAATTGAGTCCCGAAATCATGTGTTGTACTGTGTTATTTAATATCTATATATTTTTAAAAGTTCGGTAATGAATGTCGCAAGATGGTCTCTTAGACTTGGATAAAGATGAATATCATAGTGATTTAGAACCTGAAGTTTAGTTAAAAAACATTTAAAATAAAAGCAAGCATGGGGGATGATATGTTTTCAATATTCCAAAATATAGTTAATTTTATTTTTATCTGGCAACTTTCAAAAGCTTTAGTTTGAAGAACATTTAACTCCCATAACAGTTGTCAAACTGAATTACGAAAGGGACAGTTGTTTAAAATCCTGCAGGCATTTTGTTTACTAAATAAGGTATAAAGGGTATTTTTTAAGACCATGAAACTTAAAATGATAGACAACCCAAAAAAAAATAATTTTAATAGCAGATTAATACTTGGCATTACCATTTAAAACTGATTTCAAACAAATAGGCACCGCGCCTGTCATTGACGAAACGCAATTTTGTACCACTTTTTCGAGCATTGCTGGCTGTTGCTGGTTTATCAGCATAAGCCAGTGACTTCACAGGCCCACGGAAAACAATCAGGAGGTGCCACATCGCACGGCCTTGAAATCTATTTTACAATTTATTTTCTGTAAAGCAACACATCGCCTTTATTTCTGAAAAAATAAGTTGCGTCATTTGAATCATGAAGTCGCCTATAAGTTTCGAAAGTCGATAGTTGACTTTCAAAGTAAATTTGAATAATTTGGTAGCGTTGTTCAAGGATGAATCTATTCATGATGATGTGACTGAGCAAAAAGTGAAATCAGTATGACAGTTCGTTTGACAGCTAACCTCTCGTAAGCTCTACCGGACTTAAAAACACCCATTATAAAGCAATGGCAATGAGCATTTTGAACCTTCTCTAGATATATGCAGCCAAATGTAGAAGTTAAACTCATTCTAAAAGGAGTCTTATTTTAAGTTCTAATAATTGTTTTAAAGTCTTTAATGGTTCTTTTGTTAATTTATTTTAAATAACAATAAGAATCTAAACAGTTTTGGGTAAATAATATTGATCCTCTTTCAATGAGTTTGTTGTGTTTTTTTAAATAAATCAGTTAATTTCGCTTCATCACAAGTGGAATTTTGAATTTTGCTGGTGGTAACACTGCTTAGAATAGACATTCGAATTAATATGAAAATTTATATGTATAATAAATGTTATTCACCAGTAGAAATAACTTTCCATATGGGCATTTCTTGGGGTCACGAACGTAAGTTCGTACGCTTTTGATGTACAAATCCTATAGAAAACAAAACTTTTCCTAGCATTTGTTTTTGCGATTCGGTAGCATTTGGGTAGATCTGCAAAATGGAACGGAATATTCAAAAGTGGCGGCATGAAATAACCCCCCAAAATATAACCCCCCAAAAAAATAATGAAACAACCCCCCAAAGCGTGAGGCCTTATTTCATATGCAAGAAAGCCCCAATTTTGAAAATGAAATTAGCCCCCAACGAAAAGAAATAATGCCCCAAACATAAATGAAATAATTACCTAATTTTTGGGGGCTTATTTCATATGAAATAAAATCCCAATTTCTGAAATTAAATAAGAGCCCAATATATGTAATACAATTATTTATACAGTTTTGCTTTAAAGAATCACGCGATAAATAGCATGGTATGATATGCCAAACACAAGCTTCGCCAACTAAGGCTTTTCTGCATGGACGGCCTTCGGCCGGGCGCAATGACTTTTTCCTCTATGGTATAACAAACACCGGCTTCGCTAGCTAAAGCTTCTCTGCATAGCGCCAGGGGTTTCTCCTCTATAGTATAAAAATACCGACTCGACCCGGCTACGCAGAGAAGCTTTAGTTAGTGAAGCCGATGTTTGGTATACCATATAGAAGAAAACCATTGCGCCCGGCCGAAGGCCGGTTATGCAGGGCAGCTTTATTTATCGAAACCGGTGTTCTGTATACCAAAGTGGATAAATCCTTGCGCCCAAATACTTTTTAATTATAAATTTGAAAATGAAATAATCCCCCAAAAACTATATTGGGGCTTTATTTCATAATGATTTTTTGGGGGATAATTTCATATGAAATAATACCCCAATTAAAAAATGTAAATAACACCCCAAACAAAATGAAATAACCCCCCAAAAATCGTTTTTGTTGTTCTCTGTACAAACCTTTGGGGGGTTATTTCATTATTTTTTGGGGGGTTATATTTTGGGGGGTTATTTCATGCCGCCTTCAAAAGTGATTAATTTATTTAAAAAGTGTATTAATGTAGGTCTCTATCCAGTATTAACACAATAAAATATCTATATTCGTTTTTGTTTAATTGACTTAAGTGCCGGTCGCGAACGTATGATTTTTCCATATGTTTTTTTTATAATTCCTATAAATATCTTCAAACTTCCTTAACAAAAACCTTAATACTCTATTTACATTTGATTATAATGAAGAGTGTATGAAGAAGAGTGGAAACATAACATTCTTTTTGCATGTAAAATAATTATATAAAAATTTCTTTAGAAGTAGCTTAAAAAGAAAATATAAAATTTTCCAGTTTCCAGCCCAATTTCCTCAAGTAAAAGAGCTGAGATATGCTATGAAACCATTCTATTATAAAAACATAGACTTTTTTTAATACGATTTCCGTATGGCGTGCTAAATTCCCAATTTTTCATATTTGATAAATACACTGAAATTTATTGTTGAGGGAAAGCAAGCTTCTATGCGCATTTCACTGGTTGCTTAGGCCAGCTCATCAAGAAACCTTTTGCAAAGATTTTAAAAAAGCCAAAAATATTAAACAAATAAAACCCTAAAGCGAATAAGACTTATAAACACTCTAAGTCTTACTTGTAACAATATCAAAGCTTAAGCAAAAACAACAACAATAAACAGTTTATCTTTTCTTACATCCCCCTACAATTGGTTGGGTTCTTTCCGACTCGAATTGTAGTTGTAAGTGGGTTAAAAGAAAAAAAAAATTAAAAAACAAACTGCTTTATTCTATTATCTTCCAATTTGCCAATTCAGTTTAATGCACGGGCACTTGCAATTATATTATCAAAGTTATTTTCGGGAAATCAAAGTTTATTATTAATAGTATTTCCGTATGGCGTGCTAATTCCCAATTTTACATACTTGATAAATACACTGAAATTTATTTTTATAATAATAAACGACAACAACATTTTATTTTTCCATCCTGGTTGATCATTCTGAGGAAATGTCCATATTATATTTGCTTAAATTGTATTTTATCTAATTCTTCTTTAAAAATTCATTAATTTAGATTAGACTTTTTTTATGAGTATTTTAAATAGGGTTTTGTCGGAAAAAAATGTTCCAAACAGTCTTTCCACTCACATGGCTTTTTATTCTCTTTGCTTACAAAAACTTCAACACATTATGGTTTCCCCAGGCGATAATAAACATGTATACCTATTTCAGACTATGCGAAATTTCCCTGCAACAATATACTTATTTTCATTTTATAAACCTTTAAGCAAAATTTTAAGGTTTATGGTATAAACACAACTGGGACGAACGACGAACTTCGCATAGTACGCCGAATTCGTCGGCAAGAATTCGTTGCGTTAATTCGTCAAATGATACACAATAAGTGCGTGAACCTAAAATTTTTATTAATTTATAAATCGGGTGTAGTCTAGAATCCGAATCCACTCGAAGTGGATTACTTTAGCATTTTTGGTGTTGTGCATTTCGATTTTGCGATGTCAAATTAGTTTTTGGGTTTTTTCAAATTTTGCTATTTTGAGCGAATTTTATCCATGTTCGCGATTTGTTCCTGTAAGTTTTCTGATTCTTTACAGCTTTAATGATTTATAATAAATAGTAGACTTTGCTATCATGCCGCTGTTAGCAAATTTTTACCGAATTTTACCCATTCCTTAAGGTAGAAGTACATAACACGCGCTAGTGCGCGCGCGCTCTGTCGTCTTCTGTCAAAAAAAGTTAAACTAGTGTATTTTCGTAGAACAAGCTACATACAAAATATATTGACGCGTTTGCGCCAGAAAGTTGGCTAACTTTGACCTTTTTACGCGTTGTGTATTTTTGACAAGTAATCAGCTGACAATAAAAAGAATAATATAATAAATTTGCGAATTATGAAAGACAAACTTATTGAAGAGCTTAAAACACATACAATATTTTTATAAAAAGAATAAATTCAATAATATAATAAAATCTTGATATACTTTCGAATCTGTTTTCAATGCACCAATAAGTAAACAAATAAAAAACAGCTGACAGGAATGGCTTTTGTAACGCGCGTTGTGTAACTTGCAATTTTTTACGCGCTAAAGTTTTGAAAGGCACGATATGTACTTCCACCTTTATGGTTTTAGGGACTTTTCATTAATTTTATGGCTTTTTGAAAAAATTACATTTTTGCCATTTTTTTTTTTTTTTTTTTTTTTTTGACAAATGTTTTTTTTACTCATTTAGCGATTTCTAATAAATTTTAGTGTTTGTTTAAAAGTTTTTAATTTTTTCTCGAATTTTAGCTAAGTTCGCAATAGAAGCGAATTGTCCTTTTAATTCTTTACATATTTCACGATTTTTAATAATTTTTGGACTTTGCTATCATGCTGCACTGTCCCTTTCGTCATTCGTCTGCGTAAGAAATAGAAACAAACCTTTCGCAGAGTTCGTTACGCACGACGAATTTCGGTCTACGCAATGATCGTGTGTACTTTCATATACACCAATGTGTTCTATTTCTGGTGACGAATATTCGTTGCGAATAATTCGTCATTCGTCCCAGTTGTGTTTATAGCATTAAGTATTAATTTCGAATTTAACTATTTTCTATATAAACATTTTTACGAAATTAAAGAGGAGCATCAAATTGTTGCTTAGTTTAACATTTTGTGCAACATTGTTTATCCCGCAAGCGGCTCTATCCCCCATTGTCATTAATCATTTGTTTCATGAAATATTTCTGTGGGTATTAGTCTTGTTTATCCACCATGCCTTTTCACACCCTTTTTTTCTTCAAAAATTCAAACAGCAAATAGTTGACTCTTTTGCACACACAGAAGTTAATATTTCCGTCGCTTAAACACTGAATTAACATTTATTGCGTTAACATTCACAACATATTTCGTAGAATTTGTTTATTGTGTCTGAGCTTAATCTTCTTCATATCGCAGGTTAACCCAAGTACAAAGTTTTCCTATAAAATCTTAACAACTTACACCAATTTTTTTTTTTTTTTTACATCATGAAGCAAAATTTAACTCAACTTTTAATGAATTCTATTGAAACGTTAGAACTGTGCGTTGGAATCCATTTCCAGTTCATTTTACACTTAAATGGCTTCATTTGTAAAAAAAAAATAAAGTTTGAGTTCGTTTTATTTTACTGTTAAAGCACTTGTATTGCACAACTTTATGGAGAAAACTTTTATAAAACTATTAAAATTAATGTCACGTTGCGAATGACAAACGTAACAAATAATTAATGCAGTCATTAAATTTTAGTCCAACTTAAGTAAGTAAAGTAATATGACTTGTACTACAAGGAAAAGTCGATTCTAACTTAGAACACAAATACAAATGCACTGATTGGTACTTTAGTACTTTTATGCGAAATTAATGTTTTCATTTATATTTGTCAAAAGGCACACAAAATAACTTCGAAGAAAATTGTTGTACGAAAAACTTAAAAGTGATAACATGACTTCTTAATATGTTATTATAACTTTAACGAAAGTTGAAAATTGTAAAAGCATGTATTTTTAAATATTATATTGAAGGTACTATTTTTTAAAAGCGGTACTCTCTCACAAAATTGTTATAAAAGGTTCTTAAAATTATAAAATTTCAAGAAATATCCCAACAAAGAAAGATACCTGCAAAAGCACCTTTTAGAAGAAAAGTACTTACAAAAGTACCTTTTAAAACAAAAGGTACTTACAAAATTATTGTTATAAATAAGTACGATTGTGGCAACAGTTCATTTCTATTATACTTAACAAAACCTTAACTTAAACATTAACGTGAAATTTAAGTAGATTCTTAATGTTTTCTAAATAGTTTACAGGAAACATGGGATCAAGTGTCTACACTGAAAGAAAAATGCTTCATATATTTAATGAATCATTTTCATAAAAAAAATTTCCTTGGGTAAATGAAAATTTTCATTGTCTAAATGGAATTTCATAGTTATAATGAAGTATTTTCGTTAAAATCGCTTCATTGAATTTCGTAATTACGTTAAAAATTTTCATTAAATATATGAAAACTTAAGTTTGTCCAAGTAAAACAAAAAATTTTAATTGGGAACATAAAAAAACAATATATAAACATAACTATGTATATTCATAAATTAATACAAAATTATAGTTTACTTAGAAACATGTTTAATTGTTAATTAAAAAATGTAAGATTTAATACATAATTTCATACATCTAATGGTACATGAATGCCATTAAATTTATGAAATCAAAAATTTTTTTTATAAAAGCAACATATTTCAATAGTTGCCGTCATAAATTTAAATTTTTATTATGACAATAAAAATGTCATTATAGGTATTAAACAAAAACTTTCAATCCACTTTCAATCAACGTTGTTATTGTTATTATGGACAATTTAATCTCATATTTACGCTCTTAATTGAGTAAAAAACATAGTTTTTTTATCCAAAAACCACACTGCCCCGGTTGACAAGCTGGTAGTGAGCTAGTCTATCAGCACCGAGGTTGCACGATCGATTCCGCCAGAGACAGAAAAAAAAAAATAAAAATATAATAATAATTAGTATTGTGGTTATTTTGTTGAACTATTTATGGGTTTTAATCCAAATTTTTAATATTTTTAATTAGGCTTAAGTTCATGAAATTTAATTTTCATTAAATTATTTTTATGAAGAAAGGAATTTTACAACATGAAAATCAATTAAAAATTGTTATTGATAATCCTTCATTCTTGACGTGGCTCGGGCTCGAACCCTTGCCGGCAGGTTACCATGACATGTTTCGATCGCAACCACTCGATCTCCTCAGATGGATTTGCCGTCTTACACTCGCAGCCATCGACGACTGCTGACGTCAATAGTCAAACATCAATCCTTAAACCAAATTGTTTTTTAACATTTGGTAGATCGAAATTTGCTTTCCTGAATGATTATCCATTTCAAGGGTTCGAGCCCGAGCCACGTCAAGAATGAAGGATTATCAATAACAATTTTTAATTGATTTTCATGTTGTAAAATTCCTTTCTTCATAAAAATAATTTATTGAAAATTAAATTTCATGAACTTAAGCCTAATTAAAAATATTAAAAATTTGGATTAAAATATAATAAAGTAAAATAAAATAAGAAAAAATACATAATAAAAAAAAAATAAATAAAAAAAAAAATTTTTTTTACTTTATTGAAAATATTCATTCATCCAATGAATAATATTCATAGATCTAATGTAATGTTTCATTAAATCCTTTTAATGAAACAGGTTTCATTGATCCAACGAAGCGCTGCATAGGTTCCTTTTTAATGCAATTTTTCATGGGATTAATGTCAAAATTCATTGGTATTGCGAAGAAAATTCTTTCAGTGTACAAGTCACAATAAGACGGAAAGCTATTTAGAGCGTACGTGAAGCAAAAGCAGCTCCGATAACGCTAATCAAAATATAAAAAAAGCCATGTACAAGTATGCAATGATTCACGTTCGACTTAAGGGTATGATAAGGCAAACCATTTTCCACAAATGCAGGCGCTAAATAAGGTTGCATCCTTTCTCGTTTGTTTTTCGTAGTGACACGAGTAATTGCTAAAAGTAGGCGAAATGAAAAATAGAGATTGTTTGAAACTTAAAAAGCTAGAAGACTTCGACCATGCGGATGATGACATGCAAAGCAAACTGAACGATTTAGTTGTACTTTCAGACAGGGTCGAAAAAACGAAAGAATTGTGCACGAATAATAACGTCGATTACCAGTTCATAGTCGAAAATAGGCCTAACCTATGTGAAAATTGTTTCTATTTGAACACCAAAATGACAGTGGAAAATGGTGTAATGATGAGTGATGCATACAGCAAGCTAAAAGAAAAGCCAGATCTGCATATTGAATCTGCAGGAAAGCTACGCCCAGACCGCCCAAAGATGACGTGGCGCAGAACCGTTCATAATTAACTAAGACAAATTATGTAAGTATATAAAAGTAGTATACCATGATAGATTACGTTTGAATATTCTTGAAGAAGCCTTATGCTCCCGAATGGGATAAATAAAGGTAAAAAAGTGTCTACAAGTCGACAGTTTTGCCAATTATTTTGGTGATTTTTTATTGACATTTTCAACAAATCAGTGTGCACTTTTGTCTGATTTTGAGAAAAAAAACAATTTCTGAATTCTGTAATGATAGAATTGGTATAATTATTCTTTTTAATAATTAATCATGTTTTTTAAACAAAATACAAGGTTTTTTAGACGAGTAGAACTACCGATAGAGATAACTGTGAAACAGCGTATCATACTTATGAAATGTCTAATACGAAATACTATGATTCGATTCATGACAATATTCACAGTAAAAATTTTCGGTAGTTTTTTAACAATTAAAAAAATTTTTTTTAAAGTATTAAAATTCAATTAATGTAATAAATGAATCAATAATTTTTTTTTTTATTGAAAGAAAATTCAATATTATATATACATAATTTTGATTCAATTAACATTTTAGTTGTTTTGAAATAAATTTTTAATTAAAATATTAATTAAACAACAAAAAATCTTAATTGAGTTTTTCGTTTTAAATAAAATATTGTAAACTTGTAGAATTGTTGTTGGGAATTGTCAAAATCAATTAACACATTGTTTGAAACGGTAAAGTTTTTTGATAATTTTTTTAATTAAAATTTAAAATACCATTAATTGAAAAAAAATATATACACAATTTTAAATTTTTACAGTTTTTAGTAATCTATATAACCATTTTGTTTGCTTGAGTCTATGAATTTGGTATGAGTTTGTTGATTAGGGACAATTTTTTGGATAATATTAATTCAACTCAACCTCGTCCCTTGCAAACAGAAGAAGCCATCGCTGTTGTAGACGTGAGTATGACAGAGGAATTAAATTTATGGACCCTACGTCGTTTTCGACAACTTGAAAAATTTTGAAGAAAGAAATTGGGCTCATCTAAATAAGATTTAACTGGTGCAAGAAATTAAACCAGCGGACCATTAATTACGTCGTGTGCAACTAGAAGTTCAACTAAAAATTTAACTAAACATGTAAAAGATGAGACACCATTTCATCCCGAAAAAAATCACTCTTATAAGCAGCTACCAGGCGCGGATTCAGGGGGGGTGAAATAAGGAAATTTCCCCCCCGTAAATTATAAAAATATGTTTTGTTTATTTCGATAATACAAGAGTTCCCATTAATATTATCTTTTTTTAATGTACAAAATTTTTGGAAATCCCAGCAAGGTTTTTTTTTTGTTTTTTTTTATTGAATCTCTAACGAAATTTTCAATAAATATCCAAATCTTCATCCTAATAGTTATTTATTAGATATTTTCAATGAAACATCTAGTTTACTGTATTCAAATACTTATTATTCTACATTCAATCCCAGCAGGTGCCATCTATGTATAACCAAAGAGTAAACGTTTGACTTGAAAATGCGTGCGGTTGAATTATTAAAAAGCCTTGGTATTTGCAATATTTATGTTTATATTAATGTGTTATATGAATCAAAATTCTATTCGATAATTTTTGACGAAAGCACGGATTTGTCGGGGAAAGCCAGATTTCCTTACATTTAAGATATTTCACCATACAACAAAAAGTTGTTAAGCAAGAATTGTTTTGGCTTTGTTGTAAAAGCATTTGAAGAGCCTTCACATGATATTAATAATGACGCTGATGTGTCAATTGATGCGATGGCACTATCATCAACAGTTCTTAAAACTTAGACAAATTTTAGTCTTGACCTAAAAAATTGTATAGGAGTTGGAACTGATGGGTGTCGTTTGATGTCAGCAGAAAATGGAGCTGTAAAAAAATTCTGGAAACCGCGACAAATGCGAAACAAACGCCTTGCTACTTCCCGTAAATCAGGCAAAACACGTTCTTAGTAAAGTATTTGGGATCCAAACTCTCTACATTATGCGAGACAAAATGGGTGGACCATCACGACTCAGCTTTACACTTTGCAACAAGTGTACATCATATAGTAGAAGCTTTGGAAAAAATATCTGAATGGAAAGGTAATACTTCATCAAGAGCCTTATATTAAGGAACTCACTTAGAACTTTTGAATTTATTTGCGGAATAAACATATTAAGTGTGATACTTATTGTAACACAGCCGCTTAGTATCATTTTACAAAAGCACGATATAGATCTTCAAAAAGGATCAAGCCTTATCAAAACTTTGATCATGTGCCTTGAAGAAAAAAGAAATAAAGCCGAAGAACAATTTAAAGTGATTTTTAAAAAAGTTAAAGTGATTTGCGTTCAAATCGAGGTTCCAACCTAAAAAACAAGATTTGAACGAAATAATCACATCCAAAATGTTGAAGATTTCTACCGAGTTGTAGATTTCATTCTCTTATTGAATTTATTTTAGAAGATCGCAAAACACCTTTCCAAAAGATATCTTTAATGTATTGAACATACCAAAACTTCTACTCAAAGTGTAATCAACTCATATATAGATATAAAACTTTTAAAACCACAACTCGGGATAAACACCTAAATAATAAACACATCTAAACTTGAGCCTGAACTCTTGCATTGGCAACAAACATGGAAATTATCTAAAATCTATCAGATAACGTTGTAGATGCTTTAATAAACTGTGATGAAGATATCTACCCAAATCTAAGAAAAATATTTCAAATTTTCGTTTCAATGCTCGTAAGTAATGCTACGAGCGAGAGGTCATTTCCTACCCTTCGTCGAATAAAAACATGGCTCAGATCAACAATGACAAACTGAACATAGACTGTACTATCTAAATTTGCCTCACAAGGAAATCATAAATTGCTTATTTAAAAAGATAAGTTTATTTTAATTTATATTGAATATTTTATTTAACCTTATTGTTGAGTTTTTTTAATATAATATACACAAATTGCTTTTAATAAACTTTTAAAAACAAATTTTTTTTGTATCATAAAAAAATTACCCCCCCCCCCCCCTAAGGATCAAGCTGGATCCGCGCCTGGCAGCTACATTTATTGAATTATTTATGTTGTCCATTAATTTTATTTGTGCAAAAATCTAACAAAAATAGAACTATTAATATCTATCTATATCTAGTGAATCTCTCGTTCTATTGTGTCCATATTTTTTAAAAACAAAGTCAACAGGGAATCCCTACAGTGTCACTTTTGGCATTTCCTACAGGGTTTATAGTCAACAACGATTTCTACCTGATTCAGATTATACGACATGTCGCACAAAAACATTCATTAGACAGAATATTGGGGTCAGAGACGTTTCCGTGGTAAACAATGTCGCACGAAATAGAAACCAAGCAATAGTTTGATGGTCCTCTTTTATAGATTCGTAATGATTTTTGAAATTAAATAGTAAAATATTGTTTTAAATTTAGAAGTTTAAATTGTAGCTTCCGAGCGGGAAAAGGAAGGAGTACGGGGGCCTTCTTCATCCTTTTAGATGTACTATTTCAAGTGGTTCAATCTATTCTCATATCTTTTTTACACACCTTGTCATTGGGAGGAAGGCCTTTCGCTCTCCCTTCTTTCGCTGTTACATAAGAATGGTAACTAGATCTTTTGCTTTTGTTTTGGCAAAAAGAACCTAACAAAAATGTTTCTCCCTCTCTTCTCCCTTCTCATAGAAGGGAATGTGGAATGTGTTTATATCTTTTAAACAAAAACAAAATACACATACAAAAACAAAACAAAAAGCCAGCAAAATAATTTTACACAAAGAAAACATATACACAATACGCACACAAGCTGTTCATTTGTTTACCAATGTAAAAACGAAACATTAAAGAACATTAAAATATAATGTTAGTCCACAGTATCACTACAATTGTTATGTTTTTTTTTTAACGAAGAACAGATTATATAATATTTGTTTCTTTCTTGAAAATAGTTACGAACAGTATTAAGGGTTGTGTTCGTCTACACAATCACTAAAAAGATAGATATCGTTTTTGGGTGTGTGAGCCGAATGCTAAATACTTTACTATACTATTTTTTAAATATATCGAATAATAAATTACATATCATGAATAAAAAGTAAATACATTTTTTTCCGAAATTCAGCTTGTCTCATTTTTACATTTTTAAGGCAACATGAAACAAATTCAGAGGAAAATTTTATTTACGTTAGGGGTGATGTTGACTCAAAACTATGCATATTGGATTGATTCCGCACCTGCTTCTTTCTACCCTACTCAAAAATATCCTTACAATCCATTTTGAGATTTGGGCCGCATGATATACCTGAACTGGTCTTGGAGCAGTGCTCTTCGACGCTAGCTCGTCCCTTAGCAAAACTTTTCAGCACATTATACCACGGCGCGGAATTTCCAGTATGCTGGAAAGTTGATAATGTAACGCCGATTCCTAAAAAAGGAATGGCTAATAACCCTGAAAATTACCGCCCAATTGCAATTTGTTCGGCACTTTCCAAAGTTATGAAGAGTATTAAATTACCATCTTGTGAAATATTTAGAGTCAAACTATCAACTAAGCTACCGCCAGTATGACTTTCGTAGAGGTCACTCTACTGGAGACTTGTCAGCTCTGTTATCGGAAAAATGGTGCCGTTCCATTAACCATTCTGGCGTAAGTAATGTTATTGCTTTAGATAGTTCCAAGGCGTTCGACACAGTCTGACATGGTGCACTCTTGTTAAAACTTGTTGCATTTGGTGTCGGTGATAATTTCTCTCGGTTTATATCGAGTTTTCTCAGACATCGCACTTTACGAGCTGTTATAGATGGGGTTTCGTCAAACGAGTTCAAGATTTATTCAGGGGTGCCGCAAGGCTCCGTTCTTTCTCCTACTCTATTTCTTAATTTTCTAAATGACCTCCTATGTTAAACTTCCAACCCTATCTACTCTTTTGCAGATAACAGCAACCTTTGCCATTCGTGATCATTTGAATGCAGACCAAGCTTATCTGATATCGTTGTTATGCGGCAGAATATGAATGATAGGCTTGGCCTAGACCTTGACATAGTCTCGGAATGGGGTCGTGCAAATAGGGTCGATTTTAATGCCTGAAAAACCCGATGTTGCGTGCTGACGCATAAACGCGCGACATATATGGCTGGTATATAATTGAGGAATCAGAATCTCTTGATGTTCTGGGCATGAGGATACAATGTGATGTCTGATGAACAGAACATATATTCAAGGGGTCGAAAGAAGCATTCATGTGCCTCGGTTTTCTAAGATGGTGTAGAATGTACTTCACTCCATCTAATCTCCTTACTATTTACACCACCTATATCCGACCGCATATGGAATACAACTCTCATGTGTGGGCCGGAGCTTCAAAGTCTATTTTGGAGCTTCTCTACCGCGTGCAAGAGAGGGCGAAGGTTAACTTTGATGAAAGTAGGGTATCTTGAGCACCGTCCCAATGTGGGTTGTATTTGCCTGTTTTATCGTTACTACAATGGGATATGTTCTGATGAAATTAGGGATTTGGTTCCCGACCCGTACGTTTGCGCGTAATACACGTTTTTCTTCAAAAGCCCATCGTTTTGTGGTCGATTGACAGGTGAATCGTACAACGCATTACAGAGAGAATTCGTTTTTTTCCCGGACAGTTCTTATATGGAATAACCTTCCTGCTGAAGTCTTCCCTCTCACTTACAACATGAAAAAGTTCAAGTCGAATGTTCACAAACACTACTCCCTCTATCCTCCTTCCCATAAGCTATTTTCCTAGTTCCAACACAATGCAATGCATTAGTAGGGGTCATCCCCTGAGTGCTGGTCCTAACAGAAAATAAAAAAGATATTAACATTTATTATTAGCATTTTTTAATGTACTTTTTATTAAAAAAACTGAAAAATTCTCCGAATATAAAACTTCTCAAGCAACGGTCTCCACTTACCGTAACGCTGTGTCCGTTTAGTTTAAACAAGTATAGCCCGATAATACAGCCTGAATAAACTGCACACCACACTGTAACGTGAATTGGATGAATTCATTCTCATGCAGTATTTCTGGGTTGGAACCACTGCATATGCATTAATTAGTTTAAGTATTTAGTATTAGTTTCTCTGAATTTCCCTTGATATTTAAACTGTTTTCTAAAAATTTCCTATATTTTCTTGCGCAACCCTCGTGTGAAATATATGTGTATCAAATTGAGTATAGCTGAAATAAATAAAATATAAAATTAAATTCCAAATCACAATTTGCACCACTGACTCGCACCAGCTTTTAAATTCGTATGAAATATTAACAACAGCCGCATGGATTTTAATATTCAAACAGTTTTAAAATTCACATTATGTAATGATGGATAATTTATTGAAATACTTTGTTTTAAATGCGTTTTAAAACAAGTTTGAATAAAACCGCAAAATAAATATTAAATTGAGGTTACAATTATGATAGCTATACAAACTCATACATTTAAACCCACACACGCACACATGTGATATTTATTAAATGATAAACGTCAATTTACATAACATCCATATTATGATAGAAATTAAGAATACATAGCGTTAGCTACAAGGCAAACGTTTTTGAGAAATACTGAACTAAAAACTCAACTTTTTTGGGTTAAGTTAAGATTTTAAGATCATTTTAGCGAATTCTTTTTTAAATAAAATATAAGTAGAATAATCTTTAAGGATTGGTTTTTGAGATCTCAGTTAAACAAAGTTTAGTTAATCTGAAAACAGATTTATGCCGTCATTACCAAGTTTGTATACCCAGCTTAGTTTTGCTTAAAATGCTGGCATTTAATGAAATAATAAAAAAAAAATAACACATTTCGCCGAGTTTCAAAACACGTCAAACTAAGTTTAAACTTACTCCAAATCTCAAAAACCCGGCCTAAGGATTTAATTTACCATTTTCCATTTCCTTAGACGATATGTTTTTCTGATGCTTGTTTTATTTAATTTGTATCCCTATATTTTCTATTTAACATTTATTATTTATTCACTTTTAACTGGTACAAAGTTTATTAAATGTCTGTCATTCCATGTTATCAATTTCCTCTCAACTCATAATGAGTTTCAATAGCAACTAAATTTATTTGGTTTTCTCATACTTTAGAAAATAAACAGAATATTTGAATTGAAATCAATGTTGGCAGAAAATTTAAGAAAAAAAATAATTTTCTCATTATGAATCCCTCCAAATTTAATTTTTTTTTTTTTTAAATTAAAAGTTACTATTTAAATTAAGAAAAAATTAAGAGCTGTTTTGTTCGATGAAAATTACAAAAACGCTTATTTTTTAGCAGATTATTGTATTAAACCTAATACAGTGTAATCTCCCTCCAGTGGACACCGCCTTTGACGGACACTGTTCCCGACAGCGTTCAAAAGCAAAGTATTGAGTTTTTTTAAAAGACATTTCCCTTATACAGGCAAATTTTATGGTCCCTTTGGTGTCATGAGATATCCCACTTTACATGTCTATGTATAAGGGAAACATAAGACATCCAATAAATTTCAGATACCTCCATTATACTTAAATTATACACATAAAAAAAGTTTTAAATAATTTCAACTCATCTTTTATGAATTTCAGTTTAATTTTCTTATGGTGTTTTCTTTTCTACAAAAGCTAAGGCACGAGCTCTATGTTTGCATTTGTCCTTCAAGTTGTGCTGAAAAGGTCAGCAAGAAAAAAAAAGACAAAAAAATGAAAAAAACAAAATATGTACTTTGAACTTCAAAAAACAGAAGTAAAGGAAGAACATGTAAAATAAATTAAAATAGATAATCATTCAAAGCAAATTTCGATCTACCAAAGGTTAAATACAATTTGGTTTTAGGATTGATGTTTGACTAATGACGTCAGCAGTCGTCGATGGCTGCGAGTGTTAAACGGCAAGCCCTCTGAGGAGATTGAGTGGTTGCAATCGAAACATGTCAGGGTAACCTGTCCGTAAAAACGCCTGGGTTCGAGCCCAGATTGAGTCAAGAATGAAAAATTATCAGTAAATTTTAATTAATTTTCATGTTGTAAAATTCCTTTCTTCATAAAAATAATTTAATGAAAATTAAATTTGATGAACTTAAGCCTAATTAAAAATATTAAAAATTTGGATTAAAAACCATAAATAGTTCAACAAAATAACCACAATACTAATTAAAATGTTACATTTTATTTAAAAAAATGCAATTTGGTGTTCATTTCTTAAAAATGCTTTGCTCACTAAAAGAGCAGCGTGTTTTATTCACCCTTTAATGCCATAAGGCATTGCACTTTACGCCCCGTATAAATCGAGGGGGTGTTTATAATGCCCGGTAAAAAGATGGCTTCTGTTTATATATAGGGCTACCAGACGAAGTTGCGAAAAAATTGCCTCTAATCAGTACAGTGAAAATTTTAAGTTTTAATAGTTATTTTTTTTTTTAATTTATATTAAAAACAAAAGAAAGCATTAAATTTAAATGGATTCGGTGTTATAAAATTGTTTTTGAAAAAAAAAAACGTCAAATCAAGAAATCGTAAAAACTTGATGTTAATGAATCGGCAATCTGGCAAAGGTATTTGCTCTCTTCAAATTTGCAGTATTACATGTTCGGCAAGACATTTTAAAAATGCACCTTTTAAAATGTTGATTTTTTTTTTTTTTTTTTTTTTGTAGAAAAGAAAACACCATTAGTTAAAATTAACCCATTTAAGCCCAAACAAAAACTACCAGACAAAAAATAAAATATTGTTTATTTTATGATAAAATTCATTACATATAAAGATAACGAGGAGGGCATACCGGGGAACTCCCCAGGGAGGGGTGCTCTCAACAATCCTTTAGACGCTTGTCGTCAACGAACTTCTCAATGGAGTTCAGGACGGGGCAGCAAAGATAACTGCACATGCAGATCAAGTGGCGGTAATAGTTGCTGGCAAGGATCTGAGTACTATTAGTTCTGTAATGGAGGTTACACTGGCGTTGGTCAGCCAGTGGGCGGCCGTAGAAGGACTAAGAGTTAATCCCTATACTATTAACGAATAGGTACAAAATTGGTCCATGGAGAAAATCTAAACTGGAAGATAACTTAAGAACCACACAAAGTACCTGGGAGTAATACTGGATAGCAAATTGTCTTGGAGACTGAATGTGGAAGAAAGGGTGAAAAAGGCAACGAATGCTCTCTACGCATGTAAGAGAATGCTGGGCAAAACTTGGGGTCTAAACCCTGCTCTTACACTTTGGCTCTACACGGCGGTGGCGAGACCAATCTTACTCTACGGGATACTGGTGTAGTGGACGGCCTTGGATAAGATATCGTACCAGAATATGCTAACGGGCGTAAAGAGACTCGCCTAACTTTGTATTACCGGTGCTTTGCGTAATACACCGACTGCGGCACTGGATGTGATCCTGGACTTGCAACCGATTCGTCTAGTGGCAGAAGAAACTGCAAGAAAGTCTGCGATCCCCTTAAAGGCGACGGGGGATAAGGGAAATAGATTGTAGCAGTGACTGCACCATTCCGAGACTGACTTTTGGAAGGAAACCGCGAGTTACCTTGGAGGAGGAAGGCTGGTTGACAGGACTCCGATCTGGCCATAGGACCTTCAGTTTCTACACTGACGGCTCCAAAATGGAAGACGGAGTTGGAGCTGCAGTCTACTGCCGGGAACTGGGTATTCGGGAATCTTATAAGTTTCCCGATTACTGCAGCATGTTCCAGGCGGAGATATATGCGGCCAAGATGGCTGCTGCTGTACTAGGATTTCGCACATAAACTTTTTCATCGATATTCAGGCGGCGGTCAGGGCGATATCCGCTAAAATTTAAAAAAAAAATTTTTTTGATGTTATAGAAATTTCTAAAATTTTAGTTTATCAGTAAGGAAAACATATATTAAATAATGTGAAAAACTTTGTCGTAAGCCGCAAAAAATGAAGTGTTCCCAAATTAGCACAGCGAGCATAAATGGGTTAATTATTTATTTTAAGCCCACACGTTACAAAAATTTTGTACTTAACAAAAGAAACTTTAAATCGAGGAGATCTGTGTAGTCCACCGCCAACACCGCTAAATTACAATCATATTAATATTCTGTAAAATCGGCCACTTTTTAAATGCCTCCATAAGCCATAATCAATTGATTATTGTTCAAAACTCAATAAGTTATGCGCAATTTCCGGCGAAATGTTCAATACTACTGCAAAACCCTTTATATCCTAGCCGACCATATATGACTTAATTATTAACATAAATAAATGTTCATAAGCTATTCGCTAAGCAAGTCCTGCATGTTAGTTGGCTAGCGACTTCAGTATCCATTTAAATATTGTGTGCAAAGTAAAATTTAGAATTGTAAAGATGGTTTAATGAAATTCGCTAGAATAATCTTTAAAAAATTATGACAATCGGTTTACGATTTCACATAAGTTTCATACAAATGTTTAACCGGAATCTTGTCTTAGCGCATATGAGTTCCATTTTTTATAATATACCCTTCGGTTCAAATATTATTAACATAATTCTATACCTAAAAGCAAAGTTTTCGTATTAAAATGCCACATTTTATCCGTCACACATACTTAACCCTGATTAAAATTAAGAACTTTTTCACTTGACTTTTAGTCCTGTACTATTTCCACTCTATAAAATCATTTTGTGTATACAGTGTAACATCCACTTTTGAAGGAAACTGTTCGCTGGTCCCAGCAGCAGCCTAAAGGAAAGCAATAATTTATTTGAGAGGCCATTTCCCCTTGTAGGGATACATTTTGATGGACCCTTCTGTTTTCCCACTATTCTTTCATACTTTTTTTTTTAATACTCCAATTTTTTGATCAGAGTATAACGTTCTTTTAGGTAATAAAACGATTCTAATTTTTAAGTCAAGTCATTTATTTTGAAATGGTCTCATATGATCCAATTCTCAATTCTGGTCCAATTGTTAAAAAATCCAGATCCATAACATCGACTTTCATAATTAGTTTTTCTATGGACTGCAAGCAATTTTATGACAAATCTGATCCATTCTTTTTAAATAAGCAGCAGGATATGGCTAATTGGTGCCTTCTGCCAAAATTTTCAAAATATTGACCGAAAAAATATGTTAATAATTGGGCCTCAATAATAGCCTAATGGCATTATAAAGATCTCATTTGAAATTGGATGCATCACATTTCATATTAAGGAAAACGGCACAGAAAAAACTCTCGAAATTTTTTTTCCAATTTAAATAAAATCAGTTTTAATTAAAAAGGTAATCAAGTGAATTAAAACTTTACTTTTATCAACGAAATTACTGCAGAAAATGTTTTTAATAGCAAAAAATATTTAATTGATACTATTAATTGTTTACTGGTGCAAAATTTAATTAATTTTTTAATTAATATCACAAATTTTTTCTGTGTGATAGTAATTTCTAGCAAACCTTTTTAAACACATTTCCGTAACGAAATGGAACTTTATCTTTTTAAATAAAAAAGTTTCTATTAAACGATTTTTTAAATAATATTAATATTCAAGTTTGCATTAAACTTGTGTACATTTTACTTATCTACATGTTATTATTTATTTTATATTAAACTAGCTTAACCCGGTGCGCTTCGCTACACTGCTTTAACCACTTCTTCAGTTGAGAGATATTTAATATATGCATCCTATGGAATGTTTTTTCCCCTGCGCATTCCCGCTTTATTTTTATTTTCAAAAGTGTAGTATACCATAGGAGTGACTTCTACTAAGTTTGAACATTCTTACTTTAACAGTTCTTAAGATATGCGATATTTAACATTGGCGTCCTATGGGGGTTTCAATTTTGGGGCTCAGATGATCCTACTACCAAAAGTTCAACAAATTGCTTGCAGCGGCTCTTATTAATAATGCTATCTATGAGTGGTACTGCTCCTCCTCTGGCTACCCCGCCCATTTCTATATTGACATTTATAGTTTACCATAATAGAAGCTTTAACCACGTTTGAAGACTCTGCCTTCAATAGTTCTTAAGTTGAGCGATATTGAATATATGCATCCTATGGAAGATATTTCCCCCTGCGCATACCCGCTTTATTTCTGTTTTCAAAAGTGTAGTATACCATAACTGTGACTTCTACAAAGTTTGAACATTCTCACTATAACAGTTTTTAAGATATCCGATATTAAACATTGGCGTCCTATGGGGGTTAACACTTCCCCCACTGCTATTTTGCTTCAATTTTGGGGCTCAGAAGATCCTACTACCAAAAGTTCAACAAATTGCTTGCAGCGGCTCTTCATTACATTTCTATCTATGAGGGAAACTGCTCCTCCTCTGTCTACCCAGCCCATTACTATATTGAAATTTAAAGTTTGCCATAATAGTAGTTTTAACTACGTTTGAAGACCCTCCCTTTAATGGTTCTTCAGTTGAGCGATATTTAATGTATGGATCCTATGGGAGGTATTTCCCCCCCTGCGCCTATCCGCTTTATTTTTATTTTCAATAGTGTAGTATACCATATGAGTGACTTCTACAAAGTTTGAACATTCTCACTTTAACAGTTCTTAAGATATGCGATATTAAACATTGGCGTCCTATGGGGAAAACCACTTCCCCCGCTGCTACTTTATTTCAATTTTGGGACTTAGAAGATCCTACTACCAATATTTCAACAAAATGCGTGCAGTGGCTCTTATTAATATTTCTATCTATGAGGGGTACTGCTCCTCCCCTGTCTCTCCCGCCCATTTTTATATTGAAAATTTATAGTTTACTATAATAGTAGCTTAAACCACGTTTGAAGACTCTCCCTTTAATAGTTCTTCAGTTGAGCGATATTTAATGTATGCATCCTATGGGAGGTATTTCCCCCCCTGCGCCTACCCGCTTTATTTTTATTTTCAAAAGTGAAGTATACCATAAGAGTGACTTCTAGAAAGTTTGAACATTCTCACTATAACAGTTCTTAAGATATGCGATGTTAAACATTGGCGTCCTATGGGGGATTCAAATACCCCCGCTGCTATTTTATTTCAATTTCGGGGCTCAGAAGATCCTACTAAGTACAGCAAAATGCGTCCAGCGGCTCTTAAGATATGCGATAGTAAATATTGGCATCCTATGGGGGGTACCAATTCCCCTGCCCCTATCGAAAAAATAAGTAGCCTATTTTTAGGGCTCACGTGATGTTACTGTAAAAATTTCAGGAAAATCGGTTCAGTAGTTTCGGAGTCTATAAGCCAACAAACAAACAAACAAACACACAAACACACAAACACACAAACATACAAACATTTTTCATTTTTATATATATAGATTGTTTGCAATTTAAAAAACAAAAGAAATTATATCATTTCTTCTTGTTTTTTTTTTTTAAACATATGTTTACAATTTATAACATTTTTAAATGATATGACACTGACTGATTGCCAATATAGATTATTTTTAAAAAATTATGTACATTGTTAACAGGGCCACATACGCACACTCTTCCACTACATCCACTGCCTGGCGCATATTAATCTATTCCATTTGATATTGTTTAAATAAAAAAAAAAAAACTTTTTGATTTTCCGATAAAAACTCTTTCACGCATTTGCGATTGTGCTTGGCAAGTGTAAGTAAACAGAAAATAAAAATTTAATATTTAAATTATTAGCAAAAAATATGTTAGCATATTAAAAGAAAAATAATAATGAAAGGAAAACATTTGTAAATGGAAAATATCTTTGGCATACATGGTAGAATTGCATGTTTGTTCTTGAAGAAAACTTTTAATTGGTTATTTATAACTAATTAAAGTTAATATCAGGGTTCGTTTATATATAAGCAAAAAAAATTATTGCAAGTTTTATTTAGGTAAATTAATTTTTCATACTTAGCGCTAAGGTCGGCGCTGCTTTAGCATAGGTAGAAAGGATTTACGCATACAAACGTTTGTCATTAGCAAAGTTTGGTAAGCTATGTCCATCTGTCCGTGTGTCTGTTGAAATTGAATTGCCGAAGACACACATCGAGTCCTTACCTTACCTTTTATGCCTAAATACAGAAAATTAATATCAAATCTAAACTCGATTTCTTTTCTACTTTACCATCTGGCTACAATATTTGTAACGAATCATTACAAAATGCTGCAATAGATGAGCCATTTGCCGTTTCAAGTACTTGCATGTTCAATAAATAAGATTTATTGTCTTTCAATTCTTCTAAGACTCCAAAGATAAAATTTGCAACATATCTCTGTTCGCTGTCCGTAGTTTCATCTAGAGAAATCCATATATATTTGTCTTTGGCTGCTTGACGCATTTTTTCTATAGATTCCCTATACAATTCTGGCGAATGCAAGTTTCAGATGGAACCGACATTTGAGAATATTTCTCAATGAAATTTTTGAAACTGGGAGAACTAACTTTTTTTTTATTGGTATATTGGTTTCTAACAATGCTTTACAAAGATCCTTTTGAAATGTTGTGTCAGTTGGAGTCACTGGATATTGCTTAGAAGACGCCAATTGGTGTTTCCCATATCTTATATGTTGATCCACATTAGACTTTTTCGAACAATTTATTTTGCAGCAGCATATACTGCAAAAGAGCCAATTTTCTTCAATTTTAAAGACTCCTTCATATGTTTTTACCATTTTTAATAATAATTTTCTATTACTTTTCTCTTTTCTCTTTTTTAAACTTTTTTATTTATTTATATTTTTGTCAGCCTACTATTATTTCAGTTGATTGTTTTTAAAATGAAAACAGAATTGCAAAAAGGTATTAACGAAGGCGAATTCACTTTCATAGAGGAATTCGCTTTGGTAGTAACATACGAAGTTTTTAATACAAAAACGGGAAGTTTTAACAAAAAAATCAAAAAAAAGCAACACCATTGTAAAAGAAGCAAAAAACAGCAGGTTTTATAAAACGCAGCTAAAATAAAGCAAAAAAAGCATTTTAGTCTTCTCTGATAAAAAAAAAAATAAAAGCGTTTCTATTGATTACACAGTACAACAGCCAATCTGGGGGGTGAGAAATTCCAAGTCAGGGTGATGGTACTAGGTCAGTATAGTAAAACCCTCAAAGGGTTTGGCGTTCGTATGTGTCAGTTTTTTTTATGACATTTTAAATTTTTTCCTTATCTTGATGTTTTTTTGTTTAACATAACTCGAGAACCACTTGTCCGATTTTGCTAAAATAAACTCAAAAAAATTTAGAATTACAATTTCTTTAATCCGTTCATATAACGTTTTTCTTTATAATCAACAGTTTTGCCGGTAAAAATAAATTTGTGGAGAATTATAATTGATAAGTGCAAAAACATGTTCAAGCCTGGATGTATGCAGCAGATTTTATCACAAACCTGCACTGCAATTTTTGTGACTTTTTTTTAGCGATCGGTGAAAATCGTCGGACTTTTGTTTGTTATTTGAAAGAATACACCCACATTCAGTGATGCCAACAGTAGGGGATTTCCCCTTTTCTAGGTATTTTTTTCGGATCATTTTTATCTTCAATCGGATCTTAATGACTTCTTTTTATGGTGTAATCATAATATGATGGAGCTGAATCTTGTGAAATGCAAAAGCATGCGTTTTTATAGAAATAACTGTGTTCGAGGTTATGTAGACAATTTAATTCTATGTCACAATTTGTTGATTTTTCTTATTGTTTTTCTTTATTCGTAAATTTTTATGTACTACATATATTCTGTAAATTTTTAGTATATTTTAAAATGCATATTGTTATTCATTAATTTTAAGTCAATATTGTTATTAGTCAGTAAGGATAATATCCATTGATTAAATAAATAAATAAATATGCCCTAAAATAAAAAATTGTGTCCTCTTTTCCCTACGGTTGAAATTTTCCGAAAAAAAATCCCTAGAAAAGGGGAAATCCCCTACTGTTGGGGTGTATTCTTTCAAATAACAAACAAAAGTCCGACGATTTTCACCGATCGCTTAAAAAAAGTCACAAAAATTGCAGTGCAGGTTTGTGATAAAATCTGCTGCATACATCCAGGCTTGAACATTTTTTTGCACTTATCAATTATAATTCTCCACAAATTTATTTTTACCGGCAAAACTGTTGATTATAAAGAAAAACGTTATATAAACGGATTAAAGAAATTGTAATTCTAAATTTTTTTGAGTTTGTTTTAGCAAAATCGGACAAGTGGTTCTCGAGTTATGTTAAACAAAAAAACATCAACATAAGGAAAAAATTTAAAATGTCATAAAAAAAACTGACACATACGAACGCCAAACCCTTTGAGGGTTTTACTATACTGACCTAGTACCATCACCCTGACTTGGAATTTCTCACCCCCCAGACAATAATCCCAAAAATGTTCCATAGTGTTACTTGACTGAAAAAATTATTGATCGATGATTCTGAATGAAAATGAACTCAATTCAATTATATTCAATAGGAAAAAAATTTTAAAGTGGAATTAAACTTGCAATATCGCTTGTTTGGCCATATTGACCCAAACGATGTTAAATGTGTGTAAATCGTGTTTTAAAATGTAGAGGGGGGAGGAAATATTTAAATTTAATTATTTTCATTTTCATTTAAATATATAATTTTCGTCCTTGTAATGGATAAATTAAAGTTCACGTCCGTATCCTATATTTAAAGGGACAAATTTTGCGTGTGAAAACCAAAATTGGGTAAAATTGACCCAAGGACTGCAGAAAGGTTAAATATCTAAATGGGGGATTTCATGTCAAGCGACCCAACTTTTCACCAAGGTTAGTCCTAAAAGGGTTAAACGAATTGACTTTTCGTTCGTCATTGAAAAACAGGAAGCAAGTGCATAACTAAAAATGTCCAGTTTTTTATTATGTTTAATTGTATACCTTGTATAGGGTGTTGGTCGATATAGAGCAATTTGAGATCTTTATAGAGGTACAGGCATTTATTGCTCAACTTTTTAAGTGTTGGCACTTGTGCCCCTTTTTCTCATTTATAATTGAATTTATCGAATTCAAAGGCAATTTCAATTGCAGTAAGTTTATAAATAATAAAGGGTCGTCCAACCATAATGCACGATGTTAACTATGTTTTTTTGCCCAACTTAGTTTGACATTTCTTTGTTTCAGTATTTGATAAATGCAACCATGGAGAGGTACACAATTGAGCAGCCCGTTAAGATTGTTGAAGCCTTTTACGAAAATGGGCGTTCAAATTAAAAAAATAATCTAAAAGACTAACCATTTCTAAACTATAATTATTTTCTAACTCTATTCGTGACTTCACATGCCGCAGGGAAGAAATAAGTGAATCGGAAGATGCTGCCAACATGTTGAAGAGGTCCTCATTTTGCCTTACCCTTGATGCTTTGAATGTGTTCTGCAATCTATATTTTTTAGAAAATTTGTTAAGAGACTCCTGTGCTTCTTCAGAAAGCTCTCCAATTGGCAAAGACTGGTAGTCAATTATATTTTTGCCATGCGCCAATATTTTATGGACGGTCGGGATCAACTTCTTCTGCAGACACATTTCTTCTAAAAGAGACGCAGTTTTCGACGCATATTCTCCATATTTAGTAGAATTGACATTTTCTTTGCAGTTTAAAACATCCAAGATCGTTCCCAATCTTTTCACGATTTGATTGTCAATTCCAGTGATTCTTGTTACTGCCTCATCATTTTCAAAAAATCTCCTGGAAGTGTTTCCATCGTTTGAGTTACCGTATCCGTGCTTGGGACAGTCTACTTTTAGTCCAACTTGTTTAAAAAAAGCATCCTGTATTTGCTTCTTTCTGATCTTTTTCTTATCCTTTATTGATGTATTTTTATCGAAGTTTTCCTCCTCTTGTGGTGGGGTATACGCCAGTTTTAGCAAGAATTCCATACACCTTATCCTTGCGTGCAATGGTGACATTCCATATTCGTAAATTTCCTCATTTGTAGAATCGTTTAAATTACCAAAGTTCTTCTGACTCTTTTTGCAAATCGGGCATGACATTATTGAGGTTGTTCCTGTCAGTTCGTTTACGACTTTTCCGGTAGGTTAGCTAGTAGTGAGCTAGTCTATCAACCCCGGGGTTGCGGGTTCGATTCCCGCCAGAGACTCTGGTTTCTTTCCTGCAGACAAGCGTCAAGCTTCGCGGGGATAAGTATAGGGAATTAAATTTAAAAAAAAAAAAAAAAAAAAAAAAAAAACATGGTCAGGTGGAACTCGGAATTGCATTCAATATATTTTCATTCTCCAATTTGCAGCTTTGTAGGCTTAATCTTGCTTATTTGTTCTTCAATGTCCTTCACTGTGGTCCTTATGAGTTCTGCCGATTCCCTTGCAAACTGAAACATTATTGGTCGGCAATAATGCACTGATGACGGACGTGGATTTTTCCAGTGAAGGGAAACATCAGATGTTCGCCGCAAAGGAACAACAGATGCCATAAACATATTTCGGTCCGATATTGTAGCGTCATCGGAAGATATCCTTTGCTTATAAACGCTTTGTCCGGATGATGCATCGCAGCCCCATTTGCTGATCAATGTCAACTTCTTAGGAAGAATTTTCACCTCATTTTCAGGAAGACTCTCCAACAACCGGTTTGCTGTATGGCCCATGAGATCCTGCAGATTGGCTTTCGCAGAGACTTCCGTAAACTCCGTATGCAGTGGTCGTGAATTTATTTTGGCTTGCGTAATATGCTTGTATCCGGGTAAAACGTCAGCGCCGTGTCGCGTTAAAGATGCCCGTAGTTTCTCATATTTCTCTTTGGAAACTTCTAAGTCCATAAACAAGGCCAAGGCTTCTTCGGAACCATACTTTTTTATGTGTGCGTTTTAAGTCGCAGTGGGCTTGCATCAACAACAGATTTGGTTATCTGCGACCTAACTCTTTCACTATCCTTTGTATATTTAATAGACAGCGCGTCCGATAAATGCTTCGTGGTCAAGTGATTGGTGGCATCGGCAAGTTTCCTCTTTCTTGTGAAAATTGAACACTCCTCAATACTTTTTTTGGCCTTCCTTTTGCTCCTTTGGTTGATGTGGTGGGTTTATCTACTGGCAATATATCCAGGATGGTGTCTTCATTAAGCCAGTCCTCGTATTTGGAGATGAAGTTCTGAATGGTTCGATTAGATTTCACCCATTTTGCCTTAATATTTGCACATATCGGATAAAAATTATTTTTTATAATTTCGCTTCTCTCAATATTTCCGTATAAGCTATCAAGTTGTTCTAAAGCAGCTTCCGTGAAAAACTTTGGTGTGGTTGACTTTCAAAACAGTTCAAATAATTTTAAATTGTTCAACGCCATGTTTTCAGTACTTAAATTGTTTAATGGTTTCAGTAATTGTTGGGCCAACTTTCAGTCGTAGACTAATCCAGGCATTATGCTTATTTTGCAATATATAGGCTTATGCTACCGTGCCTAAAAATTTACCTGTTCCCTGCATACATATGGATTTAGGCTGAATAATGCAATTTTGATATTATGCACGTGTCCAAATAAGATTTGTGCCTACCTGTAGGGACCATAAGTCAATATTGTTCTTGACCATTTGTACGCCAAAGTATTGTTTAAGTGAGGTACGCACCTGATAATTTCAATGAGTAGTTTTTTTCAAACTATTAGATCAAACTACATACTGTCAGTCAAAACATATAAGGGAAGGACGCCATACAATTTCTGCAACCATGTCTTTTTAACCTTTTTTACCGCTAGAAGCCAAACGGGCACGTACGGGCAGATAAAACCTTTTGAATTATGTAAAGAAATAATAGAAACTGGGAATTATTTCCTTCCGAAGGTTACTTTATATTATATTCAACATTTTTTATTTTTCGAATAGAATAAATTCGAAAAATAAAATAAGTAAAGAAATAATCAAAGAACAGGTTTTACAAATATGGCAAATATAGAAATATATAGATTTTTTTTATTTTCCGTCAAAGTTGAAAAATTGTGAAAAAACGGATAGTTTTTAAATAGTGATTTACCAGGAGAAACACAAAGCAAACAGTTAATTTTTTTTTATCATTATACATTTAATAAATACATCAATCAATACAAACAAAAAATAAGGCGATTCGTTACCTATTTTTCGTGATATTACACCTGAAATCGCAACAAATTGACTAAAAATTGTGTGTTTTTTTGAAAACCGAAAGTCGGTCAACTTTGAACGGTTATATCTTCTAAACTAAAAATGTGATATTAATAAGAGTGGCACACTTGAAATCGTTGAAAAGTTTCCTATAACATGGGTTTATTCAAAACTTCGTCGGCGCTCATGAATATTTTGATTTTTGCATCCTCGTTTGCTCTACGGGCGCCACTGTGCGTCGTGGCGATGTAAGTTGGCCGTCCCGGTCATGTGATTTGACACCGTTGCACTTGTTTCATAAGGGATATTTAAAAGAAAAAGTGTACGTAAATAAGCACAATTCAAGAGCTAAAGGATAAGAAAATTCGGCACAATAACGACATTAAACCTCAATAATGTCTCAGAGTCTTTAAAAATGTGGACCGGATCATCGGATAAAAGTATGTCACCTAAGCCATGGCGCGCATTTGAATGAAAGAATATTAAAAAAAATTCCCTGAAAACTTTTTGTTTAATTTACAATTAACATCGTGCGCTTTGGTTGGACCACCCTTTATAACCTTTTTTATAAATAATTCATATACAAAGGAAGATTTAACAAATAAACAAAAAAAAACTTAAGTTATTTCTATTGGCAAATTGAATCACTTACAATAATTCAATATAATTGAATTAAAAAACAAAACACATACACATTTTTATGCCTTTCACCACAGGTTGAAAAGGTACATTTAAGTTTATCGTTCCGTTTGTAAGTTCTACAATATTGAGCCTAAACAGTTTATATATTCTGGGTCCTTAAAATTGGTTAAAATTGGTTTTCTAGCTTTTAATCTACTTAAATCACATACAGTCCAGGAAATTTTGCTGTTGAAAGTCAGCCTGATCGTTCCACAAATGTCTGCGATATGAGCAAAAAACCGCGACTTACCCTAATTTTACCCATAAATCCTTTGCTGTGGTCTTTTATTTCTATCTGAAGAACAGCAAGAGCCAAAGTTTCCGAATTAGGTACACACATCTTGGTAATTATTAGACAACATCCGAGAAAATGTGGGCGGGATTATAGACTTCTGTATGTCTGGGGAGCGGCAAAAGCAAAAGTTTCCAAATGAGGTGCAAGCATCTTGGTTATAAATACCTAACATCCGACAAAATTTAGGCGGGATTGAAGAATAGGGCGTGGCACAAAATAGATTTATTTATATTTAAAGGCCAGTAAAAGAAATATTGTCCGAATCTTGTACACATAGTTGGGCTATCAAAACATAACCTATATTAAAAAAATGGGCTGAATGGGAAAAGAGGTCATGCTACTTCCCAAACAAGGACACTATAGATTTCTATATATCTAGATATCTAGAGAACGGCAAGATCCAAAGTTTCCAAATAAGGTTAAAGAATCTTTGTTATAAAAACACAACATCCGCAAAATGAGGCCAACATTGGAGAAGTGGGCGTGGCACAAAATTGATTTATTTATATCTTAAAATGATATTAAGAAACTTTCGGTTCTTATCGCACCATTGTGAAAGGTATATAAGAAACCGAATATAGCACTTTTACTTGTTTTTTATTAGATCTTTAAATCTACAGTAATTTATTTAAAAATAATATTTGCATAATATTTTTACGTGTTTGCATAACAATTTGATATATACAGGCATATAAACCAATTTCATACACTTGCATGCACGATCTAACACAAAACAACAGTACCTTGCAAATAATAGACTGGTCCGATGTAATGCAAGCATGGACCATGTCATTGTTAAAAAGTGTTTGAAGTGAGGCGACAAGTCTTCGTTTTTTAACGACGTGCTTTCATTTTTAAACGACTTCTTGAGTATACCATGGAGTTGTTTTAAAACAACTCCTTTGCCGTCCAAAGCTGGGTTATATGGTCCTGCCCTAGGACATCTTAATGCTATTTAACATTAAGATGTCCATGGTTTTTCCATACGTTTGGGTAACTTTTGGACTAGTTCTAGTCCATTGTAGGCTACTCTTTACACGCATGTTTGGACTGGTCCTATTATTTGCAGGGCTTGTATGGACAAATACTTTAATGTCTTTGTGGTAGTTGTGTTGTTATATGTTTAAGTTTATTTTGGTTAAAAAAAAATATATTAAATTGAGAAACTAAACAATTTTATTACCAGTTCTTGTTTACAACACAAATACTACTTTTTCAACCACAAGCATACAAGAACATACCCAACAAGCCCGGAGGCTTGATTCTAATTGAAAATGATTTGAAATCAAACCTTATCTTAAATGGCAAACATTTGGCAAAAATTTCAAAATCATTGGAAAATCGTAGCATTCTCAAAAAAAAGGGGAAATGTTTTTAAAATTGAGCAATGCATTTATTTTCAACTTGCTTTCAAACGTTATCATCATATGTCGATTTTAAAACAATGAGGAACATAAATGAATTGATGTCGTTGAAAAAAAGACTTGAAAAATAATTTAATTTATGTTTTTTCACATGAAATTAAGGTTTACTCAAGGCGAATTTACTTCACGTCATATGTTATTTTCTTTTAACTGTAAAACCCATTTAACTTTATCACCATTTTTGCAATTATTTTTTGCTTCAACGGTGCCCAGTCAGTTTATTTTTGATTTGAGAATTACAATTTGATATCAAATTAATAAATTTAATTAATATAAATATTTTAATCGTGTTTGTTGGGTACTCGTTCATGCATGTGCATGCAGGTGTAAGTGAGTATCCTTGTAATTGTATACATATAAAAGCAACTTCATACTAAGTATATAGTACGAGTACATACATTTAAGACGACATCTGACATACATACATGTGATATTATACTCACTCTCCATTTCTTTCACAGACAGTACACAAAAGCAAGCCGAAACAACCAAATGAAACTAGAAGAACAACAGCTTTAATAACAACAAAATTCCTTTTTTTGCCTTAGAACACTTGGAACGAAGAGGAATTGCAAAGAAAAGTTTACGAACGAGAGAATACGGCTGCAGGTTGTGAAAAAGTTAACGACATTTCTTTGCAAAAAATAAGAAAAACGTTAGCAGAGACAATTAGTAGCACACTCTTTCATTGCACGCTTGAATTTTTCCAAACGCTAGTTTTTGGTTACCCAGTAAATAATTTTTGCGGCATATTTGTTGTCAGACAAAGTCTTAAACTTCAGCAAGAAGTCAGCCAAATTGGTTCAAGTTTCTTTACTTTTCACAGATTAATCTGCACTATTTTTATACACTGTACCACTATAGATGGGGAGGGTATTATGGGTTTATGCTTAAGTTTGTGATGCACAAAATTATTAATTATATACCCACCTTTTAGTATGCCGATTGACTGAGAAGCACTTTTTAAGACGTTTAAGGCATGTGCGTACAGACGTCTCGTAGGCTAGCTGTTTGTCTGTCCGTCCATTTTAACCTTGTGTACAAAGCAAGGTTGAAATGTTAAAGATAATATGATGAAATTTGTAAATAAGATTTATCTGACTTAAGAGCGAAGCCTCTTGAAAATGGAGACAGTCGCTATATGATTTTATCTAGTCCAAAAACAAATCGCAAACCTGCTGAATCCACTTTTTAAGTAAACGGAGATTTTGATGCGGTGTGGTAGAGAAAGATACGCCTCGTCGACCAGCATGTTGTTTTTCTTCAATTTGAGTCTTGAAGTCTGTTAAACCAGTTATATTTTTGATTTTCCCTCTCAAGCTGCAAATATGATATATAAAAAGTTTTTTGACTCTTCTGTAAAATGTGTTGCACATTAAACCGACGAAATGCCATCCCAAAATTTTGCTATTCTGTACATCAAGCTAATTATGTTAGTATATTATTTATATAATATGCCCTTAAAATTAAATTTTTTCCCGATAAAAGGTTAATAAAGTTTAGCCAAAAAAAGAATTATTGCAACCATAATTACAGTACATAATTTTATGGAAACCGCTTCATATCAACGCTATAGGTCCTATACAAAAACGAATCCCGAAAATTGCTTTCACATTCATAAATTCCCAATAAATGCTAATAATTGATAATAGTGGGGTCCCTGTAACAGACATGTTAGCTTTACAATGTTCGAAAGAAACGCTTATGTGAACACCATGGTACGGGGAATGCCTAGGTATCCAGATAGTAGATCAGCTTGCCAAGTGTGGCGGTCATCCAGATGACAGATTTGTGGATCACTTTATTGGCATTC
This sequence comes from Pollenia angustigena, assembly GCA_930367215.1. Taxonomy (NCBI): domain Eukaryota; kingdom Metazoa; phylum Arthropoda; class Insecta; order Diptera; family Polleniidae; genus Pollenia; species Pollenia angustigena. The sequence continues at coordinate 277,570,304 of OV884056.1, forward strand.
CACTGTCTTCTTATAAGTCACTTGTTAAGCGCTAGTCACAAGATCTTGCAAAGTTTGTGTGGACTTGTAAGTCCACCTGCTCCTTAGCCAGGACTTTGTGGCCTGGCTATGATGAACAGAGAACATGTTTTCTACTGAGTTTCAAGAGTGCACAGATCGGGGCTGTGATCTCAATAATAACTGGGCATTGGCTGGTAGCAACTCTTGCGAGAAAAATTATAATCAGAAAATAGTCAGAAAACTTGTCAAACTTTTATTAGAAATATTGGGATTTTATTCTAAAATTCGATTATGCAATTTAATGTCAACTTGTAAAAAGTAGTAAAAAGTCTGACAATTTTTAAATGTTAATTAAAATCGGATATATTTAATAATGCTTAAGACCTTTCTTATAAGGTTTTTTCAGAATCTCTTTATATTTCCCCTGAACGTTTTCGGTCAGGGGGCTTATTCTGGCAGTCGTGATCGAATACTTTTTCAATTCGAAAGCAATTTTATTTCTTATTCTTTTAGTCAACCGAAATTAGTTTTACCGTGCAGTGAGAACTCAAATACATAAATGCTTTACAATACTGAAAAAATTATTTCAATTCGTTCACTATCATCTGAAAGAATTAGAAATTAAATTGCTTTCAAATCGAAAAGTATTCGATCACGACTGCCAAAATCAGGTCCCAGCAGATATTTTGTGTCGTTTCGAATACCCACAACTGTCGGCAAAAAATGTTAACGGGGTATACAAACACATACAACCATTATAACACACTAATGCACGTTTTAATAACTATGCACTTTTTATGCAAACACACGCTCGTTCAAAAAACCAACGCAATCAAGTTCAATTTACAATATTTACACTTTAAAAAATGTTTAAACACACACACAATCGGACAAAAATCAATTCTAATTTGATTTTTATGAAGTATAATATTAATTCATGTTTATTATAAATGTGAAATTTACTGCAAAAATATTATAACCCAGCAAAAACTGTTGCGTGAAATTAAAATTAGAATCGTTTAAAATGAATCCCATTTTGCTACGTTTCAAAATTGTTTGACATTCGTTTCAGGATAAAAGCATTTTTGAAAAAGGTAAAGCTTTTTCTCAAAAGAAATTAAAGAGAAGTTTAATGTAGAGTTGTTACGACTTTATATTAAAATAGAGCACAACAGCCAAAACAAACACGGACATTTCTTAAAAAAGTAGGACATTGAAAATAAAACAAAATTCAATCAGTGCAAGTTAAACCCTCTTTTTTGGTTTAAATTGTGTTTAAAGCCTGCAAATAAAATTAGACCACCTGATCCATTTTGATAATATTGACTACTCCATGGACTGGTCCGATGTAATGCAAGCATGGACCATATCATTGTTAAAAAGTGTTTATAGTGAGACGACATGTCTTCGCTTTTTAACGACATGCTTTCGTTGTTAAACGACTTCAAAACTAATCCTCTTGAGTATACCATGGAGTAGTTTTAAAAGTACTCCTTAGTGGTCCAAAGGTGGGTTATATGGTCCTGCCCAAGGACATCGTAGTGTTATGTTTTTTCCATACGTTTGGGTTACTTTTGGACCAGTACTTTTCCCTTGCGGGCTACTCTTTACACGCGTGTTTGGACTGGTCCTATTATTTGCAGGGAACCAGCAAATCAGTAAACATATATGTAAATCATCGTAGTGCTGCCAGATAATAATACTTTACACTCCATATTATATAGGGCATCGCTTTTCAGCTGCTGAGTCTTAGCTACATTTAAATTTAAGTATAGTTCAACTAAACCAGCGTTTAAACGTTCACTGATTTATTAGCCATTACAATTGTTAAGTAACCTGTAACGCACATACATATTAACTTTTAACACAGTAGCGATCCCAACAAACACGAAATCCAAGCTTTGATATAAAATGAATTTTCATTTGACATCAAACACTTTTTTCAAACCTTTTTCAAATATTTGATTTTAACATTTGAGTTCAAATTGATAATGATTTGCATATAAACATTTGACATACAATTTTTTATCAATTTGATGTAAAATTTTTATCAAATGTTATTCTCAAAAAATAACTTGGCAGCACTGAAGCGAAAATTAATGTTTGTTAACACTAGGGTATTCATTTAATCGACCTTTTGCTTTAATCGGTAAATCGCTCGATTAATTTACAGAGGTTTTGGTTTAATCGGTAAATAATCGGCTAATTTTGTTTCTGATCGGTTAACCGATTAATAAAGTTTTTTTATAAATTAAGTAATTTCAATATATAAAAATGCATTAATTGTTTGTTATTTGGAGTTTATTAGTAAAAAAAAACAATAACATACAAAACATAACAACTCTTTAACTAAATCGAGCAAACAAAAAAAAAAACCATCCATAAATATGTAATATGCATTTTCAATTAATACCCAAGGTGTGCTATCAAGTCATATCGTCTTAATATCCTTAACAATATTTTACAATTGTTTAAATAAATATTGCTGTGTTTCAAACAAAATAAAAATTGTAATGCTGTGATCATTGATTCGTCATAACTGTACAGTAGAAATCTTAATTATAAGCGGTAGCCCACAATGGTCATGTCGTCGGCTTAAAATGAAAACCTGCTAACTCACTTTCAGCACATTTTACAGAAGAGACAAAAAACTATTTATTTTTCCTATTTGCAGCTTGGTAGAAAATTAAAAGTACAGTTAGTTTATCAAACTTCAAGACATACATATATAGAATAAAACCACATGCTGGTCGACGAGACGTACCTTTCTCTACCACACAGCATAAAAATCTCAATTTACATAAAGTGGATTTAGCCGGTTTGCATATAAATACGACGACATATATTTCTTGTAATTATTTTAAGACATAACCGATTGAATACCCTTGTTAACACTTAAAATTGCGATTAAAGTTAAATGTGTTGCACAATTAAAGAAGAGTTACATATTACGTAAAGTGAATTCGCCTAGATTTATTGATTTCTTGTAAAAAAAAATATAAATTATTTGTGAGTAACAATTAAATTACAAAGTAAAACAATGTGAATAAAAAAAAAGGTAAAGTGAAGAAAATATCGGGTGATTTTTTAAGAACTATAGGAAAGTTTGAAAAAAAACACATTAAATTCAGAAAAATGCATGAAATCTTTATTTGAATCGATAGTACGGTCCATATAATTTAATGTTTGAAGATTTTTCCATGCAACATTTCGGCCGGTATCTCATGAATAAATGCTTCAATGTTGTCTTCCAATGCGTCAATTGAAGCGGGCATGTGTGTATAGACATGAGTTTTAACATAGCCCCACAAAAAATAGTCTAAATCGTTGAACCGCACGATCTAGGCGGCCAATTGACCGGTCCCGAACGTGAAATAAAATGTTCACCGAACTCGTCTCTCAATTAGTCCATTTTTAAGCGTGCTGTGTGGCATGTGGCACCGTCTTGCTGAAACCACATGGCATGCCAGTCAAGATCTTGCATTTTGGGAAAAAACAAGTTGAATATCATCTCACGGTAGCGCTCACCATTCACAGTTACGTTACGATTTGCATCATCTTTGAAGAAGTACGGTCCAATGATGCCACCAGCCCATAAACCGCACCAAGCTGTGACTTTTTCTGTATGCATTGGTAGCTCTTGCAATGCTTCTGGCTGACCTTCACTCCAAAATCAAGCTTCGTCGTTGAACACAAGAAGCGCGCGATGAATAATTTGCAAGCGTTATTCGTTTGTAAGACGATTCATGGTTACATAACAGACCAAACTGAAGATGCTTGACAGTGAAACAAAACACGAAACGTGCGTCAGCTCTTTAAACCAGTGTTGCCAAAAAGATAATAGCTAAAAAATCGCCCGATATAATTTTGTTGTATGAGTGCGGTGCTACGTCCTGACAATCCTCAAAACAAAAAGGAGCCAAGTATTTTGTTTTTCCAAGAATTAGAGGACGCAAAGAATACTATTTTATCTTTTAGCTGATAATTTTATTGTTTTTATTTAAAGTTTTTATTGTCTTTATTTAATATTCACTTAGAACTATTACAGAGAAAAAACGGTCTTAACTATAGGAATGTTATAATGAGAGTGAGAGTACTTTAAAAAAAATAATTTTATTTATGTTCCACATTGTATTCAAATCCACATTTGAAAAACATTTGAGAATAACGTTTGAAAGCAAGTTGAAAATAAATGCATTTCTCAACTTGAAGTAATTTCCCCTTTTTGTTGAGAATACTATGAATTTCAAATGATTTTTAAATCATTATCAAACGTTTGTCGTTTGAGAAAAGGTTTGACTTCAAATCAATTTCAAATGGAAATAAAAACTCTGTGATTGTTGGGATGCTACTAAAATTATTCCAGTTCAGACGAATATAAGAACATAACACAAGGTACTTCAAAATGAAATAAAAAAAAATTGGACAGCGAAAAGTTGTGTGAACTTATAACTAGACGTTTTAAATGATTTGGCTAAACAATAAAGCCCCAACTAAATAATGCATAAGATGACTTTATAAGCTGTGCGTTAATCGTATATGTCAAATCATATAATAACGAATGAACATTTTTGCTAAGATTTCTGAAAATGTAATTTGCTTAAGCAAAGTTTGAAACTAATCGCACATTCCGTATGGATTCAGAAGTATATCGTTGTTATTTTCTTTGAATAGATTTGACAGGCTCTTTGTTTTTTTTAAGAGTTGTTAATCTTGTTCATTCCTATTATAATAGGGGCTTAGGTCAAAAAAGGAGGACTCTCACGCATACTCATGTTTTTCGAAACCAGATACCCAAAAAAGAGGACAGTGTCCGGGAAAAAGTGGACGGATGGCAACTACTAGTGCTGAATGTGGGTATACTAGGTTTGTTAACCCGTATGAAACTTTTTTAGTATTTAAGTAAAACCCAAAAAGTTTAGCATGGTACCACGGAGTGGCCAAGAATGTTTTAGTAATGAAAACACCTGTCTCCCGTCCTTTTGCGAAAAAACCCTCACGCAGGGAAGCTAATTTCTAAATCCTTCCAAGAAAATTTTAACCGCAATGAATTGTAAACTGTAGGAAAATGTTTAAATCTGAAGCAGTGGATAAATTGCAAAATAGCATTTAAGTGATACGCATACGAATATATACAAATATCAGGTGTATATTTTTTAAAATTTCCGTGCGATAAAAATTTTAGGTTTCAAACTTCAACCCGATCCCTGCGTGAACTTTTTAAACAATCCGAAAAAATGATCATATTTTTTATTAATAACTTTTAATGTTCTACACGAGTACACTATGCCGTTTTTGATATTCGCAAAAAGTGTGAAAAAGTTATAGCCCTAATGTATATATTCTGGTTCCTTGAGTGATTCTAAGTCAATTTAGCATTGTCTGTCTGTCTGTTCGTCTGTTCAAATCACGCTTACTTTCGCACAACTCAAAAGAAAATAAAAATATTTGCTTCAAATGGTTTCTAGTTCTCCTAAGCATCACAATCGGTTTACTAGGAAAAGAACTATGAAGCTAAATTAAATGAAGCCCACTCGCTAAAAAATATTTTTGGTACAAAAACGGAAAAAATTGGTGTTGGAATTAAAAGCCCACTCTCAAAAAACACTTTAGTAAGCTAAGACCTTAACGAATTATGCTATTTTTTTTTTTTTAATTTGCTACGTCGTTGATTCATAAGACTTTAAATGACACTACCAAATTTCGTGAAAATCAGTCCATATTTTTCCATATGCCTCACATAAAGCCAACTCTCAGAAAACACATCAGTTCGCCTTAAGCCCTAACGAAAAAATCTATTTTTTTGGACAGTTACACAAGACTAGAAATCACAATACCAAATTTTGTGATGATAGGTCGGTCCATAAAATCTCATAGGTCCTATATAAAACCTATTTCTGCAAATTACTTTTATGCGTCTAAAACCAATTAAGCTTTATATAACTAGAGTAAAAATTAAATAATTGTGATGATCGGCCTATAATTTAATATATAAAGCCCACTACTAAATTTTGTTTAATCTAGATTGAGGATTTCAACAGTTCTGCACAGCCGAATGTAGCACTTGAACATGTTGTTCTTTTTTTTTTTGTCTAAATTGGTTTTTTATGAGGGATTTTATTTAATTTTGAAATTTTCTAAAACTTTAACTAGGACGATTTTATTTGCTGTATTGCGTTTAAAAATATTTCGTCAGTATTACTTCACTCTTTTTACTTTCCAAAAATATTTCTTCAAGTGTAAACTTTAAGTTGTTCAACTTTGGATAGCAGGTGTTTACTCTTGTTTTCCAGCTTAAATACTCAATACAAGGAAAAATATACTACACATTTAATAGAACAACTTTAACCAAGAAGTATGCAACAGTTTCAGTTATTTCAAGTTTAATGAAATGACTGGATTCGTAGTATACTTTCTGGGACCATTTTCAAAAAAAAAAAAAAACCTTGTTATTTTTCCAATTTTTTTTCTATTAGTTTTGTTGTCGCTTTTTTTTATTTTTTTTATAGAACTCGTATGATTAACTTGTTTTATTTTCTACGGTTTTTAGTTCGACTATTTTTCATTAGTGCAGCAGAGTTTTTGTTTGTTTTTGTACTTTTAATTAACATGTTTTAGGTTGAGTAAATTAAATTCATTTTTTGTTTTATGTTTTTTCAATGTGCAAAATACAAACTAAAACTTGTTTAAAAAAAATTGTTTTATATAAATTGTGATTCAGTGTTTTTTAATGAAAATCTATTAGATCATCGAAAAAATACCGATATTGGTTGTTTTCTGTATAACCACCACAACATGGGTGATGAAAAAATAAGTTCAGCTAAAAATTTAACATAAGATTCAGAAATTATTAAAAAATTTTGAAATATTTATTAAACTTAAAAAATGTTTAAGATAAAAATGCATACTTAAAATTAACACCAAGAAATATTAATCTATAAACCCCATATACGTGATCTTTGAGTAATTCTCAGCTGATTCTGCAATTCGCTCTGTTAAAAACTCACTTTCTTACAAAAGGCTAAAGAAGAAAGGAACCACTTTAATATCAAATTCTTACTGTACACAGCCGTCCCTTCGGGAGTTTGTTGGGAAAATCTTATGGATATTTCATCTTCTGGTTTACATTGTCCGGATAAATGCTGGGTATTCTCAGCAAATATTTTTTGGTGGAACATATTAACCCTCTAAATCCCCCTCATAACGACACCCCGAAAAATGTGTTGGGCGGCATGAAATGTTTTACAAAAATGTTGGCCATAAATTTTTACTTTATTTGTCTGAACAGACTAAAGCCCAAAACTTAAGACAAATTACAAAACTAGCCAAATTCATGATTAGGGCAGTATTATAGGGTTAATATGTTCCACAAAAATATTTGCCATAACATTTTCTAGAAAGTTGCCGAGCATACCCTATCCCTCAGGTGTAAATACAACATTGTTTTATATACCGATATGCTGCAGGAAAATGCCAAAGCTGGGAAACTTTAATCGCCTCTAAAATCTAAAATGGGCAATCTTGAATTTGCATGGTTTTTGGTATTTGGGCTTTGGTGTATTCAGACATACAAAGAAAAATTGCAAGGCCAAATATTTTATCCCCGTCCTACCCCTTTTTCCCCCTTTTTTTTACTATTTATCATAATAAAGGCAAAAATGCCTTTATGAGGGTGAGTTAGAGGATTATTATGTTGCAAAAAAATATTTACCTTAACATATTCCAAAAAAAATGCAAACCATACCCTACATCTCAGATGTAAAGAAAACATAGTTTTATAAGCAAATATGTTGCAAGAACAGGCCAAAGTTGGGAAACTTTAACCACCTCTAACATATAATTCCGATGTCATTTTTCAAAACGTCGATACACGTATAATTTGTATACCCTTCACCACAATTAGTTGTGAAGAGGGTATACTAAGTTTTTCATTCCGTGTGAAATTTTTTTATTATTCATCTCAGACCCCATAAAGTATATATATTCCTGGTTCTTGAGTAATTCTAAGTCGATTTAGTCATGTCAATCCGTCTGTCCGTCTGTTAAAAACACGCTCACTTTCGAAAAACTCTAAGAAATAAACAAACTTTATGTCCAATTGCTTGTAGTTATCCTAAGCAGTTTGGGATTGAAATCCAGCAAAATCCGTTCGGTAGGAACACAGCTGTGAATCAAAATGTGGAACCACCACCTAAAAAAACTTTGTTACAAAAAGTAGCATAAATGGTGGAAAATGCACGAAATGATATGAGATTTGGGAAAAATTCGTTTCATTTGACTGAAAATCTCGCTGTAAAATTTCGCGAAGATCCGTCCATAATTTACCGTAGATGGGACCTATTCCCGGAAAACAGTTTAGTACACCTAAAACCTTAACTTATAATGCTATCAAAATAAAATTTAATACTTCACAGTTTTATATTACTAAAAACCACACTAATAAATTTCGTGATGATCGGTCCATAATTTACTATAGCCATCATATAAAGCCCACTCTGGTAAAATTATTTAATACGCCCAAAACCGTAGCAGATATAGATATTGCGGTAAACTTTCTTCCAACTAAGCTTCATATGGCCAGAAAAAATGTTATGCAATTTTGTGATATACTCTTAGATCCATTTAAAGCAGCCTTCTGAAATTCACTGCAAACGCTAACACTAATTTATCCGGTGTATTAAAATTGATGTCTTTTAATACCAGAAATCACATTTTGGGATGATTGGTTCATAGCTTACCATGGCTCCAATATAAATTCTTCTCCTGAAAATCATTTAAGTTTGGCTTTAACTGTTACGAATCATTTTTTTTTTTTTTTAACGATAAACCAACACTCAGGGGATGCCCCCTATATATGCAGTGCATTGTGTTGATCAGGAAAATAAGGTTTGGGAAGGAGGAAAGAGGGAATAGTGTTTGTGGACATTTGACTTGAATCTTAATAAATTATAAGTACCGGGAAAGACCTCTGCGGGAAGTTTATTCCACATACGGATAGTTCGACTGAAAAACGAATTTTCTCTATAATGCGTTGTGCGAAACACAGGACAATCGACTACAAACGGATGTGATCCACTGGATGAGCGAGTATTACGAAGAAATACTCGGGCGGGTGGAATAAGTTCACTTATCTCAGTGGAACACTTCCCATGGTAATATCGATAGAAAAGTGTCACACAACCCACATTCCGACGATGCCCCAATGAGTCAATAGAGTTGGATACCCTACTGTCATTGATGAGCTTCACCGCCCTCCTTTGTACACGGTCCAGAAGGTTCAAAATAGACTTTGAAGCCCCTGCCCATATATGGGAGTTGTATTCCATCTTCGGTCGGATATAGGTGGTATAGATAGTAAGGAGATCGGAGGAAGTGAAGTAATTCTTGCACCGTTTTAAAAAACCTAAACACTTGAATGCCTCTTTCGACACTTTGAAAACGTGTTTATTCCAGCGGACATCGCACTGTATTCTCATGCCCAGAACATCAAGAGTATCCGATTCCTTAATATCAATGCCACCCATTAATACAGATGACATAGTTGGTCCCACGGCCCGTCTGTGGGTCAACATACAACATTGGGTCTTGCGTGCATTAAATTCGACCCTATTCGCTTGACCCCACTCAGAGATTGCAGCTAGGTCCTGATTAAGAGTGTCATTCATATTTTGCCTTTTGCCCCCAATCTCAACAAGGCTTGGCCTATGATCGAAGGAATATGAATGACAAATGTTGCTGTCATCTGCAAAAGAGTAGATAGGATTTGAAGTATGACCAAGAAGGTCATTAAGAAATATAAGAAATAGCGTAGGAGAAAGGACAGAACCTTGCGGTACCCCTGAATTTACCTGAAACTCGTTGGATGCAATCCCATCTATAACAACACGTATAGTGCGATCACTGAGGAAACTCGATATAAATCGAGAGAAATCATTACCGACACCAAAAGCAATAAGCTTTGACACAAGCGCACCATGCCACACCCGATCAAACGCCTTGGAAATATCCAGAGCAACCACTTTGCATTCACCAAAGCGGTGAATGGACCGACTCCAACGTTCTGAAAGAAACGCTAACAGGTCTCCTGTAGATCGGCTACCACGAAAACCATACTGTCTGTCACTGAGAAGTGAATTTGTCTCCAGATACTTCACAAGATGGTAATTAACCATGCTCTCCATCACCTTCGAGAGCGAAGAGCAAATTGCGATTGGGCGGTAATTATCAGGGTTAGTAGCCTCACCCTTCTTGGGGATTGGCTGAACATTGGCCACCTTCCAGCAAGAGGGAAAGATTCCCGCACGGTACGAAGAGCTGAAAAGGTTGGCCAATGGACGAGCTAACGTCGAACAGCACTGTTTCAATACCAGTGCTGATATGCCATCCGGCCCCGGTGACTTGTTTACGTTAAGATCCGAAAGAACCCTTTTGACTGCGCGTGATCGGAAAAATATCTTGGGCATAGTACATGATACTCTTTCGACAACGGGCAGTGATTGATTGCTTTCCGGCAAGAACGAATTACTTGCAAACAGTTCAGCCAAGAGGTTAGCTTTATCAATCGGGTCAGTAAATATTTGGTCGTCCTTTAAAAGCGTTGGGATAGAAGAACTAGCACTGTCCCTTACTCTTTTAACGAAGGACCAAAAGGTCTTACTGCCCCGAGGAGCAGCAAGGACCTTAGCACGAAGACGCTGTTCGTGTAGAAATTTTTCCCGTCTAAGTACTTTGGCACACTCAGATCTTGCCCTCTTTCGTAGCTGATCAGTAGTTGCGTTTTTATTCAAACGCCAACTACTAAACGCCTCCTCTCTGGATCTGACTGCATTTTTGCACGTCTGGTTAAACCAACACTTAAGTTTTGGTTTAACCGAAAGTTGCTTCGAGGGAATAAAAAGTTTCATTCCAAGCAAAATTACATTTACGACCATTTTTGCAGCGGCATCAACATTATCGTCAAGGAAACAAAGTTTCCAGTTGAAATGCCGGTAAAATTCGTTAAGCTCGGCCCAACGAGCCTTTTCATAAATAAAAATCGAGCGTTTCGGGGCTGTTTTCGAGACGCTATGAAGTGCCGAATATGAAAAGTAAGCAGAAATGGTATTGTGATCCGAATTCCCGAGAGGATCGAGTGTTCTCACTTCGTACTTTTCAGGGTGAGAAGTGAGAAAAAGGTCAAGAGTATTCCGAGATTGCCCTACAACACACGAATTGTGTGTTGGCTCATTTACTAGTTGCGCTAAGTGGTTATGCGCGGCGAATAACTCAACGTATTGGCCCACACACAGAAAAAAATACCCATGTAAAATTAACATGGAAAAATGTTGATTGAGAATCATGTTAAATTTCAGAAAAATTATGCCCTTTACTTAAATTTATCATTATTTCATATTAATTTTTAATAAAAAATATCAAAATAACCTTAAATTACGTTTATTTAATATTATTCACTGTTTAAAAAATAAAAAAAAAAAATATTAAAATATAAATAAATCTGGATTCAATATTGAACCCATAAAAACCTGTTTTGTATTAAAATCAAAAGTTTATCTTGTTAAATTAACATGCATACCTACTTAATTATGTACATTTTTTATTTTCACTTTTAAAATATGTTATAAAAAGAAGACAATTCCCGTATTCTTTTAATTAAAATTGTTTATTTAAATAGTACATCAAGTTTTCAAAGTAGAGTGATGACCATATCGGGCGATTCTGCTGATGCTTCTGTTAACAAAGGAGAATACAAAATAAGTGAAACATGTGTTACAGGGTTTTGAATTATTCTTACATAAATGCAAATGTTGTCTGAAGCTTCTTCACACTGTTAAAATACACTCAAACCCATTTGATTCTACATGAAATTCACGTTGTTTCAACGTGATTCCGATTGTTATTTCAATATAAATTACATTTTGCTCTAACTTTACTGCAATGTTAAATTAACATGAATTATAGTTATATCAAAAGAAAACAATGTTGTTCGCAGTTATTGTAAAATCAGGTTGAATTAACATGAAACCCGTATGAAGCAAAATCACCACCGAAAAAATTTAAATCAACCTTGTTTTCGACGTTTTTAACTTGATTTTTTTCTGTGTGCACGGGAGTTGTATGGCTCGAATGGCGAAGCCAGGAACAGTTATGAACATTAAAATCGCCAGCAACTACAATTTCACTGTTCGGACAACTTTCCAGGATTCTAGAAATGGTATCGGAAAGGGCGTCAAAGCCATTAAGAGAAGCCACCGTTTCCATGTTTGGACTTCTATACAGAAATCCGAAATGCAACATGTGTGTCCTGATCTGGAATTTAACCCAGAGGGAACTAAATTCCGCATCACCACATGTAAGATGTTGCTGGTACTGGTACACAACATCGTTGCGAATGTACATCGCAAGGCCCCTATGAAGAGAAAAAAGGGATAGAAGTTGATACCCAGGTATGGGAAAATCCTGTGGATCAGCATCCCCACACACCTGGGTTTCACATAAGGCGAAAACATCCGGCCGATGGAAGCGAATGTGAGCATATAAAGAGAAATAATTCGCTCTCAATCCGCGTATATTGCAGAAGTCTATGCGAAATCTACCTGTCATTACAAATTAAGAAGATTCAAGGCAATACTCCCTACGATAATAAACGTGACAAAAATACCAAAACCGCTGTTGAGAAAGTTACTCAATGGCCAGTGTTATACCTATGTCATTAAGTAACCAACAGCAATCTGGCATGATGCCAATTAAATTTCGTAGAAGAATGGTATGGGAAAAGTGAACAGCAATGGCACTGTAAACGGGGACATAAAAGCCCCTCGTTTGGTCATTGCCAAAAAAATATATTGTTAATCGCGTATATCGAGGTGTAAATGTATCCTGATATTGTGTGGTTGTGTATTTGATGTGTGTTGTGGGTTATTTATGAAGATGATTGTGCACTTGTTTAGTTGTTATTGTAAATTTGATTTTTAAAAGAGTTGAAATGTGTTTTATTGTTTTTGTTGTTTGTTTTATTTTTTTTTTTTCCAATTGAAGCAACAGTTTTTAAGTGAATGTTGTTATTGTTTTGTCTTCTTAATCATGATATTTTACTCAAGCTAGTAAGAATTGCTAAAAAAGAGTCATAAAACTTTCTGATTGTCAGTCAATAATTTATTATAGGTCTAAACCGCAACCAATTTTAATGCAAATGTCTGTTTTTATAAAGATAAATTAAAAATAAATAGACATCATATACATAGATATTACTCCTAAAACATTCGAACTGTCGGTGGAGGGTATCAAAGATTCGGCATTACCGAATATAGCACTCTAACTTGTTTTTTTTTTTTTTGCTGTCCTCTAACAGCATCCGTTGTCAGTACCCCATAACTTTGGAAAAAATGTGAAATTGTTGTACAGCAAAATTTACCAAAGGTGGTACCTTGATCGTTAATAATATTCACATTGCCATAAAATTGGCTTCAAATTATTTGTATACGAGCACAAACTACAATTAAATTTTTTTTTAAGATCGGTTCATATATTGTATCATAGATTCCTATTAAAAGTACTTCCAATTTTATGGTCCATAATAAGCCAAAATTTTCATCACCCCTATCGTGAATAATTTTTCCCCTTTTCACATATTTGCGATCATTAAAAATTTCTATGAAAAATAGGTAATTCAAAGGAGAATAAAAACTTGAAAAAATGTTTAGGGGAAACCCCCCTTATCGTTAAAAGTTTCTTCCCTAGTAATTTTCCGTTTCACGTTTCCCTTAGCTTTTCTTACCTAATTTTTCCTAGGGAGCAGAACATGTATGTAAGTAGTTCCTCCTATAAATCGAACATTAAGAGCTTGATCCGTTAATAAGGCACAAACCGATATACATATTGGTCAACAAAATGCAAAACAACAGATTGATTACCTGCAGACTTGTGAAGCTTTCGAAAGACGTGGTGGCAGAATTTTGGAAAATATGTTACTACATAAAATTTAAAAGGTGCAAAAAAACTAACGTTGTAGTCAAACTATCCCTCCAATACTAAATATTTTGCTTTATTATTTTAACTTTTCTTTAAAATATATACCTTTGACGATTGACGATTGCTTTTTTCCCTTCGAGAGTTAATGAAAATTTCATGGGAGCAAAAATTCCATTTGTTTTTCACAGAGAAGACAAAAAAAGCAATATTCAATACTTTTACAGCAAAAATAAACTATAAAAAAAGCAACAAAAAATTGATAAAACAGCAAAAAAAAAAGCACAAAAAAATGTTTTATTCTAATTTTTCTACATCATCAAAATTATTACAATATATGTACTATCATGTGGACTTTTTTGTTTTCAAATTTTAATTTTCTTCGTCGATCTGTTAAAAGCGTTTTGTATAAAGAGAGAATTTCATTAGAGCACAAACTTTTTACATATTCATCTTTTGGAACAGTACCAGACTCTTTTCTTTAATATTTTCTCAAATTTCTTTTTATATTGTTGGTCCTCGATCTTGCATAGTCCTTCAAAAACTGTCGATAAAGCATAAGTGCTCTCTGAAATTAATAAACCCGCAGTTTGCAATATTTTTATAGCAACCAAAATGTTTGCAAAATTGTATTTTAGAAATGCAAGTTGAGAACTTAGTTCGGAGTTTTCAAATATTTTTTTGGATTGCACAATTGAGTCGGCATCTTGACTTTCAAGTTCTAAAACAACGGCTTTAACTTCTTCAAGATGTTCAGCGTAGTACATTGCCGCTTCTATCCAAGTACCCCAACGAGTTGGGCATTTCAAGTTCTTTTTAATACACTCTTAATCCATTTTATATAATTTTCTTATAGAATTCTGTTTAATAGAGAAATATTTGTCATAAAATTCTTTTACTACAAAAATCATATTAAAAAAACGATTCTTAAATTCTTTAGTTATAATTACCTTTAAGAAAATATTTTTAACATTGGAAATCAATTTATTGACATTTTCAAAGTTTGTTCGAATGAATTCAGCTAATGGATACCATGTGCATACCATGTTAAATGAAGCATTTTCGGATACATTGCCTTTAGAGAAGATATTCTACTTAGCATATATGCAGCTGCATCCGTAACTACAAGTAACACTTTGTTAAATTGTATGCCTAAATACAGAAAATTAATATCAAATCTAAACTCGATTTCTTTTCTACTTTACCATCTGGCTACAACATTTGTAACGAATCATTACAAAATGCTGCAATAGATGAGCCATTTGCCGTTTCAAGTACTTGCATGTTCAATAAATAAGATTTATTGTCTTTCAATTCTTCTAAGACTCCAAAAATAAAATTTGCAACATATCTCTGTTCGCTGTCCGTAGTTTCATCTAGAAAAATCCATATACAGTGAACTCGCGAAGACGTGAACACTCAAAAGGGTGAACGTCTCAGAAACGTGAACCAATTTATTTTTACACAGGCTATTCTAAAACGTGAACAAAATCTGGAAGCTCTAAAGCGTGAACACATTTTTGTTTACTTTTTAAAATGTTTTTTGAATTGGGAAATCCCCGAATTGAGTTCACTAATTGGTTGGTGTTACAGCGTTCTTTTTTCTTAATTGCATCCATGTATGTATACGCTGACATGCTAGCTGTTTTTTAACATCGCTACGATATTCGTTATTCGTGAAAGTGGAAAATGTCTTAAAAAACCCCGAAAGTTATCTTTGAAAGATAAAGTAAATATTCTTGAATTATTGCAAAAGGGTTATAGTATCAGTGGCTTGGCTAGAAAATATGGTGTTGCTAAATCAACAGTTTGTTCCATTAAGAGGCAAAAATAGGATATAGAAGCCCTTATAAGGCTTTAATATGGGCTGAAAATGAGATGGCCGACCAAATTGAAATCAGTGTGTTAAGAAAACTAAGAAAAAGCTTTGTTAAAGACGATCAAACAAAAAACTTATAAAAAAAGATGACCGTTTTTTTTCCTGTGTATTTTTTCCCCTTATAAACATTCTTCAAACAAAAAAATATTTATATTCGTTTTTGTTACTTTTATGTGTGTTGGTCTCATGTAGAAAGGCCCTAACTCACATAAATGCAACTTTCCAGGAGAAGGCAAAACATAATATAAACTATATGTATCATAATGTAAAATGGCTTGTTCAATTGCTTGTTAAACTGATATTTTTGATGCTATTGTATTAAAATTTTTTGACGAGGTGTATTTGCGGGAAATGTATTGGAATCACTAAAAAACTCAATTTCGAAAAAAAATCGAGATAGGGCCTTTTTACATGAGACCGACGATATATTTTTTGTGATTAAAAATGAATAAAATATTCGTTTAAAATACATTCTTGTTTATCTATTTATTTTTAAATAGGGGTATTTTTTTTTTTTTTAAACTTTGGCATTCGATAACGTGAACAAACTCTAAAACGTGAAACGCCATGGTAAAAATTAGTTCACGATACCGCGAGTTCACTGTATATTTGTCTTTGGCTGCTTGACGCATTTTTTCTATAGACTCCTTATACAATTCTGGTATGTATTTCTGGCGAATGCAAGTTTCAGACGGAACCGACATTTGAGAATATTTCTCAGTGAAATTTTTGAAACTGGGAGAACTAACCTTTGTTATTGGTATATTGGTTTCTAACAATGCTTTACAAAGATCCTTTTGAAATGTTGTGGCAGTTGGAGTCACTGGATATTCCGTAATTAGTTTCTGTAAATGGTTCTCTTGCTTAGAAGACGCCAATTCGTGTTTCCCATATCTTATATGTTGATCCACATTAGACTTTTTCGAACAATTTATTTTGCAGCAGCATATATTGCAAAAACGCCAATTTTCTTCAATTTTAAAGACTCCTTCATATGATTTTACCATTTTTAATAATAAATTTCTATTACTTTTCTCTTTCGGCATTTTTTAACTTTTTTATTTATTTCTATTATTAACAGCCTACTATGATTTCAGTTGATTGTTTTTAAAATGAAAACAGAGTTGCAAAAAGGTAGTAACGAAGGCGAATTCACTTTTATAGAGGATTTCGCCTAGGTAGTAACATACGAAGTTTTTAATACAAAAATGGGAAGCTTAAACAAAAAAATTCAAAAAAAAGCAACAACATTGTAAAAGAAGCAAAAAACAGCAGGTTTTATAAAAAAAAAGCAAAAAAGCAAGAAAAGCATTTTAGTCTTCTCTGGTTATTCACGATAGCGGTAATTATGCTTATAAAATTTCGACGTCTCAGTGAATACACATATTTTAGATATTGTTTTAAATAAACAGCTTTTCCCCACTGTAACTCTATTATAGCCACATCTGTCTAAATATATTTTTTATATTTACATTAGCTAATTGATTTATTGAATCGCACTTAATAAGTTTTAACAGTTAATAATGGAATAACAATTTCTGACATTTATTACTGGCACTCTGTGAATGAATATCTTTCATACATGTTTGATTTAATTAAATTTATTACATTTGTAATTTGTTTTTTTTTTTTGTTTTTGCAAATCTTTTTACGAGCTAAAAATAATACTACAATTAGTTGAACAAAACACAGATCGTATAATATTTTATAAAGAAAAAAAACTGAAGTGCAATTTAAGAAATTTATGACGTGTTAACATTTGCAGTATTTAAATTATAAAATTTTTAATGCAACACCATTTTTCAGATGGGCAAGTGTGAGTGAGTGACAGTAAGATTGACATGTACATGCATGTGAGTATATAAAAAAGTTTGATAATCATATTTTTAATAAATTGCAATTTTTTATTATTTATGGATCTTTAATTGTCCATCAGTTAAAAATTTTAATGAATAATAAATTATTTTATAAAAATTTGTATATTCCGTAAATAATATCTGAAAATTAAAATTATTTTTCATATTTAATTAAAAAAAAAACACGTTCAGGTGTCTAATCACCGCATACGATATCGAGCAAAATTAATCGAAATTATTTATTTTGGTATAATGAAACTTGATATCGAATGAAATGTATTGACTTTGAAAAAATAGCATTCGATATCGAGTCAGTGTCTATCGTATGCAAAAAACATCGATAGTTTATTCGATACGATAGTATCGAATGCGGTGATTAGACCCCTGAAAATTCAAAAATTATAAAAATTATGCGAAAGAAATGTTCTTGTCGACATTGTTCGCCTGGCAAGTTTTAGGTATGCTTCACATCAGAGATTCCTTACAACTTTTACTGCAGGGCCTCTTGAGAAACTTATTTTTTCCCCCACGAGCTCCAAAAGGTAATTTGTTTACAAAAGGTTTGAAGAAATGTTTTAAAAATAAAGTAGACGTAACCGCTACTTTACGGAACCGTTACCAATCGTTAAGTGAATCTAAGATATTTCATATGTGATCTATCTATCTAGTCAAATATGAGGTCATGGGTAAAACTTAATCTCTATCGCTAAAAATCTATAAAATTGATGTAGCGGTTTCTGGCTACGAGTGCAATTCTGTAACGTGCATTGCTAAAATTCGCCGCAATTTAAGCTTTTAATGTCATCGCTAAAATTTTTATATTTTGTATTCTCTAAGGCATTTTAGCGATCGAGATTATGTTTTAGCTAAGCGAATTACTGAATACTGCTGCTGATGCTACCATCATTCGGTGCATAATGTTTATGTTCGTGGAAATTTGACTGCATTTTCTGGAGGCTCTGATGCGATGTTTTATATAGTATTTATTTCGACTTTCCTGAGACTCTTCGGAAAGTAACCCTATAGGAAAAATACACTTTTCAATTATATATTTTATACAAATGTAAATTTTGTGGAGCGTAGGTGGCAAATTGTACCACTCCCCACACTGGTAAATTCCGGCAATAATTTTTTATTTTTTTATTTTTATTTTAACAAAACTTTGATGACTTTAATACAATTGTTACTACAAGCACATTCCCAGCTGAATGGAAGTATGCCAAAGTTATACCAGTGCCTAAGGCTGATAAAGAATACCGGCCTATTTCTATCCTTCCTTATCTCTCTAAGGTTTTTGAACGCCTCTTACATACGCAAATTACTAAATACATTTATGAAAAAACTCTTCTAACTGATAGACAGTCTAAATCCAATCAAAACATAGCTGCACAACAGCTTTAACTGAAGTAATCGAAAATATACGCAGTTATTTGGATGATAGTCAAGTAACTTTCCTGGTTTTGCTAGATCATTCAAAGGCTTTTGACAGAGTTGAACACCAAATGCTTCTAATCAAACTTAAAAGAATGTTTTCCTTTTCTTCACCAGCCTCAAAGTTAATATCATCATACCTGTCTAACAGGCTTCAATCGGTTCCAAATAATGGAGCAGTTTCTGACCCACTAATACTTACGAGAGGTGTCCCACAAGGCTCCATACTTGGTCCACTTCTATATTCACCATATGCTAATGATTTACCCAGCCAAATTCAGCACACTCGTATACAGATGTATGCAGATGATGTTCAGCTATATCTAAGTTGTTCCAAAACATCAGTTCGGCATAAAGTCAACGAGCTTAACTACGATTTAAAAAGAATCCTCAATTGGGCATCAGCTAATGGTTTGCGACTTAATCCCAATAAGTCTAAGTGTTTATGATCAGTGATGAAATAAATATATATCTTGGAGACTCTAAAATCGAATTGGTTAAGTCTGTCAGAAATCTAGGAATTATTTTTAATAGCTCGCTCACCTGGACTGATCACATTAACCAAGCTTGTGGAAGAACATATAGTATGCTAAGAAGTCTATGGTCTAGTCATCAATTTACACCACCTAGGATAAGAATGTTGTTAGCAAAAACATATTTAATACCCACACTCCTTTACTCATCGGAAATATTTGCAAGCTGTAACAGTAATGACAAGAGGAAAATGAACACAACATTTAATAACATAACTCGCTATATATTTGGTATAAAAAGATTTGAGAGTGTGTCCTTGTACACTAAACGTATCTTTGGTATCTCTCTTGATGATTATTTGAAGCTGAAAAATCTTGTTTTTTTACACAAAATTATAACAACTAAAGAGCCCATCTACTTATTTGAAAAACTAACATTTACTTCTTCACCCAGAAATAATTCAATCAGAACTTTTAAAGCTCGATTCACCCATGCGTTCTGAACAATATTTTTGACCGGACAATAATTTTTTTACAGAGAGTGTTCTGCAGAACGATTCACCCATCTCGGAAAATTTGTCCGGACAAACAATGCGCTTTCATGACGTGGAATCGTTTATAAATAATTAACATTCACTTCCTACAATAATTGGTAAACATTATGTTAAAAAATATTAAAATTTACCATTTAAAATTTACTTACGACTTCTAATTTTCATACAATTTACATGAAACAAACCTTTAAGATTGCGCAAGAAACACTATCCTGTCGGAAAATCCTTTATTTACAGATCCATAGGTCGGTTTGTTTTATTGAAATTGTTTTGACAATAGAATTTTTATATTTCAAAAACGCTCTTATTTAGTAATTGTTATATGACTCTTACAGAGAGTCGCAAAAGGTACATTCCAAGACTAAAAGACGAGCATGTCAAAAAATTTTTAAAAAAGTAATAAATAAACAAAAAATCGATTTTTTTGTTAATCGTCAGATAATCATCAGAAGATTCTTTTAGGAGTTGTATATTAAACATAATCGTCTAACAAACAGGATATGTTAGCTGGGATATTACATTTTTTAAAAATACATAGACCATATTTACATTATGCAACTTTCGCATGCAACTTTTTGTTTTTTAGCAAGAGGTGTAGGGAAGAAAACGGGGTTGAAAAAGTTGAAAAAATTATTGAAAAAAATGTAAATGTGAAGAGTTTCGTAGAAACTACTTTAAAAGAAAATAGAAAAATACTCGGCGTTAATTGCATAGATGTAAATGGGGTCATACATGGAAATAAAATTTCTAAAAAAAACGTTTTAAGAAATATTTTTCAACAAAAAAAAAAAAGTTTTTTAAAAATTTTTATTTGTTTTTTTTTTACAAAAAAAGTTTTCGCTTTTTTTTTAAATCATAAATTTTGTTATCAAAAAAAATTTTTTTTTCTTTTTTCGTTTAAATTTTAAACACAGAAAACCAATATTCTTTTTTTTTACACACTAAAATTTTGTACTTAAAAAATAAAATTTAATTTTGTGTTTTACATTCGTAATTTCCGGTATAAATACATTCTCTTCCTGGTTTTTTTTTTTTTCTTTCCTCAATAAGTTTCAGGCAATATTTTCTTTAACATCCATTTTTGATTAATTTTTTTAATTATTCAGCACAAAACGAAAAATTTAATATGTGGCAGCTCAATTCAACTTTTATATACAAATTGAAAAAAAGTGGCATCTCAGTTCATTGTGTTCGGATCAAGAATTAAAATTAAACCAATTCAAGAAAAAACGTTCCGAACAAAATCATTGTTCTCTCTCTCAATAGTAAAACGTCAAACTCAATATAAAAAAAAATTTTGTCCGGACAAAAATTTTGTTCGGAACGCATGGGTGAATCGAGCTTAAGTATCGAGATACAGCATCTTCTCATCAATTTTTTATTTTCACAGTTTATCTCTGGAACCATCTTCCCAGAAACATACAATTCACTAGCAACGCAATAAAGTTTAAAAAATTACTAATGGAATACTACTTTTAGAATGTTTATTATGTAACTGCTTACAATTTTGAATATTTATTATTATTAATGCTTAAATTATGAATGTTAAATTTGTTTAAAATTTTTGATTTTCTAATATGTATTTAGGTTTAAGTCGAAACTTTGTTTAAATTTTTTTTTTTTTTTTTTAATATTTAATAACTAATCGGATTCTAATACTGTAATTAATAAGATACTCTATCTTGTTGTATTAGAAAGGCACCAAATAAATACAAATACAAATACAAAATTAGTGAATACTTCAAAACATACAACTCATTT
Organism: Pollenia angustigena; assembly: GCA_930367215.1. Classification (NCBI taxonomy): domain Eukaryota; kingdom Metazoa; phylum Arthropoda; class Insecta; order Diptera; family Polleniidae; genus Pollenia; species Pollenia angustigena. The sequence goes on from OV884056.1 coordinate 277,592,223, forward strand.
CTTAATTTGGCTCTTGGATAACTATTTAACAGTTAATACTGGAACAAAGACGATAATTTCTTACAAATTTAAGGTTTTCAAAGTTGATTTGTGTACTTTGAAATAAAAGTAAGCTATGATTTTTCCTTTAAAGTTTTCTTTGTTAATAAGCACGTTATGTTAAAGCCGTATTAGTAATTAATAATTCCATGTAATAATTGTGATTTTGTGCGTGTTATTTTTGGATAAGTGAAGTGATTGTGAGTTACTTAAAAAATAAATAAAACCTTAAGTAAGCCAAATTTAAAGAGACCATAACAAAAAAAGTGGGGTTAGGGGAGGTTAAGTGATAATTACATCTGGTACTGTTAAGTATCAAAAGAAGTACATACTATACATTTCAGCTGCAACCACCTGCCACCCCAGTAACCAGACCATTTAAGCGACTTCATAATTTTTATAAGATAAGCGTGGGTGATCATCGCCCAGCCCAAACAACTTAAGTCAGACACTTGAAATTACATATGTATGTAGACTCTCCTCCCAATGTGTAAATAAAAAAACTAGAGACTTTTGGAAATTCAATTCATAAGGTGTATTCCATACAAAAACAAAATTCACCAAAAAAATCAATAAAATATGTTAATTAAATAAAAATTGTATATGGCGTCTTGTAAGACAGATATTTGTTGTATATAGTTATGCAGTCGCGAGTACAGGGGAAGAAAATGAATTGGTACCCATCCCAACCCATCTCAACCCCCCCCCCCCCCCCCCCCACCTTAAACGGAAAAATATATACCATTTCTATGATCTTTCCAAAATAAATTTTGAAAATTGGTATGTTTCAGTTGATGGCTCCTAAACGAAGTTATTGTTATAACTAAGAGAATTATTGAAAACCTCTTGATTGCGTCTTCATCTAGACCCGTGATTTCGGAAATCAAAGCCTCGGTGGTCCACTATTGATGGATTCACTAGCTGGCTGATTGATATTATTGTACATATTTATGTATTTTTGTCCATTTTCTAGAAATCATATATGTATATATGGGGGATTTCATGTCAAGTGACCCAATTTTTAAATCGATATCTTTCGATTTGGATGAGAAAGAACACAGCATATGCTAAAAATTTAAAAACCCTCGTCTTGAGTTAGAAATTATTTTCTTTTATATCTGGTGATTTTTTAACTATTACCTTTTTGGCAACACTGGTTTAAACAGCTAACGCACGTTTCGTGTTTTGTTTCACTGTCAAACATCTTTAGTTTGGTCTATAATTTAACCATTAATCGTCTTACAAACGAACAACGCTTGCAAATTATTAAATTTTATTATCAAAATGAGTGCTCTGTTAAGAAAGTTCATTGTGTTCAGCGAAGCAGAATTGTCGATTTTGGAGTGAAGATCAGCCAGAAGTATTGCAAGAGCTACCAATGCATCCAGAAAAAGTCACAGTTTGGTGCGGTTTATGGGCTGGTGGCATCATTGGACCGTACTTCTTTAAAGATGATGCGAATCGTAACGTAACTGTGAATGGTGAGCGCTATCGTGAGATGATATCCAACTTTTTTTGCCCAAAATGCAAGAGCTTGACTTGCATGACATGTGGTTTCAACAAGACGGTGTCACATGCCACACAGCACGCTTAACAATGGACTTATTGAGAGGCGAGTTCGGTGAACATTTTATATCACGTTCGGGACCGATCAATTGGCCGCCTAGATCGTGCGATTTAACGCCTTTAGACTGTTTTTGTGGGGCTTTGTTAAAGCTCATATCTATACACACATGCCCGCTTCAATTGACGCATTGGAAGACAACATTGAAGCATTTATTCATGAGATACCGGCCGAAATGTTGGAAAGAGTATGCCAAAATTGGACTAAGCGGATGGACCATTTGAGGCCCAGTTACGGTCAACATTTGCATGAAATAATCTTCAAATATTAAATAATATGGACCGCACTATCGATTCAAATAAAGATTTCATGCATTTTTCTGAATTTTATGTGTTTTTTTTTAACTTTCCTATAGCTCTTAAAAAATCACCCACTACATATCCCACTCGCATCCCAAAAAGCGACCAAAACTACCTTAAAGGAAAAGACATCAGCTTTCTTTTAAGGAAAAAAAAAACATTTCGGATAAAAAAGAATAAAAAAAAGTTTTAAATTTAAAAAAAAAAATTCAAAAATATTTCAAAAGTTTGATCAAATAGCTATCGAAGCTACTTGGGACAAATTTTGCGAACACCAATAGGTAATAAGTTACATGGATGAGAAAGAACAACTGTATGGCCAAAGTGTCAAACTTTGACCCTCTCTAACTCTGAAACTTTTTGACCGATCTTGTTGAAAATTTGTGTCCAAGCTACTATCCAATAGGACTAACCTTGGGTGCAAATTTCATCTAAATCGGAAGACATCGATTTAAAAATTGGTTCACTTGACATGAAATCCCCCATATATATAAATAACTTAATATTTTTAATTAGGCTTAAGTTCATGAAATTTAATTTTTATTAAATTATTTTTATGAAGAAAGGAATTTTACAACATGAAAATCAATTAAAATTGTTGTTGATAATCAATATCATGTTGTAAAATTCCTTTCTTCATAAAAATAATTTAATAAAAATTAAATTTCATGAACTTAAGCCTAATTAAAAATATTAAAAATTTGGACTAAAAACCATAAATAGTTCAACAAAATAACCACAATACTAATTATTATATAAATAACTTTTAATTTTTATATCCTGAACTGGTATCTAGGAATTTAAAGAATAAAATCTTAACGATGGCAGAACGCCATTTTGAAACCAAGAACTATTTGGGTTTCTTAAAAAACTATGCGAAAAAACAAAAACTATGGCAGGGCAATTGACAGTACATACGTTTGTGACCGAATATTATGAACCTTCTGTTAAACAACAATTGCCACAGTTCTGTTAAGCAAAAAGGGGAACTTTGTTTTGCTAGTCTATCAGCGCCGGGGTTGCGGGTTCGATTCCCGCCAGAGACTTTGGTTTCTTTCCTACAGACAAGCGTAGAGCTTCGCGGGAATAAGCTTAGGAAATTAAAAAAATTAAATAAAGAAAAAGACATACAAAATTACCTGTGAGCTTAAAAGTCGACAAGTTAGATGTAAAAAACATGTTGTGCACCTATTTCATAACATAAATATGAATTAAAGACCGAGAGTAGAAATATTTCGCAAATTTGTGTAAAGCTAAAAATTGCAAAATTTTACCAAAAGTATTTTCGGGAATATAAAATTTATTATCAATAAGATTTCTATATGACGTGCTTAATTCACATTTTTTTCATATATGATAAATACACCGAAATTTATTGTTGAGGGAAAGCTATTCACTGTGAAATGCTATTCACTGCGCATTGCTCTGGTTGCTTAGGCAAGATCGTCAGGAAACCGAAGATTATAGAAAAGCTAAAAATATTATACAAATAAAATCTTAAAGCGAATAAGAATTATAAACACTCAAAGTCTTACTTGTAGCAATATAAAAGCTTAAACAAAAACACCAACAAATTTTACCTTTTTTTAAGTACCAGTAACACTGCGGAACAGTGTGTGTAATTTGATTGCAAATTTTTACTAATTTAAGGTCGCTGATTACAAATCTAATCTCCTTTTTCCTATCAGCTATACTTTTCGAGACATATCGCTGTGTCCAAAATTAAGGCACTTTCACTATATATACATAAATAACTTGAAAACGATTCACCATTTTTAGTTAAAAAAAAAATCCGAAGCTCGACAACAATATTATCTTTAAATGTCAAGAGCGGCCTGGTATCAGGTAAATCCACTGCATTGGTGTTACTAGATGTTGAAAAAGCATTTGACTCAGTGTGGCATCATGGCCTAATATATAAACTTATAAATTTCCATATTCCCAAGTTTCTAGTTAAAATGATTAGAAATTTTCTTGATGATAGACTGTTTTGAGTTTCATTTGGAAATTGCTTCTCTGACTTGATCAAAATTCCTGCGGGAGTTCCGCAGGGATCGGTTCTCGGACCAATACTTTACAATGTTTTCTGTGCTGATATTCCTATAATTAACCCATGCAAATTTGCTGCATATGCTGATGATTTAGCGGTTTATTATACACATGAACTTAGTCAGAATATTCTGACTGAGATACAATGTGCACTAAATAGGTTAATAGAATTTTACTCCAAATGGAGGATAAAAATCAATCCGGATAAAACACAAGCCATCTTTTTTACTAGAAAAAGAAAATCTTGCTTTTTACCCAATTATAAACTGGCTATTCAGGCCAATGAAATAAACTGGTCTAATAATATTAGGTATTTAGGTGTCTGTCTAGATCCCAAGTTAACTTTTAATAATCACATTTGCCATATCATAGATAAGGTTAACAAATACAAATATATATTATATCCACTTATTAATAGAAATTCCATGCTTAGCAATCCAAATAAAATCCTGATTGTTAAAACTATTTTTCAGGCTATAATTCTATATGGTTGTCCGATTTGGGGTGACTGCGCCAAAACACATATCAAACGACTACAAATTGCCCAAAATAAAATCTTGAAAATGGCCCTTAAGTTACCTTGGCATTTCTCTACCTCCAGATTACATGTAATTAGCAACACTAAAACTGTGTCACAGGCTATTGAAAGTTTAACCACCCGTTTTGTATCCAAGTGTGATTCTTCGGAAAATCCACTTATATCTACACTATATTAACTCTTATCTTTTTTATCTCTTTACTTTATTCGTACCCATGTATAATATTAAAAATTCTTATTTAAATGTAATATTACAACTTATAGTTCGTTAAGTATACTTAATTTGTTATTTATAGAATTTTTGTATTTTCACTTAACTATGTTCATTGTATCATACTTGCATTTTGTCTTTTTTTTTTCTCTCTTATTGAAGGTTTGGGTGCGTTCGTAAATGCATCACTGCGCTGCATCAGAAAAGCAAACTTTTTTTAATGGCGATAAAAGAATAATTTTAATTTTTTTTATTGTGTGACTATTAATTTTGTGGAGTATTTCACAATTTTTTGAACCGCATTTACTTCACTGATAAATATATAACCATTTGAAATCACTGATGCAGCGCAGTGATGCATTTACGAACGCACCCTTTTTGTTAATAGTTTTCCTTCAGTCCAAATAATAATTTAAAATGATAATTCTTAGATTAATATATTTCATAATAATACTTTAGATATAAGGCTCGGCCAATTCTGTGCAATTATACATTTTAGTCATAACAAATTTAAAATTCTGCTATTCAATAAATAAATAAATAAATAAGGGTCTTCATGATATTGCTTAAAATTACCATTTGTGCAAATGGGCAAACTTGCGAGACTCGTTTCATGAAGATCCATTTTAATTTTTGTGTATTTTTAAACAATTAATGTCATTTCAATCAGAAACGTCAATAAAAAATATATTAAAAAAATAATTAAAAATATAATAAAAAACTTGAAATTTGTAAATTATAAATGAAATTTGTTTTTAAACATGCATAAAGAAAGCCAAAAGACTAATATGCTTATATTATTACAAGAATTTATTGTTTGTGATTTATTTACACTTGAAGTTTTCATTGAAAACGGCGGTAAGCATTAAAAAAATTTGTCTGTATAAATGCACAATTGAACAGCGCAAGTTTACGAGTCAAAATTGTTGGGCAAATTTAAGCAGTTTGTGTAAATGAATTCTCATAAAATTTTTGACAGTTCATTTACGAGGGTGTAAGAATGCACAGTTTGCACAGTTTACGAGACTTATAAACGATATCATGAGGACCCTTAATATCTTTAAAGGCTCATTTAGCCGGCAGTAACAGTAACGTTGCAAATCAGCTGCTTCATTTTGTTGTATGTAAAGCAATAAGAACGATTATAGCTAGCAGTAAGATGTTACGTCTCAATCTGTAAGAAATTGATTATTCTTACTTTTTTACGGTAAGGTTACTTTTACTCCCGACTAACTGAGCTTTAAGGCGTGCTTACATTGCTTTTAAATTTGCCCAGTAGTTTTAGAAATATTGTTGAATTTTTGAAAAATAATGGAAAGCTTTTGATTTTATTCACAATTCACTGAGAAAACTGAATATCGATTTCCATACAAAAAGGAAAAAAACGTTTATGACACACATCTTATTTTTGTATTGAATTAGATTTCCAGTTATCTTAGTAAATTGTGAATAAAATCAAAAGTTATGCACCGCTTACAATGAAATTAACCTCATTTCCTTCGAAATATATATGTTAAGATAAATGTTTTGAAACCAACACTGTGATTTTTGTCGCATTTTTATTTTTTATGAATTTTTAAAGGACAAAAAATTTGTTTTTTTAAAATATGTTCCTTTTTTTCAAAAATTCAACGATATCTCTGAAACTACAGGGCAAATTTTAAAACAATGTTAGCCTTTTAGATAATATTGTTGCCGAGTTTCGGATTTTTTTAACTGAATATCGTCGGTCACAGGTTGACAACTCTTAACTCGCAAAAAAATCGAATCGGGGTTTTGATGCAAAAAGACTGTTTCTGTCCTTCTGCATGTTAGTACGTTTCATTTATATTTTTACACCATCTTACAATAAATATCTCCTACTAATTTTGGTTTTTTTATTTACTTCCAACACGGTTTAGTAACGGAGTAATAACGTTTTTTTTTTTTGTCTCCTGAAAAGTACAAAAAAAAACATGTTAAGAGTTGTCAACCTGTGACCGACGATATGTTTAACCGTTTTCAAGTATTCCAATAAATGTAGTGAAAGTTCCTTAATTTTGGACATAACGGTGTATCTCGAAAAATAGAGCTGATATTAGATTTGAAACCAACGACCTCAAATTAGTAAAAATTTACATCAAAGTTCTAGGCCGCATAAAAAAGACAAATTTTGTTCCCTTGTGTAAAGGTACGATTTTCCCGCCCTAAACGTTCGAATTACGAAAATGTACCATACTTAAATTTGTGTAACAAGCTTTTTTCTTACGCTCAATAATAGAATGATATCATTAAACTTCGATAGTTTCCCGTCTTTAAAGGTCTCAAATAATAACTATGTACATAACCAGGGAAAAAGTAAATATGCTCTAAAAATCGCGTTTTATGCGCATTAAATATGCAGTAAAAACTGGAAAATATGACCTGAAAATTCTTAAAAATATGCCCCAAAACAAATCAAAAATTGCTCATTCGGAGAGAAAATATTCAACAATTTCAAATCAAAATTTAAATTAAACCTAAAAATAGTATCGCTTAAGCCCATATTAATTTAAAATTCATTTAAAAGATATTAACAACCATACGGATTTTTGTCTTAAAGGTATTTTAGGAACGATCGGTAAATTGTTAATTAATGTTAACATTTAAAAGGACGATAAAGCTATTTAAGGATGGGAGCTTTGGGCAAATGTGAACCGATTCAAAAATAATTTAATATGCAGTAAAATATTTTTGGGGCGTATTTAATTTAAATATGTACCATCATAATTAAATGTCTTACGGACACAAAGAGTCTAATTTGGAAAGAAGTTTTTATGGCGAATATATAAAATTATAGACCGATTCTCACCATTTACAAAGACTTTGTCCATATTTGATCAAATTATCAACAAAATTGGAACTTGTACTTTACGCACAAGGCTAACATGAACAGACAACCAGCCAGACGGACGGATGGACATCGGAAGTTCACTTTAAAAATTGATTCTGAGTCGATCGGTATACTAAGAAGATTGATCTAGATTTCTATGTATTATACACATCGCAAAACATTTATCCTAAATGACAACCAACTTTGTTTTACAATTTTAGAGTAAAAATTAAATGTAAATGGCGAAATTAAAGCAACACGTTGAGTACAAAGATATATCTGCATACGTATGCGCATTTAAACCAGAAAATCCATTTGTTAACAAGAATTTGGAAAAAAATGTATTTGCTGCGAAAGCTCCTGCAGGCATCTAATAAAAATGAACATGTAGCAAAATATGCCTTAAAAAGGCAAAATATGCGCTATAAACTTAAAAAATGCTGCAAAAATACTAGTTTAACTAAATTATACACAAAAATGCTGTAAACAATAAAATATGCAAAAATATGCACTAACAAATCAATGCCAAAATTCATAAAAGGCTCTAAAACGTATAAATATATCGTTTGTGCCTTCATTGGTCGCACAAGGAAAAACATGCAATTGCATATTTTTGGTTTCCCTGTACATAACTAATTGATATATGTATGTATATCCTCCTCTACACCATTCCTTTAAGAAGAGCTGCATATGTATTTAGTTATTAGAGCAATTGCCAGTTTTGAGTAATTCTCTTAAACTTTTTGGCTTTTTCCATTTAATAAAATTCATTTCATTTTAATTGTTGAAATGAAAAAAAAAATTATATATAAAGTTAAACACTTTTCAAAGTTATTTATCATTAATTTTGGTAATAAGATGTCAAGCTTTTGAAGGTGCCTGTTAGAAAAAGTTGATAATGAACTGCACCGACACACATACACAAACTTTTTTCTTTTTCTATTTGACTTGCCATTTTCTTTTCAACTTAAATAAGTACAATTTTCATTATTTGCAATTCAATCTACGGGGCAAAATACTGAGTAATTAAAGTTGTTGAATCATACCTTTTTTTTATTCTTCTTTGTAAGAGAAAGTTAAAGCTTTTTTTACAATTTTTTTTTTTTTTTTGTACTTTCTAAGGTCTTAACTTGGCTACTCGTATATCTCTATAATTATAATCACAAGGAATTTTTTTTCTCCCTTTTATTTGTTTTAAATCGTTTTTATTATAAACTACAGTCATTTGGGGAGTATATTTGATTAAGTGAATCGTATAAAAAATGAAAATTATAAATTGAACTAGCGAATCCCTGCACACTTCGTAGTGCAAAAAAGAAAATAAAAAATCAATTCAAATTCATTTATATCAGTGATTAATTGTTTTTATTGTAATGCTCTGTGGTACACAAGATTTCTTGTTTTTCCATTTTCGGTGTAAATATACCCGATGGTTTGCCAACGCGCGAACTGGCTACATACAACTGTCCATGTGAGAAAGCTGGATACTCTAAATTCACTCCACAAATTCCTAATGATTGGCCTTGCGCCTTATTAATAGTAACCGCAAACCCAAGCCGAACAGGAAACTTAAGTCGTTTGAATTCAAATGGTATATCAGACGGAGTCATTGGGATGCGTGGAATGAATACATCTTCGCATTTGAATTTTCCAGTTAAAATAGTAGCTTCAATTACATAAGCCATAAACCTTTTAATAGCAACTCGTATGCCATTACACAAACGGGGTTGATTGATATTGCGAAGCAAAATAATAGTGACTCCAACTTTCAATTGGAGATTATGCGGAGGCTATCCTGGTAAATCCAACGAATTCAAAAATTCTGTTGGATAATTCACAACATCTTCTACATTGGTAACAGTATCCACAGACTTGTACGAAACCAATTCGCCAGAAATCTTTGATTGTATAGCCATATTTAATTCACTTTGTTCTTTGCCGCTAAAATTGCTCTGTCAATCAACCATGTACGGCATGTATATTTTGTGCTTTGTTAGGGAACACACGTTCAATCAATTCCTCTTTTGACTGTACGAAATGGCAAACATCATGTGGCAATGTTATCGATCCAGTGTTATTTACAGGCATTGCACCATTCCCAATTTTCTGCAATTGCTTAGAGAACTTATCAGCAGATGGATCATTCTGGAACTGAACACGAACGTTAGTAGTGAGTTTCAATGTTTTTACAAATCTCCATAAGCATGAAGACTTAAAGCAAGCGTTAATTTCATCGGCAGCTGTAGATCTATAAAATCAAGGCACCATCAAAGAACTCTGAATTACCTCGATGGTCTTATATTGTTGTTGTAAGAGTATATACTCAGTCAAGCCCGGCCATTTGATACCCACAATAGTTAAAAACTATTTGTCGAGAGCAGCCAGAATAAAATTTATTATGAGGTTAAAATTCATATTATAGTTTCTTTGTGACGATTATTACCGAAATATCAACATCTCTATGAGATTTGCTCGCTCTAAAGTGATTTTGGAGAGGGGATTTATATGGAGCCTATGGTCAATTTTGGACCTACTAGTAACAAATTTTGCCATGACATACTTGCTATTGTAAAAGAAAGTTGTGGGATTTAAAACTATTTTCAGGAGTAGTTTTTTTTTTTTTTTGTGAGAGATTTTGTTAAATATTCTTTGATTTAAATTTCAAATAGCCGATTTTATTTAAAAATTTTAATTCAAATTTAAATCAAATCACCACTTTAAAAGGACAGATTATGGGCCCAAAGACTATTCCGGAAAGACGTTTATATGGGAGCCTTGTGAAATAATGGACTGATTCTCACCATTTTTAAAGAGCTTCGATCTTATGACAATTTGGATATATGTAGGAAATTTCATCAAATTATCTCCAAACTTGTGGCCAACACTTCGCGAGCAATGTTACATGGACAGACAACAATTCAGACAACCAGACGGACAAACATGGTTATAACAACTCAGAAAGTAATTCTGAGTCGATCGGTACATCAAAAGTTGGACCTAGGACGCATAATACCCTTTCCACTACTAACGTGTAACTATCGGGTGATTTTTTAAGAGCTATAGGAATGTTTAAAAAAAAACACATAAAATTCAGAAAACTGCATGAAATATTTATTTGAATCGATAGCATGGTCCATATAATTTAATGTTTGAAGATTATATCATGCAAATGTTGACCGTGACTGCGCCTTAAATGGTCCATCCGCTTAGTCCAATTTTGGCATACTCTTTCCAACATTTCGGCCGGTATCAGGGTTGTCAGATTTGTTTGAGCTCCATCGCCAAACCGGATGTCAGAAATCGCCAAAAATCGCCAAACGTCGATTTTGTTCAGTTTTTGTAAAATTTTCTTTTTCTTAAATTAAATTTTGCATACAAAAAACGCTAGTATAATTTTTCAGTCAAAAATCGTCAAAAACTGAAAAAATACAAAAAAGTCGCCGAAGTAAATTGTGTGTTGTTTCTGTAATTTTTTTTGAAGTAACATAAAATGGAGATCATATATGTATTCAGTTGAAAACTTTAATTTAGTACACAAGTCTATAAGATCGTACACTTCAGCCTCACCGATTTCATTACTGGAGTTTTGACCTACATACTATTAGAATTACATACATACTATTAGAATTAAATATTGACTGAATATAAAATTCACTTAATATGTTTTTTTATGTTAGTAATGATAACAAAAATGACAAGTTGTTAAACAAAATTGCCGAAATAATATAAATGGTAAAAATAGCCAAGTTAATCGCCAGTAATATCAGAAATCGCCATAAAAGTCGCCAGTCGCCAAATGGGAAATCCCATCGCCAAACACTTTTCAAAATCGCCATGTTTGGCGAGAAATTGCCATATCTGACAGCCCTGGCCGGTATCTCATGAATATGCGTCAATTGAAGCGGGCATGTGTGTATAGACATGAGCTTTAACATAGCCCCACAAAAAATAGTCTAAAGGCGTTAAATCGGACGATCTAGGCAGCCAATTGACCGGTCCCGAACGTGAAATAAAATGTTCACCGAACTCGTCTCTCAATAAATCCATTGTTAAGCGTGATGTGTGGCATGTGGCACCGTCTTGTTGAAACCACATGTCATGCAAGTCAAGCTCTTGCATTTTGGCAAAAAAAAAGTTGGATATCATCTCACGGTAGCGCTCACGTTACGATTCGCATCATCTTTGAAGAAGTGCGGTCCAATGATGCCACCAGCCCATTAACCGCACCAAACTGTGACTTTTTCTGGACGCATTGGTAGCTCTTGCAATGCTTCTGGCTGATATAATTTTTCGTAATTCATCTTTTAATCGACCTTGATCGAAAAACACAAATATTATCCACAGGCTAAAATGCTCGATATCACACTAATAGCACCAGCTACATACAGCAGCTTCTCTAGTAGCTGTATAACGAAAACTTTTAACATTATCTTGGCATTAATTAACTTTCTAAGTTTTATTTCTTTTTCCCTGTTTTACATTATTCTTCATATTTAACAAGTCTTTGAAAGTTTAACCCTGACTGGTGTTGGATAGATAGGAAACAAATTTGAAGAAAAAACTGAGTATTTCAAGTCAAACCAATATGTACAAAGAGATTTTGTTAGGCGAACGTTAAGAAGGAATTTGCATATTTTTTTCATTTCGAAATTTTTAAATGTTTGCGATGAAAAGGAGCTAAAAAAAAGATGAGAAAAAATAATAATATTAACATAGAGTTATTAATACTGTTAAAAAGGTTTTTTTTATTTCTTATTAACATATAAAATTAGAAAATATAAAAAACAAGGTAAATCTTTGTTTTCATTCTTTCTAATTTAATATTTTCCTTCTTAATGAATATGCAAATTTAGTGTGTATTATGAACTAAAATACAGTGCTTGTAATTAGTGCGTCAATAAAACAAAAAAATCTTAAGCAACAATAAAAAAAAATTAAGATTCCTTTTTCTTAGAAAAAGACTTTAAAAAAAATAAAAATAAATAAACTGTTTTTTTAAAGCAAATTTTTTGTTTAAAAGCTTATTTTTCTTAAAAGCTACTTTTTTGTTAAGTTTTGCTTACAAAGTATTTTCCTCTTTATTAAAAGCTTCTTACTTCTTTAAAGACTATTGGCGATTTCTTTTCTAAGAAAAATATGTTACAGTATATACGTGTAACATTTTCTAATGTTACTTATAATCACTGGAAGTGTAACATGTTGTACAATTTCAATAGAACACAATTAGCTGCTTTTATTTGCAACTAATTCACTTTCATCATTAATGTACTTCAAGAGCGATTTTTAAAGCTATTTGAGCGGTTTCTGCACGCTATTATGGCAAACAAACGCTTGTTTGAAATTTTTTTTAATTTCTATAAATTTTTTGTACTGATTAAATCAATATTTTTGTTTGATTTTTATTTAACCAACAAAAATGTGGACCACTCTTCAATAATATAATAAACGCGTTATTGGTGTCAAGTTTTCATAATTTTGTTGTCGCCTTTGAGCATTTTTTTATTTGCTCGTAAGCAACACTTCTTTATGTGAAACAGGGATGTCAGCGCCTTGCACAATTGTGCAAATTAATTCACATGTACGCTTACGCTCTTTTATTTTGCGAGCGTAAAATATAATTGTTTACTGAGAAACACTCTCATTCAGCGGGAAATATCGCAAATATTGCATGGCCTGTTTTGAGGCCTCTAAATATATTTATGTATATAAATAAATATACAATAACTGTATGTAGGTACATCTTTTTTTTTGTTTTATTATCTTTTTTATTTTATTTATTATCTATGTTTTTGTTTTGTTTTGTTTCTGTTTTTGACATTGTACAATGATTTTAAAACAGGGATTTCCATTTCTTTGCACAATTGTGCAATTGTGGTTATTTTTTAAGATAGAATTTTAAAATTTTATAAAAATATATATGTAAAGTGAATCCTAATCAACAAAAATTTCAAATTTTCAAAATAATTGTTTTGCATTTAAGCTAACGATATGTGTTTTGTTCGTGAAAAAAATTCGTTGATGCCTGTAACAGGGTTCCCTTTTCTTTCGTTAAAAAGATGCAGAAATTATTAAGAAAAGAAAAAGCCACAAGAATTTGTTGGTATTTTGTGATTGTAAAAATATTTTTGTTTCTGTACCAATCGCGTCGGTGGGTTTTTTTTTTTTTGAAAACTCTTTTCTTAAGTAGGTAAAAATATTTAAAAAACAAGCTAAAAAAGTCTTGTTTTGCTACAATTTATGTGTAAACCTATACACATAAAAGCAAATGTGACAGCAGGTAAAATTTTTGGGTAAGAAGATGTGTTTTATTGATGTATTAATGAAACTTTATTGTTTCGCACTATTTTTATTGCTTACTTTTTTATGCTACAATTATATGACCGAGTCTAAAGAGTTAACCTTACTACTTTATGGTATTTATTTAACGTAACTTTGACCTGTTATAATGACTTTATACATTTTTGCAGGCAAACTCAGGTGCGCATTTGGTATTTTGTAAAAAGTTATGATATACCATTAGCTAGAATTAAAATGCATGCACAGATGTTTGAAGTATGAGTAACCCAACACCGTGAATACCCTTTCTATTTTACTTACCACTATGAATACCCTAACTTTTTACTAAAATAACTTTTTCACGTTATAATTCTCATGCAATTCATTTTATTTTTGAATAAATAGACCAGGGAAATCCATTTCTATGTACAATTGTGTATACCTGTAAACTTCAAATTAGAATTTCATTTAATAGTCTTGTAGACAGCGATAAATGATGCCATATAAAAAATATTTTATGATAAAAAATGCATTTAATTATTTTGAATGTCTCTTATGTTTTAAAACATTTGAACTTAAGAGATTGTATACTTTGAAAAGGCATTATGATCATTTCCATAATGATATTAAACAATATGAAGTAAAAGAAAGGGAAAACCAATATAAGATTAAAAAAAAGGTTTATTTGGATAGCTTCAAAAGTTGGATATCACAAGAAGAAGAGCATGAAGATAGGATAGAAGAGTTAAAAATAGAAATATCAAATTTACTAACTTTGGAAATAGTAAAACAGGGAAGACCATTTTCCGATGGGGCATTTATAAAAAAGCTTTTCAATGCAGTTTTGGAAAAACTGAAAATCGATTGCAGCGTAATAAAAATGCTTCCCATGAGCCGAAATAGTGTCGTCAAGCGCACATCAATTTTAGCTGCACATATACAATCTGTGATTAGGGAAAAGTTAAAAAATTGTGAATATTTTTCTTTTTGCCTCGACGAAAGCACCGACATTAATGACCTTTGCCAATTGGTCATTTGTGTTCGATGCATAGATAGTGAGTACAATGTTTTTGAAACTATGTACTCACTTGAAACGTTTTACGGTAATGTAACAGGTAAGGTATTATACGACGTAGTCTTTGAAAACCTGATATCTGTTACACAAGCTTCAAAATTAGCAGGAGTTTGCACGGATGGTGCAAACGTTATGGCCGGGAAGTATGAAGGTTTCGTAGGACAGCTTAAGCAAAATGGAATTGATGTACATGCTTTCCATTGCATAACTCATCAGTCCATGCTTGCCTCAAAATTTATAAGTGATCATGCCGCTATTAAGACTGCAGAGCGGATAATCAATAGAATACGGGGGGGTCATCATTCATTAACGCACAGAAAATTTGTAAGTTTTCTTAAAAACGTAAACGCCAATCACCACGACTTAAAAATGTTTACGGAAGTTCGTTGGCTTAGTCGGGGTGATTGTCTAAACAGGTTATTCGATCTTAGAAAAGAGGTGTTGCGTTTTTGGGAAACTGAAAATTTAGACGAATGTGAATTAATACAGTTGAATGATTATGAGTTCATTTTAGACCTTGCGTTTCTGGCGGATACAAGCAGTATTTTAAATGAGCTAAATTTGGAACTACAAGGAAAGGGAAACAATTTAAGTGACATATATGCGATTGTTTTTAATTTTAAAACCAAATTATTTTTATTAACAAATGAAATAAATAATGAAGATTTTTCCAACTTTCCTAAAACTTTGCTTATTTATGACAAGGAGAAATATTTGAAAAAATCTGAGTATTTGGCAATTTTTGAAAACCTTTTTTACAACTTTCAAGATCGTTTTCAAGATTTTGAGGATATAAAACCACTACTTAACATATTCCAAAATCCCTTTAAGTGCGACATTGCGAGTTATGAATTCAGCATCCAGTCGGAACTAATCATACTTAGGAGCGAAATTAATCCTCCAGACAGGGAAAATATTATTGAGTTCTGGAAAAATTTAGACGGGGCGCTATAGCCTATATTAAAAAAAAATTCCTTCAAATGCTTGTCGCTTTTCTCCTCAACATATCTTTGCGAACAAATATTTTCCGATTTGAAATACATTTGCTCAAAACAACGCAATAAATTAACACTCGCAAACCTAAAAAATGTTTTGTTGTTACGAAACTGCAATATAAATTTAGAAGATATTATTGGTAAATACAAGTATTTATTATAGGCTAGTAAAATCTTCTCTTTTTATAATGGTGGTAAATACTTACAGAATATTTTTAAACTTAATATTTGTATTAGTATGAGCAAATGAATTTTCATTGTTAGAATTCGCAAAGGTATGTTGAGCAAAAAACGAAAAATATTGGAAAGAATTGTATTAGGTTGTAAAAAGACTTCAAATATTGTGAACTGCGCAATTTTTCCAAAAAATAAGCAAAGTTTCTGAGGTTCCAAATTAAATTTATTTAAATAATAACTGATTGTGTCTGTCCATAACTCAACATTTTTCGATAATTGTATTATTATTTATTGCTTTTAAGTCTTCATAGCAATAAATGTAAGTTAACTTTAAATGGTCTGATGAAAAATGAATGGAAAGCATGAACTATATTTCCTCGCATAATGCTGGCCCTGGTGTTTGCATCGCCCTTTCATGAAAATGTTTTGTAAGTTTTAATACCTTACCTGATTCCCAACAATTTAATCGAACATAGATGACCCTTAGAAAAGGTCTTTAATAAGGCCTCGCAATAGGCCTCGCAACCGCATATTTCGCCCGCTGGGCATGTAAGAGATAAGAGTAATCTCACCAACACAATCATAATTGACATCACTGATTTAAGGTCACTTATTACTTAGTTATTGAAATGTAAAGTCGTTGATCAATTAATAAAAAATTGTTTTATTGAAAAAAGTATTGTTTGGAGTTTTTAAATAACTAACTCTAACTTAATAAAAATATATATTTGTAAGAAGTTGATTTTTTCCATAAGCTATAATTTTTTACAACAAAAAAAATCATAGAAATGACTGTTTTGCAAAAAGTTGCGTTTCCTTTGGAATAATAACATTGTATAAATTTCTGTTTCTTTAAAAAAATGTTTCTTAGATTAAACGTGTAACATTTAAAAACTTATTAAATTTAGAATTACATTCCATTTTTTATTCGACGAAGAATTTTATATGTATGTTGTTTTTCAATGTAACATTTTTAATATAATAAATGCTTTTGCAAAAGTTCATCAAAAGTTATATTTAAGCTTTAATTATTATTTTTAATCTGAACTAACAAAACTTTAATGTTAAACTGCAGTTTATGTTTGAAAATAAATTTTGAATTCTTAGAATTTCGTTCGCCTGAATTGTAAAATAAAACTTTTGCATAGAAACTTTTGTAGTTTTTAAATGTGTGTGCTGTTTTTGGAATTTTAATATCAATGTATTTAGTTCATAAATAATTTCTAAATAATTTTTTTTAACACACAACTAAATGAAAATTTAATAGTAAATTCGAAATCGAACTACACCGCCAGAAATGGCTTGTTTGATTTAAAATTCAACGTTTTATTTAGTTTGTAATAAAATATTTTTAAAATGATAAAAACATTTATTGAAAAAACCTATGACCTCGAGCTTGAGTATATATTTCTTTTGATATTTTGAAAATGTTTATTAAATTTTTAAGCTGTGTTTATATTTAATCATTTAAAAATAAAGCTTCGTTCACAATAGCAGCAACATTTTCAATTAGTATTCATAAGAAAGCAAGCATTTTTTTCGCAACCACATTTTTTACTAAAAAGACGTTTGCAAGTTTGGCCCACAATAATATTATGTTATTATTTTTTTACAACATTTTGTTAAAAATTTCATTCAAATCTAAATAAAATTATTATAAGCGTCTTTTACAATTTCATACAAATTGTTGCTGAAGTAGAAAGACTCAACTTTAAAAAAAAGATACGATAAGATAAATTTTTGATGGAAAAATTAAAGGAATTATATGAAATACTTTGGGAAGAAATAAGATAGAGGAAAAAAACGAAAATGTTGCTGCCATTGTGAAGGGAACTTAAACATTCAAATTGGAATGAATAACAATTTATTTTAGATGTATATTCTGAATTCTCCGTAAAAAGGTATTAAGACGTGTATGTGTGAAAAAGTGCGTTAGATTAATTTTTATACCCACAAAACAATAGTGGAGAGGCTCTTATGCGTTTCTGTTGATGTGTGTAAGATATAACAATTTTGGTTCTAGACCCACTTTTTAGTATGCCGAAATACATACTGCGTCGATCTAACAATGTCCATCCGTCTGACTGACCGCACTATTGAAGATAATTTGATGAAACTTGGTACATGTGTTTCAATTGTCATAAGGACTCAGCTTAAGATACATTTTTGATGGAAATGAAAATGGTGAGATTCGGTTTATAATTTCACATGACAAATATTCCATTATGTCGGTTTTAAATTAAATTTACTCCAAAAATATTTTATGAAACCCTTAATTATATAACAAATTGTTTTTCAGAATCGGTTAAAAGTTAACCATAGGTCCCATACAAATACCACTCCCGAAATTCCTGGGATTCCTAGTTGGAATAAAGGTCAGTACAAAAGTTTTCCATTGAATTCTATCTTCGGCTAGTCTTTTTGCTTCTCTCCATGAAGTTCTGGCTGAAAGCAGTTCATTTTCTATTTTGCGCCTCCATGTATTTGCGGGTCTTCCTCTACGTCGGCTGCCCTGGGGATGGTAATCAAGAGCTTTTCTTGTGACGTCGTCATGGCTTTTTCTAAAGGTATGACCCAGCCAGTTAAACTTTTTCAAACGGATATCTAACATGATTTGATTTTGTTGGGTTTTTCGCCAGAGATCTAAATTCTTCGCAAACAACAGTTAACAAAAACCTGGAGTTTAAAGCCATAACTTTGTTATAAATGTTGGTATTGGTATAAAAATTAGCAACGATAACTTTTATAACCCAGTAAAAAACGTGCTCCAAAAGGAGCCGGTTTTTTGTATGAATTCATACTTCAAATCGCTTCAAACCTGCTGATGGGATGCCTGATTTTTTATGGGGTGTTCCCGGTTTGGAGGACTATTTTCTACTGACAATAAGCGCTTCTTTTAACATGCAAACAAAGCGCTCCTAGAGTGCTTTTTTAAGGGATAACTATATTAACATATTCATTAATGATTTGCTTTAACTTGTTTAAATGCCTTTTTTTTAAATTTTCGTAAACCATAATATACTTTTTTTTTCGCTTAAAAACCCTCTTCGTTGTCAGCACTAAAATAGCAGCTTTTTGTATGTTTTATTCGTTATCATTTACTGCTTTATAAAAGCTCTCTAATTGAAGCGCTTGAGTATGCGCTTTTTCACTGTAGTGCTTCAAAAAACCCAAATATTTTTACTGGGAACGGTAAATGCAGTAATATATATATTATATATCCCATATAAACCCCCTTCTCCAAACACGATCTAAGAGAAACAATTCTCATATATGTAGATGTTTATATTTTGCTTACATTCGGCACAAGCAACTCCATGATTGGCCAAGAGATCTAAATATGGAACACTCTCGAAAATTTCGCAGTATATACTGTGGTGTAAGGTATCAACTGGTCGGGTATAAAAAACGAGCTAAACAAATTTTGTTTGATTAAAACGACAAATTTACTTATAGGCTTTTTACACTGATCAACATCAAGCATCTACCATCAATTTGCAAAGTTGTTAACAGATGTTAATGGTTGAGATGCAGTATACTTATTAATAGCTTTCAAATCTTGAAAAATTATTTGCTGGGTTCCTTGTAATCTTCTTTGTATCTAGATGTTTTGTAACTCCACATACATACGTGTTGATAAATATGTAAATAAAGTAATTTTGCTAACAACTTCTGTCATTCAAGTAAATAGAGTCAATATAAAACATTTAATGAGAAAACGCGTTTGACACCTTCATTTTGTCATTTGCCATCTCATTTAAAATTCACGAACATTTGTAATATTTGTATATAGTTCAAATTTAAACAGAACCTTGTTATAACATATATGGGCATTTCCACAGAATGGTCTACCAGGATGAAAAAATTAAATGTTGATAATCATCGTCTTTTATTGTTTATTATTATAAAAAAAAGGTATGATTTTATAAAAGAATGGTTTCATAGCATATCTCAGCTATTTAACTTGAGGAAATTGCGCTAAAAACTGGAAAATTTTATATTTTCTAATATTTTCTACTTCTAAAGACATTTTAATATACTTATTTTACATGCAAAAAATAGGTTATGTTTGCACTCTTTCTTTACAATCTCTCCAGTACAATTAATTGGTAAAGGAAATTTTTAGATATTTATGGGAAAATGCATGGTGATAATAATAAAAAAACATAAACAAAATTCGTACGTTTGCGACCCGTCGGCTTATGTACCGTGCGCCGGTACATAAGCCAATTAAACATAAACCAAGAGAGATATTTTATTTTGTAAATACTGGATGGAGACCTACACTAAAACACTTTAAAAATATATAAACAAGTAAGGAAGTATAGTCGGTCAAGCCCGACCATATGATACCCTACACCACAGTATTAAAAAACACATCATGCTTATATGTCCATATAAATATGGATTTATCTATGTTTAAAAAATTCATTAAAATCGGTTTACAAGTTTGTGAGATGCAGAAATTGCCCCCTACCTCCCCTTGTGGTCCTATTTTTGAAAAACTGTATAGCTTATGTGTCCATATAGATATGGATCTATCTATGTTTTGAATTTCATTAAAATCGGTTTGAGAGGCAGAAATTGGACCTATCTCCCCTCACGGTCCTATTTTTTTTAAAAATGCATCCCTTTTGTGTCCATAAAGATATGGTTCTATCTATGTTTTAAATTTCATTAAAATCGGTGTGATAGTTTCTGAGAGGAAGCAATGTCCCCCTATCTTCCCTCGTGGTCCTACGATTTAGCCCATTTTCAATAGACTTAGTCCTTGTGCTAATAAGAACCTATGTCCCAAATTTGATCAAATTATCTCCAAAATTGCGACCTGTACTTTACGCACAAGGTTACATGGACAGCCAGCCAGCCTGCCAGCCGGACGGACATCGTTAGTTCGACTCAGAAAGTGATTCTGAGTCGATCGGTACACTTTAAGGTGGGTCTAGGACCAATATTTTAAGGCGTTACACACATCAGCACAAATACACAATACCCTCTCCACTATTGTGGTGTGGGTATAATGACTTTTGAATATTCCGTTCTATTTTCCAGATTTTTAGATTTCACAACTGTCAGCCAAAGTTGTCTTCTATTTTGCGTACTTTCGTGATCACATGTTTATAGCTTTTATCAGGGAAACCAGAAATATGCTCTAAAAAACACGATTTATGTGCATTAAATATGCAGTAAAAACTTTCAAATATGCCCTGAAAATTGCTAAAAAAATATGCACCAAAAAAATTTAAAATAGCTTGAAACAAAATATTATGGGGAATATGTAAAACTATAAACCGATTCTTACCATTAACATAGAACTAGTCGTTCGTACAATTAAAATATATTTACCAAATAAGATCAACATATCTACAAGATTGCAACTTTGCACTCAAAATTAACATGGACAGACAATCAGCCAGATCGACGGATGGTTATCGTAAGATCACTTTAAAAAGTGATTCTAAATCGTCCAAATTTCTATGTTTACACACATCGCCAAACAAGTATATAATTGATTTTCTCTAAATTTTTGCTTTTATGTATATAAAATTTTAATGACGACCTACTTTGCCTTACAATTTTCGAGTAAACATTAACTGTAGATAGCGAAATTGAAACAACACGTTGGTTATACAGATAGAAATTAAAAAGAGAAAATACAAATTTGGCAAAAATAAATTTTTTTTATTTGCTGCGAAAACTTTTTTGGTCATCATCAAAATTTTACATGTATCAAAATATGCCTCAAAAATGCAAAATATGCGCTAAAAATTTTAAAAATGCTGCAAACGGCTCATTTAACTAAATTATACAAAATAATGCTGCAAACGGTAAAATATGCAAAAATATGCACTAACAAATCGATGCCAAAATTCATAAAAAGCTCTAAAACGGATAAATATATTGTTTCTGCATTCATTGGTCGCACAAGCAAAAACATGCAATTGCATATTTTTGGTTTCCCTAGGAAAATGCTAGGAAAAGTTTTGTTTTCTATACTAATATTTGTACATCTAAAGCGTACGAACGTACGTTCGTGACCCCAGGAAATGCCCATATATGTTATAATAACAATATATTCAAAATAACTTTTGTGGTGCTACAAAAATAAAAAAGAAATCAACAACATTAACTACAAACTTAAACTCATACACATAATTTAGAAAAGAAAATATAAACTTATTTACATGAACATATCGCTCATTTGCTGCAACGTCGTCATAACTCAAAACCTTTAATTTTGGAGCTAGTGATGCAGAAGTGTTCGCTATGATTTTCTTTAAATTGTGTATTAAATTTATCTTTTATACTTTCCCCGTTTGAAAAGAATGTGTCGCCCTCTATCAGAAAGCGCTTAATAAATTTTAAATAAAAAACTTAATGAAATGTTTAAGGACCAAATATTAATAATTACACTGGTGAACAAAAAAAATAGTTTTAGATAAAAAAAATATATGAAATATAAAGATTTACAGCGCTAAATTAAAATCCGTTTTCAGTTTTTTCTATCATGTATAGTTTTCGCCCGAAATAAGGCTACAAACATTTTATCATAACTTAAGAACGATTTGTGCGATTTTAATCATTTGCAAATGATTAGGAAAAAAATTTGAGACAAAATTATTTCTGAATTAGTGGCTATACAGTGGTATCCCGGTTTAACTTATTATATATTGTCAGGCCCTTTCATTATATCGAAAAATTCGTCAAATTCCGAAGTTTGTTTAAATCATTTTTATTAATAAAACAATAATATTTTAATAAAACAAAGTAAATTCGTTTATTTCCATTCATAACACAAACAAAAAATTAATACTTCATATCATTTTCAATTAAATCAGTACATCTTTTGGGCATTTTGATGTCAACTTTACAAAAATTACGTAAAATTTTAAACAGAAAACAAACATTTGTTTTGTAAACATAAGTAAAAAATTACTTTGTAACGTACACATTTTTATTTTGGAGAGCAATTATTTTCTTTGCCTTCTTTGTAAGCAGGGTTACCGTTGGAAATTTTTGAAAAGGGTCACAAAAAGGGGATTTTCCAGAAAAAAGGGTCAAAAAAAGGGTATTTCAATAAAAAAAAGGGTCAAGTTTTTTATAAGCAGTATTTCCCATTTTAATGAACATAATAAGATCAAGTTTTTTTTATAAGCAAACAAAAAATAATATTTCAGGTAGGAAGAGCTCAAAAAACTTGATTTTTTTATGGAATGCTCTGTCCTGTTTTAAACACCTGACAAAAGGTTTATTCTTTATCATTATAGCTAATTTTTTTCATACTTTTTATGTAATTTTCCGATTTAGCGATGTCAAATAAATTTTAGTGTTTGTTTTAAATGTTGCTATCGTTCGCGAATTGTAACCAATTTCTCGATTAAAGCGATTTTTTCCTGTAAGTGTCAAATTTTTTAAAGCTTTTACGATTTTTAATAAATATAAGACTTTGCTATCATACCGCTTTTAGCAAATATTTGAGAATTTCCGCTAATTGAGCAATTTTTACCTCTTGTTTTCATTTCTGTTGGGGCACTCTCAACACTGTCGATTCAAAAGGGGGCGAAAAGTTCAATACCTTTTGCTATTATTAAGGGCGAAATTTTTTGAATAAAACATGCTACTGTTTAAGAGAGCAAAACACCAAATTTTTTAATAAAATGTAAAATTTTTGTTTTAAAAAGAAACCACCACAAATATTTATATGAGTTATGTTTGCTTTTAGGGAAATTGTACTTCACTATCAAAAATCAAGGAGAAGAAAGCATGGAATTGTAAGTTTATACTTTTAGTCTGTTCCATATCAAGCAATGCTTATTTCGAAAACATTCGTTTAGCACTTCTGTTCCGCAGTGTTGACAAAAAACAAAATGTGGGAGCTATTTCCAAAAAAGGGTCAAAAAGTGTCACAAAATAGGTGATAATGATACAAAAGTATAATTTAAAAAAAGGGTAATGAAAGATATCAACACCGTCGAAAAAGGGTCATAGTTATACTTTAGTATCACAACGGTAACGCTGTTTGTAAGCAAAGAAAATACTTCTCTTAACTCGTTGTTTTCAGTAAAATCGCTCTTAAAATATGGTAAAAATGTATGCAAATATGTTTGCATTCATTCTATTTTGTTTTTTAAAATTTTTTTGTAAAAATTCGTTACATAGAGTACAAAAATTTGTTGTTTGTGCGTAATATAAGGTACTCAATGGAAAAATATGACCGTACGTTAAATCGCGAATTCGTTAAACTGGGATACCACTGTAATTTTTTTCACAAATTGTTATGTACTATTTTTTGATTTAAAAAATTCATAAAAAATGTTATAAGGACAAACATTTTACATTTTTATCAATTACACTACGTGACAAAATTTCAACAAAGTCGTGACCAAATTAATCTAATAGCTTATCTTTATGTAAAATTTGCGTTTAAAATTTTTGAAGATATTTGCATTTCAGTCACATCATCTTTTTTAAAAACACAAATAATGGTTATCGGTATACGTCACGTCAGCAGTCGTCGATAGCTGCGAGTGTAAGACGGCAAATCCATCTGAAGAGATCGAGTGGTTGCGATCGAAACATGTCATGGTAACCTGCCGGCCAGGGTTCGAGCCCCGGCCACGGTCAAGAATGAAATATTATCAATAACAATTTTAAATAATTTTCATGTTGTAAAATTTCTTTCTTCATAAAAATAATTTAATGAAAATTAAATTTGATGAACTTAAGCCTAATTAAATATAAAAAAAAAAAAAAAAAATTTGGATTAAAAACCATAAATAGTTCAACAAAATAACCACAATACTAATTAAAAAAAGAATGTTTACAATTTTCATTCTTTAATTTTTCTATTTTTAATAATCATAACTTTTCTCAATACTTGTGATTTTAAACTTAGTACGATTTTTTCACTAGACGACGGTATACTCTATTATAAATACAAACATACATGTGTATATGTATATAAATACTTCAATAAATTCAATTACCTCGAATTACAATCACATTCATTTTAAGATTCTTATTTAAAAGGTAAAAAGAAAACTCAAAAATAGAAAGAGAAGGGAATACAAACTTCTTTTTTCATACGTCTATAGAAACTGTAATACAAAACAAAAAAAATTTAGAAAACAACCCTGCAGCTAAATTCGTAACTAGTAATTTCGACTGCACAGCTTTAGACTTTGTTAAGAGCCGTGGCAAAAATCAAAAAATTAGACTATAAAATTTTGAAAATTGAATTATCAGAAATGACAACAAACATCTCATTTATCAAGTATCCAAAACCTGCTCCTTAATCAGGTAAAAATTGGTGGTAATTTTAAGACTGGAGAAAAAAAGTAAAATTTCGACAAAAACTTAAGTTTTCAAAAAACATGTTTTTTCAATTGATTATTATTTTTTTTTTTTTAATTTAATAAGAAAAGTGTGTTTATTTTTGAAACCCAATAATACAATTATTTGGCAAACACGTCCGTTGCGGCGAATGCACACGTACCATCGACGAGTGTCTCGAATATGGCCATTGATCCTCAGGTTAGGAAATTAGTGGTGGATGAGACTCAAATGTTTCAGAGAGCATTGGAGGAAAGGCTTAGGAAAATGGTCCAGGGTGAAGAGAGCGAAATTAGAAAATTTATTAAAGAGCAGACTAAGGTCGTTAGGGAAATGTCTGTTCACAACCTCTACAAGTAACCAGTTGATTGATCAAGGAAATCTAATGGGAAATACAATTTTTCCAATGGAACCCATTTACAGTTTTCGGGGTGCTCCAATGGGTTTCTTGTTTAACGTAAATAACCTTACCATGGCTAGCAATAGGGATACATACCTAATGGAAACTATGGAATAAACGTTGACCCAACAGTAGATAATAGGACTGCACCTGGCAGTCGTATAACATCGAAAAATAATTATGTAAACCCTAACAGCCGTATTCATAATGAAAATTTGGCATGAAGTTAGCACAAAGTTTATTTATAATACACTTACCAAACTCTGGCTAACGTCTTGCTAAACTCTTGTTAACGAGCTGCCAACTTGTGAAAAACAGCTGTTTAATGTTAAACAATTTGGTTGGTTTTATTTAAATTATTACTGTTTTATTTTATATTATTTTATTTTTATATCTTTTTTTTATTTTAATTTAAAAACCTTTAAAATTATTATATGGGGAGAAAAAAATAAAAAAAATTTACAAAAAAATGACAAACCAGCGATGTTTAATGCAAACGAGTTGCATTTTTGAGTAAAACAATGTGGCCTAATAAAAATTCAGAGTTGATTTATTAAAAGTTGGCAGATGGAGAAAAGTTCGATATGAATTAACTCTGTACCAAGGAGCTGCTTAGCCTAATCGGCATTCTAGTTAGCAGCTCGTTTTTCGTAGTGTACAAACTGTGGCTAATTTTTTGTTATGAATACGGCTGTAAGAGAATAAATATACGGACGCGTTGATAAAAGGAGAATCGTATACAACCTTCATAATTCAAACTTAAATATCGAAGATTTTATAGTAAGAATCGAGAATTTACAGGCACACTACATCATCAATTCGAAAGACATTTTTAAAGATTTTCATCTCTTAGGAACTGGCCTAGCAAAAGGTTTTCTGCTCTGCTTTGGTTTTAAAAGCAAAAAGGATTTAAACAAAATAGTGTTAAATTTAATTTTGCTTTAATTTTTTCCCCCTTAGCTATTCCCGCGAAGCTCTACGCTTGTCTGCATGAGACCAGAGTCTCTGGGGGGAATCGAACTCGCAACCCCAGCAGTGATAGACTAGCTTTCTACCAACTAGCCTACCGGGGCACTTGCTATAAATAAAGCAACTACCCAGCTGGAAAAAGAAGGCCTCTCCATTTCATACTCATATCTGCTTTACACACGTTGTTATTGCAGAGTAGGCCGCTCTCGCTTCTTTAACAGGTACAAAAAATTGGTAACGGGATCAAAAAAAAAAATTATTTTGCTTTTGCTTGTGCAAAAATCAACAATACAAAAAATGATACACCTTCACTACTCCCGTGTCATAGAAGGGGAAGGTGTTTCTTATCTTTTATACCAAAGAGCCGAGGCCTTCCATGAGGCATTCCATAGCAGTTAGATAAGAATAGTAATTGAATCAAAAAAATTGTAAGCAGGCCTAAAAGTCTTCAGAGTTTCTGGTCGAACTATTATTAAACTACATAAAAATCAACTAGTTTTGCTCAAATGATTGCTAATCCAACGTTAAATACGAGAGTTTTATAAATAAAATTAAAAACAAAAGTGATACTAGTTATACCAACAGGTATTTTTTTAACTAAATACTAGTCTGCAGGGTACAATTACTTATCCACACAAGCAATAATACTTTTATACTTCATACTACAACACACACGTGCAAGACATTTCTTTGCAGACAGTAAAAAGTAAAATTTTAATATATTCTTACGTCACAATTTCATTGCACATTTTTGTTAAAAAAAATTAATTAAGATATTAATTTAATTTCTTGGAAAAACACTTTTCAAAATATATACACTTTTTTCACTTATGATGATATTTAATAAGCTTAATAAGAACATACATATGTTTTGGGATACCTTGCAAATAAGTCGAAATCTTGGTGTAATTACTTACACTGGTCTACAAATTTGGGAAAAAAAAATTACTGCAGAAATGAAGCATGTTTTTTTCCAATCTGGGTGCGCTGAATTCGAATTTGGCATCTGGCGAAAATTGGGCTACCACGTCTTGTTCATTTTTTATTGCATGCTGGCAATACTGTTAAACAATAAATAAATAAATACTGGCACTACAATTTCACAATTATTTATTTGACAGAAGACCACATTCATTCGAAATCTTCATAATAGTAGCGTTTAAGCATATCAGGGACATCGTGTGTTACTGATTAAAGCTATTTTTGCTTTGTGTGTGGTGAATATTTATTTGGTTGGAAAAAAAGAATATGCAATATCAGAATCATTAAAATATGCATATTTACAATATTTTGGCTTTGCAGTCTGAAACTTGGACAAATTGTGGACACCGACAATGTTTTGCGTATTCTTTATTCGCATTTAGATTTTTTCCACAAAACCTACAGTGAGTGACGAATTGTAAAGGACTCTAATACGTGAAACCGAACCAACAAAATACAAACGATGTTCAAAAAACGCCATTCACTTTTGAAAATTCATGGATGTTATATAAACTAGTTATTTTTAAACCCACACCACAATAGTGGAGAGGGTATTATGCATCTGTGCTGATGTGTGTAACGCCTTAAAATAGTGGTCCTAGACCCACCTTAAAGTATACCGATCTACTCAGAATCACTTTCTGAGTCAAACTAACGATGTCCGTCCGGCTGGCTGGCTGACTGGCTGGCTGGCCGTCCATGTAACCTTGTGCGCAATGTGATAAAATTTGGGTCATAGGTTCTTATTGGCACAAGGACCAAGCCTATTGAAAATGGGCCGAATCGTAGGACCACGAGGCAAGATAGGGGGAAATTTCTTTCTCTCAGAAACTATCAAACCGATTTTAATGACATTTAAAATATAGATAGATCCATATCTAAAGGGACACATTAGCTATACAGTTTTTAAAAATAGGACCACAAGGGGAGGCAGGGGGCAATTTCTGCCTCTCACAAACCTTTAAACCGATTTTCATGAAGTTTATAAACATTGATAAATCCATATTTACATGGACACATAAGCATGATGTGTTTTTAAATACTGTGATGTAGGGTATCATATGATCGGGCTTGACCGACTATACTTTCTTACTTGTTTATGTAAGAAACGAATAAAAACATTTTTTATATCTCGAAAACCTGACTTGATAGAGAAAAACCAATTCCAGATTCAAATTCAGCCCACCAAAATACCCTAGGAAAGATATATGGTTGATCCAGTCCAAAAGCTTGTTAGATAGTGTCATTATAAAGGTGGTCTAGAAAAGCCAGCTCTTTACTGCTTGCTTTATGCCTATTAAAAATTGTATCATTTCTTATATGAGTCTAGTTCATTGACTGAAACCATCTGACTGACCTTTTTACTGACTTTCTTCTGCGGGTTATCGTACAATGTGGCAACGCTAGGGACCGGCCACTCTAACCTAACCTAGTCCATTGGACTTTCAGATAGCACAGTTAATCGCCTTTGGATTATCTGGGTTATGGTAACTCATTGATTGTTTCGAACAAGTCAGCAACCATAGAAAGCAACTAGAACCAGGGTTGTGAACTATTTCTAATCAAAAAGCGCCGTGTCCCCAAAAAAAAAAAATATGAAAAACAAAGTACTACTCACGTTTTTGGTATATGATAAAAAATTTCAAGAAGCATTTATTTAATATTAGTCTGATTTTCAAATAGAATCAATAAACAAATGCTAGCGATTTCTTTAAATTTTTTAGAAAATGCTCAAGAAAACTTGGTTACATTCACTTAGTTTTTATTTGGATCGACATGTTAACAAATCAAAAGGTTCTTATTTTATTTTATACGTTATAGTTATGGAACAAATTATGGAAAACTTGATTTAAGTAACTATAGAATTAAAATAAATTTTTTTTAACTGTATTTTAGGTAATTTTAGTTCGCTTTGAGTATAAGAAATTTTGGCTTGGACGTTAAAAAGATACGAACATTTGAAAGAAAAATTAGTCAAATCGATGGAGCCGTTTTCTGATTTTAGGTAAATCGAAAAGAGTGCGCGTTTAAATGGGTGGGGCAAAATTTTCTTTCCGTAAAAACCTAAGTTGGACCATGGCAATCATTTTAAAGAAAAAATAGTCCAAATCGGTTAAGCTGTTCTCAAGTTATACGCTTAATAGAAAAAGTGGCCGTAAAAGTAGGCGTGGTAAATTTTTCTTTCGATGAAAACTTAAAATGGATTAATACGAACATTTGAAAGAAAAATTTGTCAAATCGATGGAGCCGTTTTCTGATTTTAGGTAATTCGAAAAAAGTGGGCGGGAAAAAAACTAGGTTTGCGAAGAGATTGCTTAGGGATACATAACTCCATTAGTGAATACATTTTTGTATAAAAACGTTTTATTATTTCTTCCAAAGTAATACTTGAGGGCAAAAATAATTCGTCCCAGCTTATATTATCCAAGAGGCTATTAAGTAAAGGATAGTTTGTATTTTTAAAACACAATACCTTATCGTTTACCTCAGTAAGTTGCGAGTTAGATGAAAAAGAGATTGGTAGGTTTACTTCTATTGTAGGGTGATATCGATCTTCCGGAGTGGTAATTGGCTCAGAACGCTTAACAACGATGTCCACATATTCATTTATAAAAATTAAGTCCAATAATTTCCCATAATCATTAAATATACCATTCAACTGACAAAGCGACAAATCCATAAGAGAGTTGAGAAACTCTATACATATTAACTGGTGTAAAGAACCCATGATCGGGTGAGTAGTTCCATATTATTGAAGGCATGTTTAAGTCACCAACTGACATAACCAAATCATTCAGTTTAGCAGTACGACAAGCAGATTTAATTGCGTTAGCATGTTCGATATATACTGAGTGCGGTGATGATGGAGGAATATAAGAGCAAGTAATAAATATGTTTTTATGTTTCAGTTTTATTGATATACCAGTAAATTCAATATTGGAAGGTGAATCATAAGTTGAAGCACAGCCGCGAATAACGTTGCAAACGCCACCTTTTGCAAAAACTGTTTTTTTGCAGATAACCGTTGACCTTACTCTCTTACACAGTTTAAACATCAAATCAACCAAAACTATGCACCTTAACGCCTTCAAAATGGCGTACAAAGTGTCAGCCAGTGGAAGAACATTGCAAGTTACTAACAAAATGATGAAACCGAAATGGTTTTGCAGTGCGGAATAATGTTTTAAAAGCCTTTTGCATTATAGTTTTTATTGTAATTTTTTTTAATAATAGAAAAAAAAATGTTTAAAACAAATAATGCTGCGTGTCAAAATACGTTTTTTTGCTCTACTGAAAAATTATTATTTTGTAACTTAAAACGTTATTCGCGGCTGTGCTTCAGTTAATGCTTCAGAGTGAAAAATGTTTGAAACAGCGATAAGCACACCTCCGGATTTCCTATTATTTTTGCGATCACGTCTGAAAACTTTGTAATTATCACACATTATCTCAGAGTTTAAAACGTTTTCAGTAAGCCAAGTTTCGGTAAAAATTATGATTTGATGATTAAAATTGAAGCTGTCGACAAAAAGAGAGGACAGTTTAGTATTTAAGCCTCTAACATTTTGATAAATTAAAGAAATTGTATCAACAGGAGCAGCACTTAGTTTTTTGAAATTTTTGTGTTGCAATATGGAAGACGAGCAGCAGTGCTACGGTTTTCTTTATAAGTAAACTCTCGCACAAATGTATTTATAGGCCAGAAGGCAGGATCATGAATTATTTTAAAATATTGATCAGGAACAATCACTTTAAAATACGCTATCTCTCGGGGCTGAGAATGCTTAAATTTAAACGTTGATATCTCTGCATTTGATCCAATTTTGGATTTTATGAAGAACTCAACATCTGCAACAGTCGTATCAAAAGCTAAACGTGATACAAAAACAGCATTTTTAGGCGGAATAGCTCTTAACGAATTATGTACTACTTGGCTATTTATTAATGATGGTACATAAGGGATTGACACACTCACTTGCTTATTTTGAGTAAAACCAAGCGGATTTGAGGCAACTATATTATTATTATTTAAATTTGTTAAAAGTTCATTATTAACAACTGAAGCCGGATCATTATCAACATTTGCGGTAGATGGTGTATTATTATCAACTGGGATATTCAGAACAGGAGTTTTTAAAACTGAATTAACTGTTGATTTAGCGCCATGTTGCACACTGCTCTTGGAAGACACTGGAAGTTGCAGTTCAACAGCATGGAACTCGTCGCATTTTTCTTTATTAACATTTCTTGGCGACTTGCGGAGTTTAGGAGAAGGTTGAGGAGGAGATTTTAAGTTGTCTAACGATTTAAAATCATCAAATAACTTTCCATATGCTGATATGCGTTCAGTCAACTTAGTTGCTTCACTTTGCAATTCAAGATATTTTGTTCTGGTATTTTGAAAGAAACGAGAAAAATTTGCACTTATATTACTGCAGCTACTGCAACACCAGTGCAAACCTTTATTCTTTGGTAAAGCCTCTGCAACTACAACAGAAAGTCCGCTGCAATTAAAGTGACAGCTTTCATGGCAAAGCCAACAGACAACCATTATGTCATCTTCGCCAGTTATAGTACAATTTTTAGCTAAACAGGCCATTTCTAACTTAAACGTTCAAAATATACGCAGAATTTTGTATTTTGATATTTTATGTTTGCTGGGTTATGAATTTATTGTTATTATTATTTATTGAGTAGTATTATTTGTTGTTATAAGTTTGCGGTTTTTGTTTTCTGTTTGGTTTAAGTGTTTTTGTTGGATATTTTGTTAATTTTTTGTATTTTTCACAAATGATGTTGTTATTATTGTTGTTGAGATTTAAAATTTTTAATTTGCAGTATACTGTTCAAAAGACAAAACAAGAGCAGAAAAGAGACACTTAAAAAATTCAAGTGTTTTTGTTGTTGTTATTAATTGTTTGTTTAGTTTTTTGAATATGTTGGTATGAATGATTGTAAATATTAATGTATGTAATATGAAAGTTTTAAATAAGTTATTTTTGTAGCATAAAACCACACTAAAATCACAAAAAAGTTAATCACACGACAAGAATTTAATTATTGCAAATCGAATTTATTTATTTATTATTGTTTGTAAACAGTTTATGACAGAATTTTACGATTTTAGCAGAGCTCAATAAAAACACTTCTTACTCTCACGGAAGATCACGTTTTTTTTTTAGCGCAGCAGTATCTTTGTTTTTCGTATATTTTTATTTAAAACGATTTTTTTCACGGCCAGTGTAATAAATAAAACTTGATTCTTAAACATTTCATTAAGATTTTTATTTAAATTTTATTGGGGACACGGCGCTTTTTGATTAGAAATAGTTCACAACCCTGGTTCTAGTTGCTTTCTATGGTTGCTGACTTGTTAAAATCAGTTATTTATTTCTGGATTTTCTTGCTTTGAGAAACGAAATGGATTTCTTTAGAAAATAAACTTCTTTCCTTGTATAGAATGCTTTTCAGAGTAAAGTATTTACAAAACGGAAACAAATTTTTTATTGTGTCTTGATTTTAATGTATGCAAATAAAAGTACAAAAATGTTGGGTATCAATAAAAGGAAAAAATATGCGCCTTTTCGACAGTTAAAAAGCGCTAAATTGGCAACTCTGTCTAGAACAGAAAGAAAGAGAGAGAGAAGAAGAGAGAAAGAGAATAAAACCTCCGAGCAGAAAAATGTGGAATTGATTACATAAATAACTAAAAAAAAATACAAGAAAGAAAGTATAGTCTGTCAAGCCCAACTATATGATACTCTACACTACAGTATATAAAAAAAATGTTTGCCTTATTTGGGACCCATGGACCTGCCAGAATTATGTAATTGAGTTTTAGATTCATATAAAAGCTCTTTTTGCAGAATATTATTTAGATATCTTCACCTATATGAAATTTGTTTGCCTTTAATTATTTTTAGGATGGGGGTTTATATTGTTAATTTTGGACTAACCAAGACAACATTTCGTCATTATGTAGTAGCTGTCATAAAAGTTGTTATCGCCAGTTATTATGTTAATACATACTATAATTTTTAAGGAATTTATGGCTATAAAAGCTATCTTCAGGAGTAGTATTTGTATTGGTGCTATGGTCTTATATGGACCGATTTAAATAAAAGTTGATTAGATGATTTTGATTGCAATAAAATAAGTTTGAACCAAAATGAATCTTAAAACCAACATAATAAGATGATTTATCGGCGCAAAGACCCTATTCCGGAAAGCAGCTTGTATGGGTGCTATGGGAAATTATAGACCGATCCGCCCCATTTTCACTAAGCTGGGTGTGGCAATTAGAACCCATGTACCAAATTTCATAAAATTATCTCCAAAATGTCGACCTGTACTTTGCGCACAAGGTTTACATGGACAGCCAGCCAGCCGGAGGGACATCGTAAATTCGACTCAGAAAGTGATTCTGAGTCGATCGGCGTACATAATGCCCTCTCCACAATTGTGGTGTGGGTATAATAATCATTATTTACTAAAACACTTAAGAAATTTTAATAAAAAGCGGTCACCTTGTCCCAATTTATTCGTCGTTCGACTGCGTAAGAAATAAAAATAAACCTATCGCAGAGATCGTTGCGCACCACGCATTTCGGACTTCGCAATAATTGTATTATTTTTTTTTTTTTCATATGATTGTGTTAGAAACAGACCAACCTTAATTCCCACGATGCAGTATACGCATTTCGCTGCCTACGCAGCTATCAAAAAAGTAGAATCTGTGTGGTTTTACTTGCTACATGTACTTTTGTAAGTGTCACAAGCAGCTTTCGAACAAAATTTTTATTTTTACCGTTGCATGTAACTTGAAACGTAGAACGCAAGTAAGGTATAAAAAAATGCAATGCACGTAGGCGAAAACGTGTTATGTTGACCTCTAGCTTAATATTTTCTAGAGCCCAACTTTAACGATGCAATGACAAACTTAAGTAAGAGCGTCAACACTGCATCATTGAATTTGCCATAATAGAACCCTCAAAATAGAAATAAAAATAGAGACAAAATCTCTGGATTAACCAAAAAATAGCCTAATTTCCATTACTTTTTGGCAATAGCAGCCAACTTCACTACTTAACGCGCTGTCAAGATTTTCCAATTGCAATTTGCAAAGCGTTGACGCCGCGATGTTTGGATTGACTTTATACATTTTGTATGAGCATGTGAATTTTTGACAGTAGATAACGCTTTAAGCGCTGACTTAGGTTGCTCTGTAAGAAATATGTTTATTTAAGAGACATGTGTTTATTTTAGATAACGAAAAATTCTTTAAAAATTTATTGAAAATTGGGTTTCCGAATACCTTAAATCCGAACCACCCTCTGTTTATATTCAAATACATACATACATGACAATTTTCTTTCATTCAATATTTTATTAATTGAACTGTATCTGTCGCAGTTTAAGATTAAATTTAGAAAACCGTTCTGTGCTTAACCCGATTTTACAACCATCAGAAAAACGTAAAAACTCAGATCAATTTTGTTGTGTCACCCTAGTAAAAGAAAATGTAAAAAACAAGAAAATCCTAAAAAGAAAAATACAATAATGCAAGAACCACTACCCTGCAAATAATAGGACCAGTCCAAACACGCGTGTAAAGAGTAGTCCACAAGGGACCAGGACTAGTCCAAAAGTAACCCAAACGTATGGAAAAAACCTGGTCTATTTAACATTAGGATGTCCTAGGAGAGGACCATATAACCCACCTTTGGACCACTAAGGAGTAGTTTTAAAACTACTCCATGGTATATAACCCACCTTTGGACCACTTAGGAGTAGTTTTAAAACTATTCCATGGTATACTCAAGAGGATTAGTTTTGAAGTCGTTTAAAAACGAAAGCATGTCGTTAAAAAACGAAGACATGTCGTCTCACTACAAACACTTTTTAACAATGACATGGTCCATGCTTGCATTACATCGGACTAGTCCATGGAGTAGTCCATTTTATCAAGATGGGTCAGGTGGTCCAATTTTATTTGCAGGGTATAACTGTAAAAAAAATAAATGTATGTGTATTTACATGTGAATGTGTGCATGAGTGCAAGCCCTGCCAATAAAATTGGACCACCTGACCCATTTTGATAAAATGGACTACTCCATGGACTAGTCCGATGTAATGCAAGCATGGACCATGTTATTGTTAAAAAGTGTTTGTAGTGAGACGACATGTCTTCGTTTTTTAACGACATGCTTTCGTTTTTAAACGACTTCAAAACTAATCCTCTTGAGTATACCATGGAGTTGTTTTAAAACTACTCCTTAGTGGTCCAAAGGTGGGTTATATACCATGGAGTAGTTTTAAAACTACTCCTTAGTGGTCCAAAGGTGGGTTATATGGTCCTCTCCTAGGACATCGTAATGTTAAATAGACCAGGTTTTTTCCATACGTTTGGGTTACTTTTGGACTAGTCCTGGTCCCTTGTGGACTACTCTTTACACGCGTGTTTGGACTGGTCCTATTATTTGCAGGGAGTGAATATTTACCCTGCTAATAAAATTGGACCACATGATCCATTTTGATAAAATGGACTACTCCATGGACTGGTCCGATGTAATGCAAGCATGGACCATGTCATAGTTAAAAAGTGTTTGTAGTGAGACGACATGTCTTCGTTTTTAACGACATGCTTTCGTTTTTAAACGACTTCAAAACTAATCCTTTTGTGTATACCATGGAGTAGTTTTAAAACTACTCCTTAGTGGTCCAAAGGTGGGTTATATGGTCCTCTCCTAGGACATCGTAATGTTAAATAGACCAGGTTTTTTCCATACGTTTGGGTTAGTTTTGGACTACTCTTTACACGCGTGTTTGGACTGGTCCTATTATTTGCTGGGTACATACAGAATGTTTCTTTGCATGAATGTGTATGTATCTGGCTTATGTTATACATATTTACTTTTGTAAAGATTTGAGTTACAATAGCTTTATTTCTACGTAAGAGTATAACCCGCAAATACACATTTGACTTTCATTTTACTTAGTGCTCCATAACATCATGTCAATTTGGAGGAAATGGCTTATACGATGAGCTTTTGCAAAACTAAACTATGTTCACTTCTAGGAAAGCGAAAAAATCTTTTAAAGTTTTCTGATAATAGAACAATTGTGATTTTTTTATTTGAACTGAGCATTAAATTCTTTTACTGAAGGAATGAATTTTACAACATGAAATTCATTAAAATTTATTGATAACTTTTATTCTTGGCTGAGCTGGGGATCAAACTCGGTTTAAATTTACG
This sequence comes from Pollenia angustigena, assembly GCA_930367215.1. NCBI lineage: Eukaryota > Metazoa > Arthropoda > Insecta > Diptera > Polleniidae > Pollenia > Pollenia angustigena. The sequence goes on from OV884056.1 coordinate 277,629,297, forward strand.
TTTCGAGAATAACCACATTCTCCTCATCAGAATTATTTGCAGTTCTACCCTCTGCACTACTGCGGTGCCTGCCAGCCAACAGTCAAATACCATTGGTTAAAGATTGAAGATAAAGTATGATGATGCTGCCAGCATGTAAACCACACCAAACAATATATTTTAATTGATGTTATTTTGGTTATAAACGGCTTGAGGATTGTCTTCACTCCAACACAAGAAAAAATAAAAATTAATTTTAATTAAAAAATTTGTGTTATTAATTGAATTGAAATTAAAAAATTTTGTCGTCTTCTTCAATTCTTCGCGCTACACTAGCGAAATTCTTTTCGTTACGCTTCTTTCTTTGTCTTGTTGATGGTTTTGAATCGAGAAGAGTGAAATTTGTGCAAAAAAGTTCAATAGCTGAACGAATTGCTTGCTCACTAGGCCGATTATGATTATGATCGTAAAATGGACGAAGTGCTCTATAAACTTCTCGAACTTTTTTAAAGTAAATTTCCACAATTTAAAAGCCTTGTTCTAGCGTTAACCAATTCAGGGTGACAGCACAACCTTTCTGAACAGAAATGTCAAAACAGTTTGACATTCTCAGCTGTCAAATCAAAGTTATCGATATCGATAGTTCTCATGCAGCTAAAAAAAAAAAACCTATACGAAACATCTGTTTTGCTAATTAAAGCTTTCAATATTAATAAGTGAATGAAAAATAGTCCCAAAGTAAAAAATGCGATTTAATTTGGGGTAATTTTTAATTTTTCGTGCAGGTGGGATTGGGATTTTCATTTAATTCACTTAAATTTCAAAAACACAACTGCGAAAGAATAAAAAAAAACAAAAATTACCCTAAAGTTACATTTTGTTGTGCTTCCTATAAAGCTCTAGGGACATTCCTAATTTAGTACCTTGGGGTTATATTTCCTTGGGTCACATTTCGCAGTGCCACTTTAATCTAACACAAATTTGCTCTGATCCAAAATCATTAGGGAATTATAAACTTTAATTGGAGTATATTTAATACGTAAACTTCATTTCGTTGAATACCTTTAATTGAGGCATGTCACAGAAATCAATTCCGATCGAAAGTGGTAGTGATTTCGTATCTTGCTTCTCTCCCTTTCGATCGGAATTGATTTTGTGACAGATTCCAGTTCTCTCATATTGAGAACAGATAAACTTTGAGTCATAAGGATAAACTCTTAAATGGTTTGACAACAATTGTGGATTAAAAATTTGCAAATCAGAAGCGTAATTTTCAAATTACTCAAAAATAAATTTCTAATACTTTCTTAACGTCCATGTTTGTGCAATCGTACGGTTTTAAATCGCAAAAAGCCCGATTTATTTTGCGGTGTTATAAAACTCATGCCTTTTGTTCTAGTTCCCTTAAGCATATTTTTGCAATTTGAAGACGACAAACTTCTTGTGATTGCATTTTACAAAACAACTGTTATGCAAATTTAAGTCAGAATCGCAAATGTTAATTAAGCCTTTTTGCGATTGTCGGAACATGCCCGTGAGTTTATACACATATATTCTAACTTAAATATCCGAGCCATATTAAAACATACCCTCCATTGTAATAAAACAGATTCTGTGGGGTAAATCGAACCCTCAACCCACACACTTTAAGACTAGCCTACAGGGGCACCTTGATTACCTTTATACTTTTATAATAATGTTCATATATTCTAACTTAAATATCCGAACCATATTAAAACATACCTTCAATCCATTGTATTAAAACAGAGTCTGTGGGGTAAATCGAACCCTGAACCCACACACTTTTAGACTAGCCTACAGGGACGGACACCTGGATTACCTTTATACACTTATAATATTTATGATTTTTTTATTATACTAAGATCAAAAAAACTCATAGATTATCTAGCCTCCTGCTTTAAATCATAAGGTTAATTTGAATCTAATATAGTAAATTGCTCTAATTTATCGTTCCTTTTAAACTTTTCAACACATGTGGAATCCTTCGTTACCCAGAAACATTCAACAGAAAATCCAACAAAACACAAAATTAGAAAAAAAAAAAAAAATTAAAATACATAAAAATGAAACTAAAGCACATCAAATATTAAAAAATTTAAAAAGAAATATTATTGTAAGTGAATATGTGTATGTGTGTACAATACGTATGCAATATATTCTTCATTCACCCAACAGAGTCTGTGTGATTGCTGGTATATACCTACGTTCGTCTATCTGTCTGTCCGTCCGTCTGTCTGTCTGACTATTAAGAGTATTGTGGGTTTTCTTCTTAAATAGGGTATGTCAAGAGATAAATAAATACTCGTATGTGTTTATATATCAATTTCTTAAATTCATTCATACATACGAATACAACTGACTGCAATGTTTGTGGTACATACAACAATTTTACTTGGTACGTTTGTAGATGTTGGTAATTGTATTGTGTTTGTTCGTATTAAACTGTGCTTGTGTGCACGTTGTGTGTATCATCGCATTATTTGAAATAAATATTTCAAGTATTTTACCCAAATATGCTGCCATTGTTAACTTGAATTACGACATTTTTCTTGTATAAAGGTTGAATGTTATCATATCTTTTATACATACAGGTACATCTTGATATCGTATGCCAGGTTATCAAAAGGAATTAATTCCTTTAATTTTGAACATTACATATAAAATAAAAAAAAAAGGTTAAATAAATACTTTGAAAAAATTCATTATTTTATGTTACAAATACAATAATAAATAAAGCTTCAATTAAATTTACCAAGCTATAGTGGAGTAAACATTATGCTCTTTTTAAATAAAACAGATCAGGGTCTCTAGCGGGATCAGTGATGGAAAATAGAAAAATTTAGATGGTACTGACCACCAAGCAAAAGAGTACTTTTTTCAACATTTTGGTACTTTTTCAAACATATTTTTTTGGAAAATATATTAAAAATCGGAGTTGAGGTTGTTGTACCAGAGTCGGAGTCGAAGTACCTACAAAAAATTCGTGAATCCGACTCCAAAATTTGTCGGCATGAAAAATTTAGACAAATATTCTAATAATTTGCACAATGAAAATACTTCGAAATTCGGGATGCAATATTTAAAATATTGATTCGAAATTTTTACTGAACCCTTTTCTTGCTGTATTTAACTATTTAAATGGTACTGCTTGATGTATTTAAACAAACTGTTTGAAAAAATTGAATACGGGATTTTGTTTTTTTTTTTTTACCAACTTTGAAACCAACCAAAAAGTTATTTTGTTTCTTATAATGTTGTCATTTCTGTTGTTTAAAAAAAATGAACGTTTTTTTTACCTGCTATTGTTTTTGTTGTTTTTTTACTACAAACCTCGTCACGCTATTTTATCATTTTTCTTATTGCTGTACTTTTTTAACGCGTCCAAAAATAGACTGCATGTGTTTTTTGTTGTAGTTCTTATATTTATCATAAAGAAGTGTTGCTTACAATCAATAAAAAAAATGCAAAAGGACGACAACATTAAAGAGCATTAAATATTTCATACAAAATTATGAAAACTTGAAACCAATAGCGCGTTTATTATATTTTTGAAGAGTTGTCCACATTTTTGTTGGTTAAATAAAAATCAAACAAAAATATTGATTGAATCAGTAAAAAAATTTGTAGAAATCAAAAAAAAATTCAAACAAGCGTTTGTTTGAAAATAATTCGGCAATAATTTTTTCTGTGTGTAACTCTTTTCATTGCTTACATACCAAATCATAAAAAACAAATTTGGGATAAATTTCATGACAATACGAGTATGCCGGTGCGAACTGATTTTTTTTTTTTGTAGATTTTGACGTAAATAATGAAGTCAAGCCAGAGTTTTTACTTAAAACAGCAAGAATTTAAAAGTTTTTTTTCTTGCTTTCTTAAGAATTGCTTTAAGAGTAAATTTATTTTAATTACATATACATATTATTACGTTTTTACATTAGAGAACATGTTTCGGTTTATTCCCTTTATAATAAACCTTTGAGTTCTTTTAATTGCAAACCAAAATAAATACAAACACTTAAGTTAAATTTAAATGTACCACATCGGTGAATTAAGTTTTATTTAAGTGTTTAGTGAAGAAGATAATTTTGTATTTAAAAAGATTTTTAGCATAAATGTGTTTTAATATCAATCCTAAAAATTGGCCATTATTCAACTTTACAAACTCTAATGAAATAAATTATAATGTTCACAATATTTATCCACTATTGTTCGTAACGAACTTAACCGTTTAATGACTCAAAACAAACCAAACTAAACTTATATATGTTAAGCGGCTCATACACTTGCAATAAAAATGTTCAATTTTACGTATTGTACAATTATATTGCCAATGGGGATGGCACAATATATTGTCAACAATCAAAAGACTTTTGAATTTTATTACACAACGAAAAGATAGTTAAATGTGTTGGCAACATTGTACAATGCTGGTTATGTTATTCCTATAGGTTATGTTCACCTTTTTATTGAATGAATGAACCATCGTGCGACTTATTGCATAATATAGGACAAAATGGAAAAAATTTGGCGAATATCATATAAAATAATATTGCTTTAGTCTTTGTGTTTTATACCCTCCACCACAATTAGTTGTGAAGAGGGTATATTCAGTTTGTCATTCCGTGTGAAACTTTTTTAATATTCATCTCAGACCCTATAAAGTATATATATTCTGGGTCCTTGAGTAATTTTAAGTCGATTCAGCCATGTCCGTCTGTCCGTCTGTTGAAAACACGCTCACTTTCGAAAAACTCAAAAGAAATCAACAAACTTGGTGTCAAATTGCTTACAGTTATCCTAAGCAGTTTGGAATTGAAATTCAGCAAAATCGGTTCAATAGGATCTGAGCTATGAATCAAAATGTGGAACCACCACCTAAAAAAAATTGATAATTTTGTTACAAAAACTAACATAAATGGTGGAAAAATGCACAGAATGATATAAGATTTCGCAACAATTCGTTTTATTCAACTAGAAATCACGCTGTAAAATTTCGTGAAGATCCGCCAATAATTTACCCTAGGCCCCATATAAGCCCTACTCCCGGAAAACAGTATATTAAGCCTAAAACCCTAACTAACAATGCTATCATTACAAATTTTGGCAAGTCACAGTTGCATAGAACTAGAAATTAAACTGTTAAGTTTCGTGAAGATCGGTCCATAATTTACCATAGGCCCCATATAAAACCCACTTCCGGAAAACAGCTTAGTACGCCTAAAAACGTAAAAAATAATGGTATCATAACAAAATTTGGTACATCAAAGTTTTATAGAACTAAAAATAAATCTTTGAAATTTCGTGAAGATCGGTTCATAATATACCATAGGCCCCATATAAACTTTACTCCCGGAAAACAACTTAGTACGCCTAAAAACGTAAAAAATAATGGTATCATAACAAAATTTGGTACATCAAAGTTTTATTGGACAAGAAATAAAATTGTGTTATTTCGTGAAGATCGGTCCATAACTTACCCTGGGCCCCATATAAACCTTACTCCCGGAAAACAGTTTAGTACGCCTAAATCCGTAAAAAATAATGCTATCATAACAAAATTTGGTACATCAAAGTTTTATAGAATTGGGAAAAAGACTGTGAAATGCCGTGAAGATCGGTCCATAATTTACCCTAGGCCCCATATAAACCCTACTACCGGAAAACAGTTTAGTCGCCTAAATCCATAATTAATAACAAATCGTCACAGTTTAAGATAATAATAACATCATACAGATATTACTCCTTAAACATTCGAACTGTCGGTGGAGGGTATCAAAGATTCGGCACAGCCGAATATAGCACTCTAACTTGTTATAGTTCACATCTATTCTAGTAGATTCCTGAATCATTCTAGTCGATTCCAGAACATTCAATGGAGTTCATAACAATTTTAAACTAATACGACATAAAACTATAAATTACAAGATATTTTTCAGCTAAAACTATAAATAATTCTTAGGTAAATCTTATTTCGTAACAATATGTTTCAACTGGATGTGTAAGAAGCTAAAAGGCCTAACTCCACAAAATAAAGACTAAAGTAAAATAGTGATGTTTGCTTCTGAAAAAATTTAAAAAAGATTCAAACTCTATACATACCAATTTTTTAAATTTTTTTTAATTGAAAATATTTAAATATAAAAATAAAAAAATAAATAAATAAAAGAACAAAATAATTTTCAAAGAGCTTACAAGCAATTAGATAGTAACGTAACAAAATTCAGACATTTTCAAAAGCTAGTTAGGCCTTTTAGCTATTGACACATCCAAATAAAGATGTGAAAAAGATTAACATGAAAAACGCGTAATAATTCTTCTTTAGTAGTTACGCCACAAAATGAAAACAAATTAATAAAAATCTAATTTTTGTTTGCTGACGTTTTTACGAACGACAGAGAAGTTTTCTAATTCCTCGTTCATTCAATATTCGGAGCCTATTTCACCAATTCTATTTAAATATCAATTTACGTTTAAAATTCGTATGTATTTCATCAAATAAAAATAAAATGATATGAAAATTTGTATTTAAATATGAATAGGTGAAATTGGCCCTCAAAGTAAAAAACGGGAACAATGAACATAAGGATTGATCTACTTCTTTTAATATTTCGGATCGGTGTCGGAACGATTTTGCTCAACTCTATAAGACATATCGCCTTATCACTGCGTGAAAAACAATGCATTTACCAATCGCCCCTTAGTGGGGAACAAACAGCAGACACAGGTAGCAATTTTAATGCATAATTCCCCAAGATTATATACTCATACCAGGTTTGAGAGCTTTAGCTATCTAACCTTCGCTGCTTTTAGAAATATGCCAGTAGCAACGTCACCTAAAAATGATCCCTCAGGCCGAATTCCTGACAAGTTGTGAAAAACCCAACCCTTGCGTGGGTTTTCAGGAACTTCCAATCCGCGACTTTCAATTAAAAGCACAAGCCGTCTCATGATCCCCGAAAGTAACTTTTTAATGGAAAAGTAAAACTTCCCGCAATGTAAATTTTTCTGAAAGACAAACAGCATTTCTTCCGAGAAGTATTCCTTCGGAATCCTTAACCATCTTAAGTGATTGTACATATCTCTTCGGATCTGTCAATTTTTATTTTTGCCGGACCTGACTGCACCTGATTTCCTTGGACGATGTAAACCCAGAAGTTAAAATATCCTTAGGATGATTCATACAAGCCCCGGGGAATGTCACAAGAACAATTACAAATTACATTCTAAGTTAATTTACTGAGCATAAGTAATATATACCTTTAGCCCATTGTAGTGAAACTGACCAGAGTCTCTAACGGGAATCGAACCCGCAACCCTCACACTGATAGACTAGCAAATCTACAGAAGCACCTAAAAGGGAAATAGGATTCATGTTAATATGCAAATTTTAAATTCTAAACTTAACAATAAGTTCTTTTAAATCTATATAATCTTGCTGTTACAAGTGTATATATACTATAGACATACATACACATTTTAATTTATATGCTTATACACTGTGTATTTATATACCCCCAACAACTTGATTAAATATGAGAATAAATCAAATAATACCCATATATATTATTTTTGCACAAAATTAGTTTAGCTCGCTGCGTTGTATTTCGTATCTTTCTTTGTAGAGCTGCTCCTACTTATCCTGTCCTTTTTCTGTATTAGTAAATTTATCTGTTGTTTGCGGTTAATAGCGAGCTTTAGTAAACAGGAAATCATTTAAGCAGGAAGTTATTTTATTCTATCGTTGACATTTTCTTGGGGTCTTTTAAATTTTGTCTTTTGGATTTTCTTTTTTTTTTTGTCCCTTTTGAGAACTTTTTTAATTTTTTCTACTTCTTCTTCTGATTATATTTTTTGTAAATTTTAACACACGCTAAGGAGGCAATAAATATTTATGTATGTCAGACTATAATCAGGCCTTGACTGTTCACATGTACAAAATACAATACACATGCATACTTATAAATGAAAATGCGTTTGTTTGTTCCCTTTAGACTTCTAAGAATTACAATACAGGTTTCTGTATATCTGTGCCCATGTTCTGTAACTCTCGCGTCGAGAAAGTTTTCGATTGAAATGTGTGAAATGAAACAAAAATGCCATAAATTGAAACAAACAGCTGTTTTTCTCACTTAACTGTGTCTGTAACTTTTTTGGCGAGTACAAGCTGTCACGTAAGGAAATTACTCGCCAATTTACAGAAAACTTGTGTCTGCAACATTTTGGTGAGAAAAGTTCCCGCTTTGAACTGTCAAATAAACTCACGAATAAAAATGGGGCGAGAAAAAATGTTAACACTAAAAAACAATTAAAAATGCAAAATGCAAAAAATAATAATAATATTATTTTGTTCTTGGCACATTTTTCATTGTTTTATTATTTTGCTTTTAACATTTTAATAAAATATACTACGAATGTCTTCAAAGCTCGTTTGCAAACAACAAACATTAAAGTCGCTCTTTACACAATTTGGTATAACCGACGGTTGTATTTTCGCCGCCGTCGTTGAAAAATTTTAAATTTTTGGTAAATTTTGTACGCCGTCAACGATATGTGCTACTGGTGTTCTGAACGTCTGCAATGTCACATCGGCTTCGAGTGCAATATTATGACATTTATAACGTAACGACGTAATCTCTTTTGATAGTTTTCGACATGAGTTACAGACACACATTTCTCTCACTTTTCGAGAAACGATGGAATATTTTGTTTCACATCTTTTCGATGCAAGAAGTTCTCACTAAAGTTACAGAACATGGGTACTGGAGAACATTAATGCGGGGTTTTTGAGATCTCAGTTAAAACAAGGTTTAGTAAATCTGAAAACAGATATTAATCTGAAAACAGATAAGTTTGTTTTCAAAATTTTGACGGAACAGCTAAGTTTTGCTTAAAATGTTGGTCTTTAATGAATTAATAGAAAAAAATCAAATTTCGCCGGAAAAATCCGAGTTTCAGACTACGTTAAACTAAGCTTAAACTTAATCCAAATCTTAAAAACCCGGCCTTACGATAATAATGTCAAAATTTTGTACATATAGCTTGTAGTGCTGGGATACTATCGATATTTTCTGCTATCGATATTAATCGAAAGTTCAGATTTCACTATCGATATATCGATATTACTATCGACTGAATGTTTGTACTCAAGTAGGAAAACTTTAACTAGTTTTTTATTAGGTTAAAGTTCGTTGTTTTTATCACTTTATTGAACGTATGAGACGTATGCATGTATGCACGTTATTTAAGATGACAGTTTTTAAAAATTGTGGTGCTGATTTCTGAAGGAACCAAAGTAACAGGGACTATAAGATATTTTATTGCAACTTTAGATAATGTTCTAAATTGGATTTGATTCTCAACCCAAAAGGCAATCAAACTAGCGGACTTTTCCTCTAATGGTCGTTCATTGTTTTATCCTATGCTCGCAATTGCATTTTTATTTGATATTTTTTTTACAACATCATAAAACTATTTGACATTTCAGTCCCTATGTAAACAAATAAAAATTTCGGCTTAAAGGCTTTAAATTAGTAGTAAAAAAAGCACAGCTAAGCAATCCATACCACACCCAGAGAAAAAACATGTTTAAATATGGTCAACTTCAACAAAACAATTTTGAAAGAGAGTTTTAAACATATAATGTTTTATTTAGCCATATAATTGTTACCGACAACCATATTATGGTGAAATAAGTCTTCCATCAAGAAACCACAACCATCTTATGGTTGCCTTCGAAGATGTTATGGTCGAAAATAACTAAAATATGTTTAACACTTATAACAGCATGGTTGGCTTTCAACCATAACATGTTGCTCTTGAAAAAAAAAGGAACATGCTTTGATTAATTTAAAAACATAGTATTGTCATATTTAGCCATAACATGTGGAGAGGCAACCATAATATAGTTGAGGCTTCTTGAAAAAGGACTAATTTAACAATAATATGGTTGTCGGTGACAATATTTTGGTTAAATTAAACATAATATGCTTAAAATTTTCTTTAAAAATAGTTGTGTTGGAGGTGACCATATTTAAACATGTTTTTTCTCTGCGTGCACCTGCCATTCTTGTTGTTTGTATTCATTGCTGTATTTTAAATAATAATAATATCGATATTGATATTTTTCCTATCGTTATTTTCGATAGTTTAAGACTTTCGATAGCATCGATAGTACTATCGATAGTTTCCCAGCACTAATAGCTTCTTTATTAGTACGAAATATCTGTTTAAAAAAATGGGTTTATTAGGAAAAGTGGGCTGGTTTAAGGAAGAAGGCCCATACAAAGACTATCACCGTTATCGTGGTTGGCGAATTTAAAATATGCCTGCGACTGTTTGGTAATAGATTAAAGAGAACGAGAACTAATTTATTTTAATCTATTAAACAAGTAGCAGGCGTATTTAAAATTCGCCAACCCAGATAAGGGCGAATATAAATTTCTGTTTCTTCGTCATCAATACAGGAGATCTGTTTTAAAAATAAATTTAAATTGTTTTATTTTATTGCGTGTAGCGAAGCGCACTGGGCTTTGCTAATATACATACGTATATTTCAAAGATACTTCTATAAATTTGTGTGTGTGTGTGTGTGTGTGTAAATGACACATTCGTAGATTTTGTGGCCAAATGTGAGTAGGGCAGGCTTTTATTCAAAAATGTGTGAAAATATTCAATAATACATAAGAAACGACACAGGTTTACGTACAACTCTAATACATGATGAGTGTGTGGGTTTTTTTTTATTTTTCTTTCTTCGAATTCGCTTTCCTTCAAAATAAATTAAAAGAATTATATACTGAACATAATTTTATTTATTTTATGTACCAATAAAAAATAAGAATTTAGTAAATTAAAAAAAAAAATAAGCGTAACAAAAATATATTTTTTTTTCAAGTGTTGAAATCTTTTGCATTTGATACGGGTAAGACAACTTAATCAGACTTAAAGATCATATTTACTTTTGTTATTTTCAATTTGCCAAGTGGTTTTTTATTGTCAATGGATTTGAGAGCATGAGTTAAAAGATTCCTCATTGCCAATTTAAATAAATTGTTGACATAAATTATAAGAAATTTAAAAAAAATATAATTTTAAACATATTTTTTAAGGGAGCTAAAGTTAAAAAAAATGTTGGCGAAATTTTTGCTCGCAAATTTATTTAATTATTAAATGGAGGCTGAAAATGCGGGTTCAAGAGTGAAAGAATCCCAAAAGTAAACCGGCATGTTTAAAACCAAAACAAGAAACGTAATCAACGCTAAAGCAACCCAATAAAAAATTGAGCTTCCAACGAAGCAGGTTTGCAAGGGAGAAACATAAACGTTTCGCTTACCATAGCGCTTACGGAAGACATGGCGAGTTCCCACTTTGAAGCAATACATTTTTGATACATAGAGCGCATTATTCAGCGCATATAAAAATTGTTGGATGTAACGATCAGCCTTACACACTGTATGTTGTGATACAGTTATTTTTTAATATTCTCCCTTACAAACCTGCTTCGTAGTAAGGGAATGCCGTAGCACTTGATATGTTATTTTTTTTTTGTAAAAGTTGTTGACAGTTCTTTCACTTACTTTACTGCATTTCTGTATGTCTTATTGCGTAGCGCATAAGTGTGCGCTTATTTCTTTAAATGTACCATTAGTGCTTCGCAAAATGATAAAAAATTTTATTGGGCAATGATCAATTACACTATGGAACATTTTTGGGATTATTGTCTGGGGGGGTGAGAAATTCCAGGTCAGGGTGATGGTACTAGGTCAGTATAGTAAAACCCTCAATGGGTTTGGCGTTCGTATGTGTCAGTTTTTTTTTATGACATTTTAAATTGTTTCCTTATCTTGATGTTTTTTTGTTTAACATAACTCGAGAACCACTTGTCCGATTTTGCTAAAACAAACTCAAAAAAATTTAGAATTACAATTTCTTTAATCCGTTCATATAACGTTTTTCTTTATAATCAACAGTTTTGCCGGTAAAAATAAATTTGTGGAGAATTTTCATTAAATTATTTTTATGAAGAAAGGAATTTTACAACACGAAAATCAATTAAAATTTACTGATAATTTTTCATTCTTGACTCAATCTGGGCTCGAACCACAATACTAATAATTGTGAAAGCTACGGCACGAGCTCTATGTTTGCATTTGTCCTTCAAGTTGTGCTGAAAAAGGTCAACAAGAAAAAGAAAGACAAAAAAATTAAAAAACAAGAAATATGTACTTTGAACTTCAAGAAGAATTCTTGACAAAAGTACGAAAAAACAGAAGTAAAGGAACAACATGTTAAAATAAATTAAATATAGATAATCATTCAAAGCAAATTTCGATCTACCAAAGGTTGAATACAATTTGGTTTAAGGATTGATGTTTGACTAATGACGTCAGCAGTCGTCGATGGCTGCGAGTGTTAAACGGCAAGCCCTCTGAGGAGATTGTGTGGTTGCAATCGAAACATGTCAGGGTAACCTGTACGTAAACACCTGGGTTCGAGCCCAGATTGAGTCAAGAATGAAAAATTATCAGTAAATTTTAATTGATTTTCATGTTGTAAAATTCCTTTCTTCATAAAAATAATTTAATGAAAATTAAATTTAATGAACTTAAGCCTAATTAAAAATATTAAAAATTTGGATTAAAAACCATAAATAGTTCAATAAAATAACCACAATACTAATATTTGTGGAGAATTATAATTGATAAGTGCAAAAAAATGTTCAAGCCTGGATGTATGCAGCAGATTTTATCACAAACCTGCACTGCAATTTTTGTGACTTTTTTTAAGCGATCGGTGAAAATCGTCGGACTTTTGTTTGTTATTTGAAAGAATTCACCCACATTCAGTGATGCCAACAGTAGGGGATTTCCCTTTTTCTAGGTATTTTTTTTCGGATCATTTTTATCTTCAATCGGATCTTAATAACTTCTTTTTATGGTGTAATCATAATATGATGGAGCTGAATCTTGTGAAATGCAAAATCATGCGTTTTTATAAAAATAACTGTATTGCTGTTAATTATGCTTTTGGTGGTCATCAACTGGAGTTGGTTGATTCGTTTCTTGATATTGGAGTCTTACTGGATCCTAAATTAAACTTTGTTTCTCATATTACATCAACTGTTAAAAATTCACCGATCCATACATAACGAAGCAACTTTACGTATCACTCGTTAGAGCAATCTTAGAATATGGGTCAATCATTTGGGATCCATTTTACAACGTTCACAATTCTCGTATTGAATCGGTCCAAAAACAATTTTTATTATTCTGTTTACGTGATCTTCATTGGAGTTACTCGACAAACTTTCCTTCCTATGCTAGAAGACTGGCATTAATAAAATAACCATCGCTCAAAAGTCGTCGTACAATGTTAAATGTTTCTTTTATGGTTAATCTTATTAATGGTAATGTTTGTTGTGATTTTCTTTAGAGTCTGCTTAATTTAATAAACCTTGTCGCAATACGCGTCATTATAATCTGCTTTTTGTTACAATTTAATTCTATGTCACAATTTGTTGATTTTTCTTATTGTTTTTCTTTATTCGTAAATTTTTATGTACTACATATATTCTGTAAATTTATAGTATATTTTAAAATGCATATTGTTATTCATTAATTTTAAGTCAATATTGTTATTAGTCAGTAAGGATAATATCCATTGATTTAATAAATAAATAAATAAATATGCCCTAAAATAAAAAATTGTGTCCTCTTTTCCCTACGGTTGAAATTTTCCGAAAAAAAAATCCCTAGAAAAGGGGAAATCCCCTACTGTTGGCATCACTGAATGTGGGTGTATTCTTTCAAATAACAAACAAAAGTCAGACGATTTTCACCGATCGCTTAAAAAAAGTCACAAAAATTGCAGTGCAGGTTTGTGATAAAATCTGCTGCATACATCCAGGCTTAAACATTTTTTTGCACTTATCAATTATAATTCTCCACAAATTTATTTTTACCGGCAAAACTGTTGATTATAAAGAAAAACGTTATATGAACGGATTAAAGAAATTATAATTCTAAATTTTTTTGAGTTTGTTTAAGCAAAATCGGACAAGTGGTTCTCGAGTTATGTTAAACAAAAAAACATCAAGATAAGGAAAAAATTTAAAATGTCATAAAAAAACATACGAACACATACGAACGCCAAACCCTTTGAGGGTTTTACTATACTGACCTAGTACCATCACCCTGACTTGGAATTTCTCACCCCCCAGATTGGCTGTTGTACTGTGTTATTCTTCTATTATTACCAACCCATTACTGGATATAAGTGATCACATGCATGTAAACATACATAGTTTTATTTAAGTTTTTTATATTTATTTGTTGGTTAACGTGGTAGCACACACAGAACTAAGTTTTCTATAAGTAGAGTCGGCAATGACTCCATTTTGACACTATACAACTCGTCAAGAATAGGAACACCCGATCAAGCTTGACCAAGGTCAATACTGAGGTGGCTAGAGCCAGCCTATTGCGTTGAGATATTTCAGCAAGTTGCTGAGTGAGTCCTTGTAGAAGGTTATTCCCAAATAATCCATGTCGTGTTGGATTAAACTCTGGGCTATCACATAGGAGATGAAATACTGTCTTCTCTGTTCCCTGCAGCTGCGGCAGCATTTATTAAAAGGAAGACCGATCCACATGGCGTGCTTACTGATAATCCAGTGTCCAAAACAGTCTCGACATGTCTCTACGACTGAAGTTGAGAAGTCGCTCAGAGCGACCTATGTCGTTTATGGGCCCGTTATTTTGGTAGCCCTGCAGCCATCTAGTTTCTTCCTTTTATCTTCAGCCATATCCAGATAGTGTCTTAAGATTTCGCTCCTGATAGTTTCTAGCGGTGTGCAACTAGCCCTGTGAAATATTTATCAAGAGCGGCTTCAGCCTTGGCCAGCCCATTCGCCTGTTCCTTACCGTAATGGCCCCTATGCGCAGGGATCCAAATTAAGGCAATGTCAGATAGGCTGCCCAGTCTGGATAGTTTTTCCTTACACTTCCTTATTTCAGCCTGAAATACGCTGGCCCCATCCGGCAGACGGAAAGAGAGATTGACTTGAAGTTCCTCCGAAAAAATCCAAACAGCCTCGTGCGGTATTCATCAGCTAAGATTGCCGTACTCCATTCCCGCCTTGACGGAAATATGAACTTGAATTTATTCTCAAAGTTTGTACGGGGTATAATATAGTCCGTTGGTCGTTTCAGAGATGTGGGCTGCTTCTGTAAGATCCTTGCATGACCGTACGTCCTTGCCTTCCAACATCCCAATGCAGAAAGCCTGACCGCACTGTTGACGGATATGGCCATTAGGTGTAATTCTTTTGGAATAAGATGCAGTATAGTATTCAGTGCCCCTGAAGGACTAGTTCGTAGAGCACCTGTTATTTCAACTCAGGCTGATCTTTGTGACGGTTCCTGTCCGTCGCGGTCCCCTCTACTAAAGATTCATATCTAAGAATGGGCCGTACTATTGCCGGGTACGTCCATTTGACCAGTCTAGGATTAAGGCCCCACCTGGCGGCAGGCATAATAAGCCACCGTAGCCCTCCTGACCCTGTGTTGAGTAAGTTATTGTATTCTGTTCGCTTATACTCTTCACGGCCTCTTGCTGTGTGCGTTAGACCGTCAATGGTTCTAAGCCCCTTCCAGTATTTAATATTACGCAGCCATGACATCTTTTTTCGACCCATATATCTTCTTTCTTCAATGCGGCCTTCCAATATTTATTGTAGAGTTTATATGTGTCCAAAATATGCAATTTTGCGTATTTTAATGCATTTTAACAGTTCACGTTCAGTTTTAGGACTTCAACATTGAAATCTCGATTTACCCACGAAATTTTTAGGAGTCTACGACAACACCTAATCCCAAAAGCTTCAAGTCTGTTTATTGCTGCAATTTTTAGTATCCGAGTTTCTAAGCCATAAAAGAGAATCGATCATGCATTTAATTTTTTATTTGATTTCCAATACAACAAAATACAAATCATATAATTATAGTATTGGATTTTTGTATTGTTATTACATTGTTTATATATGTATATAAAATGGTAACGTTACTGACTCACTGTTTCATCATCGCACAACCTAAACGCCTGAAGCTAAAAACCCCAAATCGGTCCACTAAGACGGGATTTTTGGAAATTCGAATGTTTAGGGGGTAAAAAAGGATAAATTCGGAAACCTTTTACCTCCAAAACTAAAAGAAATACAAAAAAAACTATAATACTTATCGTTGTTCTTTTAAAAAATAAGTGAACTGGTGGGTGGTACTTTTTTGAAATTCGGCTCTTTTAGGGTGAACATGGGTAAAACATGAAAACCTGAATTTTGGTACGTTTTTGTCAGCCCATCTACCTTTTGAACCAATAAACCTAGAAATAAAGTTTAAACCACATTCGAAACTTACAAAAAAAAAATGCAAATACAAGTTTGGTACTTTTTCGAAACTCGAACGTTTAATGGGTGAAAATCGTAACTGTTTTTGGTCCTTTTTTCCAAATATTTTGCTTCATTCATTGACATATTCGTTATAAATTACGTACTTTAATGGGGGGGGGGGGGGGAATAGTACCAAAATGGGAAATACGGAAAATTTAATCTGTATCTTCAGCTTTTTGGTTCTACAGCTGGTATTTTGTAATTATCGTTAATATTGGACCTTAAAACATAAAATTCAACATGAAATGTCCAGAGTGGATACGAATCTACGAGGGAACTGTTTTAGTACTTTTTTGTCCTTTAACTGGTACTTTTTTAATATTCGCTATAGAATTGGACCAAGAAACATAAAAGTCAAGATGCAGTGTCCTGAGAAAGTAAACGCGTACAACCTGTGGCTGTAGGAAAAATCGACCAAAGAAAAATGGCCCAAAAAAAATAATGAAAAATCGCCCAAAAAATTGCATGTAAAATTGGGCCTGAATTCATATGAAAACTGACCCAAAATTTGTGGGCTATTTTTCGTTATTATTGGGTGATTTTTTCGTTTTTTAAATTTGTATATATTGTATGAAAAAAAACCCAATTTTTGGGGCCATCTTTAATTTTTAAAATTTCTTCCAAATCTTACATAATATTTGTCTAAATCATTCATTATCATTATACGTTGAATTCCTACATGTTATTTGTAAAAATAACTATGACACTCCAAAAAGTATCACAGTGTCCATGGACTTTATGACACTTTTAAGTGTCATAATGCCCATCAGAGCAGTGTCATAGTGTTATGTCACTTTGAAGAGTGTCATAATGTCCACAACATGCTTACAAACTCGAAAGCATAGCCGGCCTTCGGCCGTGCGCAAGGATTTTCTCCTCTTTCATAAAACAAGTACCGGCTTCGCTAACTAAAGCTTCTGTGCACAGCCGGCCATCGGCCGGGAGCAAGGATTTTCTCCTCTATGGTATAACAAAAACCGGCTTCGCTAACTAAAGCTACTCTGCGAAATCGGCCTTCGTTCGGAAACAAAGCAGATTTTAGAAGCTTTACTTAGAGAAACCGGTACTTGGTATACCATAAACGAAAAAATTCTTGCGCCCGCCCAAGGCCGTCTGCGCAGAGCAGCTTTAGTTAGCGAAGCCGGTCTTTGTTATACTATAGAGGAGAAAATCCTTTGGACCGGCCGAAGGCCGGCTATGCAGAGAAGCTTACGTTAGCGAAGCCGGTTTTTGTTATATCATAGAGTAGAAAATCCTTGGGCCCGGCCGAAGGCCGGCTATGCAAGAAGCTTTAGTTAGCGAAGCCGGTTTTTGTTTTGGTAAAATAAGTTTCTTTAAAAATAGGTTTGTTGGTTTTTTGCGAATTGGGTAATTTTTTTTTTTTTTTTAAAAAATTTGTTTTTGCTTTTTGGGTAATTTTTCATTTTTTTTTTTGTGCCCTTTTTCGTTTTGTTTGGGCAAAATTTCATATTTAACTGTTTGGGTCATTTTTCATGTTCTTTTGGGCGATTCTTCATTTGGGCGATTTTTTATTTTTTTTTTTTTTTTGCCATTTTTCTTTGGGCGATATTTCCTACAGCCACAACCTGTACATATTTTGGAATAATACGGGCAATTTACTTTCTTTCATTTGCTTTTGTGTTCTACGAGTTGTACTTTTTTAATTTTCTATACTATTGAACTTAGAAACACACAATTATAGGTTAAATTTGTAAAAACCCAGGCATATAAATATGTTTATGAAAGAAAAGGCCCGATAACAAAGTAGCGAGTTAAATGCTAGAATTTAAACGAGTTAAAACCTGGAAAAATAAACTTTGGCATACAAATAGGTCCACGAAGAAAAAGGAGACGTTAACGAAGTAGCGGATTAAATGCTAGTTAAGTATAAAGTAAAGATTTAAAAAATACATACATACAAATTAGTTAAAAGAACAAACATAATAACGACAACAGTATTAATTTGAGCTAAAAAAATTATATAATTCTTTCTATAAATGCAATCCGTTGCTAATAGTTTTATTGGGCAGTAGAAAAGAGCTCCAAAGGAGTGTTGAATTGATGTAGAATTGACGTTCAGAAACCTGACTTCTATATCTAGTATGAATTTTATAATTTGATCTTCTTGAACGCGTAAAGGATGTTCTGTCATAGAGATACACTGGATCATGTTGGCATATTATTTTGTGTAATCGCATTAGGGTTTTAATTTTTAGCAGATAACTCAGAGAAACGCCATAAAGTTTATATAAAATAGGGATATGCATAGCATTTCATGAAACGTAGACGAAGACGAATTTTTTGATATTTCGTGTATATTGATCTAGTTATTTCTATTCGTCTTTTTATTTCTGCATCGCTGTCCCAGTCTTCGTGTAACACAGAGTTATAAAAACCCTCTCAAGAATGGCGCTTGTATATTATATTCGATCGGCTTACTATAATGAATTTAATTTTGTGAATATTAAGGCTTTACAAAGTTGTGACTTTGTTGATTTACACACAGAAAAAAAAAATTGTCACCAATTAAAGGATTAATCAAAAATAAATCAGTTTTAATTAAAAATTTAATCAAGTGAATTAAACGTTTAATTGATACGATTCATTTGGCGCCAGTAACCAGTACAATATTAAAATTAATTTAAGTCTTAAATAAATTTCCAAATCTATCTTTAGCCATTTTTTTGTTTATTTTATTTTAATTTTGCTATAAATACAAATGTTCTCTTTTGAATGGATATAACTCCCCCATATAGTTTTAGCTCGCCAAGTTTTCTTAACTTTTTTTTAATCCGTTAACAATTTTATTTACTTAAAAAACTAGATTTCCCTTTTAAATAAAATTTATTAAAACAAACTCTTTTTTCTGAATTTCAAATAAATGTTTATGTATTTTGTTTTATTAATAATTTTCCCCTCTTCAACATTTGATGGTGTCCTGACCGATAATACCAGCCAACCACCAATACATACACAATATTACTGAAATAAAACTATGATGTATTAAATATTTATGCGTTCGTGTGTGAGCGGTTGTGTGTGTGTGTCTGGGCAAAATATAACTTTAGTATAAAATTTCAACCATAAATAAAACTATATTCGCATTTTTTCACATTTATCCATATAAAATTTTTTTTAAAGTTTTTATTTTTTGTAACTTTTTAATTTTTTTCATGCTTCTATTTTTTCAACTGCAATTCAATTTAATCCAATATCAAAATGCTGTCAATATTTTTTTGCTTCTACTGCTGTTCAAAATAACGAGGAAAAAGTATAGAAAAAAATGTAAAAATGTTGCTGGTGTTGCAAAAAATATGAAAAAAAACTACTTTCAAATTTATTGAAAAAAAATTATAGAGGAATTAAACTCGATTCCTTTTTTCTAATAATTTTGTAGCAGTAATACAATTTGCTAAAACGTATGACAAAGAAAAGTAAATAAATACTTGTAGGAAAAGGATGCAAATAAATTGAACGAAAATAGGGCGAATAACGGTAAATACCAACAACTTTCTTTATTTCCTTATTTTTGAAAAAGGGAATTTCGCTGTAATACACAATAATGAGATTTTCTTTGTCCAAACAGTTGCTAAATTTATCAAAGGTATTATTTTAGTAAAAAAAAAAGCTATAATCTTTTGTATATATCAAGGGCTAATATTCAAATAGTGCTTTCTGCAATTTTTTCGAAAATGAGTTTTTCATAGCAATGTGTTCTCTAGGGAGATCGAACGGTTATTATTCGAAGGTTTTAACTGGTTAATTTAGTTTCGCCCAAGTTGGTTATATTGAAATGTTAATTTTTCGAACATCGAATAAACCGGTAAATGTGCCTGTAATTTAAGTATTTTTTGTTAACAATTTAGCGACTGTACCTAAAATCCCTTTCTAGATTCTAGAAAATATTCGGCGCAAACAACACCTATATGAATTTTAACCTAATATGGGCTTAAGCGATAATAAGGTTTTTTTAAAATTTTGTTATTAAATTTTTGAATATTTTGTTTCAAATGAGCAATTTTTGATTTTTTATGGCATATTTTCCAGTTTTTACTGCATTTTTAATTTTTAGAAAAGTTCATTTGAATAAAAACAAAACAATTCTTAAAAGTAATTATCCAAAAAAATACATGGATATGACCTATGGCTTTATCATCGATTCCGAAAGAAGACTTCGTTCGCCTAAAGCCTAGATTACATTATCTCACAAGTCTTACGTATTCCATAATGCTTTGTGAGATAGAAATCTAATGAGTTTTGATGCGACTGTCAAAAAATCTAATGTAATATGACAGTTTGTGTTCACACCATCACACGAAGTATAAACACTCACACGGCTGTAGGAAATATCGCCCAAAGAAAAATGGCCCAAAAAAAATAATGAAAAATCGCCCAAATGTAGAATCGCCCAAAAGAACATGAAAAATAACCCAAAAAGTTATATATGAAATTTTGCCCAAAAGAAACGAAAAAGAGCCCAAATTAAAAATGAAAAATGACCCGAAAAGAAAAAACGAATTTTTTCCCAAAAAAGAAATTAAAAATTACCCATTTTGCAAAACAGTACAAATGTAAGAGAAAAACATGTTTTATTATGCTCACAACCAACTAAACTTTTTTTAAAGAAACTTATTTTACCATAATGTGGTTGTCGGTGGCAATGATTTGGTTAAATTAAACATAGTATGGTCAACATTTTTTTAAAAATGGTTTTGTTGTTTTTTCTCTGGGTGCATATATTAAACATAAGTATAACGAAAACACTTTTGGACGCAAGGATTTTCTCCCCTATGTTGTAACAAATACCGGCAGCGCTTACTAAAGCGTCTCGGCATAGCCGGCCTTCGGCCGGGCGCAAGGATTTTCTAATCTATGGTATAACAAAAAACGGCTTCGCTAACTAAAGCTTCTCTGCATAGCCGGCCTTCGGCCGGTCGCAAGGATTTTCTCCTCTATGATATAACAAAGACCGGCTTCGCTAGCTAAAGCTTCTCTGCGCAGACGGTCTTTGGTTGGGCGCAAGGATTTTTTCCTATATGGTTAACAAGTACCGGTTTCGCTAAGTTAAGCTTCTAAAATCTGCCTTGTTTCCGAACGAAGGCCGACTTCGCAGATAAGCTTTAGTTATCGAAGCCAGTATTTGTTATACCATAGAGGAGAAAATCCTTGCGCCTGGCCGAAGGCCGGCTGGGCAGAGAAGCTTTAGTTAGCGACGCCGGTTTTTGTTATACCATAGAGGAGAAAATCCTTGCCCCCGGCCGAAGGCCGGCTTTTCAGAGAAGCTTTAGTTAGCGAAGCCGGTATTTTTTTTTTATCAAAGAGGAGAAAATCCTTGCGCCCGGCCGAAGGCCGGGTATGCTTTCGAGTTTGTAAGCTATGCTTTCGAGTTTGTAAGCTATGCTTTCGAGTTTGTCCACGGACACTATGTCACTGGACGTTATGACATGCCACCTTTTTTGCAATATGTCCCGTTATTTTTATAAATAACATTTAGGAATTCGTCGTATAGTAATAATGAATGATTTAGACAAATAGTATGCCCGAAAAAATGGGCTATTTTTTATATAATATTTTTGGGTGATTTTTCATAATCAAAAATCACCAAATTTAAAAAACGAAAAATCACCCAATTGTAACGAAAAATAGCCCAACAATTTTGGGTCACTTTTCATATGAATTCAGGCCCAATTTTACATGGAATTTTTTTGGGCGATTTTTCATTTATTTTTTTGGGCCATTTTTCTTTGGGCGATATTTCCTACAGCCCACTCACACATGAAATAAAATGCAACCCTGATCCAATGAAAAGTATAATTGTTTAGAAATTTTTCAAAAAACGATGAAGTCGTATGGTATGTCAAACTTTTTTCATAATACTTGTCATTTTCGTGACACATCGCATTCACACTATCACACTTTGTCATATTACTTGAGTTTTTATCATGTATTAATACAAAGTATAATAGTGTAATCTAGCCTTAAGTAACATCCCAGTAAAAACATTGCCTACAAGATAATGTGTTAAGTAATCAGGAAAAAGTGAAAATGCTACTTCCAATTCTACTGAAAGAACCAATGATTTTTACAACGGATTTCCAAAATGAAATATTCCGGTGAGTTTGTTGAATATAATATAAAGTTACCTTCGGAAGGAAATAATTCCCTGTTTCTATTTGTTAAAATAGTTGAGTTAAATACATTCAATTTATAAAGTAACACTATCCAGTGAGACACAAAGAATGCTGACGACGGCCGTAGCGGGCCAGAAAATGCATTACATTCTGCTGGTGTCTAATAATTGTAAATTTTTCTGTACATTCAATATACCTCATTGCTTTCCAACGGAAGGCTAAGGTAAAATGTAAAAAGAAAATACAATATAATAGTCTGGTAGTGTATAAAGTAATTTCTGAAAAATTGTAGGAATAGAACTATTACAAAAAAGCTTTATAAAATACATAACTGAAATTTAGCTCATAGAATAAATTCGAAAAATGAAAAATGTTGAATATAATATAAAGTTACCTTCGGAAGGAAATAATTCCCAGTTTCTATTTGAAAAACAAAAACCTTTTATTAAAGTTTTTACTTTTTTTATACCCCCATAATCAGTTGTAAACAGGGTATACTAAGTTTGTCATTCGTTGTGAAACTGTTTAATATGGGTCCTTGAGTAGTTCTTCGTCGATTTAACCATGTCCATCTGTCAGTCCGTCTGACCATGTGTTCATCTGTTGAAAACACACGCAATTATGAAAACCTTAACAGAAAAGAAAAATGTTTATGTCAACCTGTTTATAACTCTCCTAAGCAGTTTAGCATTGAAATCCAGCACAATCGGTTCTGTAGGAAAAGAGTTATGAATCCAAATGTGGAATAACAATCATACAAAATTTATATTTTCGTTACAAAAATTATTGGTGACGCAATTCACCGATTCTTATTAAATTTTGTCATCACTTATTATTAAAGTTATTGTTGCCAGATTTTATATCAAAACCAGCTTTTATAAGGAAGTTATGACATTAAAAGCTATTATTGAGAGTGTTATTTGTATGGCAGGGTTAAATATGGCGCGAATCTAATTTGGTAATATGCTAAAAGAATGGCTATTAGGTAATGAAATACTATTTAGATGTAGTTTATATGCCTCAGCTGCAACTTCGTTCCCGCGCTGTAGTTCGTATCTAGACCTATGTATAGCTGACTCTCGCTTATCCATACACAAAGAAAATAATACAATAAACTGTGTTAAAAATCTTGATTATGATAGCGACCATACTGCAATACAAATTTTAGTTTTGCAAGATGAAATCGATCACCCAATCACAATATTTAAAGAAATTCCTGCTTCCCTTTTTAATTACAAGCAAACTTACTGGAAAAAATATAGGAATAGTATTGAAAACGATTATAACATTAATGAACTTATCCCAAATCAGAAAAATCTCACTAATTCAGAAATAGATTTTTACCTTATCCAGCTAAATGACATGATAAATCGTGCAATTGAAAAATCGGTTCCTAAATTTCAAAACATTGATTCAACAAAAAAATTTACAAATTCCACTATAAGGAAATTGCAATTAGAAAAAAGTAAAATTTTAACTTTAATCAAAAAACACAATCGATTAGAGCGCTTATTATTACCAGTTGAACTTAATTTACTAAAATTCAAAATCAGTGAATTCCCCAATTCTATTTAATATTTTTATATTAGATCTATTAACGAAAATTAATAATATCATTGCTTTTGCAGATGATATTATAATATATCACGCCGATAATAAAACAGAAAAAATGAATAATGAATTACAAACATATTTTAAGATAGTTGAAAAGTACGCAATAGACTGGAAAATGAAAATTAACTTTAACAAATGTGAAACCATTCTCTTCCGTCCACCAGTAGGGAAATGTAATTCCAACATAAGAACAAAATGGAAAGATTTTGGTATAACATCAAATACCAATATACGTATCCCCAACAAACAAGTTGTAAAATACTTGGGAATTAAACTAGATAAGTTTTTATATTTCAATGCTCATATAACTGCACAAATAATTAAAGCAAGAAATGTTTTTTTCATGTACAAAAAGCTGTTTTATTCACAATACATCAATCCTAGAGTTAAAGTCCTTCTGTATCAATCACTTATTAGACCTATTATAACATACGGTTGCCAAATATGGTTTAACATTTCCCCATCATATATGGAGAAAATTCGAGAGTTTGAAAGAAAGTTTCTAAGATCATGCACAGCGCTGTATAGATCTCCAAATAGTAACTATATAAAATTCATATCAAATCAAAAATTATACAATGCTGCGAAAATAGGTAGAATATATAATTTTATTATTCATATAATTAGAAATTATATTGCAAAAAGCTCTCAATGCTATGAAAATACTTTAATTATGGCACCATATTACAGTGACGAAAAATATATATATAAAACCCTTCAAAGTGGATATGTACCTCCTGAGGCTTTCGTATACCTCGACAGCAAAGGATTTATCCAAAATGAAATAGGCACACCTATATTTTACCATATATATAGAAGAGCCAATAACAAAGCCATTCATTGCAATCAAATCACACTTGATAATACTAGGTTTGATACAAGTATTTATTCAGACGACAAAAACATTTTTCCAAACATAAATAAAAGAAAATTTTGGTGGCTTAACTAAAATCTCCCCTTCCAACTTTTATCCCTTGACCGAACTTTTTATTATATAATTAAAGAAGTAACTTTTTTTTAAATTTTTTGTTACATTCCCAGCTAGCATTTTGTAAAATTTTTAATCATAATCGAGTCTTTTTTGACTCTTCAACGCGATTAAAAAATCAGAATATGCGCTCATTTTCTGATCATAAATGATACTTTTGTCGGGAGAAAATGTTACCCTACCCGCGACTCTTCTTGATGAGTCATTTGTGATAAGTTTTTTTTATTAGTTTAGAGTCTTTTTAGACTCTTTTCTAATGGTATTTATGATAATTTTCTATTCATTTATCAGCCTTTTTTAACTTCTTTTCTGCGTATTTTTCATATTCATATATAAGACATATTTCTAATCGCCTACGAGTTATTTTAAGCACCTGGATGATTCGTTGGAGACTGCTATACAAAAAAATAACAAACACTTTTTAATTATCCATCTGCGCAAAATAAGATCATAAATAACAAAAAAAGTAATCACTTTTCGAACGCATGCATAATCAGTTTGTGATCAACAGTTTACAACCTTCTAGCTGCGCGAAATTTGATATGAATAACGGGTGAAATACTCATATTTTAAGCGCCAAGATGATCCATTTACGGTTTCAATACAATTTGTTACTGCATTTTAAATCAAACACTTTAGAATCATAAGCGTGAGTCATTGTCTAGTCTATTTTTAAGCGTGTAGCTGATTAATCAGTTTTTGATCAACAAAAGTACTCGAAAAAGACTCAGTAGTCTGATTTTTTTAAAAACAATCTTCCAAATGCTAGCAGGGATTGTATTATATTAAGTATACTTATGTATATAACAAATTCGTATATGTATTTCTAAAAAATATTAAAATTGTCGTATATAAGTAGTATATTTGAGAGCCCGATCCGATTATGTATAATAACATTTTATATTTATAAATAAACACTTAAAAAAAAAAAAAAATCTAATTTGGTACGATGATTTGGTAGGGTATTCAAAAGATTACCTTTTGTTTAATTCATCGATTAATTTTGAGCGATTAACTGTTCGAATAATTTTAAACTGCTTATTTTTAATTAACAAAAATTTCGAATAATTTATGTTGATTAATCGAAAATTTGTCTTTTTACAATACTAGTTTTTTTTAATGAAAAAAGACAAGACGTTACGTTTAAAATACGCTTTTTTTGTTTCTTAACTTCGAGTAACAATTTTTTAAAAAACTTAAGACCTCGGAAAGTGACTCTGAGTCGATTTTTAGGTGTTAAACACATTAGCTTCATATAACTTAAATTTGGCATGAAAGATTTTGTGATCCTCCCCTAAAAAAAATTAAAAGCCTTTGTTGAGGGAAACATTGATTTGGCAGCCGATTATATCATTCTTACGGCCAATTTCACCAAGTTCAGTTCTAACTTACAATCAGTTATAACTGTTAAAAACATATTGTTAACTGGAAGTTAAAGTAATATTTAGTTGAAAATGAGCTTGGTGAAATTGGCCGTTACTTATTTACATTAAAATCTTAAAAATAAAAAAAATGGTAACAATTTACTATTTATTTCCCTTATATTAGTTAGTAAATACATACATAATATTACTCACATACATACATACCTCCATCAATAATACTTTACTTCCTTTACCTTATTGAAGTAACGAACTAAAAAAAATATCCCAACAAATAACTATTCATCTGCAAAATACTTTAACCATTAAAGGTTCTCAAAGACATAAAAATAATATGATCATTTTCCATATCAACTTCATTTTGTATATAAGTAAATGTCACAAAAGAATATCAATTTTCAAAATTACTGTTTCCTTTGTTGAAACAATTGAAACAAAATTCCTGTGTCTCTTTTTTATTTTTTGCTTTAAAAATGACATCGATTACGTTTTTACTGAAAATACTTTTTATTGTTTGGCAGTGTTGCCAAAATTTCATGATCAAAAATTTTTTATATTTATAGCAAAAATTGCCAAACAATATGACAATATTAATAGGAAAAATAGTAAACAATTTTTCCCAATAAAACTATAAATAGATGTTGTTTCTCTTTTAAAATTAAAATGTTTATATACAAATATTAAAAATCTTCGATAAAATTGTCTTTTTTTTTGCATACATACATATTTATAAAGGGCCAAATACTCTTGTCAAATGCTTGTCTAGCGGGCGAATTCATCGTGTATGTGAGCTATACGTAATATTCGCCGTCATATCTAAATTTTTTGATTTTTCATCCAGCACCGTCGGTGACACATACAAACACATTTTTACGAATACTAACACACAATGCTT
The DNA here is from genome assembly GCA_930367215.1 of Pollenia angustigena. Lineage (NCBI taxonomy): Eukaryota > Metazoa > Arthropoda > Insecta > Diptera > Polleniidae > Pollenia > Pollenia angustigena. The sequence continues at coordinate 277,656,754 of OV884056.1, forward strand.
GAATGTATTTGAGCCTTTACCAAAACGACATAAAGGCTGTTTTCCTAAACGCCTGTTGCATTGTAGTAATACATGGCAACATGTTCCTAAATGCAACCATAAAAATTTTGACAATGCATTTAGTTCCGAAATGCAACTTTGTAGTTGCCACTGCGCAGAGAAAAGCAAATAAAGCAGTTAAAATAATGTAGATGCAAACCATATTCATTCACAACACAACGTAGGTAAAAATTTAAGTACACAATGCATTAACACGGTATTGATACATTGTGAACACACGTTTAGGAAAACATCCAAACATACCACACAAACAAGTTCAATTTTGGTTTCTAAATTTGCCGTTACGGCTGTTGCAATATGGTAATGTCACGTCTAATTTGAGCTTAATGGTCTGTACTTGGTCAAGCATTTTCCATCAAGCGATATGGTAGTATTAGTGAAAATGTGTTTGTATGTGTGACACCGCTGATGCTGCCCAGCGGGAAAAAGAAGGAGTACGGAGGCCTTCCTTCTTTTGGATAAACAATGCCTTCTCGCTCCATTCCATACTCATATCTTTTTTGCACGCGTTGTCATTGCGGAGAAGGCCTTCCGCTTTCCTTTCTTCCCCAGAGCTTCTTAAAGGCCTTCGAATAAATGGCTCTTAGAAGGCTTTCCAGAGAATGACTGTCAAAAGGCCTTAGCAAAAAGGTTATCTTGAAGGGTTTTAAAGAAAGGTATGTTAAAAGGCCTTTCAATTAATGGCTCTTAAAAGGCCTTTCAGACCATCCTTCTACAAATGCATTAAAGGTCATATTGAAGGGCTATCAGTCTAAAACATTAAGGAACGTTTCCTTACAAATGAAATTAGAAGACTGAATAGGTTTCATGTAGGTACATATCAGATCTCCAATATAGAAAATTAACACTTAACTTTTTATATATGTATGTGTGTATGTATACCTATTTTACAAACGTACATATGTTTATATATTTTATTAAACTTATTGTAGTTTAATAAAACATGTGATACCTATTTTTTTATTGAAATAATCAAATTTGCTAAATATTGTAAAATAGATTGCAAATAAAAGTTTATAATAAAATAAAACTTTTAAGCACAAGTAGGTAGGTATCTACATATCTTCCTGAATGAACAAAACTCCACTAAAATGATTTACATTATTGTTTTTATTTTGTATTTTAATATGCACCTACTTTGTTACTTTGTTTTTATAACGGGATCTGAATTCTTTCGCTTTGGCGAAAAAAACAAAACAAAAAATTTTACTCTTTCTCTTTTCAACTTCAACTAAAATGATTTACAACATATGTATGTTACTTTGTTTTTCTAAAGGGATCTCAATTCTTTTGCTTTTGCTTGTGCAAAAAAAAAAACAAAACAAAAAATGTTACTCCTTCTATGAGGCATTCTTCTGCAGTTACGCAAGAATAGTAATTAAATCAAAAAATTTTTTAAGCAGGCTTTTAAAAAGGCCTAAAGTAAGAAGGTCTTCTGAGTTTTCCCGCTAGGTGGATGCAAAATCAAAAAATTAGATAATACGGCGAATATTGCGTCCAGCACACGTACAAGAGTGAATTCGCCGTGACGTCAAGCATTTTGCCGGTAAACAGACCCCTTTATTACATTGTTCGATTTTTGTCGTTACAACTTTTTCTGTGCCACCGAACTTAATTAAATTTTTCGTCAAATGAGAGAACAATTAGAGAATGAATGAGCGAACAAAACGAATCGAAGAGTACATTCGCTTGTGTACACCTTTTAATTCCTCTCTCCCCTCTCGCCTATAAGGTAGGAATCGCAACGAGAAAATTTCTATAACGTAAATGGGGATTTCGAGAGAGCTGAATGTCAAAAATTGCTTGTGTTTTTGACATATCGGCCAACGAAAGCAACAAGAAAATCTAATGTTGTGTTTTTGGTGGTTTACTTTTTGTAGTATCGTCGCCACCGTGTACATGAATTCGGCTTGGTCGTTAGTCTGACTTCATACGGCTCATGTCTTATTGACAAGATTCTTCCTTTTTCTTCTTTGAACATGAATTGGCGTTCAAATGAATCATGTCATATTGACGACATGTATTTTATTTTGTTTTATTTGATATTGAAAACAAAATTAAACAATGAATAAGAAAGCAAAACGTAAAGACAGTACATGCATCTGTGTACTTGTTCTTTTCCCCTCGTCCCTCTCGCCAATAAAGTAGCAATCTTGTCAATAAGACATGAGCCGTATGAACACAGACTTACCATGAAAATTATAAAGACACCCAAACATTTGCAACATTATTGAGTACTTTATTGCTGTTTTTATTTTCGATTTGCTCTACAGTATTCAACAAGTTGGGCAACATAAATAACAAATAGTTATATGCCACAGTTTTTTATTGAATACATAAAAAAGTAAACACACAAATGTGCTTATTGTACAATATTGCCAACACATTGAAAAAATATCTAATTTAGCACAATATAAATCAAAAGACTTTTGATTTTATTTAATATATTGTGCCACCTACAAATGTGATATACACACAGCCAATTTTATTGTACAGAATCCTTTATTGAACAATTATACTGCTTAGCAAATATGCTTTAAATCTTGATCATGGACGTGTTTAAGAATTTTTTAAAATTTAATGAAAGTTCGCAAAATAAAAATTACTTATGACTAAATTATTTTTATTATAAAAAAACAAGATCTAAAAAGCTAAATTGAGCTACTAAATAACTAAATTGGTAACACTGGTGCAAATACAAAAAGCATAAAGTAAAAGATAGAAGGAAAAACTACAGTTTTTTTATGTTTATTTTTTGTTTTCAATTTTCGCACAAAATGTTACTTCTTAAAATCGTTAGAAAAAGATATTTCATGCTTTGTTGGTTTTTCTTTCCTTTTTTTCCTACGTGTGCGTCGTTGTTTACATAGATATGTATTCACATTAGGGCCTTCAAATAAAAAGTTTCTTTGCTGTCATCTTAAAAGTCTCTTGGATTCATAAAAAGAGACTTTGAACAAAAGAATATTTGTTGCAAGTAGTTTCCGACCATTGAAAAAAAACTAGTATTCAAAGTCTTATACACAAACACTCAAATAATGTTTTTTGAAGTCCCTAATGTAAGGGCTGTTTTTTAAAGGTATAGAACCAATGGTCCGGTCATTAAGTCTATGAAAAACGCCTGCTGATTTTTTGAAAAGTTTTGTTTTTTTCGTGCAACTGTTTTTGCTTGGCTGAACAATGTGATGGTATCACGTGCTGTATGGCATGTTTCTCCTCCAAATGGTTTGCATTGACATGAGGAATTAAAAATCACGAATCATTTGCATGTAGCGTATGTCATTCACGGTAAAGCGAAATGGGCAAATGACGCCTTCGGCATATGAACCGCACCAAGCAGTAATTTCTTCGGGATGTTATGGATTCTTAAAGTCCCAACCATAAAGTGCCTAAGCTGGCTTGCGAATACATATGTATAAATTATATGAGGCAAGCCATATTGAACTTAAGGAAACTTTATGCTTAGCTTAATGAAACTGTCATTTGCTTAAGCAAGGTGCGAATCTAATCGCACATTCCGTACGGAATCAAATGTTTTTTTAAATTGTGTTTGTTTTCTTAAGTGCATTCAAGAGAATTTTTGACAGTAGGTTAAGCAAGGCTATGCATATTATGGTTGAGCCTTAAGAGTCTCATGAGGATTGTGTTTTTTTCCAAAAACGACAATTGTGCTTAATTAATTAAATTTGACGGTAAAAATCTGGTTAAACTTCGAGTTAATTCTCAGACAATTCACCGACACACGACGCAATTTATGGTTGGCTTTAATTTTTGAACCAGTTGGATCCTTTATGGATGTAGGCCAGTATATCCATACAATTTTTCAAGTAGTGGACGGCCCGGGACCAAGTTGCTGAGAACAGCGTCTGATCGATAAATTCGAGTCATCTATCACACTCACGTCTGCAGCGACGATGGCTTCTTCTGTACGCACGTAGCGGGCTCGATTTCAATGAATATTATCTAAAAGAGTAAAAGTGGTCATGAAACGATCCACAGTATTGCGTATTAGTTGCGCTAATGGACACCATAAACTTGACAAAGTGCAAAGTGCAAATTTCGGAAATAAATTTCGTCTTTGCATGGTGATTTGCCAAAGTATACTGAAAAAAATCAAGCAAACTTCATTAGTATGGCAGCTAGTTTTTTCCCTATCGGAAGTTCTGTACGATTAAAAAAACAACCTTTACATATCTACATATCGATGGCTTAAAAAGGCGTATATAATTATTTTTAAATAACTTTTTTTGTTTATTCTGGTAGACAAATGCCATTAACATTTTGCTTTGCAATTTCACATATTTTATTAAGTATGTATAAGAGTTTAGTTATCCTTAGCAGTTTGGGATTGAAATCCAGTAAAATCAGCTCAGTAGATTGAGAGTTATGAATCCAGAAGTGGAATCACCACCCTAAAGAATTGATAATTTTGTTTCGAAAACTAACATAAAAGATGGTACAATGCACGGATTGATATAAGACTTTGCAATTCGTTTTATAAGACTGGAAATGATACTGTTAAATTTTGTGAAGATCGGTCCCTAATTTACCATAGACCCCATAAAAAGAAAACAGTTTAGTTTTAACGGTTTTAGCGCCTAAAAAGTTTGCAATGGTAATACAATTTGGTACGTCACAGTTTTATAGATCAAGAAATAACAGTGTCAATAGCTAAAACAAATTTCACTACTTTATTAAAGTTTGTTCTAACTTAGATTTTTTAATACCGGAAATCACCATACATTAGTTTGTGACAACTGGTCCATATTTTACTATGGGCTTTATATAAATTCTCCTCTTATAAACAAATTTAGTTCGGTAAAAATTATTACGAATCGTATTATTTCACACAAACTTGTTCAAATTAAGTTTTATATAACTAAAAAAATTGACTGATTGCCAGTCAATAATTTTCCATAGGTCTAAAGCTACGGTCACACTTATTAAATGTTTAAACAAATTAGCGTAACCCCTACTTTTGTTAATAGTAAGTCAGATTTAACATTGTCTTAATATCACAAAATAAACTTATTATTCTATTAGTTACAGCTAAAAAATAGTTTTTTGTAAGATATGAAAATCAAAATAAATATTGGAATTCATAGAAATTATTATTTAGTTTGCTTGTTGGTCCCGTTTTTTTGTCAAATATTTGACAAGTGTGACCGTAGCTTAGATCGAAACCAATTTTAATACTGACGTCTATTTTTATTAAAATTAATTATTGATTTATAGATCCCACGCCTAAATTATTGTAACTATTGGTAAAGGGTATCAAGGTTTCGGATTAGCCGAATATAACAGTCTAACTTGTTTATTTTTAAAAATTATTTAAAAAATTTCCTTTTAATATTGTTTCAACTTAAAATGTCAATCATGCTAAAACATTTCCCAGATGTTCATTGGTTACACTAGTTTTTTTTACAACAGAATCTTTCTTAAACAGACTCTCGCACATATTCTTAAACATCTTTTCTCTTCAGTTTTTCTTAAGTGAACAAATGCCATTCATTAATTTAGTCTTGTCTATTTCTTGCATTTATAGTTTATGGTTATACTCCAGGTCCTTTGGAAATTATAACGTTTAACTGCAGGCGATATAATATTTTTTGTATTTTAAATGGACTTTTATCTTATATTTTGCGAAGAGTTTTTATTTTTAATTACACTTAAGACTTAATTTATGTAAAGAATAATTTAATAAGAATTGATAATATCATCTGAGGCCTTCTTTGAGCAAAGTTTTATTTATTATTTATAATACAATAGTGGTATTCACACCGAGCTTGTTAGTCTGTTAGTCGTTAATCGTTACTTTTTTACACGTATTTTGTTTTTGTATATTTAACGCGCTACCGGATTAACATTTAACAAATTAACAACACGGCACCCCCGATAAAATAGTTGTTAGTTGGTAACTCACAATCAGCTGATGCAGTTTCTAAATAAATATAAATAAAAAAGTCATTTGTGGTACATTTCTAAAAAAATATTTGTGTTTTGGCACTTTTCGTGTACATTGAGAGTAAGTACGTTAATTAAATGATTTTTTTATTTAAAAGTTACCAGACTAACAAAGTTTTAAAAATGGGGTCGTTCACAGTTGGTAACTTTAACATTTTAACAAACTAACGAGTAACAAATTAACAAGTTCGGTGTGAATACCACTAATGTCGTTTTTACTCTGGTAAAATGTTAACTTAATTAATGCTTAAACCCTATTGCGAAGAAACCAGTGCAAAAAGTTTCATCTAAGACAACTTCAAATTAAAGTATGTTCTCCCCTCTACGAGCTAAGAATATAAAACTTGCCTTTATTATAATTAACTACACTATTTATTTTAATTGATTGTCTCAAAATTTATGTTTTGCAGTAGTTCCCTTTCTGCACTAGGCGATTTAATTTTATTTAAAATTGTTTTACTTGAAATACCATTTATAAGTATAAATATCCTTAAATACTGTCAAATAGTGTTTAAATTAAAACCAAAAAAAAAGCAAGTTAACTTTAATGGCGATTTCTCTTCTGAGAAAAATGTTGCATTAATGTTACACGATCTACATTTTTGTGTTCGTTTGTACAAAAAATACAACTGTGGGAAAAATTTTCAAGTTCTTTTGTGAATATGTTGATGAAAAACATGTTGCATATTTAACCCTTACTTTTACTTAAGGTGTTCATACTGCCCTGTTCTACAACTTTGGTACTTACAACTTTGTTTGTACAACCAATGTTTTATTTTGATTGTCATAATTCATACCGCTCATAATTTTGTAAAAAAAATAGTTTTAAAACAAAATATAAAAATATTTACGCATTAAAATCAAAAAAGTCTATTTATATTATAATCGTTTTAATTTTTATAAGCCATTATTGATGTTAATATTTGTTTCCAACCCGTAATAGCATGCAGAAACCGCTAAAATAGCTTTAAAAATCGCTCATTAAGTACATTAATGATGAAAGTGTAATAGTTGTTAATAAAAGCATTAATTGTGTTCTATTGAAATTGCACAACATGTAACACTTCGATTGATTATAGGTAACATAAGAAAATGTTACATGTATATACTGTAACATATTTTTTCAGAAAAGAAATCGCCATAAGAATATATTCTAGGGCTATATCTTATGAACAATGTTGCTCTGTATTAATTTTCTTTAATATGAATATTTTATTCAGAAAAAACCAAATTAAAAAATAACACCGAAATTTTCACATCTCTTCGCATTCTTTGCCTGGTGATTACACTATGTGACAAATTTTCAACAAAGTCGTGACCAAATGATTATGACAGCTAATCTTTATGTAAAACTTTCCCCTGAATCCGAATATAATGTCAAAATTGTCAAAAGTATATAAGTTTTTGAGATATTCCAAAATAACCGTTGTTTGTGTTTTTAAAAAAGATGATGTGACTGAAATGCAAATATCTTCAACAATTTTGAACGGACTATGTATTTGTTTCTTTTTATTGAGAGGTTATAAAATGTATTAAATAACCATAGGTCGTTTGAAGAGATAAGTCATTAAATGGCAGAGTTATAGTCAGTGTTCGAAAATAAACACTAAATATCGTTCTTTAATGTTCGGTTCGGTAGATTTGTGGAAAACACAAACGCTAATAGTGTTTGTGTAGAAATTCATTAAAAAAATAACGTTTCCCTGTTTGTCATCTTTCGAACACAAAAATAATGCTGTTTTCATCATACTCAACAAATGATGAGAACATTAAATTCCGTTCGGTTTTTTTTGAAAATCCACGAACTTCAATGTGTTCGGTTCGGCTCGTTAATGTTCGTCGCTTTTTGCTGATAAAAAAAAAACCAAACATTTTTTACAAAAACAAAATACACACACGAAAAAAACATTATAGAACATTAAAATATAATGTTTTTCTACAGTATCACTACAATTGTTCTGTTTTTTAACGAAGAACCGAACATTATATAATGTTCGGAAAGAACCGAACATTATATAATGTTCGGTTCTTTCTTGAAAATAGTTACGAACGGTATTAAGGTTTGTGTATGTTTACACAAACACTAAAAAAATAGATATCGTTCTTCGGTGTGTGAGCCGAACGCTAAATAATGTACTGTTTATTTTCGAACACTGGTTATAGTGGACAAAACTTCAAACTTCATTATAAATTTTATGATTTTGTTCAATTTTGCTGTTTTCAAGTTGTTTTTTAAGCCAAAAAATAAAATTTTTTTAAGTTTTATAACTTACGACATTATCCTATTTCAATACGAACATTTTGTGCCCAATAGGATCCAGATCGGTGCAAAAATTACATAGTTAAAGAAGATTAATTGAATTAACCCACCTTTCGATTTGTATCAAAACACAAGAAATAAATGAGGCTATCAGCCGTTACAACCAGGGTTGCCGTTTGAAAATTTTTATCCGACCAAAATTGTCTGCAAAACCTACAAAAATCCTTTGAAACCGACCAAATTTTTGAAATATTTCAAAACTATTATATCGTCATAAAAATGCAAAAGGGCCTATCATAATGTTTAGTATCGATGCGACTGAGATTACAAAAACAGTTTTAAAGGATAGCGTCAATCATGCGTAGTGTGTTAACGATATTAACCAGAAAATCCCGTTGTTATAATCACAATAGCTACCTTTTTATTAAGTTTTTATCTCTCTTTCTCTTAAAATGAACATAGGCCCTTTTGCATTTTATATGACGATTGTATGTAAATGTCCTAACGTCCTACACGTAACCCCTACACTGAAAGAATTTTCTTCGCAATTCCAATGAATTTTAACATTAACCCCATGAAAAATTGCATTAAAAAGAAACCTATACAGCGCTTCATTGGATCAGTGAAACCTGTTTCATAAAATGTATTTAATGAAACATTACATTAGATCTATGAATATTATTCATTGGATGAATACTTTCAATAATTTAATTTATTTTTATTTTATTTTTTCTTATTTTATTTTTTATTTTTGTCTGTCTCGGGCGGGAATCGATCGCGGAACCTCGGTGCTGATAGACTAGCTCAATACCAGCTAGCCTATTGGGGCAGTGTAGTTTTTGGATAAAAAAAACTATGTTTTTTACTCAATTAAGAGCGTAAATATGAGATTTAATTGTCCATAACAACAATAACAACGTTGATTGAAAGTTTTTGTTTCATAACTATAATAAAATTTTTCATTGTCATAATGAACATTTAAATTTATGAAAGCATTATTGAAATATGCTGCGTTTTCATTTTATAAATTTAATGGCGTATTACATAAGATGTATGAAATAATGAAATCTTATATTTTTTCTTTAACAATTAAACATTTTTTTAAGTAAACTATAATTTTGTATTAATCTATGAACATAGTTATGTTTGTATATTGTTGTTTTATGTTTCCAATTAAAATTTTTTGTTTAACTTGGACAATCTTAAGTTTTCATATATCCAATGAAAATTTTTAACGTAATTACGAAATCCAATGAAGCGATTTTAACGAAAATACTTCATTATAACTATGAAATTCCATTTAGACAATGAAAATTTTCATTTACCGCTGGAAATTTTTTTTATAATAATGATTCATTAAATATATGAAGCATTTTTCTTTCAGTGTAGTTTTATTTAAAGTTTATTTGCTGGTAACGTTTAACTTTAACAAAATTTATATGGGCATTTCCTGGGGTTACGAACGTACGTTCGTACGCTTTTGATATATAGAAAATATAGAAAACAAAACATTTTTTCGATTCGATAGCATTTGGGTAGCTCTATGTTTAGTGCAAAAGATGGATTTCATCGAGTTTAAGTTTTCATAATAAGAGTTATAAACGTGTGGGCACGAACGTATGCAAAATAGAAGTCAACTTTATCTGACAGTAGTGAAATGTAAAAATTTGCACAATGGAATCAAAACTGATTAATTTATTTAAAAGTGTTTTAAAATATCTCTCTTGGATTTTGTTTAATTGGCTTATTTACCGGTCGCGAACGTACGATTTTTCCATATGTTTTTTTTTATTATTATCACCACGCATTTTCCCATAAATATCCTCAAATTTCCGTAACAAAAAAACTTAATACTCCTTTTACAATTGATTGTAATGGAGAGATTATGAAGAAAGAGTGTAAACATAACATATTTCTTGCATGTAAAATATGCATATAAAAATGTCTTTAGAAGTAGAAAATACAGAGAAAATATAAAATGTTCCAGTTTCCAGCCGAATTTCCTCAAGTAAAACAGCTGAGATATGCTATGAAACCAAAACAAAGACTTTTTTATAATAATAAACAATAAAAGACGATGATAATCTACATTTTATTTTTTCATCCTGGTAGACCATTCTGGGGAAATGCCCATATACATTTAAAAACGCTTATAAACTAGAATAATTCATTGATCGTATGTAATAACACATATAGACCACTAATAAAATATGAATCAAAATTTATTAACTTAAGTTTGTACAATTTAAAAAAAAGTATTAAACTTTATAAGACATAGGCTGAGCTCCAATACATCCTCATACCTTGCAGACAGCGTAAAAAATGTATCAAAGAGTTTTACAATGCATAGTAGGCTTATTGTATTCGCGTTGATAACTTGCTTTGTTTTGGAACTCATCCATACTTTCTGCAAGTTCTGCAGTTCTTATAACATTTGCTTTATAAAACTATGTTTCCAAATACAGTATCAAAGCATCCCACTACGATTCTTACAACATCTTCCTTTAAAAAGTCCATCTTGTATAAGAAACACCTAATACAGAACAGAATTCCTGAAATTTTTTTATTTATGTTATTCTTTTCGGACTATGGGAAAAAACTTTAAATATTACCACAAAGAACCTTAATATTTTTTGCATTGCGACGTAAGATTAACTGCCTGTTCAACTATTTCTGAACGAAGACTTCGTTCGCTAACTTTCATTTAAAACAAAAACAAATTATACAATATTGTCTTTGTTTTACATGTAATTTCTACGTTCGACATCGATGAATAGGCTATAAGCTTACCAACAGTTCCAGTCATGGCGTGAACCCCGTTTGTTGCCAATCCGAACAAATTTTGTATTGGAATATTGTTTGTTGATAAAAAGTTTTTTATAAGAAGAAAAATTTAAACGGCATCAGACTTGAAAAGCTCGAATAATATGAAAAACCTATCTTTTATAAAACTAACACCGTCAAAGTAACTTGCTCCTAACGCCATATCCATAGTTTCATCAACAATCAAAAAAAAATGTGTGTGTTTGGTAAAAAAGCTATGAGATTTGTAATTGTCTGCTATCCGTCTAATTTTCTAAAACCGACCAAAATTAGGTTTGGCCTACCATCCGACCAAACCAAAAATATCCGACCAAATTTGGTCGGAAAAGACCATGTTCAGCAACCCTGGTTACAACCAAGTACTTTAGTGCAAGAGTAGTGTTAACTCCTCATTATCTCATAATAAGGCTTATAGCCTTAAATATACAAAGCTATATTTTTAGCAAAAATACTATTATGGCTTGGAAACAAATATTGGCATCACTAATGGTATAGAAAAATTATAACGATTATAATATAAATAGACTTTTTTGATTTTAATGCGTAAATATTTTTATATTTTGTTTTAACACTATTTTTTTACAAAATTATGAGCGGTATGAATTATGACAATCAAAATAAAACATTGGTTGTACAAACAAAGTTGTAAGTACCAAAGTTGTAGAACAGGGCAGTATGAACACCTTAAGTAAAAGTAAGGGTTAAATATGCAACATGTTTTTCATCAACATATTCACAAAACAACTTGTAAATTTTTCCCACAGTTGTATTTTTTGTACAAACGAACACAAAAATGTAGAACATGTAAAATAAATGCAACATATTTCTCAGAAAAGAAATCGCCATAAGTGTTCTCTGATTTCCATTTTTACACACTACTGATCAAGGTATATTTATAGCAGGTAGTCTCGGAAAGCCAGCTGGTTATTTTTTATTTGCTTGTTTTGCGATACAAACTGTCAAAGTTGTATAGTAAACAAGTAAACAAGTTTTTTGTTTTTATCTTTTGTCTCTTTTCAACCCCTTTGCTGTTTGACAGATCGTATCACAAAACAACAATAAAAAGCCCTGTTGTTTGTTTTATTGTACAATTGTTGTAATCTCGCGGCTACCTGCTATAAATATACCTTGCTACTGATAAAGGTAAATTTAAAACAAGTACATGCAAGTGATCAGTTGTTAAGTTGTTTATATTCTCGATGGTATCAAAATTTGCTTACATTTTTAGTGCGCCATGGTTTTTTGTTTTGTTTATGTTTGGCTTTTTAACAGTATCCCTACAGATAATATTGGACTACGTGGTCCATTGTGGCTCAAATGGACTACTTACAACATGGTCCAATGTACTGTAGTATGGACCATGTTATAAGAAATAAACACGAAGTGCTGCCAACAACTGCATGATGTATAATTTTCTATAGTTTACAGTATTACACATTGGTAGCCCTGATGTTGTCCATTATTAATTGTTTATTTAAAAGTGAAAGTTTGTGAAATTTGTGGAAAAAAGGTAAACAAATTAAAAATACCAAGTAAATATATCTAAGGGCACTGCTACACGTTCAATATATATCGTGATATTTGGATCGCGATCCATTTTAAAATATTGATGGATCACGAGCGTATGCTACATGTTCAATATTTATCGCATCAGTATTTATGTTATTTTTGTGCTGTGGTGGTCGTCGCGATAAACCCAAAAGAAAAAGTGGAAAGAAACATTTGGAGCAAAAAGTGGTTGCAGGATCGGAAAAAATACACAAATTTTGTCAGTTGTTTTACTTTTCATTTGTTTAATTTTTTCCACTGCGTAGGTATTTTATTTCTTTTATTTTGGCACTTTTTACTGACGTACATATGTATCATGTCAATTATTTTACTTTTTATTTGTTTAATTTTTTCCACTGCGTATTTTATTTCTTTTATTTTGACACTTTTTACTGACGTATTAATTTTTATTAATATTATTTAATATCATGAAAATGCTACACGTTCAATATTTATCACGCGATCCACGATCCGCGATCTGGATTTCTGGATTTCATATTTTAGGCCATTCTGCGATATGGATCGCGATCCATCAATATTGCATGCTACACGTTCAATAAATATCGTGATACTAGAAATATCACGATATTTATTGAACGTGTAGCAGTGCCCTAATAATAACAATAATAGACTACAGTACACATCATAAAAGGCGATTAGTAAAAAATTAAAAAGAAAAATGCTTCAACTACTCCATACTGTAGTAACATGGAGTACTTTTAAAACTAACCCACTTTAGTACTCCTTGGAGTAGTTTAGGGACTACTTCGGTGGGTTATATGGTCCCCTCCTAGGACATCGTAATGTTAAATGGACCACCTTTTACCCATATATTTGGAGTAGTTTTGGAGTACTCCTACTCCTTTATGGACTACTCTTTACATGCATGTATGGACTAGTCTCGTTATCTGCAGGGATCAAGAGTTTTACACAAACAAAATGAATGTTGTTTTTTTTATTGTTGATGTGTTGTAGATTTGCATGTACTTGTTATAAATATACTTTGCTACTGCCTTTTTCCTAAGCACGGCAGTATATCGTTATCTAAAACGCAAAAGGCCTACCCTAACCAAAAATTAATTATTAAAATTTTCATTGATTCTGAATCAAAGTACGGAGATTGCTCGAATTAAACTCGCAAGTCGAGCTGAAAAGAATTGTTCGCGAGATTTATTTTTGTGTGTAGATTTTTTAAGCTTAAAATGTTTTTTTTATTTTAAATGAAAGCCAAACGAGTTAGTTTTGCGCTCGTTACCGAAAAACAGGCAGTAGGGCTCAGTAACAACACAATAAAAGAAATAAACAATTAATTTTAGTGCCATTTAGTAGAGAAAAGTTTTCAGTTTAACAATAAATTTTTGAGATTTTCAACTACCTGTTTCTATAAAAATAATTTTATTAGGTGGTAGCTCTTAATTCATTTGTTGTAACATGCCTGCAAAAAACTAAATATTTTCGAGCCCTAAACTGAAAATAAACAGGGGGCTATTCTCTATTGCGATGCAAAAGCTAAATGCCAACTTGGTACTCTCTATCATTTTCGCAAAATTTTTTGGAAATGAAGCAATAATTGCAATAAAAATTAAAGATGGCGCTGATTGACAGTAATTAAATGCTAAAATATGTAAAAATATTTGAAATTGGAATATTAAAATAAAATAAATAGTGATGATTTGCGTAAAGAAAAAAATTAAAAGATACGAAAGACAAATGCGCAAACGCATTTAAGAGTACCAATCGCTAGATTTGCTACCATTTTCTTTCGCATCGCATTAGAGAGTAGCCCCCCAGAATATAAAATGTTAAATATTTATTAGCTAAATAACAACAAAATCTGGAATATCTATTCACATGGCGAAACAAAAAATTCATCGAATCCGTTTTAATTTTTTTTTTTTTAGCTCGCCCGAAATTAGGCTTTTTTGCTAATACAAATTATCATTACTTGTAAAAGATTAGGAATGCAATTTCCTTTAAGTCATAGGTACGAATACAATTTTTTTTATATTTGAAACTTTTTCGGAGTTTTTCAGAAATTAGTGGCAAAATTAGCACTACTTTTTGTTTTCGAAAATTCACAAATAAAAATAATAAGAACATTTTTTATCATTAATCAGAAAGCCAAGTTTACAAAGAATAAAATAAGGCATACACTTATTGACAAATGTTGTTTTTATTCACTATTAAAGGCAGGTTTTATGAGAAAATATGTTGCCAATCATAAACACTTCTAATCAGTGTTTAAAAGCTTTTTATTTTTGCTTTTGCCACTGCCATTGAAATTGTTAATTTTGTTTTTCGTTTGTGCAAATTCTTATTTTGTATATTTTAATTTTTTGAAAATTGCTTTTTTACCAGCTAGCGACAAGAAGTGCTAGCCACCTAAAAAGCAAAAGATCAAAATGATGCTTTCGCCTTTACCCTTTCCTTTTCCTTAAAGAAGTGCTAGTCGAGGGATTGGGCATTTAATCGAGGGATTGGGCATTAGGTTCTCTTTTAGGTTGCCAGGTGGCAGTAGTGTGCAAACTGGCTGAGTTACTATCGTATATCGAGAGATATACTTATGTATATTTACGGACAGCAAGGCTGCCATTGCAGCTCTGGCTGGTGTCTCGGAACATTTTAACATTTTTCATTAACGCTGACATGGGTACCAGCGAACAATGGATGCCTGGGTAACCAAACTGCGGACAGTCCGGTCAAACAGGGCTGTCTCTTGGACGATATATTCGTCGACGGCCTTATCGGCATTTCGATGGCCTGCTACAAGACTCTCATCAAACGAGAGTCGTACAGAAAGGTTCAGGGGAGATGGCAGGGGGATCATATCTGCCTGATGGCCAAGATTTTATGGCCTGGCTGCGACGCGGCGACAACGCGAGTGCTAGTTAGTATCGGCAGGGACCAGATAAGGGCAGTGATATCGGCCATAACGGGTCACTGGGTGATAGGGACACATGCTATGAGAATGGGTCTTGATTATAATGACTGCTGTAGGAGTTGTCATGATGAGAAGGAGGAGGAGACGGTGTATGACTTTCTCTGCCAGTGCCCCGTTGTGGCGGGCATTAGGTTTAGGCATTTTGGGAGACCGAAATTTCCATGTCTGGACGATATATCTAATGTGTGACTTAAATTGATCTCTTTGTTTTGCAGGGAGTCGAGATGGTTCTAGGCTGCAGTGACCTCTGGGGAATAGTCTGGTGAATACTGGCTGACTCTTGTTACTGGCTAGGCGTATCACAAAGGGGCCGCTATATGGAGCCAAGTGAGCCGTCGTAGTGACGGCTGCCCATTGAACCTAACCTAAGAATGCACAGAGAACAAAAAAAGCCGCACTTATAAGTGTTGAAAACAGACTAACTGTCTACAAAGGATTGGTAGTTTTTACAAGAAAAATAAGTTATAAACAATTAAAGGTGATTTATCTATTTATAAATTAAATAGTTTTTGTTTCTCCTGTAAAATTTTCAAAATGTTAGATAGGGCCTTTTGGGTTTTAGGTGACGATATGTACTCTATCTATTTTGTAAATTTAACTCAATTTTTAATTGTCAAGAGAAAACAAGCTTTTTCTTTTCAATGTTAATAAGCTTTTTGGCGATTTCTATCTAGCAAGACTGGGGTCGATTGTAATTTTTTAATAATCTGTTATAAAAAAAAAATTAGACATAAATTTTTTTTATTTTTAGTAACTAATGGTGTTTTCTTTTCTACAAAAAAGTGTGACCATTAAACTTGTTGTTTAGAAATTTACCCTTCATTTATAAACCTGGTTAATTTTTCATAACTAAGGCCGTTACATACTTCAAATTGCATTTTTTAAATAAGATGCCACATTTTTTGTAGAAAAGAAAACACCATTAATTTTAATAAATTTTTTTTACAAATGTACTATAAATAGTAACGGCCTAAGTTATGAAAAATTAACCAGGTTTATAAATGAGGGGTAAATTTCTAAACAACATGTTTGAATTTTCACTTTTGATTATTTTTAAATTTTTATTACATTTTTAATTACAGGTTGTTGTATGAAATTAATTCAAGAGCTTGGATCCCAGCTAGCATAGGCTGTTTGTTAGACGATTGTGTTTAATATACAACTCCCAAAAGAGTCTTCTGATGATTATCTGACGAGTAACAAAAACAAAAACATCTAAATTTTTTACTTTTTTATAAATTTTTTGACACGCTCGTCTTTTAATTTTGGAATGAACCTTTTGTGACTCTCTGTAAGAGTCATATAACAATTACTATATAAGATTGTTTTTGAAATATAAAAATTCTATTGTCAATACAATTTCAATAAAACAAACCGGCATAAGGATCAGTAAAAAAGGATTTTTCCGATGGATGGTGTTGATCTCGCGACAGGCGAAGGTTTGTTTTATATAAATTGTATGAAAATTAGAAGTTTTAACATGAAAAACACGTTTGATGCCCCTTTTTAGGTAGCTCAGTTATACGGCTGAGCATTTCACGAGTTGTAAAATAATCCCTACATGAGTCTCATACGACTCTTGGCATGCTTTTTAAAAGACTCGTTAGATAATCTCTACATACATCACAAACGATTCACTTTACGATTAATATAAGCGTCTTAGAAGAATCTCACAGGCGAATCAGCACGTGTAACAGTTTCTCCCGTGCTAGGAATCGTCTACGATTAAAAAATGAGCTCGTCGACGATCAAAAACACTCTTCATGAGATTCCCAGTAGACTCCTAGACGATTGAAAATGCTAGCTGGGATTTGTTTGTTACATTTGTGTGTATGTGTTTTAGTTTTTTTTTTTATCATCGCAATTCAAAACAAAGCACGCGATTTCTTATTCATTATCAGGGGTAAGTGTAACACAATCGCACAAACATGTGAATTAACATTTGTTTATTTTATTGCACTTTTTATTGAAACGAAAATAGCACACAATTTTTAAAATAGTTTTACATAATTCTGTTTATTTAAAAAGAAGGATGTTAAATTTCATTCATAATGTTAAAAATATGCTAAACGGTTAACAGTTTGTAACACTTGAAAGAAGTGGGTTAAAATTTAAACATTCTCTTATTCTGCAAAAATTCTGTTACTCATTTCCTTTGAAGAGAATTAACACAGGACTCTTAAAAGCTCTTAAAAAGTGTGTTAATGTTAAAATAGGTTGAAAATATTAAGGCCATTCAAAAAGTATTTTATTTTTCCATATTGGTTGAATTTGCTATAACTTTATTTGTGTTATAAAAATGTTATTTTATTTTTATATCCACACTTCAAAAGTGGAGAGGATGGTACAATGCGTTTGTGCTGATGTTTGTTACACCTTCAAACATGGGTCATTTTAGTATAAAATTAAGCGAAAAAAAATACATACATATAAGTATTGAAATGTGAGAATTTTGTTTAAGTTTTCTTTTGAAAGTTAGTTATTTTATTGTTTTATATTATTATTAAATATGAAGCAAACAGTTTGCAAAGAAACAGGGGAAGGGGAACAAAAAAATCGAAAGAAACAAAATTGTATTCATATTCCATTGACTCAAATGTAATTGTGTACAATTGTTAAAACAAATGTAGCAATCTTTAATTATACCCTTCACCTCAGGTGGAAAAGGGTATATATAAGTTTGTCATTCCGTTTGTAATTTCTGCAATATTGATCTAAGACCCTATAAAGTATATACATATATTCTGGGTCCTTATGAGGAGAGAACTTGATTTAACCATGTCCGTCCATCCGTCCGTCCGTCTAACCGTCTGTCCGTCTTACTTTTGATATGTGTTTTCCGGAGACTCCATACATGATAGCGGATAGGTTGTTTTACATTTATGTCACGCATAGTCCACCATTTCGTGCTATTGAAATTCAGCAAGATCGGTCCACAAATGGCTGAGATATGATCAAAAAACCACGACTGCCTCTAATTTTTTCCAAAAATCCCTTGTTATTGTTGTATTTTATTGCTTTTTTCTGTATATCTGGAAAACGGCAAGAGCCAAAGTTTCCAAATTGATTACACACATTTAGGTTGTCAATACAAAATAATGGCGGGATTGGAGAAGTGTAAAAAATTAAAAAGAAAAATGCTTCAACTACTCCATACTGTAGTAACATGGAGTACTTTTAAAACTAACCCACTTTAGTACTCCTTGGAGTAGTTTAGGGACTACTTCGGTGGGTTATATGGTCCCCTCCTAGGACATCGTAATGTTAAATGGACCACCTTTTACCCATATATTTGGAGTAGTTTTGGAGTACTCCTACTCCTTTATGGACTACTCTTTACATGCATGTATGGACTAGTCTCGTTATCTGCAGGGATCAAGAGTTTTACACAAACAAAATGAATGTTGTTTTTTTTATTGTTGATGTGTTGTAGATTTGCATGTACTTGTTATAAATATACTTTGCTACTGCCTTTTTCCTAAGCACGGCAGTATATCGTTATCTAAAACGCAAAAGGCCTACCCTAACCAAAAATTAATTATTAAAATTTTCATTGATTCTGAATCAAAGTACGGAGATTGCTCGAATTAAACTCGCAAGTCGAGCTGAAAAGAATTGTTCGCGAGATTTATTTTTGTGTGTAGATTTTTTAAGCTTAAAATGTTTTTTTTATTTTAAATGAAAGCCAAACGAGTTAGTTTTGCGCTCGTTACCGAAAAACAGGCAGTAGGGCTCAGTAACAACACAATAAAAGAAATAAACAATTAATTTTAGTGCCATTTAGTAGAGAAAAGTTTTCAGTTTAACAATAAATTTTTGAGATTTTCAACTACCTGTTTCTATAAAAATAATTTTATTAGGTGGTAGCTCTTAATTCATTTGTTGTAACATGCCTGCAAAAAACTAAATATTTTCGAGCCCTAAACTGAAAATAAACAGGGGGCTATTCTCTATTGCGATGCAAAAGCTAAATGCCAACTGGTACTCTCTATCATTTTCGCAAAATTTTTTGGAAATGAAGCAATAATTGCAATAAAAATTAAAGATGGCGCTGATTGACAGTAATTAAATGCTAAAATATGTAAAAATATTTGAAATTGGAATATTAAAATAAAATAAATAGTGATGATTTGCGTAAAGAAAAAAATTAAAAGATACGAAAGACAAATGCGCAAACGCATTTAAGAGTACCAATCGCTAGATTTGCTACCATTTTCTTTCGCATCGCATTAGAGAGTAGCCCCCCAGAATATAAAATGTTAAATATTTATTAGCTAAATAACAACAAAATCTGGAATATCTATTCACATGGCGAAACAAAAAATTCATCGAATCCGTTTTAATTTTTTTTTTTTAGCTCGCCCGAAATTAGGCTTTTTTGCTAATACAAATTATCATTACTTGTAAAAGATTAGGAATGCAATTTCCTTTAAGTCATAGGTACGAATACAATTTTTTTTATATTTGAAACTTTTTCGGAGTTTTTCAGAAATTAGTGGCAAAATTAGCACTACTTTTTGTTTTCGAAAATTCACAAATAAAAATAATAAGAACATTTTTTATCATTAATCAGAAAGCCAAGTTTACAAAGAATAAAATAAGGCATACACTTATTGACAAATGTTGTTTTTATTCACTATTAAAGGCAGGTTTTATGAGAAAATATGTTGCCAATCATAAACACTTCTAATCAGTGTTTAAAAGCTTTTTATTTTTGCTTTTGCCACTGCCATTGAAATTGTTAATTTTGTTTTTCGTTTGTGCAAATTCTTATTTTGTATATTTTAATTTTTTGAAAATTGCTTTTTTACCAGCTAGCGACAAGAAGTGCTAGCCACCTAAAAAGCAAAAGATCAAAATGATGCTTTCGCCTTTACCCTTTCCTTTTCCTTAAAGAAGTGCTAGTCGAGGGATTGGGCATTTAATCGAGGGATTGGGCATTAGGTTCTCTTTTAGGTTGCCAGGTGGCAGTAGTGTGCAAACTGGCTGAGTTACTATCGTATATCGAGAGATATACTTATGTATATTTACGGACAGCAAGGCTGCCATTGCAGCTCTGGCTGGTGTCTCGGAACATTTTAACATTTTTCATTAACGCTGACATGGGTACCAGCGAACAATGGATGCCTGGGTAACCAAACTGCGGACAGTCCGGTCAAACAGGGCTGTCTCTTGGACGATATATTCGTCGACGGCCTTATCGGCATTTCGATGGCCTGCTACAAGACTCTCATCAAACGAGAGTCGTACAGAAAGGTTCAGGGGAGATGGCAGGGGGATCATATCTGCCTGATGGCCAAGATTTTATGGCCTGGCTGCGACGCGGCGACAACGCGAGTGCTAGTTAGTATCGGCAGGGACCAGATAAGGGCAGTGATATCGGTCATAACGGGTCACTGGGTGATAGGGACACATGCTATGAGAATGGGTCTTGATTATAATGACTGCTGTAGGAGTTGTCATGATGAGAAGGAGGAGGAGACGGTGTATGACTTTCTCTGCCAGTGCCCCGTTGTGGCGGGCATTAGGTTTAGGCATTTTGGGAGACCGAAATTTCCATGTCTGGACGATATATCTAATGTGTGACTTAAATTGATCTCTTTGTTTTGCAGGGAGTCGAGATGGTTCTAGGCTGCAGTGACCTCTGGGGAATAGTCTGGTGAATACTGGCTGACTCTTGTTACTGGCTAGGCGTATCACAAAGGGGCCGCTATATGGAGCCAAGTGAGCCGTCGTAGTGACGGCTGCCCATTGAACCTAACCTAAGAATGCACAGAGAACAAAAAAAGCCGCACTTATAAGTGTTGAAAACAGACTAACTGTCTACAAAGGATTGGTAGTTTTTACAAGAAAAATAAGTTATAAACAATTAAAGGTGATTTATCTATTTATAAATTAAATAGTTTTTGTTTCTCCTGTAAAATTTTCAAAATGTTAGATAGGGCCTTTTGGGTTTTAGGTGACGATATGTACTCTATCTATTTTGTAAATTTAACTCAATTTTTAATTGTCAAGAGAAAACAAGCTTTTTCTTTTCAATGTTAATAAGCTTTTTGGCGATTTCTATCTAGCAAGACTGGGGTCGATTGTAATTTTTTAATAATCTGTTATAAAAAAAAAATTAGACATAAATTTTTTTTATTTTTAGTAACTAATGGTGTTTTCTTTTCTACAAAAAAGTGTGACCATTAAACTTGTTGTTTAGAAATTTACCCTTCATTTATAAACCTGGTTAATTTTTCATAACTAAGGCCGTTACATACTTCAAATTGCATTTTTTAAATAAGATGCCACATTTTTTGTAGAAAAGAAAACACCATTAATTTTAATAAATTTTTTTTACAAATGTACTATAAATAGTAACGGCCTAAGTTATGAAAAATTAACCAGGTTTATAAATGAGGGGTAAATTTCTAAACAACATGTTTGAATTTTCACTTTTGATTATTTTTAAATTTTTATTACATTTTTAATTACAGGTTGTTGTATGAAATTAATTCAAGAGCTTGGATCCCAGCTAGCATAGGCTGTTTGTTAGACGATTGTGTTTAATATACAACTCCCAAAAGAGTCTTCTGATGATTATCTGACGAGTAACAAAAACAAAAACATCTAAATTTTTTACTTTTTTATAAATTTTTTGACACGCTCGTCTTTTAATTTTGGAATGAACCTTTTGTGACTCTCTGTAAGAGTCATATAACAATTACTATATAAGATTGTTTTTGAAATATAAAAATTCTATTGTCAATACAATTTCAATAAAACAAACCGGCATAAGGATCAGTAAAAAAGGATTTTTCCGATGGATGGTGTTGATCTCGCGACAGGCGAAGGTTTGTTTTATATAAATTGTATGAAAATTAGAAGTTTTAACATGAAAAACACGTTTGATGCCCCTTTTTAGGTAGCTCAGTTATACGGCTGAGCATTTCACGAGTTGTAAAATAATCCCTACATGAGTCTCATACGACTCTTGGCATGCTTTTTAAAAGACTCGTTAGATAATCTCTACATACATCACAAACGATTCACTTTACGATTAATATAAGCGTCTTAGAAGAATCTCACAGGCGAATCAGCACGTGTAACAGTTTCTCCCGTGCTAGGAATCGTCTACGATTAAAAAATGAGCTCGTCGACGATCAAAAACACTCTTCATGAGATTCCCAGTAGACTCCTAGACGATTGAAAATGCTAGCTGGGATTTGTTTGTTACATTTGTGTGTATGTGTTTTAGTTTTTTTTTTTATCATCGCAATTCAAAACAAAGCACGCGATTTCTTATTCATTATCAGGGGTAAGTGTAACACAATCGCACAAACATGTGAATTAACATTTGTTTATTTTATTGCACTTTTTATTGAAACGAAAATAGCACACAATTTTTAAAATAGTTTTACATAATTCTGTTTATTTAAAAAGAAGGATGTTAAATTTCATTCATAATGTTAAAAATATGCTAAACGGTTAACAGTTTGTAACACTTGAAAGAAGTGGGTTAAAATTTAAACATTCTCTTATTCTGCAAAAATTCTGTTACTCATTTCCTTTGAAGAGAATTAACACAGGACTCTTAAAAGCTCTTAAAAAGTGTGTTAATGTTAAAATAGGTTGAAAATATTAAGGCCATTCAAAAAGTATTTTATTTTTCCATATTGGTTGAATTTGCTATAACTTTATTTGTGTTATAAAAATGTTATTTTATTTTTATATCCACACTTCAAAAGTGGAGAGGATGGTACAATGCGTTTGTGCTGATGTTTGTTACACCTTCAAACATGGGTCATTTTAGTATAAAATTAAGCGAAAAAAAATACATACATATAAGTATTGAAATGTGAGAATTTTGTTTAAGTTTTCTTTTGAAAGTTAGTTATTTTATTGTTTTATATTATTATTAAATATGAAGCAAACAGTTTGCAAAGAAACAGGGGAAGGGGAACAAAAAAATCGAAAGAAACAAAATTGTATTCATATTCCATTGACTCAAATGTAATTGTGTACAATTGTTAAAACAAATGTAGCAATCTTTAATTATACCCTTCACCTCAGGTGGAAAAGGGTATATATAAGTTTGTCATTCCGTTTGTAATTTCTGCAATATTGATCTAAGACCCTATAAAGTATATACATATATTCTGGGTCCTTATGAGGAGAGAACTTGATTTAACCATGTCCGTCCATCCGTCCGTCCGTCTAACCGTCTGTCCGTCTTACTTTTGATATGTGTTTTCCGGAGACTCCATACATGATAGCGGATAGGTTGTTTTACATTTATGTCACGCATAGTCCACCATTTCGTGCTATTGAAATTCAGCAAGATCGGTCCACAAATGGCTGAGATATGATCAAAAAACCACGACTGCCTCTAATTTTTTCCAAAAATCCCTTGTTATTGTTGTATTTTATTGCTTTTTTCTGTATATCTGGAAAACGGCAAGAGCCAAAGTTTCCAAATTGATTACACACATTTAGGTTGTCAATACAAAATAATGGCGGGATTGGAGAAGTGGGCGTGGTACCTCCTGTACAAAAAAAAATCAAAAATTGTATAAAACCCTAAATTTTAGGGCTGATATATGTCGTATTGATATGACTTATTTACCAAAATATCGGAAATTTTAAGTTGAACATATTTTATAAAAATTTCGAGAAAATCGGTTCAGATACAAAAAAATTATGACCAAAATTAAATTTTTTTTTTTTTAATACCCACTTTCGGGAACCATAGGTCTCCTCGAGTCCAAGCTTTATAGCTCAAGTAAATGGTAAATTTCTTCTTAAACACGTCGGTATATAAATCTGTCAAATCGGTTAAAAAATGGCTGAGTTATAATCAAAATACTGAAATCCCAAAAATTACTCTTTTTATACCCTTCACCTCAGGTGGAAAAGGGTATATATAAGTTTGTAATTTCTGCAATATTGATCTAAGACCCTATAAAGTATATATATTCTGGGTCCTTATAACGAGAGAACTTGATTTAAACATGTGATGTCCCCCCTCCCCTTTCAATTGTTTACATATACTAGCATAACGCCCAATATGATTTTCGTTATCACCCTTCTTTATTATTTCATCTATTTAACGAAAATATTTTTACAAATAGAAACTAGGAATTTTTGTGTTTTTTTGCTACTTAAAAACTCGCCAAAAAAAGATAAAAGAAAACAAACAAACACACATACATGGCATAAACTATTTTGGTGAATATATTTCAACATTTTTCATTTTTCGAATTTATTCTATGAGCTAAAATTTCAGTTATGTATTTTATAAAGCTTTTTTGTAATAGTTCTATTCCTACAATTTTTCAGAAATTACTTTATACACTACCAGACTATTATATTGTATTTTCTATTTACATTTTACCTTAGCCTTCCGTTGGAAAGCAATGAGGTATATTGAATGTACCGAAAAATTTACAATTATTAGACACCAGCAGAATGTAATGCATTTTCTGGCCCGCTACGGCCGTCGTCAGCATTCTTTGTGTCTCACTGGATAGTGTTACTTTATAAATTGAATGTATTTAACTCAACTATTTTTAACAAATAGAAACTGGGAATTATTTCCTTCCGAAGGTAACTTTATATTATATTCAACATTTTTCATTTTTCGAATTTATTCTATGAGCTAAATTTCAGTTATGTATTTTATAAAGCTTTTTTGTAATAGTTCTATTCCTACAATTTTTCAGAAATTACTTTATACACTACCAGACTATTATATTGTATTTTCTATTTACATTTTACCTTAGCCTTCCGTTGGAAAGCAATGAGGTATATTGAATGTACAGAAAAATTTACAATTATTAGACACCAGCAGAATTCACATCTGAAAAACCAGGCCCTAGTCATCTTAACTATGATCAAGCTCTTATTACATCAAAATCAAATGATTTGATTATCACTTCAAATTGACATGATCAAAACTTAATCATATCTTTCATCACATCTTAACATACCTCAAACTGATTTTGATGTACTATTGACCATTTCAGGTGTTCTACCGCTAAATAAGTTTTCCATAAATTATCCATCAATGCTCACTTTGTCATCAGTAATAATCTTTTAATTTTAATTCTTTTAAAAATCTTTGCTTACGTGCCTTTTGTATACCTGTATATTTATCATATTTTTAGGCAGTTTTAACATATTTTCATATAAAACATCAAAGTTAGCTGCACACATAAAAAAATATGGTGTCTACTTTTTCACATAAATATACAATTTAAGCTGTTA
This sequence comes from Pollenia angustigena, assembly GCA_930367215.1. Lineage (NCBI taxonomy): Eukaryota > Metazoa > Arthropoda > Insecta > Diptera > Polleniidae > Pollenia > Pollenia angustigena. The sequence continues at coordinate 277,682,598 of OV884056.1, forward strand.
ATAGAAACAAAAATCGCAAACAAGTCAAGTTCAATTATTTTGTTTGCATTTACCTACATTCTTGCAAATGGTATGTGGTAACAGCAACTTTACCACGATTATATGAAAGGAATAGCAAATCCTAGGCCTGGAACAGAATAAAGTAGTTGTACACTCAAAATATTATGTAGGTAAAATCAACGTAAAATGAAATATAAAACAAATGAAGATTCATTTAAAACCCGGTCAACTCATTTTTCATTTAAATCAAACTAAAAATCCATTTATTTTTAAATGTTAAAAAATAACTCACTAATTACAGTAGAAATTACTGATTTTAACTTTTATTCCGAAAATTTAACTATCAAAAAAACAAACTACAATTTCCGTAAAATTAACGGATTTTAACTTTTGTTTCGAAAATTTAACTATCAAAAAAACAAACTACAATTTCCGTTAAGATAAAGGATTTTAACTTTGTTTCGAAAAATTAAATATCAAAAAAACAAAATACAATTTCCGTAAAAATAACGGATTTTAACTTTGTTTCGAAAAATTAACTATCAAAAAAACAAACTACAATTTCCGTAAAAATTACGGATTTTAACTTTTGTTTCTAATTTTTAACTATAAAGAAAACAAGTTTTTTTTAAAGAAAATATGTTTTTATTTTTATAGCTAAAAGTATATTTACAAAAGGAACTTATAAGATACGCTTAAAAAATAAGTAAAAATGATTAGCTGAAGCGTGAAACAAGCTTGAAATCGAAAACAATAAAAATAATTCAGATTTAATAATATTTACATATTTATTGCATATGTGGGATGTAAGTTTAAAAAAAAAGGAAAGTTTATCTAAAATTAACTTATTATATGTTAATATGTTATGCTATATGTATGCATAAGTACTTAAGGTTAATGTCATTTAAATAAATACATAAATAATAAATTATAAGCAGTTTTAACTAGCATATTCATGTACATATGTATGTAGATATGTGTTAAAATCTTAAATTTAAAAATTATTTGTTATGTTCAAAAAACGATGTTATATTTTTCAAGGAGTTCCCTATGAAATCGCCTTCTAAATGTATATCAAATAAAGTTTTCTGCACAAATAACCAAAAGATTGTGCATTTGCTGCTGTAGCTCAAGTTGAATATTTGATGTATTTTAAAACATTGTGCCAATGCTGCAGCTACAGTACCAACTTTATAAATTATTTGGTCAGTCACAACAAAAATTTCTTTAATATTAAATACATCATTTTTTATAAGAATAAATGGAGAGGTGCCAGCGTACAAATCAATTTGGATATCAGTTTTAACAAATTTAATAGAAGATAATTGTGATTCTGCAATGGTAGCTCTCCCCTTTTCTTTGGGCATTCGTTCAGGCTTTAAAATTCCATGCATCACGCAAATAAAAACTGCATCTTTAGAATCTACAAATTTAAGAATATAAAGAAATTCGCACTTTAATGGTTATTATGTTAATACTATTTAAGTTATTTATGTTTTTCTTACTTTGATCCAATGTAACCCATTTTTCTTTTGCTTCCATCCACAATATCTTTAATTTAGCGTCTTTTAAATTATTATCCATAAAAGATGCCAGTACAGAGTTTAATTTTGTCCAATTTGAAAAAAATGTGTGCTCTTTTCCGGGGTACATCCCTTCAAAGTCAATTGATATCTTAAAATATATAAAGTGTTTTATGGCTCATACATTATTTTCTCTTATCAATATACACAAAGTTTTGTCGTATAAAAAATAAATCCAAATATTTTGATGTTCTGTTATGCGAATTCGCATTATTTTTTGTGGACTCAATCCAAATATAAAAGCTTGTTATAAAGTCAATTTGACTCCGCATTTCTATACAAATTGCAAGCGACAAGACTAAAAAAGGTAGATAGTGGTTCACACTATCATTAAAAAAAATACAATCCGCAAAATTCGAGATAAAAATTACCATTTCGCGAAGGAAACACACAACTTTCCTAAGCAGTCATTGTTTTTCTTTCGGATTACAGAACAGCAAATCTTCGATTAAAGAAAAATATTATTATTTATATAACGCTTTATTATTATTAGAAGATAGGAAAATATGTTTTGTGAAGATAAAAATAAATATACCAGTTCTGATCCAAAATTCTGTTTGTAAGCTGGCCAGCTGCTTATAATATTAGCGATATTGGTGTCTTTACATTCTAAGAGCTCTTTTAAGCGGTACTCAATACATTGTTTCCAGCGTTGACAAGTGTCTTCTTTATCAGCATAATTGTACATTAGAAATGATTTCATCTTGGAAGCATCTTTTTCTTAATTTGTAAATACATATATAAAAAAAAAGAAGGAAGCAAATCTAAATATGAATATACATATGTATGTATATGTATGCATGTTTCATAAATACCATTCTCAAGGAAAGAAATTCTTTTTTCCATGTATTTTTGGGACTTGCTTTTATTTGATAATGGTTTTGATTTAAGGATATTTTGATACCTGAAAAATAACTTGCCTTTTGCTCTTTGGTGCTTCTTTTTTTCAAAGTATATTTCATGACATTCGGAGGGGAAAAATGTGACAATTTGCAATGCAAGATTTTGCAAATAGGCTGAATCCAACTTCACATTTTTGAAAACATAGAATTCAATAATGGCCCTTGTTAATTTGTTCTGCTCTGAAGTACCCAAGCTGCCGTGTTTATCATAGTATGTTTTTAGTTCAGTGTAAATTGGGTTGTTTTCGAAAACATGGTTCAACGTCTTAAAATTAAAAAAAATAATACATACATATACATATGGCCACAAGCTATGTAAATTTTTCAAAAGCATACATAATTGTCAAACACAGGTTCCTGACTTGTGTTGTTTAAAAGAGAAGCGGTGTTGTCGTCATGGCGTTTGTTTGTTAAGTCTTGGGAATTTTTCCAAGAGCAAAAATTTTTGATAAATTCCACTTCTCGTCCCAGTTCCCTTACATGATTAAAACTCCCAATTTCAAATAATTTTTCTAAGTGGTATCTATCAAATAACTCGAATTGATTGAATGTAATTTTCTGCTCTATAAACATATGTATGTAAATGTAAATATATTTAAAAAGTTAATATTCAAAACATCAAAATTTGGTAATATACCTTCAATAACTGGAACAACATATGAGAAGTTATTACAATCAATGGTTTGTATGATCGATAATAACCTATTTTCAGGCTCTTCGGATTGGTTATTGCGGGGCGTTTGACTTCCATTTTCAAGAATATTGGCTACAGTTGTTTTGTTTTTTTCGGTTAATTCATTTAAATTTTCCATTGAGTATAAGTTTGATGCCTGATTCATAAATCACCAGAAAATGATTTTATTCTAACAGCTTTTTGACCGTCTTTTAATGAAGTAATGTTAAATGGAAATCCAACTAAGTCGTTTATCGGTTCTATAAATATTGAATATTTTTCAAAAGGTTGAACCAAATAGCTAACAATGTGAGGTTTAAAATTAAGATGAAATTGTCTTTCATAAATCAAAAATATTTTGGAATTTGTTATGCTTAAAATGATTTCTTTTATTTCAAATACCTCTGCTTGCCCATCACTATTTAATTTGGCAACATGGTAACCTGACTTATAAATGGTCCCATTATAAGATATGCAATTAAGTGTAATAAAATCGGTATTTCTCAACAGCCCATAGGTTGTTATTATAAAATCAAATTTAGAGGTTATTACATTATTGTTGTTATATATGACCTCTTTACAAGTACTTTCTTTAAACAACATTTTATAAGCAAATTTAAATTGAAACTTTAGTGAAGTTGACAAATAAAGCATGTGCGGCTGTTTGTTGCATTGGCATAGTTCTTAATTTCTTTGTGCTTTGCTTCAAACATGAAGTTAGAAAAATGTCGCAACGGACCTGATGATTCAATAATATTTGGATAATGCGTCAAAAAATGATATTTCGGTTTAAGAGTATCTCCAAAAATGTCAATAAAAAGTTTGTTGTGCTCTTTTATTGCATTTTTTAGCAAGCTTATTGTTTTACTATTATGCGAAACTAATAAAACAAGATCTAGTATTTGTACAACAATACAAATGAACTTCCATATTTCACTGTCATTATCTATTAGATCATAAAACATAAGTGGAAAAAAGTGAATAAATGTCCAGCATTCTCTTGCTGACATATTGAGATTATTATTTTTTAATCTGTTAATAGAAATATCACCAGAAACATTACCTATCTCAATTGACACATAATTAAAATTTTTCTTTCTTAAATTTAACGTTGTCAATGAGAACTTCTGATATTCATTGTTACTATTATTTTTATATTTTTCGATTAAAAATAAAGAAGATTTACAAATATCATAAACAAATACACCCTCAAAGAGGTCGTGCATTATATCAACAACCTGGTTGTCAGTAAAATGAAACGAAGGAATTTTGTTAAATATGGTTTCACATTTTAAACCAGTGTTTTGGGAATCTGCTTTGGCAATATCAACGTCATAATTTTGTTTATTTCTTAATAATTCCGTAATTTCTTCGCAAGAATGTTCAGCCTGATCTTTTCTAATTTTACATAAACGACAATAATAATGCGCGTTGAAACTTTTATTACATTCCAAAATTGAATTTAGTGCTAAATTATCTCCCAACAATAGTCCCAATACAAATTTTACATTGACTATTTCTTTATCAATTTCAAAATTTATACCGTTGACTTCTAAATTAATAAGTATCTCAACAATTTCATGGAGACAAGTATAATTTCCTAGTTCCTTTAAATCTCTACTCTCTATCAATGCAGCGATCAAAATGTTTTCAGTTTTATAACAATTTGGAACAGTAGGAAATGCTATATAAAAGGCACAAATTGACGATGTGTGGGATCCAAGTGAGCTATTAATTTGAAGATCATCATTATATAGAAAGTATGGAATAATCTTTTGATTCTTCGGAAACTTACTTAATTTCTCTCGCCATAAACTACCCTGTACAAAATTTTCCAACTTGTTCTCGTGAAGTAACTGGTCTATATAATTCAGCGAGCTTCCAATCAAACCCTCCTTTTTAAAGAACTGTTGAAAATAAAAATCTAGCGGAAAAACTATACCATTTTTTATAGAATTTTTCAGACGTATTTCACCGCTGTCGTGTGAAGGCGACAACTCTTTTGAGAAAACGACTTCTTCTACTTCTGATAATAAATTTAATGATTTTAATTTATTGATCAACTTAAATTCGCTATCGACTTCTTTAAATAAGTTAGTTATTTTAAACAACAAGTCCATTAAAGCTATTTGATTTTTAACATCTATGAAAGGCAAGATAACAGATTTTATTACATTAATGACTTCAGAAAGTATAAGATCTTTTACAGAATTTATTATTTCAAAAGCATCTTTTCTATTAATGTTGCTTTTGGAAAATAAGGATAAGGCAAATTTTATGGCACTATTTCTTAAATTCGCCAAGTTGTCGATTGAACTCTTAACTACAACTTCATTATCACTTTTGTTGGAAAAAATTAGGTGGTAGATTGTGCGATAGATGCTGTAGGATTTAAATCATTTTGTTGATTTTCAATTTTAAAATGAAAATTTTTCATGTGTCTTCTAAAAGACTCTAAAGAAGAAAATGATTTATTTTGGCAATCTATGCAGGTAAAATAACTATAGTTTGAAATGTAATGAATTTTTAAATGATTAAAAAACTCTTTATGGGAATTAAAAAACCCTTTACAAACAAAACATTTCGCCATATTCAAAAGCAATCACCATAGAGTGCCGTACTAAAAGAACAATAAAATAAAGTTCATTCAAAGTTATTTTAAGTTTAGATTTTTTAAGCACAGGTAATCCTCTGGCTTTCATAACGGGGTTTCAATCTATTAAAAATTGAAAAAAGCGAAAATCCTTCTTCAGGGCTTTAAGAACAAATCGTTTTATATTTGGAATGTGTTTACGACTTTATACGAGGATTACCTGTACAGTTAAACCTATTATTAGCTATGTAAATATATTATAATAAATAGTGGCATGCCATAACGTTCAGTGTCATAACGGACGTTATCACACATCAGAAAGTGTCATAATGTCCACGGACGCTTTTAAAAGTGTTAACACTTGAAAACACTTCCGATTTCCCTGGACATTATGACACTTTTTAGTGACTTATAATCAATTAGTATTTGGTTCCATTATTGTCAAGCTCTGGGACGAAAGATATGATAAACTCGCGAATTTTTTTAAATCTCAAATTTCAAAATATTGAATCACGAAATCTCAAACTTTATAATGCCAAATTTTGAAATCCTTAGTTTAAAAATCTCGAATTTAGAAACTTTATTCCATGTGACTCGGCTTTAAGTGCAGCCAGTGTTTGTTACACCAAAGAGGAACCTTAAATTAGCGAAGTCAGTATTTGTATACCATAGAGGAGAAATTCCTTCTAAAACTAAAGCTTCTCCGAATAGCAGACCTTGGGTCGGCCGCAAGTATTTTCTTCTCTCTGGTATAAAAAACACCTGCTGAACTAAAAGCAGAGTCACATGGAGACACTTTATACGTCGCTTTTGTTCAACTAACAACTAAGTTGATATGCAGCTTTTATATCGCATGGTATAACAAACTTGGACTTTAGGACATGCGACCATATATATGTTACCTATATATAGAGAGGCCATAACTCATGGTTTTTGTAAAACCAGTATTTTTAATTACAAAAATATCGGCTTAGCAAATAACATGAGTTAGAGCTTTCAATATTATGGTAACGACAAGTATCTTAAGAAATACATATGTATGTACATACCTAGTTAAAATTCGTTTAAATATTTCTTCTTCTCCAGAAAAATTGTGCATATATAAATGTAGATATAATACCGTTCCTGAAGAAATGTTATCTTATATTATTTATCAATGAGATTTAAGAAAAAACAATTAATACTTACCAATTGATTTTGTCTATTTTTCCTGACAATTTTCGAAATAAAATTGTTTTCCTTTTAGAAGAAAATTTTTTTGTTATGAAAAAAAAATCAAACAAACTATGTTTTTTTTTTTTTTTTTAAATAACAAAAAAAAAACAACTGAATATTTTAAATGAACGGAAATTTCGTTCGTCTTTTGTAATTTGTTTTTTAAACAACGTGCCGAATAAGTTAAAAAATGATTTTCGTACTAAAATAACTATATTTTGGTTTAATTTTAACTAAACGGAAAACTGTTAAAATAAACTACAAACAGTAAATGTAAAACTTTTTTGAGTGTAGTAGTATTTAAAGCTGACGAATGCTCTGTAGCGCAACAAAGTTCAAAATTTTGAATTTAGCGCTTCAACTGCAACGACTACTACAACTACGTATTCTGTTGACACTAGTTTGAAACTGCCGTTTTAATTTTTGACAGCTTGCAGCGCTATTCTAAACAATGTACTACAGCGACTATTTTGTGCATAACAAATGACTACAGGTTGTTTGAACGGCATTGTTATTATCAATTTATTAATAATAACACTTTACTTTAGCTGCACTTTTATGCAGGTAACCACAATTGCGTTTCTGCACAATAAGGCAGCTAAATACATTTGAAATAGCTGCATTTTTGATTTATCTCCACAAAAAATCGTGCAAAGGAGATTGTGCAGCTAAATCAAAATTACTGTATTTTGTGCCACATCAAGTTCTTCTATCCCGCCCTAACTTTGTCGGATGTTGTGTATTGATAACGAAGATGCTTCTACCTAATTTTGAAACTTTGGCTCCTGTCGTTCTCTAGATATACAGAAATCTTTAATGTCTTTGTACGGAAGGTGCCAAGCCAACTTTTTCAATCCCTCCCATTCCTTTTAAATAGGTTGTGTATTCAAAACCAATATGGTTGAACCTAATTTGGAAGCTTTTGCTCTTGCCGTTCTCCAAATTTACAGCTATGACAAGGGATTTATGGGTAAAACATTTGATTTATGTCACTATTGCAACAAATGATCCATATGTATTTTTGTTATGTAAATTATTTAAATTAAAATAAATACATACATACTTAACTGCCATAGTTTTACGAAATGTAACTGCCTATTTCACTTGTTGCGAAAGGATTTGTTCTCTCGCACAAATATATGTATGTAAAACAAATTCTCAGAAATTTGTTTTAGTTTCAAAAGTATTTGTGCGATTAAAAGCGCGAAATTTGCAGTAAATCAACCTTATCGTGGTTGGCGAATTCAAAATACGCCTGCGACTGTTTAGTAATAGATTTAAGGAAATAATAGGTTCACGTTCTCTTTAATCTATTACCAAACAGTCGCAGGTGTATTTCAAATTCGCCAACCACGATAAAGGTGAAGGTGTTAATTGTGTTTTTAGCTTAATTGTTCTTATATGCATTTCAAATTCATTTTACTTCCTTATAAATAAGATCGTAAAAGGTGAAAAAACTTCATTTAAATCAAGAAATAAGAATATATGTAAAGTTAGTAAATTCCAAAATGAGTGGTATATATCGTCACGGTACTGGCTTGTCGTACGAAGCAAAGGTTAAAGTTTTAAAATTTTTTTTTTAAATAATAATAATTTTTGTTTAATAAAACTCCATTTAATTTTTTGCAATATATGTGATGTGCGAATAGTTATGCCCTTAACTGTACTTACTTTGTTTAAGAATCTTACACATATAAGACTTTACATAATAAAAAAAACGTTCAAAACTAAAAGCCCTATAGCTTGCGAAATAAAAGCTTCTTAAGTCCCATTAGTTTTTTAATAAATGAATCTTTATAAAAATGTGTTTTTTTCTTTTCACAAATAATTTCTTTCATCAATATTCTCATAACAAATAACAGCCATTCCAAGATACTTTTTTAAATATTTTGTTTGCACAGAAACAATAATGAATTTTTGTATGATGTGCAGAAAAGTGTAAAGTATGCAAAAGCAATAAACTACAAGCTGATGCAAAATATTATTGCTTTAAAAAATTACTGCTGTAGAAAGATTTGTGTTTTTTAATCAAACATACTTAAAGTAAAAAAAACAATTTCTAAAAAAATAAAAATTCATTAATTGAGAAAAAAAAGTCATCAAATCATATTTTGGTCAAAAAATCATAAAAACAACGTTCTGGCAACGCTGCTTAAACCTAAATTCCCAATTTTGCCATATAACATAAAGCTCTATTAAGCTTAACATTAAACAGCATTTTAAGAGTTACTTTTATGTTAACAATCCATCGCCTGTCGATTATTGTGTTGAATCAGGGATGCAAAAGTTATTACATTTGTACTTTTTGGTGCCACTATTTAAAAGTCAAAAGTAAAATAGCACCTCAAGGACTAATTTAGCACTATTTCGAAATTTCTCTATTTTATTACATTAAACTATAATATTTTTTATAACCTTTACCGTTTGTAATTTCTAAAATATTGATATAAAGCCCTATAAAATATATATATTTTGGGTTCCTATGAGTTGATTTAACGTTGCTGTTGTTGTTTTTTACACCCATCCCCGAAAGTAATAAGGTATAAGACACCTTGTATAAGTTGTTTTTTTTTTTTTTTTTGCACATAACAAATACATACATGTACAGCGAAGTTGATTTAACGATGTCTGGCTATCCGTCTTTTTTATAACTGAAGAACGGATGTATTGCTGGTAGGTCCAACATTAGCCATAGATCCCATTTAAATCCCTTCCTGACTTGGAGGTTACACGATCAAGTTTTGCCTTTTAACTTGCAATACTATCTTACTTTTTTTACTAATAATAGGGCCCATACACAATACCATCACGATTGTGCAATAAAGCTTGAAGCATGCTCGCACAAAATTCTTTTTTAATAAAGCACCAGCAGCTGGTACAATCGCACCAAAAACTAATACACGGTCAATCATCTGTCACAATCACCAATCACTTGATTGCGCAATCATGATGGTGTTTTGTATGGGTCCTATAACATACTGGCACTTTTTAAATTCACCACGAGATTGCTTTCAATTTTACATTTCCATTCGTTTGGCAATTTTACGTTAAATTTAACAGCTGATCACAAATAAATATTTTTGTTTTTCCTTTCAAAAATATATGTATGTATGTATATCTTGAAAAAAAAATTTACTTCACTTAAAACAAAATCGTGTTTTTAAAAATTCTTGCGATTTTTTACAAAACAACTTTAAAATGGAGCCAATGTGGTGAAACTTAAAACATATTAAGAGTCAATAATTTTATAGAAGAATTTTGAACTTTTTCTAATAAATAATAGGTATTGTTTCCATTTCAAAATATGTTCATTAGGGTGGCCGTTATTTCCTTTTTTTTTATTTCTTATATTCTCCCCCCCCCCCCCAAATCGGTTCAGTTTTATGCAAAAAAAAAATACAAAAAAATTTCGTAGCGATGAGTTGTGTTTTAGGGGGGGCATCCGCCCATCAAAGTTTGCCCTCAAGCCATTTATTCAAATGTAATTTGTTTGTACATGACTATCTCTTAAAAACAACATTTTACAAGAATATGATATATGGCAATATTTTAGCTCTTCTAGTCAACAATATTAGTTTAGTTTTTTGCTAAAATTAATATTTAAGAAAACACTTGAGAAAATAACAATAAATACCAAACATGTTATATACGTTTTATATTGTATATAAAAGGGGGATTTAATGTCAAGAGACCCAATTTTGAAATCGATGTCTTCCGATTTGGATGAAATTTGCACCAACGTTTTTTTTACGTAAAACTGAACCGATTTTGGGGGGAAAATATAAGAAATCAAAAAAAAAAGTTCTCCATACAACTAACGGCCACGCTAATGTACATATACGGCAAGAAATCTAACTATTACACAGTCTTCAGCAAGCGTACAAACTACGCCATTTCTGTATCATACAATTTTCAACCAAATTAAATTTATTTCGACAAATAGAGTTTTGTTAAGTTTTATTTAATAAAATAGTTTAGTATTTAAAAAGTTTTACCCCCCATATTTTTATAAATTTATAACCTTTTAAAAATCAAAAAATTTTTTTATGAATATGGGTAAACTTAATTTTTTTTTTCAAATTTAAAGCTTTTACAGGGAATAGGTCTTTAAGCAAAAGTTTTTAATTCCAAAAACCAAATTTTACAATGGTACCATCATGATATAAAAAGTACTTTATATTTTGAAACAGTGTTGCAAAATTTAAATTTTGAAATGGTACTGAACTTCACTGAAAGGGTAATTTTTTCCACCAAGTGGTACTTTTTGTTAAAAAATAAAACATTGCGTTCTTATTTTTTCCATTATTTTCAGTTCTGAAATGCTTTATTTCTTGAAGATCCGCTAGTACACGGAATTGTGAATTTATATTTTTAGTTTTCTTTTTTGTTTGGAAACAACATTAATAGCAATGGTATTGCTGTTGGTTTTCCCGGAAACAATATTTTCTAGAGTGAATCTGCTTCTGATTTTAAAGGTTTTATTTTCATAACAAAATTTAGTTCTTAATCACAGATGAAATGATTTTGCAGTTTATTTGAATTTAAAAGCAATTTGCTTGCTAACTTTGCATGTTCCACAAAATATTTCATTTAAACTTAAATGTTTTTCATTTATATTTGCCTCTGAGATATTACCAATGCAGCTCTTTTTATAAAACTTTTTACCGCTTGTTAGAACAAATATTCCATTCTGGATAGCAAAATATAAATCCTGGCGTCCTCGCTTTTCATTTTAATATTACTGTCCTTAATAATTTTTAATAAACAACAATATTAACAACAAACACATGATAATGAAATGATCACTTTACACAGTTTTAGTTAAGTGCTTAGTTGGAAATGTTGCCAACATATTAAGTCAAAAAGCGCCAATGAGAAAAAAAGTATTTAAGTAATCGCGGGGGTACTGCGGTATTTTAAATATTGAAAAGTACGGAATTTTTCAACATTGTTTTGAAAGTTAATAATGGCGCGGCAAGTATTTAAAAGTTAGATAAGTATATAGTTTTTGAAGGCCTTTCTTGGAACGCGTGAAAAATTTAGACATTAGAGGGGAAGGATCCGAGATGTTATTAATGCTATTTAGAATTTCAATTTAGATTAAAAACAATGTTATACGATACTATGATATTGGAGTTTAAATAACGATGCTATATATAAACATACATATATAAAATAAAAAGCGCTCTATTTTATGGCGTGGCAAAACAACTTTTTTTTAAGTTCTTTAAACTCAATAAGTATACCTTTGATTCTAGGGCGTGACTGATGGAAATTTTTTTTGTTTTGTATTGTGTTCTACCTCGTTTAATGCAATACGTATGTGAAAAAGAAAAAATGGGCTTATTTTGGGGTCGTGTCATAAAAGTAAGTATATTAAATAAAAGCTATACATACTAAATTGCAGAAGGACTTTCTTGGCACTTGAAAGAAATTAGATATTTGGCATAAGTGGCGCCCAGAATTTGATGTTGGATTAAAAAGTCACCAAAGTCAAAAATTAAGCCACTGTCAAGCCATGAAAAACGATATGATGGCAGCGCTATATATAAAAAACAAAAAGGACTGTATTTGGAGGCGTGTCAAAAAAATTCTGGGGCCTAATTACCGCATTCGATATCGAGTAAGATATCGTATCGAGTTAACTATCGTATTTTTCTGCATACGATAGACACTGACGTTTCGAATGAAAACTCGAGAGATTTAAAGTCTTTGGTTACTCGATATCGAATGCTATCATCTCAAATTACGATACATTTCATTCGATATCGAGAGCCATGATACCAAAATAAAAAATTTCTATAAATTTTGCTCGATATCATATGCGGTAATTTGACCCCCGTTTTAAAAACTTCATTCACATATCTTTCATTCCAGGTGGTGACTGGCACAACTTTTTTCGACCCACCTAAATAAACATATGTATGTGCATATATGTATGTATGTAGTATGTGTTTATGAATGTTTACTTTATTTATCAAACAGAAAAAATTTTTTTGATAATTCATAAGTTTAAAATTTTATTTCCGTCGAATCCTTGTTGTTAAAGTCGTTTAACATTTTTTTATTGTTTCAAATGTTAAACATCTTGTAACAAACACAATCATATGAATAACTAAATAAACGTATTCATTAGATTCGCAACTGATCAACAAAAGCTTATTAACTCAAAGTTTTTATATTTTCACTCTTAAAAAAAAAACAACACGTAATGTTCATATCTCTGTGGTTTTCATGGGCAACCGCGTAAGTCTATTTTTTCGATTTTGAATTGTTGATGCCATATTGATTAATTTTAAGCGCTCTTTATATTTTTTTAAAAATTTTTAAAAACAGATAGACCCATTCCGATGTTTTAACTCAATAACAAAGTTCAAAAGGTGCAATATCTAATCCATAGTCTGCTCTAGAATGGTTTTTTCGGCTCTCCTGAAAAATTTTATTTTAAGACATACGCGGTTGCCCATGAAAACTACAGATCTGCCCGATGTAAAAATATCATGCTGTTTTAACTACTTTTTGGTAATGAAACGGTTGGTTTTAAAATACATACTTGTTCATATGCCTTTAATATAAAATAAAAAATTGTTTTGCTATTACTGATAATTAATAAATTCTGAGTTGATACCATCTTGTTGATCAAGTCCAAATTGTTTTTTTTTTTTTTTTTTTGTATATATGTATACTAATACTTGTTTAACTTGTACTTTATCGAGTTGTTATCGCTTATGTCGTTGTCATTTTTGTGAATGCAGAACAACAGAAAAAGTTTTTCTTTTGCGAAAATTTTTTCTTAACATTTTGTTTTTGAAAGAAAATCTAGGCAAGCAGAAAATTTATTAAAACAAATAAAAAAAATTTGGGACAATGGGACAAAGAAGACTAAAATAACATTAAAGTATTGTTACGATCACATTCTTAATTTTAATAGTTAAAACAAATTTTAAAAAATAATTTTTTTTACTATTTGGTTTTAAGCTTTTGTTTTTTAAATATATCGTCACCTTAAATGCAAAACAACGTATCATCGAAATTGCCTTTTTGATTAATTTTTATTCCTTTTATTAAACTTTATGTTCACAAACAAAAAAAAAATTAATTCCTGGGATCAGAACTGGCGAATTTATTAAAGAAATTGTTCCGCCAAGTACACCTTGTTGTTATTGATTTTGGTTTTTACTTCTCCTGTGAACTTATTAAAAATGTTGTTACGGTATTTTGTATTTCATTATTGAATTTTTTAAAAAACTTTTTTTATAATTTTTTTATTAAAGATTTTATTTGAATTCTTAAATTTTCTTTTCCATGGCCCACTATCAGTAAAAACTCAAAGGAAATTAAATGTTAGACAACGACATGTTTTACATCATCATCTTAAAACATGATATCGACTGTTATTTTAAGCGACACCAACTGTTTGGAATTGTAATTTAACGAAAGTACATTGAAAGCATTCAATGTTTCTTGTAATTTGTTGATTGTTAAAATTATTGTTGTCTTTACATTTTCCATTTTGCGTAAGAAGTTTTTTTTCCTAAAAAAAAAAGTTAAATTGTTGTCAAAAAAAGTTACAACCGACACATGTGCCGTCTAAGCTAAATTTTATGAACACACCCCAACTTATACTCACACCTAAGTACATACTTGCAACAACACAAACAATTAAGGAGTATTAAAGTTAAGTGTTGAGGGTACTTTTTTTACTTTTGAAATTTTGTGTGTATGAATTAACAAACCATTTTTACTTTCAAAGAAAGCACATCCTCTAACAAAAAAAAAATGTTGTGTTATTAGATAATTCCCGGTTTTTTCTTCACCCAAACTAAAATAGTGGAGAGGGTAATAATATGACCAGTTGGCCACGTCTTTAAGACATCCTTGACAGCGAAAACAAATCATCAATGACATTTTCGAACAAGTGTCGCGAAAATCGCGCACGAAACAACGCGATGCAACGGTCTTCTTGTCGTTTATTCGATCGAAAGATTACGTAGACGATAATAGTTGCGTTCGAGAACACAAAAGTTTTAACTATTTTTTACTAAACTTTACTGTATTTTACGAAATTGCGTTCGAGTACACAAAATGCAGTAAATGAGAACATAAATTGAGAGCGAAAAGTGATAGTTCTTGTCCGAGTATTTACAAATTTTTACTGCAGAAATTTTTGCTGTAAAATTTAGTTAATCAAAAAAACATATGTTTTAAAAGTAAACAAACAAAAGTAACAAATAAAAAGCATGCAAATTGTGAAAAAATTGTTAAATTAAAGAAAAGTTGAAATAAAAATTAAACCAAAACAAAAAGTGAATAAATATTTATTAATTAACCCAATAAAAAATGGAGCTTCCAACGAAGCAGGTTTGTAAGGGAGCAACATAAAAGTTTCGCTTACCATTGCGCTTACGAAAGACATGAATTTTATATGGCGAGTTCCCACTTTGAAGCAATACATTTCTTATCATTATTCAGCGCATATAAAAATTGTTGGATGTAACGATCAGCTTTACACACTGAATGTTTTGATACCGTTATTTTTTAATATTCTCCCTTACAAACCTGCTTCATGGTAAGGGAATGCCGTAGCACTTGAAATGTTATTTTTTTTTTTAATAAAAGTTGTTGAGAGTTCTTTTACTTACTTTACTGCATTTCTGTATGTCTTATTGCGTAGCGCATATTTGTGCGCTTATTTTTTTAAATGTTCCTTTAGTGCTTCGCAAAATGATAAAATTTTTTATTGGGAGCTTTTACTTACATTACTGCATTTCTGTATGTCTTATTGCGTAGCGCATATTTGTGTGCTTATTTTTTTTAAATGTACCTTTAGTGCTTCGCAAAATGATAAAATTTTTTATTGGGTAAACTTCCCAGTAAAAACTTCGCCTACTTTTTCAAAATGAATAGCTTCTTTAACTCATTATTTTGTAGATTTCTTCTATAACTATGTACATCTATAACAACTTCCATAACTATTTTTTTTCTGGATGTATGCAGGTAAAAAATATAATGACTTACTTTTTAATGCGTTCATTTTGGGACATCCCTTGTAAAATTTATTGGTTCTTTCAGTAGAATTGTAAGTAGTGCTCTTATGTATTTCTGATTACTCAACACATTATTTTGTAGGCGAAGTTTTTACTGGATTGTTTGTGTAGCAATTATTTGGCTAAATACAAACTTTGGAAATTTTTGTTGTTATGTTAATATTTTAGAGTTGTAAAAGTGTAAAGTATTTGGGTACTTAAGTAATCAATAGCAAAAAAATTATTCATGTTCTTTTAAATAATTTAACCCGCTAAAATAAGTATAATCAAATAAAATAAAAAACAAACAAATATGAAAGACTACATAAAATAGTTTGTTTGTATTTTCCAAAAATGTTCGTGTTATAAAAAGTATTTAATCGAGTACCGATAAGAAAACGAGCTAAGTAGTCAAAAGTGTCAATATTTTTCAACACTTCAATTATTTGCCATCAGCTGTTGCCTTTATTTTAAGAATTTTTACAAATTTTGCGTTCGCGTATTTTTTTGCACAACAGCTTTTTGTGAGAGAAAATTTTTTAGTTTACTCATTTACTGCATTTTACTGTAAAAGTACTCAAACGCACCTAATGTCGCCTACTTTGTCGTCAACGACTACGTGCATGACAATGTCGTCTATTTTGCCACACATTTTGCAGACAATTTGTAAGTTTAGTTGCAATTTTAATTTCTGTTACATGATATACTCAGTGTTGCCAATGAAGAATTCGGAAATTACACATGACTGTGTTCCAAATTACAAATTTGAAGAAAAATTACACATAGAAATCGAAAAAGTATTTTTGAAAAACTGGATGGACATCAGAGAACGGCTCTGTGTGATTGCAAAAAATTCGCATTTTATGAACATTAATTTGCTTTCATACAATCAAACTTGCTGTGTCACACACATTCCCCGCTGGTATTAAATCATTTAAATAATGCACAGCATGTTTTGCAGTCTACACATGGACATATGGTGTTAGTCTGGGTTCACACTATGAAAGTCTTCTGCAAATAGTTTATGTTTATTGTTGAGAGGGAAAGAGCACATGTTATGGAAAGTGAAAAAATAGGGTTTAAAAAGCAGGTTTGACTGTAATGTAAACTGAAAGAAATTACCAAAACTTAATGTTCTAAAAAATTAATTGAAAAGTTTAACTTAAATAAAAATTACACAGATTACACATGGAACTAATTACACATGGGCTACACACGCAAATAAAAAAATACACACAATTTAAGTAATTAAACATGGATTGAAAACACTGGTTATACTTATCTTCGACTTTTATAATCAATCCTTAAATTGATAGTGAAGTATAAAACTTTATACATGGCTTCACCAGCATTTTTGGTTTTTTTTTTTGGCTTGTGCTAATTCGTAAATTTTATAGAAGTAGGTATTTAAATCAGTGTTCGAAAATGAACAGAACGTTATTTAGTATTCAGCTCACACACCCAGAGATTACATAATGTTGTCTTGATTATAAAGGCAAACATCCGTAGAATGGGAAGAAAGGGACCATTGACAGGACTTTTCTCGATTAAAATACGACTCTTTTAATGCTTATTCTGTATTAAAATTCTATTTTCAAAGAAATGTTTCGTAATATTTTGTTAAATAAAAGAAGAAGAAATTAAGCTCGAGGTCCAAATTTTCGTTTTTATGAAATCATATTTTATCATCAGGGTTAAAGCTACAAAAATATAAAAACAAATGAATACAATACATCAATAACAATCAAACCAGTAAGAAAATTACGCACAAAACAAAATGTATAAACAACAAAAAACACTCAATGCAACAAAAACCATGCTTACATATAATTTAAAAAAATACATCGCGGACGGAGAAGATTTTATACAAATACTTAATGATAGAGAAGATCAAGATATTGCCAGACCAAGATTCACTTCAACAGTAGATAACCTCTCGATATGTTTTTCGTCATCATTCTATTTTTGTATTTGATGTATTTAACCAAACAGTTTTAAAATATTGAATACGGGTTTTTGTTCCTTATAATGTTGTGTCTGCTATTGTTTTTCTTTTAGTTGCACTTTTTTAAAGCGTCCAAAAATAGACTGTGTGTGTTTTTTGTTGTTGTTCTTATATTTCACATAAAGAAGTGTTGCTTACGATCAAATAAAAAAATGCTAAAAGGCGACAACATTAAAGAGCATTAAATAGTTCTTACAAAATTATGAAAACTTGACACCAATAACGCGTTTATTATATTTTTGAAGAGTTGTCCACATTTTTGTTGGTTAAATAAAAATCAAACAAAAATATTGATTGAATCAGTAAAAAAATTTATAGAAATTAAAAAAATTTTCAAACAAGCGTTTGTTTGAAAATAATTCTACAATAATTTTTTCTGTGCATGTCGCCAAGGATATACGGTCCTCGTAAAATCCCATTCTTAAGTTTTGTATTTAAGATAATTGCTAATTTAAATATGAAAACAAAATTTACACGCAACGAAAGGGCTTGCCATTTTTTATTGGTTTGATTGTTATTGATGTTTTGTATTCATTTGTTTTTATATTTTTGTAACTTTAATCCTGATGATGCTTCTCGATATCTTGTAGCGAAATATTGAAAAATTAAATATGATTTTATAAAGACCAAAAACTGGACCTCGAGCTTAATTAATTACTTTTTTTATGTTAGAATAAAAAGGTCGAATAAAAATAAACTTAAATAATATCTTGTCAAAATAATTTAACTACTTTTGTTTTACCAGCCCAATTATGAATAAAAATTCCTTAAGAGTTTATTCTCTTCTCACATTTTTACAATAGGAAAAGGGAAAAAAAACTCCCGGGAAATTTTATTCATAATTGGGCTGTATGTCAATGCTGTTGGCTTACATATCGAGGGTTATTTTTCAAATAGTGATATCTGAAAAATCACAATTTTACTGGAGAGCGAAAAAAATGATTTTTTCGATAACTCTAGGAGTATTAACTAAACTTTATTTTACAATGTTATTAAAAATAAACGTCTAATTCATTCATATATTAATTTTTTTTTTTTAATTCCAGATATTCGCATAAAAGCTCGTCTCATAGCACTATTTACAAATTAAAATTTTATCGAGTTGAACATTAAAATAAGCAGATAGCACTATTTGAAAAAAAATTAAATGAGCTGTAATGAATACTTTTTGAGACTTTAATTAAGTTACACGAATTTTTATTAAAATAATTAGTTTTTAATAACACAACAATATTTAATGAAAAAGTAAAATAGTATTAAACACGTAATCTTATTAAAATAACTCGAATTTAAAGTTTATTACATAATTTTACATAAACCTTTATTCGAAAGCAATAAACAATTAATCCTTTTCCGCATGTTTAAAATTATCATAATGATATTCTTGCGGAATAACAGGCTTCGATGCTTGTTAATGCTTCCATTTGCTTAGTTGAATAGGACGTGGGCCAGATTGTAAGGGAATCGCTTCTATATGATCGCTGTATGTTAACATTTTGGTCGGAAGGTTATCGTATTCGTCATCAAAACTAACTTTATCCCTTTCGGCACGGGAGACTATTAGTTAGTTTCAAGCTTTTAAAATGCAATATTTTTACAAAGATATGCATATTAAACTAATATTTATCTGTTTTTTGAGTACCCCTACCGAAGGAAAAGAGGCTTGGGGTGGGACATATATGTCCCATCAGGAGTTTGGCATGGGACATATAAGTCCCATTAGTCGTAAACACATAAAAAAGGGTATACAAAATAAAGAAATTGTTTTCTTTTAACGTTGTAAATTCATAGATATGATCCACGAATTTACAGCTGACATCACCAATCTATGAAAACTTTATTCCACCATTTCTGTGATTTACGGTCTAGTTCATACATTTTGGATAACTGATCAACAAACTTCTCCAATCAACACGTGTTATGATAATAAACAAAACTTTGTTTAATATTTGTACTTAAACGTCTAAATAACTAAATGGGAGAGTTTTGAACCATTTAAAGTGAAAAACTTCAATACTAGGACTCTGGGAACATTCAGTGGGATACATATGTCCCAATAGGTGCGAAAGGGTTATACATAATGTCACCACTTGGTAGGTAGATAAGAGATTTTATTTGTGGGATCACATGTATATAAAACGAATAAGTTTTCTGTTTGTATAGTCTTTAAAGAATTCATAATTTAGATAAAGAGTATCAAAAGGCATTAACAATTTTATTATTAATTTTGAGCATCTTTCTGGCATCTTTTGGTATTTTAACATAATCGCTGGGCAAATAAATTGCCTTATTTTTCAGCTTCAATTCAATCTTAGCACTGTCGCACTCCATTTGAGTATGCCCCTTTTCTAAGTACTTCTGCTCAATTTTCTTATTATTTTCTATAGAAAAAACTGACAGTGCATTCGATAAATAGTGGTTACGATTTTGATAGCCACAACCATCGGAATATATTATTATTGGTGACGTATCTGACAAACAATAGATCTTTAAATAATGTATAATACATGAAGTAAAAGTTGCTTTGAAAAAATCAAATCTCATAGAGAGGTTAATATAATTATTCATTATTCGGCACAAATAAAGCTTAAGCCGGGTTTTAAATGTGAATTAAGTTTAATTTAACTCGGAGTTTTCCGGCGAAATGTGATTTTTTTCTGTTTTTTCATTAAATACAAACATTTAAAGCAAAACTAAGCTATTCCGTTAAAATTTTATATACAAACTTGAAAATTGCGGTACAAATCTGTTTTCAGCACGCAGAGAAAAAATATGGTTGGGCATGGTTACGGCAACAACACCATGTTTAATGTAACAATATATTGTTGTCGTACACAAATAATTGTTATTTTTATTTAACATCAATAATATTGTAGTTACTGTAAACATATCAATGTTTATCGCAATTATAAATTTGAGTATTTTTGACCGAAAAATAATTATTTTTCTAACAACTAACTTATGATAACTTTCAAAACATATTATATTACTCACAACCATATCATGATATCTAATAGCCATAACATGATAACTTTCTTTACATTTATCATATTATGTTTAAGATGTAATCAAAACAATTTTTACTCTAATAATATTATGTAAGCACCATTTGTAAAATAATTTTGAATCAGTTGTGTCATTTATTTTATATGTGAGCAAGCAGTTAAACTATTTAAAGATAAATTCCCATAAAAAAACAAGTTGAAAGAAATTAAAAAAATTTAAATATTAGCGGAGTTCATTCAGTATAAGTGATTTAATAGCGCAAATGCAAAATATCGTAGTTTTTTGGTAAAATCCAACAACAAAACACACATAAATTTCGTTATATTTTATAAAAGTGTGCTGTGGTTTTCATGGACAACAGCGTATGTCTTAAAATAAATTTTTCAGGAGAGCCGAAACCCCATTCTAGATGAAACTATGGGCTAGGTATTGCACTTTTTAAACTTTGTCATTACGCTAAAAAATCAGAATTGATCCATCTTTTTTCAAAATTTTTTAGAGACATGTAAAGAGCGTTTAAAATTAGGCAATATGGCATTAACTTCTCAAAATCGAAAAAATTGACATACGCGGTTACCTATGGCAATAGCATTTTCATATTTCAGAAACGGTTTCATTTAGGTAGCAAAGTTATTATTAAACGATACTTAGAGAGAGTCTTGTAACTCGTCAGATAATCATCAGAAGATTCTTTTGGAAGCTGTATATTTAACATAATCGTCTAACAAACAGCGTATGCTTGCTGGGAAATAACAGATCATTTTATATATGTTTCTATGTTTATTTAATATAAAAGAAACGTTAACAAAAACAATGAGAATTTACAAAGAAATAAAAATTTATGAAAAAAAAACAAAATAATTGCGATTTTAATTTTTATAAACAGCTTAAATTGGATATTTATGTGAAAAAGTGGCCACTAAATATTTTTATGTGTGCAGCTAACTTTGATGTTTTGTATGAAAATATTTTAAAGCTGCCCAAAAATATGTAAAATATGCAGGTATACAAAATGCACGTAAACAAGGATATTGAAGAATAATTCCGGAAAATATGTATTTTGGGCAGTTAAGTCAAAGTGCAGCTAACTTTGATTTTTTGTATGAAAATAATTTTAAAATGCCAAAAATTTTGTGCATTTATCTTAAATGTGCAGGTAAAGAAAGTGCACTTAAAAAAGGAATTTGTATGGAATTATAAAGAATAATTCCAAAAATTATCAATTTTGTGCAGTTAAGTCAAAAGTGCACGTAAACAAAAGGCTGTTAAGTCAAAACTACTGTACTTGGTTTTTTGGTAGACTTGGAAATTGAGACCGATCATTTGTATTGATCTTAATAAAACGTGGAGAACTAAATTTATTAAAATTTTTATTTTTCAGTTTGTCTCTTAGTTGTAAGTACAATTCTCTATTAGGACAATTGAGATCAAATTAGTTATGCCTTCCACCGCAGTAAGCACATTTTGGAATATTTTGAGTATCACAATCACTCGTTTTGTGCTTTCCAGCACAATAGGCACACTTTGTTTTAAGATTGAAGCCTTTCTCACCATGTCCAAGCATTTGGCAGTTATAACATTCCCTGCAAATAATAGGACCAGTCCAAACACGCGTGTAAAGAGTAGTCCACAAGGGACCAGGAATAGTCCAAAACTAACCCAAACGTATGGAAAAAACCTGGTCTATTTAACATTACGATGTCCTAGGAGAGGACCATATAACCCACCTTTGGACCACAAAGGAGTAGTTTTAAAACTACTCCATGGTGTACACAAGAGGATTAGTTTTGATGTCGTTTAAAAACGAAAGCATGTCGTTAAAAAACGAAGACATGTCGTCACACTACAAACACTTTTTAACAATGACATGGTCCATGCTTGCATTACATCGGACCAGTCCATGGAGTAGTCCATTTTATGAAAATGGATCAGGTGGTCCAATTTTATTTGCAGGGTTGTACAACTCTGTTTTTCTTTTTTCTTGGGTACTCCCATCTTATCATTGTTCGAAAGAGACATTTGTGGTTTGATTTTAGCTCATTTAGCTTAACAGAGCCATTCACAAAACCCAGCGGGAAAACTCAGAAGACCTTCTTACTTCAGGCCTTTTTAAAGGCCTGCTTAAAAATTTTTTTGATTTAATTCATATTCTTACGTAACAGCTAAAGAATGCCTCATAGAAGGCCTCGGCTCTTTGGTATGAGAAGCGAGAAAAGAAGGAGTAACATTTTTTGTTTTGTTTTTTTTTTGCACAAGCAAAAGCAAAAGAATTCAGATCTCTTTACAAAAACAAAGTAAAATATGCTGTAAATCATTTTAGTTGAAGTGGAACAGAGAAAGAGTAAAATTTTTTGTTTTGCTTTTTTTCAGATCCCGTTATAAAAACAAAGTAACAAAGTAGGTGCATATTAAAATACAAAATAAAAATAATCAGGGGTGTGCTGGAAATCGCAAACACAAAACGCAAGAATTTTAAAAGTCGTTTTTTAGTAAGATTTCTGTCATAAAATAATTTTATGACAAATATTATACAAACATTTCTCTATTAAACAGAATTTAATAAAAAAAATTATAAAAATTTGATTAAAAGTGTATTATAAACAGCCTCCAAATTCTTGCGTTTTGCGTTTGCGATTTCCAGCACACCCCCCAATAATGTAAATCATTTTAGTTGAGTTTTGTCCATTAAGGAAGATAGGTACTTGTGCTTAAAAGTTTTTTTTTTACTATAGGTATACTTTCATTTACAATGTTTAGCAAATTTGATTATTTCAATAAAAAAATAGGTATCACATGTGTTATTAAACCACAATAAGTTTAATAAAATATATAAACATACGTTACATGAAGCCTATTCAGTCTTCTAATTTCATTTGTAAGGAAATATTCCTTAATGTTTTAGACTGATAGCCCTTCAATATGACCTTTAATGCATTTGTAGAAGGATGGTCTGAAAGACCTTTTAAGAGCCATTAATTGAAAGGCCTGTTTAAAATCAAAATTTTAAACACCAAATTTCCTTTTACTTTGAAATTACATATTTTTAACGGATTATATTAACAGAATATTGAATTTGCTCCTTAATGTTAATATCATGTAACGATTAAGTTTCTATTATTGTGAATTAAACTTTAAAATGTTATACTGGAATCTTGCTATACACACAATTGTTAACGTAACTAACTTGAAATTGTTAAAATTAAAAAGATGGCACTTGTCTGGAAGCTAGCCAACGGTGAGCATCATCAATAAAACTGAATTTGTAATTATACTGAATCTAACCCTAACTCTTTTATTTTTTCTAACCCCAAAAAATTAACCAAACTCTAATTCCTTTATAATTTCTCCTGGCGACGATAAATTATAAAGCCGCGTATAACAAGTAAACGGGAACAGCCTAACTAGTTGGCTTATACTTATACCTTTATAGGCATAGCTGACTCTACGTCCACTAAACTCTAATAAGCCAACAATCTAACCCCCAGAAATCCCAAATAACTTGTTCAAGGCCTTTAAACATACCTTTCTTAAAAGCCCTTCAAGATAACCTTTTTGCTAAGGCCTTTTGAAAGTCATTCTCTGGAAAGCCTTCTAAGAGCCATTTATTTGAAGGCCTTTAAGAAGCTCTGGGGAAGAATGGAAAGCGGAAGGCCTTCTCCGCAATGACAACGCGTGTAAAAAAGATATGAGTATGGAATGGAGCGAGAAGGCCTTGTTTATCCAAAAGAAGGGGTACAGAGGCCTTCTGGAAGGCCTCCGTACTCCTTCTTTTTCCCGCTGGGAATGAACCACATACATATATACACGTATGGGCACCACTACATTGAAAGCTTTGCATGTGTGGCACTGTATTGGTTTGTTTACGCCCTGCAAATAATAGGACCAGTCCAAACACGCGTGTAAAGAGTAGTCCACAAGGGACCAGGACTAGTCCACAAGTAACCCAAACGTATGGAAAAAACCTGGTCTATTTAACATTACGATGTCCTAGGAGAGGACCATATAACCCACCTTTGGACCACTAAGGAGTAGTTTTATAACTACTCCATGGTATATAACCCACCTTTGGACCAGTAAGGAGTAGTTTTAAAACTACTCCATGGTATATTCAAGAGGATTAGTTTTGAAGTCGTTTAAAAACGAAAGCATGTCGTTAAAAAACGAAGACATGTCGTCACACTACAAACACTTTTTAACAATGACATGGTCCATGCTTGCATTACATCGGACCAGTCCATGGAGTAGTCCATTTTATGAAAATGGATCAGGTGGTCCAATTTTATTTGCAGGGTTGTACAACTCTGTTTTTCTTTTTTCTTGGGTACTCCCATCTTATCATTGTTCGAAAGAGACATTTGTGGTTTGATTTTAGCTCATTTAGCTTAACAGAGCCATTCACAAAACCCAGCGGGAAAACTCAGAAGACCTTCTTACTTCAGGCCTTTTTAAAGGCCTGCTTAAAAATTTTTTTGATTTAATTCATATTCTTACGTAACAGCTAAAGAATGCCTCATAGAAGGCCTCGGCTCTTTGGTATGAGAAGCGAGAAAAGAAGGAGTAACATTTTTTGTTTTTTTTTTTGCACAAGCAAAAGCAAAAGAATTCAGATCTCTTTACAAAAACAAAGTAAAATATGCTGTAAATCATTTTAGTTGAAGTGGAACAGAGAAAGAGTAAAATTTTTTGTTTTGCTTTTTTTCAGATCCCGTTATAAAAACAAAGTAACAAAGTAGGTGCATATTAAAATACAAAATAAAAACAATCAGGGGTGTGCTGGAAATCGCAAACACAAAACGCAAGAATTTTAAAAGTCGTTTTTTAGTAAGATTTCTGTCATAAAATAATTTTATGACAAATATTATACAAACATTTCTCTATTAAACAGAATTTAATAAAAAAAATTATAAAAATTTGATTAAAAGTGTATTATAAACAGCCTCCAAATTCTTGCGTTTTGCGTTTGCGATTTCCAGCACACCCCCCAATAATGTAAATCATTTTAGTTGAGTTTTGTCCATTAAGGAAGATAGGTACTTGTGCTTAAAAGTTTTTTTTTTTATTATAGGTATACTTTTATTTACAATGTTTAGCAAATTTGATTATTTCAATAAAAAAATAGGTATCACATGTGTTATTAAACCACAATAAGTTTAATAAAATATATAAACATACGTTACATGAAGCCTATTCAGTCTTCTAATTTCATTTGTAAGGAAATATTCCTTAATGTTTTAGACTGATAGCCCTTCAATATGACCTTTAATGCATTTGTAGAAGGATGGTCTGAAAGACCTTTTAAGAGCCATTAATTGAAAGGCCTGTTTAAAATCAAAATTTTAAACACCAAATTTCCTTTTACTTTGAAATTACATATTTTTAACGGATTATATTAACAGAATATTGAATTTGCTCCTTAATGTTAATATCATGTAACGATTAAGTTTCTATTATTGTGAATTAAACTTTAAAATGTTATACTGGAATCTTGCTATACACACAATTGTTAACGTAACTAACTTGAAATTGTTAAAATTAAAAAGATGGCACTTGTCTGGAAGCTAGCCAACGGTGAGCATCATCAATAAAACTGAATTTGTAATTATACTGAATCTAACCCTAACTCTTTTATTTTTTCTAACCCCAAAAAATTAACCAAACTCTAATTCCTTTATAATTTCTCCTGGCGACGATAAATTATAAAGCCGCGTATAACAAGTAAACGGGAACAGCCTAACTAGTTGGCTTATACTTATACCTTTATAGGCATAGCTGACTCTACGTCCACTAAACTCTAATAAGCCAACAATCTAACCCCCAGAAATCCCAAATAACTTGTTCAAGGCCTTTAAACATACCTTTCTTAAAAGCCCTTCAAGATAACCTTTTTGCTAAGGCCTTTTGAAAGTCATTCTCTGGAAAGCCTTCTAAGAGCCATTTATTTGAAGGCCTTTAAGAAGCTCTGGGGAAGAATGGAAAGCGGAAGGCCTTCTCCGCAATGACAACGCGTGTAAAAAAGATATGAGTATGGAATGGAGCGAGAAGGCCTTGTTTATCCAAAAGAAGGGGTACAGAGGCCTTCTGGAAGGCCTCCGTACTCCTTCTTTTTCCCGCTGGGAATGAACCACATACATATATACACGTATGGGCACCACTACATTGAAAGCTTTGCATGTGTGGCACTGTATTGGTTTGTTTACGCCCTGCAAATAATAGGACCAGTCCAAACACGCGTGTAAAGAGTAGTCCACAAGGGACCAGGACTAGTCCACAAGTAACCCAAACGTATGGAAAAAACCTGGTCTATTTAACATTACGATGTCCTAGGAGAGGACCATATAACCCACCTTTGGACCACTAAGGAGTAGTTTTATAACTACTCCATGGTATATAACCCACCTTTGGACCAGTAAGGAGTAGTTTTAAAACTACTCCATGGTATATTCAAGAGGATTAGTTTTGAAGTCGTTTAAAAACGAAAGCATGTCGTTAAAAAACGAAGACATGTCGTCTCACTACAAACACTTTTTAACAATGGCATGGTCCATGCTTGCATTACATCGGACTAGTCCATGGAGTAGTCCATTTTATCAAAATGGGTCAGGTGGTCCAATTTTATTTGCAGGGCGTTTACATTTGTTGGTTTTATGCTCTTTTGCTCTTTGTTTTTTGTGTATGTATACACATCGTTCGCTCTTTTTGCATTTTGATTTTGCATTTGCCCATAGCTGCATATATAGTATCAATGTAAATGTGCAATTTTTTTGTCAGCACGCTTAACTTCAGTGCATTTTAACTTAAACGTTAACAATACATTAAAATTTTTAAGCCTCTTGCAATTAATTCATTTTTGAGCTCTACTTCAGATTTATTTTCAATGCCAAATAAAATAACTTTGAATGATCGATCACTTTTTGCTTCGTGCGTAAAAAATTGACAGTTTTCTATTTTTAATAGAGTTGTAACGGCTTCATATGTAAGCATACTTTCACAAAATATCTGTGATCCAATAGAAATTCTCTTTAAACGGTAATTAGAAATACCTTTCTTTGACAACATTTTGTGTATGAAATCTCCTGTTTGAGCCAACACTTTGATTGGAGGAATGTAAACCTTAGGTAAGATAGTCCCACCTCCAGACGCGCTCTGCTGCATATCATCGTCATTATCACCATCATCATCGTCAAGGGCTTGCAAAGGGGTCCAAAAATTACCCCTTTTTCGTTTAGAATTTTGCATATATCAACAATAACGAATAATAAAGTGTAAAGAAACCGCTCTATCCGTCTGTTCACAAAGAGATATGCAGGAGAACTGTGAATAATATGATTGCTTCTTAACTTATTATGATTAAAATGGCAATAATATGATCAGTTCTTAACTTATTATGATTAACAGACTAGTAATATGATAAAGGGAAAAATATTATGATGTAATATTACGAGTATATTTATTCATAATATGATTCAATTACAATCTTAATATGGTGACTACAATCATGAATTTTGTAATAATATGTTGCGCTTAGAATATGTTTACCATGTTTTTTCATTGCGTGAGATTTACTAAACCCAGTTTAAGTGCGATCTTAAAACCCAGCCGTATACAAATTTTAGGCCCTAGTCATGTAAAACGCAACGCCAAAAATAAAACGCTTCGCCTAGGAATTACATTGAAAGCAAAAACAAAGTCATAAATATTTTGTCATTTTGTTGTTGCTTTCTACAGAAATTCATTTGCCGTTTTAAAACATTCAACGCAACAAGCCAAGCTGCGTTTGAAATTTTAAAACGCAATGTGAATTTCTGTAGAAAACAACAACAAAACTACAAAATATTTATGACTTTGTTTTTGCTTACAATGTAATTCTTTGGCGTTGCGTTTTGCATGATTAGGGCCTTAATCTCCCGAAAATTTGCATGTGCTACACAATTTAATAATGGGAGATGAAAATCTCAACTGAAAATTTCTGTAAGATCTTTAAAGTTTTAAAACGAATAAAAAAACAAATTGCTTAAACTCCCAAAACTCTGCCTCTAAATAATTCGAAACAATTTAATAAATTTTTTTAATATTAAGTCATTACATGATAAACATGAAGAAATTGTATTTATTTCTTCATTTGAAAATTTTGTTTTTCAAACACCAACTGTGAACAGATTTAAAAGATTTCAAAAAGGTTGCATGTTGTAAGTAAATATTCATAAAAATAAAAACAATTCGCCAAAATAAAAGGTCAATCCTTAGGAAACAGTCAGTTTAACACCTTTCTAAGCCATTAAATCCTTGTTTTTGTTTTTCATTTTCTTTCTTTTTATACCCTCCACCACAATTAGTTGTGAAGAGGGTATATTAAGTTTGTCATTCCGTGTGAAACTTTTTTATTATTCATCTCAGACCCTATAAAGTATATATATTCTGGGTCCTTGAGTAATTCTAAGTCGATTTAGCCATGTCCGTCTCTCTGTCCGTCTGTCCGTCTGTTGAAAACACGCTCACTTTCGAACAACTCAATAGATATCCTAAGCAGTTTGGGATTGAAATCCAGCAAAATCGGTTCAGTAGGACCAGAGCTATGAATCAAAATGTGGAACCACCACCTAAAAAAATTGATAATTTTGTTACAAAAATTAACATAAATGCTGGAACAAGGCACGGAATGAGATAAGATTTTGCAAAAATTTGTTTTATTTGACTGAAAATCACTATGTTAAATTTCGTGAAGATCCGTCCATAATTTACCCTAAGCCCCATATAAACACTACTCCCGGAAAACAGTTTAGTACGCCTAAAACCGTAAAAAATATCGCTTCCGTAACAAAATTTGGTACGTCACAGTTTTTTAGGACTAGAAATAACACTGTGAAATTTCGTGAAGATCGGTCCATAATTTACCCTAGGCCCCATATAAACATTACTCCCGGAAAACAGTTTAGTACACCTAAAACCATAATTAATAATGATATCATAACAGAAATTGGTACGTCACAGTTTTAAAGGACTAGAAATGACGCTGTGAAATTTCGTGATGATCGGTCCATAACTTACCCTAGGCCTAAAACCATAATTAATAACAAATCGTCACAGTTTAAGATAATAATAACATCATACAGATATTACTCCTTTAACATTCGAACTGTCGGTGGAGGGTATCAAAGATTCGGCACAGCCGAATATAGCACTCTAACTTGTTTTGGGTGTCTTAGAAAACGGCTTAATTTACATACTCCCTTATACCCACATTTAGAAAGGTCAGTTATGTTTTATGTTAAGATTTTCTTTTAACTCAGTTGAATTTTGTTTTTAGAGCAAGAAATAGTCAAAGTAACCAGCTGCTTTTAGACATTCTCACTTAATGGCTTTTTCATTTATGTGTGTAGTTCACTTGGAATGTCGTAAAAATAATGCAAAAATACGCAGTTTGGACATTTGCTAAAATCGCTAATAAAATAAATATTAATTTTATTAAGATTTTTTTTCTTTTCTCTTTTGCTAATAACGATACTAATAATACTTTGTGCTTAGTGTGAAGTTACTATTAAAAGTAAACAGCAAAATTGAAGAAAAAAATTTAATTTTCAATTATTTAGATCCGCACTAAAGATTTAATAAAGAATAAAAAAGCTTTTTTATAGCGATGAAGCAGCAAATTCGGAACTTAAAAATAAAATGGCCCAAAACTATAGTCATAAACAAAAAATTTGCCTTTGATCTACTTTAGACAAGCAACAGTATACTTTATGTGTTAAGCCCGGTTTTAGTTTTAAGACTAGCTGGTTGAAGGCGAATTCAACTACAAAACGCCATCTGATTTTGACAGTTCGAACTAATTTGTTCTGATTTGTTAGTGTTTTATTGGGAATGTTTGACATTTCGAGCCGTAAAAACTAACAATACTATGAAAACACCCTATGTTGTTTCTGTTGTTTTTGGATTGTTGTAGTTCCGACATCACCTGTGGCTGATTTAGACTTGTTTTTAACTTATTAATCAATATTTTACATCTGCTGTTTGTGTGCATATTTAGGTTTTCAATTCATATTTTTGCATATTTTAAAAATTTTAAGTGATTTTTTTCCATTTCCATGTAAAAAAAATTCTTCAAATTTTTTAAATAAAAAAAATCTTCCAAAAAAATTTAAAAATCAAAAAATTAATTTTTTGGAGCTTTGGTTTTAATACAAAATTTTCAAGATTTCGACAAAAGCTCCTTCTATTTTAAGCCGATGCTGCAGAAGAAATTAGAAGCCAATTCGATAATATTACAATTTTTAATGAAATGCATCCCTTTGGTTCCCCTTCCACCGCAGCCAGTAGACGCTTCAGAATTCTATTCAAATAACTTTGAGTAATTTTGGAATGTTTGAAGGTCTTCTTGATACCAATTATTATGCAATTAAAAGAGTAAACGAAATATTAAATTTAAATAACATTAGAAGTCAATTAGCATTTGCATTTTCCAACTACGGATATATTGGTGAAAAAACAACTAATTAAGGCTAGATTACACTATTATACTTTGTATTAATACATGATAAAAACTCAAGTAATATGACAAAGTGTGATAGTGTGAATGCGATGTGTCACGAAAATGACAAGTATTATGAAAAAAGTTTGACATACCATACGACTTCATCGTTTTTTGAAAAATTTCTAAACAATAATACTTTTCATTGGATCAGGGTTGCATTTTATTTCATGTGTGAGTGTTTATACATTGTGTGCTGGTGTGAACACAAACTGTCATGTTAAATTGGATTTTTTTGACATACGCAACAAAACTCATTAGATTTCTATCTCACAAAGTATTATGGAATACGTAAGACTTGTGAGATAGTGCAATCTAGCTTTTAGGAGGGATTTAGTTCACTTAATACTTAAGCCAAATAAATTGATAGTTCAGAAAGTAAAATTAGCAACGTGGTAGCATGGTGGAATAAACAGGTGGCAGCACTAAGCCAGATGACGATTTTTTGCTCTTGCATTGTTTGTCTAGGCTTATGTCAAAGTTTTGTTTTTGTTTACAAAAAGTCCACGTTTTGTGCTGTATTATTGTGTTTTATTAAAGTTTTTGATAATTTTAAATTAAAAAAAAATATTGACCATAATTAAATAAAAACTGGTTAAAAATTTATTTATTTCATCACGTTCATCAGAACGCTTTGATTTTTTTTGTAACTATTTTTTGACGTAAACGGTGATATAATTTCTATTTTTGTTGTAATGTTGTATTTGTTGCCGTTACGATGCCACCTGCTTATTCCACCATGTGTGGTAGGAACAATAGCCCGCCAAATAAAAAATAAATCCAAAACATTTTGCAAAAAAAATAAAGGAATTAAAGAAATTAAACAAATTTAAAATATTTTTAATCTGGGGCCTGATTCTGGCAGTCGTGATCGAGAACTTTCTCGATTCGAAAGCAATTTAATATCTAATTATTTCAGTCAATACTGAACGAATCGGAATTATTTTTTCAGTGTTTTAAGCATTAATTTGTGTTTCACAATATTGAAAAAAATATTTCCAAATAATTTTTCAAAAAAAAAACTAAGTGCATTTATGTGATTTATCAAAGTTAATTACGGGAATACAAAATTTATTATTAAGATTTTTGTATGACGTGCTAAATTCCCAATTTTTTATATTTGATAAATACACTGAAATTTATTGTCGAGGGAAAGCTAGCTTCTATGCGCATTTCACTGGTTGCTTAGGCCAGATCATCAGGAAACCTTTTCCAAAGATTTTAGAAAAGCTAAAAATATTATACAAATAAAACCCTAAAGCGAATAAGAATTTCAAACACTCAAAGTCTTACTTGTAACAATATCAAAGCTTAAACAAAACACCAACAATAAACAATGAGTTTATCTTTTCCTACATCCCCCTACAATTGGTTGGGTTCTTTCAATTAAATTTCAATTAAAAAATTTGTGATATTAATTGAAAAATTAATTAAATTTACACCAGTAACCAAATTAATAGTATCAATTAAACCAGTTAATAGAATTAATTAAACGTTTAATTTACTTGATTAAACGTTTAATTCACTTGATTAAATTTTTAATTAAAACTGATTTTATTTTTGATTAATGCTTTAATTGGTGAACAATTTTGGAGAATTTTTCTGTGAAAGCGAACAAGGGGAGCGTGCTCACCATGATTTAATGCAATGCTGGGAGACTATTGCTGGACTCTTATACGTGAAACCCAACCAACAAAATACAAACGACGTTCAAATAACGTCATTCACTTTTGAAAATTCATTGATTTTTAAATAAACTAGTGATTTTTTATGTAAGAAACGAATAAAAACATTTTTTTGTATCTCGAAAACCTGACGTGATAGAGAAAAACCAATTACAGATTCGATTTCAGCCCACAAAATTTCCCTAGGAAAGAAATTTGGTTCCTCCAGTTCAAAACCTTGTTGACTAGTGTAATATTTTACATCAATATAATTTTACATAAGCTCTGACGTAATATTTCAAAGAAATTAAAAAGAAGTTAACAAATTCTTCACTAAAAACAAAATTGTTAAATAAAACAGCATTGCTAAACAAACTTAATTTTTTTTTATTATTGCAAAAATGAAAAATATATCGACCATTCAAATATAGGCATTTCTCTCTAAAGGTCCACCGTGACCGAAAATTTAAAAGTTATTAAAATCATATTTTTTTATGATTTTGTTATAGAGAAATATTTAGATTTGACTAACTTTTTAAATGCCTCCATGAATTCGTTCACCAAGACGAACAAGCAGACTGCAAAGTTGTACAAACATAATTTCTTATTTGTGAGAATGTTTTATTGCATGTTTTCTTTAATATTATTTTCCATAAAAGAGGTGATATTTGATTAAAATTATTTTTTCTTACATGGTCTGTAATCTAAAGAAGAGTTCGAAGACAAGTATGTTATTCGGATTAACAGTAAATTTTTTATTTTGTGTCAATCATTATTCAGTTAAATTATTATGAAAAAAATTTCACGTTCGAAATGTCACGTATCGACACAGATTTTGGCTTAAAAAAAAATACAGAAGATTTTGGAATCAAACCAAAGACATTTTAATGTTACAATGCTACGTTAAATTCTAAAATTAGTTGGACCGAAAAATTGTGCCAGGTTTCGCTGAATTACACCTTTTTACACATGGCCACAAAAACTAATTCTATTTTTTTCACGTTCGAACCGCTACTTTTTTGCCATTATCTTTGACCTAGAATCGCGCCCTCCATCAACTTTAACATCCCTGCAAATAATATTGGACTACTTGATCCATTTTGACAAAATAGACTACTCCATGGACTGGTCCAATGTAATGCAAGCATGGACCATGTCATTGTTAAAAAACGTTTTTTAACGACTTCAAAACTAACCCTCTTGAGTATACCATGGAGTAGTCTTAAAACCACTCCTTTGTAATCCAAAGCTGGGCTATATGGTCCTGCCCTAGGACATCGTAATATTAAATAAACCATGTTTTTTCCATAAGTTTGGGTTACTTTTGGACTAGTCCTAGTCCCTTGTGGGCTACATTTTACACGCG
Organism: Pollenia angustigena; assembly: GCA_930367215.1. Taxonomy (NCBI): domain Eukaryota; kingdom Metazoa; phylum Arthropoda; class Insecta; order Diptera; family Polleniidae; genus Pollenia; species Pollenia angustigena. The sequence goes on from OV884056.1 coordinate 277,717,156, forward strand.
TGTTTGGACTGGTCCTATTATTTGCAGGGATAAATATATAATAATATATATAAATATATATAAATATACTTATATAAAAATATTTGTTTTTTAAAATGTTATTGCATTTTTGATGCGTACGACTGCCACGTTCAACACTATGGAATTACCCATATGTAAGTTTAATGTTATTTCAATAGAAAACGTATGAAAATTCTATAAAATAATTTATAAATAAAGGCAGAATTAGTCTTTACTTTCTGTTTCTGTTCTGTTCCGTGCCGTTCTGTTTCAAAATTGTAATAGTTACTTTTTCTGTAGCAACTTATCAGCCATTTATGACAAATTTATTAGTTTTGCACCGTCTATTGTTTCATTTCAAACACTTTAATGCAAATAAATTTGAAAAAAATAAATTTTATGAATTCTTAAAATCAAAAAATAGTTTATTTCAACATAAATATGTATATTGTTATTTATTTTGCTGTCACTTACAATAACTTAACAATTTTTTGATTTTAATAAACTGAACCGCAACAGAACAGAAAAACTAATCAATTTCACAGGTTTTTTAATAACAAAAACAAATCAGCTGATGCGTAACAGAACAGAAAGTAAAGACTTACTGAGCCTTAATTGCGACCTACGACAAACGACAACAACAATATTATGATAACCTACGATTATAATATGATTACAGTAATCATATTTTAAATTTTAGTATGATTCTTTCAAACATATTATGATTACTTTTAATTATAACATAATCACTTTATATCATAATGTGATTACTTCAAAGCTTATTATGATTAACATGATAAGAGTATGATTTAATTTAATTATAAAAGGATCTAAATTATGATTAAGGTAAAAATATTTTGATGGAATATTATATCATATCATATTTTATTTCTAATAATAATCGTAATATGGTGACATTAAACAAAAATCATATCATAATATGTTGCTCTTGGAATATTTTTACAACAACCATATTTTTTCTTTGCGTGTACTAGTTTGAAATCTCTTTTATCTGAAGACCCTGTATTAAAATTGCATTAACTTTGTGATCGGTGCCGCTTTAAATTTTAAAGAACCGTTATTCGAGTTTCACATTAAGTTCTGTTTAATAGGAGAAAGAGAAACACCGAACAAATATAAAGATGATAAAAAATCATACAAATTTAATCATTTTTATAACAATTTTAAATTGTGCTCAATTAATACAAAGCGATGGTAAATAAAAAATACTTAATTGAAGCACTAAATAAATATGTATAAATAAATTAATTTAAAACTAACTATGTAATTATTTTTCCTAAAGAATTGGTTGAGTTAAATTGCCTTAACAAAACTCAATGTAAGCAATTTCAACATTTTGGAATTAAATCCTTATGCGTGGAAGGACAATGTCAATGCACAACTGGCACTGGAGACAGTGTTAAGTGCCAACCAATGGTAAGTTGTGTAATGTAGAAGAGAACGTATTAATGAGTTTTATGGCCATTTTTATTTCATATTAAAAGAACCCTAAAATGAACAATGTGATTGGTGGAGCATGCCCCTGCCAACAGCCAAATGCTGAATGTGACAAGCAACAGGATATCTGTTATTGTAACAGCGATTACATGCCCAGCAGCGATAAGAGACGTTGCATACCGAGTAAGTAGATAAATAAATGCAATAAATGAGTAAAAAGGGTAAATAGCATATCGCACACTAAATCATAAAAAGGCACAGCTTAAAATTTATGAAAACAGTTTTTTTTTTTTCTTTCATAAACCAGTTTACAAATCAAATCTTTAGCGACCAAGAAAATTCCGTTTGCGTCACTGTCTTCTTAAACATTTGTGAAACATAATTTGATTAAAACTTTGCAACCAGTGTGCGACATGTTTTAATATGTTGTGTTTGGTTTAATTACTACCTGAGAGATTCACAAATATAATTATTTACATGCAATTAATGAAATGTGACAGTCTTAATTTATTTTTTTTTTTTTTTTTCATTTACATTTATTTTTCGCTTAATTTAACCAAAGAAATGGTGGCTGTAGGTGAAAAATGTGAATTGGATTCGCAATGTCAAAAAGTAGACTTCAATTCCAACTGCCATCAATTTAAGGAGTGTATGTGTATGGATCAGTTCGTGAATAAAGATGGAAAATGTGCTTCAATTGTAGGTGAGTATGAGAAACTTTTAAGCTGTGGGCAATAACCTTGCAGCCACACGATCAAGTCTTTCTTAATAGTCTTTTACATAAACTGTTTTTCAAAATTTCCAAAAATTGAAAGCTGTGACGTAGACTCCACTCAATTTGTAAGCAATTTAGTGCCAGTTCACACACGTTAAATTTAACTCGTCAAGTCTTAAGTTTTTAGGAGAGAGGGGAAAATATAACGCATCCTCTTTTCCCTTCTCTCCTAAAAGCTCAAGACTTGACGAGTCAAACTTGACGTGTGTGAACCGGCACTTTATTTCAAGAAGTCATCAAAAAAACAATTAATTTATCAGCTGTTAAATTGAAAGAAAATTGCCAAACAAATGGAAAAAGGTGAAATTGAAAGCCATCTCGTGGTCAATTTAAAAAGTGTGAGTGTGTTAGTAAAAAAGTGAGAGTGTATTGTAAATTGAAAGGAATTCAAAGGAATTCTTGATCGTGTGGCCTCCATGTAAGAGAAATTCCAATAAATTAATTTATCTTAAAACTTTATTTACAAGGCATCAAATCATTTTGTACGAATGATACAGCCTGTCTCAAGCAATATGGAGCCCATACAGAATGCAGCAATACAACTCACTATTGTGTTTGTATGCCCGATCATTTTACATCTATCGATAATTCTAAGTGTTTGAAAATATCTAAATATCTTGAAAACTGCGTTGAAAATCAGCAATGTATTGGCACTATGGGCCCAGGAGGCGAATGTGTAGAAAATGTGTGTCAATGTTCGGAAAAATACTTCGTTGAAGAAAAGAAAACCGAAGAGGGTGCCATAGAAACAGTGTGCACTGCTGTTGTAGAGCGTGGTCATTATTGTCGTTTCGCTGAGGATTGCTATCAACGACAATTGAACGAATCGGAGCAATCCATGGATTGTGCTTATGGTGAATGCAATTGTAAAAAAGGTTTTTACTCATACAATGAAGGCGAGTGTATTAAAGGTTCTGAAGCTGCTAGTAAATCTTTAATTGATCAGAACTTTATGATAGGTGTCGCTGTTATTGTAAATAGATACTTTTAATATTTTTAAATGTATGTAAATATGAATTATTTAAATTTTGAAATATACTTTTCATTTTTTTTTTATACCCTCCACAACAATTAGCTGTGAAGAGGGTATACTAAGTTTGTCATTCCGTGTGAAACTTTTTTATTATTCATCTCAGACCCCATAAAGTATATATATTCTGGGTGCTTGAGTAATTCTAAGTTGATTTAGCCATGTCCGTCTGTTTGTCCGTGTGTTGAAAACACGATCACTTTCGAAAAACTCACAAGAAATAAACAAACTTGGTGTCAAATTGCTTATAGTTATCCTAAGCAGTTTGGGATTGAAATCCAGCAAAATCGGTTTAGTACGATCAGAGCTATGAATCAAAATGTGGAACCACCTAAGAAAAATTGATAATTTTGTTACAAAAACTAACATAAATGGTGGAAAAATGCACAGAATCATATAAGATTTTGCAAAAAATCGTTTTATTTGACTCGAAATCAAGCTGTAAAATTTCGTGAAGATCGGTCCATAATTTACCCTCGGCCCCATATAAACCCTACTTCCGGAAAACAGTTTAGTACGCATTAAACCATAAAAAATAATGCTATCATAACAAAATTTGGTACATCAAAGTTGTATAGGACTAGAATAAAACTGTGAAATTTCGTGAAGATCGGTCCATAATTTGCCCAAGGCCCGATATAAAACCTACTTCCGGAAAACAGTTTAGTACGCCTAAAACCGTAAAAAATAATGCTATCATAAAAAATTTCGGCCCGTCACAGTTTTAAAGAACTAGAAATAACACTGTGAAATGAGGATCGGTCTATAATTTACCCTAGGCCCCATATAAACGCCTAAAACCATAATTATTAATACTATCATAACAAATTTTGGCTCGTCACAGTTTTATAGGACTAGAAAGAACACTATGAAATTTCGCGATGATCGGTCCATAATTTGCCCTAGGTCCCATATAAACCCTTCTTCCGGAAACAGTTTAGTACGCCTAAAACCGTAAAAAATAATGCTATTATAACATAATTAGGTACATCAAAGTATTATAAGACTAGAAACAAGACTGTGAAATTTCGCGAAGATCGGTCCATAATTTACCCTAGGTCCCATAAAAACCCTTCTTCCGGAAAACAGTTTAGTACGTCTTAAACCGTAAAAATTATGCTATCATAACAAAATTTGGTACATCACAGTTTTATAGGACTATAAATCAAACTAATAAATTCCGTGATGATCGGTCCATAATTTACTATAGGCCTCATATAAAACCCGCTCTGGTAAAATAATTAAATACGCCTAAAATCGTAGCAGATATAGATATTGCGGTGAACTTCCTTCCAACTTAGCTTCATATGGCCAGAAAAAATGTTATGCAATTTTGTTATCTACGGTCCATAATATATCTTAGATCCATTTTTATCAGCCTTCTGAAATTCACGGCAAACGCTAAAACTAATTATATTTAAAATTGCTAAAAAAGCATACAACTTTCTGATTGTCGGTCAATAACTTAATAAAGGTTTAAACCGCAACCAATTTTAATGCAGATGTCTATTTTTATAAAGAAAAATTAATAATAAATAGACATCATATAGATATAACTGCTAAAACATTCCAACTGTCGGTGGAGGGTATCAAAGATTCGGCACAGCCGAATATAGCACTCTAACTTGTTATACCCTCCAACACAATTAGTTGTGAAGAGGGTATACTCAGTTTGTTTTTTAATAAAATTAGTTGTGAAGAGGGTATACTCACTTTGTTTTTTAATAAAATTAAAAAATTTTGTTTGATAAAAATAAGGTAATGAAGTAACCCGCAAATATTAAACATTTTCTATGTATGCCTAATATTTACTTCCAAGTTTCGGAATTAATTGATCAAATAAGTTCCTTATTTAATCAAGCCTAACGATTTCTTCTCAAATGATTTAAAATAAAACAAATGATTAGGAATAAAATTTCCTTTAAGAGATCTTCACAATAGCTTTGTATATTTTGAGTTCGGAGATATAAAAAATAAGTGGCAGTAAACAATTTTTTACTGCAAAATTAATACTTATTTTTGTTTTAAAAAATTCATAAAAATTATAGTAACAATTAGTATGGTACTATAGTTTTATATGAATAATTCCAAAACACTTAAAAATAAACAAAATATTATTTGGAATCATGACAAATTGTTCTCAAACTATGCTGAAATATATAAGCATAACTGCCTTATTTCGGGCGAAATATTTAGTCAAGCCACTCTAAGGCCGATAAAAAAAAACTGAAAACGGATTTGAATTTAGCAGCTTACAGTCTTGATATTCCATATATTTTTATTAAACTTCGATTTTTGCTGCAGACCAGTGCTTTTAGAAATTAATGTCTAAATAATGGCTTAACAATATTTTATTGAAAAATTTATTTATTACACTGAAATTGCTGAAAAACCTCTGTTGTTTCTGTTGACTATAGATTGCTGCAATAGTGCCAACATCTGAAGTTGAATTTGCCTTGGCTGCAATCAATTGGGATTGGAATCAAAATGATTTCAACCAAACTGAATTCATTCTTTGAGTTCAAAATAATTTCAGATTTTCAATGATTGCAATCACATAACTACAAGTTACAAATCTACAGGTAAAATATATTTGAAACAAAAACCAAAATTGTAAAATTGTTGCCTTTTTAACGTATTTAACTTGTAGATTTGAAACTTGTAGTCAGTGTTGCCAATTTAGCCATTTAGTGGCTAGATTTAGCCATTTTTCATCCTGTTTAGCCATTAAAAAATGAGTAGCGATTAGCCATTTTTCTTTTAAAATAATAATTATCAATTTCTTATAAAAATGTATTAAAATAAAATTAACCTTTTTAACAATTCAAACTCATTTCATTTAAATCACAACTTTTACAAATGTTGGAAATCGCTATAAACTATGAAGATGAAACATCTTTTAAAATAAAGCAATCCAATATTAAATTTTTGAAATGGATCAACACAAACATCGGTGTTTCTTTCTGGTTGCATAAATAAAATAGTTGCTCTCGCTCTCGCATGGTCTAATGATGAAGTAGAGAGGGTACACTCACAATATTTTATTTTATTTTATTTTTATTTATTTATTTATTTATTTGGTACACAGTGCAACAAGAAAGAGTCTTTTTAAAGCACTGTACATATAACGTTATTTACAATTGTAACATATATAGGTATAAAAAAGTTTGATTGATATAATAGATTACAATACAATAAGGCAAAAAACAGTAGGCAGCAAATAAATAAATAATTTTATTTTACAATTCTCAGTGATTTAATGAAAATACTTAATACATATTAAAAAAAAGTAGTAATTTTTCCATTTAACGAGGTTAACTAAAATGCCTAAATACTTCGCGTTTAAAGTGCTGAGCATTGCTGGTTGTTTGAATATTGTTGGGTAATTGGTTCCAAAGCTGGATGGAGTTTATAAAAAAATGCCTTTCCGATATCTGACTACGATATCGATTACTGTTAATCTTTTTTCCTCTATTTGATCTGGAGAAGATAATTCGATTATATAAATAGCCTGGTTGTTTTGTGTAAATAGTTTTATGTAAAAATATTAGGCAGCGGCATTTCAACAGGTTATCAAAAGATATGTTATATAACTGCTTTGCAAAACGGGAAATTCTTGAGAATCGTGTTAGACCAAAAACGTATCTGGCGATATTATTGAAAGTTACATTGAGTTTTTTCTTACTTGCCGAATCACAGCTTGCGAATAGTTCACACCCATACATTAGTGTTGGTATTAAGTATGTCTTTGCCAATAACATACGGATTTCGAAGGGAGTGTAATATTGAGTCATCCACAGATTGCGCAACATAGAAAACGTTCTACCGCAAATTACATTTATGTGATTAGACCAGTCAAGTTTAGAATTAAATATAACACCAAGATTTTTAGCTGTCTCCACTATTTCTATACTTGAGTTGTTAATCTGAATTGGTGGCAAGGATGTGGGGATTAGTTTGCTCTTACCAATAACCATAGCCTTAGTTTTTTTAGCGTTTAGGCAAAGACCATTCCTGGAAGCCCATGTGTTAATCGTGTCTAGATCTTGGTTAAGCTTACTGATGCATTCTGTGGTTTCGGATGGATGACAACTGATATACAGTTGTACATCATCCGCATACATTTGTATTCCACAGTGTTTAAGTTGAGACGGTAAATCATTAGAGTATACGGAATATAAAAGTGGACCAAGTATAAAACCCTGTGGTACACCTCTCGACACTGAGCAACTGTTTGATTTGTTATTACCATAGTATACTGCCTGGTATCTATCATGCAAGTATGAGGATATTAATTTGACCGCAGTTGGAGAAAATTTGCACATATGTTTAAGTTTAAGGCAAAGAATGGAGTGTTCCACTGTGTCAAACGCCTTTGAGTGATCCAGTAAAACTAGAAAAGATATTCTATTATCATCAACATTAATTCTTAATTCCTCAGAAACCTCTAATAAAGTAGAAACACAACTATGCTTTGGTCTAAAACCAGATTGCTTATCAGTAAGCAAGGAGTTATCTTGTAGGTATTTACTAATCTGTGAATGAATTAAACGTTCAAAGACTTTTGACAAGTATGGTAAGATTGCAATTGGCCGAAATTCATGATTAGGTTTTGGTATAGGAATAATTTTAGCATGTTTCCACATATAAGGGAATGTGGATGTTGTTAAAATTGAGTTAAACAAATGAGTAATATGAGGCAGAATGTACGGTAAAATTAGTTTTACGAATTTTGGGTGAACTCCATCATGACCAGCAGATTCGGATTTAATACTCAAAATAGATTCAAGAACATCTTCTTGTGTAGTATTTTTGAATTCAAAGCCGTATAACATTTGATTTTCAGAATTGTTCCTGTCACTGTTATTAATGCGGTTTGGGATGGGAGTATAATCATTATGTGCGCTATTGTGGGCGTAAGTGTCCGTGTAAAAATTTGTATCAGGAGTTGGCATTGGTATATTTAAAAATAATTGATTAAGTTGATTGACATCTATACATTCTTTGGCATCATTATTTTCTTGGTTTATAATTCCCATGTTGCGAATTGATTTCCACTTCATTTTTGAACAAAGTGCGGATTTAAAATGTTCTTCATAAAATTTTGACTTCGAAATCTTTACTAGCGTGTTTACTCTGTTTCTCAAGGACTTGAACGTTTCATGCAGCGCTGTAGTTTTAAACCTTTTCCATCTTGCATAAGAATGATTTCTTTTAGCGATTAACAGTTTTATTTCATTTGAAAACCAAGGGTGCTCATTTCGGATACGTTTGGTTTTGATAAGTATGTATTTGTTATATAAATGGTCCATGTTGTTGTGAAGAAAGTTGACTTGATCATCTACATTTGTCATATAAAACATTCGATTCCATTGGATTGTGGACAACTCGTTGGTCAGCGACTGATAGTCCAAATTCTTAAAGTCTCTATAATAAATCATTTGGTTTTGAATTTCAGTGTGAAAATCATAAGCAAGAAAAATAAGGTCGTGCTTGGAAAATAGCGAGAGTTGATCATACAACAGTAACCGTGACATATTATTCACAAAACAAAGGTCCAGAAGTGTGTTGCTAGTTCTTGTGAAGTGCGTTGGCAAAGAGTGGTTTACTAAATTTAGTCCAATAGCACTCATATCGTCACTTAGTCTGCGGTCTTCTAATATATTAACGTTGAAGTCACCAACTAGAATGACATCAGTGTAACCCAAAGTTATCGTCGATATGCTTTCCAACCACCTTTTCATTTTGATACGATTATTTGGTCTATAAATAGTTCCTATAAGTAGCTTCTGATTTCTGCTGGATATTTCCAAAAACAAGTGTTCTATGCTATTATTGTTTTCAATTTCATCGTTAATTTCTTCAGTATTAACGTCATCATCTTTTTCTGTAGTTGTATTATTAATTATAACGCTTTTAATTTTACATTGAATTGAAGATTTTATATAAATGGCAACACCACCAGCATGTGTGCTTCTATCTGCACGAAATAGCTTATATCCACGTAGATTGTAAACGTTGTCTTGAATATCTTTTAAGCACCAAGTTTCTGAGATGCAAACTACATCAATACTAGAATCTTCGAATATTAAACGGAACTCGTTCATTTTATTATTAAGGCTTTGCGCGTTCAGGTGGCAAATTTTAAGTCCAGACATTCTCTTTGATAAGATTCTGATCATTTTAAATAAACACTCTCTGGAACCAACCCCCAAATTATTATTGGATTGTACCATCATAAAAAAGTAAAAATTTAGAAGCAATGCTAGCACTTATATAGAGGTATGTTGTTTTAAATTGAAAATAATTGAAAAAATGGCAGCACAAGATATTGAATATAAACAAAGGTATAAAATTAAAAAATGTTATGCAAAAATATAAATAATATAAAATTGGACAGTATAAAGATTTTATAAAATAGTGATAAAAATATAAAAATAATGATAAAAACTTATCAGGCGGCAATAGTATTTGCTTCACGCGGCTCAACATTGCTAATTTCGGAAATTGAATCCTCTGTAACTTGACGTGGAAATAACTGATCCAGTTTTTCGATGTCATCAATATGAATCGGTTCATCACTCCCAAGTTTTCGTATATATACCAAGCCTCTATAGGTGTAAGCAGACGATATTTTCGCATCTCTTTTTAACTGGTGCGCTCGAATGAAGGTACGATGGTTATCGGGAGTGAGGTTTTCGTTTATATAAAATGGAGTTGAACTTCCAAAACCGATCATATTGAGGCGTAGTACATCTTCAGTTGTTTTAATAAAAGAAGTAATAATTTTTAATATTTTAATTAGGCTTAAGTTCATGAAATTTAATTTTCATTAAATTATTTTTATGAAGAAAGGAATTTTTACAACATGAAAATTAATTAAAATTGTTATTGATAATCTTTCATTCTTGACGTGGCTCGGGCTCGAACCCTGGCCGGCAGGTTACCATGACATGTTTCGATCGCAACCACTCGATCTCCTCAGATGGATTTGCCGTCTTACACTCGCAGCCATCGACGACTGCTGACGTCACTAGTCAAACATCAATCCTTAAACCAAATTGTATTTTAACATTTGGTAGATCGAAATTTGCTTTCCTGAATGATTATCCATTTTAATTGATTTTACATGTTTTTTCCTTACTTCTGTTTTTTCGTACTTTTGTCAATAATTTTTCTTGAAGTCCAAGTACATTTTTTGTTTTTTCATTTTGTCTTTCTCTTTTCTGTTGACCTTTTTCAGCACAACTTGAAGGACAAATGTACACATAGAGCTCGTGCCTTAGCTTTAACAATAATTAGTATTGTGGTTATTTTGTTGAACTATTTTATGGTTTTTAATCCAAATTTTTAATATTTTAATTAGGCTTAAGTTCATGAAATTTAATTTTCATTAAATTATTTTTATGAAGAAAGGAATTTTTACAACATGAAAATTAATTAAAATTGTTATTGATAATCTTTCATTCTTGACGTGGCTCGGGCTCGAACCCTGGCCGGCAGGTTACCATGACATGTTTCGATCGCAACCACTCGATCTCCTCAGATGGATTTGCCGTCTTACACTCGCAGCCATCGACGACTGCTGACGTCACTAGTCAAACATCAATCCTTAAACCAAATTGTATTTTAACATTTGGTAGATCGAAATTTGCTTTCCTGAATGATTATCCATTTTAATTGATTTTACATGTTTTTTCCTTACTTCTGTTTTTTCGTACTTTTGTCAATAATTTTTCTTGAAGTCCAAGTACATTTTTTGTTTTTTCATTTTGTCTTTCTCTTTTCTGTTGACCTTTTTCAGCACAACTTGAAGGACAAATGTACACATAGAGCTCGTGCCTTAGCTTTAACAATAATTAGTATTGTGGTTATTTTGTTGAACTATTTTATGGTTTTTAATCCAATTAATTCATAAAAATAATTTAATGAAAATTAAATTTCATGAACTTAAGCCTAATTAAAATATTAAAAATTTGGATTAAAAACCATAAAATAGTTCAACAAAATAACCACAATACTAATTATTGTTAAAGCTAAGGCACGAGCTCTATGTGTACATTTGTCCTTCAAGTTGTGCTGAAAAAGGTCAACAGAAAAGAGAAAGACAAAATGAAAAAACAAAAAATGTACTTGGACTTCAAGAAAAATTATTGACAAAAGTACGAAAAAACAGAAGTAAGGAAAAAACATGTAAAATCAATTAAAATGGATAATCATTCAGGAAAGCAAATTTCGATCTACCAAATGTTAAAATACAATTTGGTTTAAGGATTGATGTTTGACTAGTGACGTCAGCAGTCGTCGATGGCTGCGAGTGTAAGACGGCAAATCCATCTGAGGAGATCGAGTGGTTGCGATCGAAACATGTCATGGTAACCTGCCGGCCAGGGTTCGAGCCCGAGCCACGTCAAGAATGAAAGATTATCAATAACAATTTTAATTAATTTTCATGTTGTAAAAATTCCTTTCTTCATAAAAATAATTTAATGAAAATTAAATTTCATGAACTTAAGCCTAATTAAAATATTAAAAAATTTGGATTAAAAACCATAAAATAGTTCAACAAAATAACCACAATACTAATTATTGTTAAAGCTAAGGCACGAGCTCTATGTGTACATTTGTCCTTCAAGTTGTGCTGAAAAAGGTCAACAGAAAAGAGAAAGACAAAATGAAAAAACAAAAAATGTACTTGGACTTCAAGAAAAATTATTGACAAAAGTACGAAAAAACAGAAGTAAGGAAAAAACATGTAAAATCAATTAAAATGGATAATCATTCAGGAAAGCAAATTTCGATCTACCAAATGTTAAAATACAATTTGGTTTAAGGATTGATGTTTGACTAGTGACGTCAGCAGTCGTCGATGGCTGCGAGTGTAAGACGGCAAATCCATCTGAGGAGATCGAGTGGTTGCGATCGAAACATGTCATGGTAACCTGCCGGCCAGGGTTCGAGCCCGAGCCACGTCAAGAATGAAAGATTATCAATAACAATTTTAATTAATTTTCATGTTGTAAAAATTCCTTTCTTCATAAAAATAATTTAATGAAAATTAAATTTCATGAACTTAAGCCTAATTAAAATATTAAAAATTTGGATTAAAAACCATAAAATAGTTCAACAAAATAACCACAATACTAATTATTGTTAAAGCTAAGGCACGAGCTCTATGTGTACATTTGTCCTTCAAGTTGTGCTGAAAAAGGTCAACAGAAAAGAGAAAGACAAAATGAAAAAACAAAAAATGTACTTGGACTTCAAGAAAAATTATTGACAAAAGTACGAAAAAACAGAAGTAAGGAAAAAACATGTAAAATCAATTAAAATGGATAATCATTCAGGAAAGCAAATTTCGATCTACCAAATGTTAAAATACAATTTGGTTTAAGGATTGATGTTTGACTAGTGACGTCAGCAGTCGTCGATGGCTGCGAGTGTAAGACGGCAAATCCATCTGAGGAGATCGAGTGGTTGCGATCGAAACATGTCATGGTAACCTGCCGGCCAGGGTTCGAGCCCGAGCCACGTCAAGAATGAAAGATTATCAATAACAATTTTAATTAATTTTCATGTTGTAAAAATTCCTTTCTTCATAAAAATAATTTAATGAAAATTTAATTTCATGAACTTAAGCCTAATTAAAATATTAAAAATTTGGATTAAAAACCATAAAATAGTTCAACAAAATAACCACAATACTAATTAGAAGTAATAATGTTTAAAAAATAATTACGTTCATAAGGACTTAAAAATTTAACAATTATTGCGGCATCTTCAATATTCCTTCTACTTTTAGTATGTACGACACGATAAATTGTTTTTACATTATTATTATTATTACAGTAACGGACTGTAGTTTATTTAGGAAATATTCCGTTCAGTCATTTTTAAAAAATAAACATTTAAAATTCCAAGCAAATTTATTTTTAACTGATTCTAACAGTTATTCAAAAAACTAAGTGCATATTAATACGGATTTTCAGTTGGAGTTAATATTGTCCGTTGATAAATTCTTCTTTATGTAAAATTAAATAAAAATGTAATTTAAAGCAACGAAGAGTTCATTTAGTGTTTACTGTCAAAAATTCAACCGCGAATTCCGCAAAAACAGATGAACATTAAGTTATCTTATATAAATTAATTGTCAAAAAATTAACTACATATTCCGTAAAAACAAATAAATATGCAGTTATTTTATAAAATTTTACTGTCAAAAATTCAACACCATATTCAGTAAAAACAATTAAATATTCAGTTATTTTATATAATTTAACTACCAAAAATTAATTTTTACTTATCTATAAAAAATGAATTGCTTGTTTTGTGTAAGCAATTCCCATTTTCTATTTGTTAAAATAATTTAGTTAAATACATTAAAAGTAAAATAATTGCGAAGCCATATCGGTCATGCTGCTGGTGTCTTATAATTGAGAGTTCTTCTGTAAACAACGTGGTCAATACAACAAAAGTAAAACAAACGTGTGTATCAGGGTAAGTAAATAATAATAAGAAAAACAAGCGAACAGGTGCTGTCTGGTATTTTTTAGAAATTCGGCTCTTTTGTGGAGTAAACGAAAATTAATTTAGTTAAATACATTAAAAGTAAAATAATTGCGAAGCCATATCGGTCATGCTGCTGGTGTCTTATAATTGAGAGTTCTTCTGTAAACAACGTGGTCAATACAACAAAAGTAAAACAAACGTGTGTATCAGGGTAAGTAAATAATAATAAGAAAAACAAGCGAACAGGTGTCTGTCTGGTATTTTTTAGAAATTTGGCTCTTTTGTGGAGTAAACGAAAATTACTGAATATTAATCAAATAACTGAATATTAAATTGTTTTTACTGAATATGGGGTCAATTTTTTGACAGTAAAATTTTAAATAATAAGTTAATATTTAATTGTTTTTACTGAATGTGGTGTTGAATTTTTGACAGTAAAATTTTACTAAATAACTGAATATTTATTTGATATTACGGAATATGGTGTTGAATTTTTGACAGTAAAAATTAAATGAACTTTTTGTAAAAAATAAATGAAAAATAAGTAGACCGGTTTTTAATTGCATTTTACGTACAGAATATTGTGAGTGTATTTACCCATGTAAACATCGTTTAAAGTAATTTGAGAAAAAGGATACATAAAGCAACCGTTAATTCGATTTTATCAATAAAATATTTAAACCAGCACTACAATAGTGGATAGGGTAGAATGCGTTTGTGCTGATGTTTGTAACACCTTAAAATAATGGTCCTAAGCCCACATTTACGTATATCGATTGACTCAGAATCACTTTCTGAGTCGAATTAACGATGTTTGTCCTGCTGGCTGGCTGTTTTGGAGATTATTTGATAAAATTTGGTATATAGGTTCTAATTTAGTGTAGGGTATCATATAGTCGGTGTTGACTTTCTTACTTGTTTTTTATTGTAGATCTGGACTGAAAAGGTTGGGTAAATGTTGTCGTGAAATTATGTATAAAAAACTAATAGGCCCGTGTGATTCCTATGAAATGAACAATAACGACATAGAATTTATCGATGATTTAATTTTTAAAATATCTATCAAAATATTAATTTACATTTATTCTTATTTAACAAATTGATCTTAACTTACAGTATTATCGTAAACCACTTTAAAAAAATTATTTCAGTTTTGTTATGGAATTTTAATGTGTTTTTATTTAACAAAGCTTTTAGCCATTTTTTAGCCCATTTTTTGCCGTAAATTTAGCAATTTTTGGTCACTAATTTTTTCCAACACTGCTTGTAGATAACGTTTGAAATCGATGAACTCTAAATAAATATGAAGATGAGCACTTTTCGAAATTTATTTTAATAAGCCACCGGCTTTATACCGGTATGGAAGGGGTATATAACCTTTTATTCTAATAGTATATCGGTCTATATGTATTAGTGATGTTATACACTTTTTTGAAAAGTCCTTACGAAGCCCGAAAAATCCCTATTTTTCCCTACGCGTTAAAAAATTGTCTCTACAAAAATCCCTAAAACTTTTAAATGATAAAATATCAAAGCAAATAAAACCGTTTATATTAATTTACAATGAACAGGGGGCGTTAGGGCGGGTCGATTTAGCAATCGATATTGTGGCATCGATTTTTCTATAGCTTTTGGATTAAGGAAAAAAAAATTCCACTACGACATACCAAAATAATCATTTTCGAGGCGTTCAAATTTCGATTTAGTCTGTCGAAAAATGGCACAATATCGACAAATTTTTGTCCTTAAAAAGCGGCCCGCTCTACTATTCATTCATAAATTTTATTAAAAGTTTTTATTTTTTGTTAAAATCACCTAAATGAGTCTTCGCAGATCACTTTGGATGGTTAAATACTGATTTTTTTAAAATAACATCAATGATAGGAAACACCCTTCGCTATCTGTATTGGCATGTGGCACTGATAAATGAAAGATAGCTAATTTTGATTAAAGGAGAAAGTTAAATTTTCATTATAATAATGACTTTTTCCAAAAATTTTTGATTTTTATCTTGAGCAAATTATCAATTTCCTTCCATTCTTGTAAAAGAGAGTTGCGGAAATTTACCTTAAAATCAAAGTTGAAATGGCGGCAAGCGATCACTCAAAGAAATTAACCAATTTATAATGTTGCCCTATCATCAATTTTATAAGTATGTTGTCACAACTCGAAAAATATTGCCAAATTTATACAGTTTTGCCACATTTTTTAAAAGTCCCTACATTTTAATGATTTTAAGAAATCTGCCCTTATTTCCCTACGGCCACTTTTTTTATAAGAAAATCCCTACGAATAGGGATTTTTCCCTACGTATAACATCACATATTATGTGTACCTCCAAAAATAGCAATAAACTCAAATATTTTGTACCTGAGCCCTTGTCGAAAAAATTTTTCAATGATTTTGTGGTATTCTGAAAATCACATTGTTTTTGTGTGTTTTCGGTGTGCTTTCGGCAATTGAAAATCACACCGAAAAACACAAAAATAAATAAAAATAAAAAAAATATCACACGTGTGATTTTAAAAGGTACATCATACAGAAAAAAATCAATGTAAATACGTTCAAAAGAAGGTTGATTTTACATTTTTCAGTAGTAATTTTGCTTCATTGTTGTAATTGTAATCAGTGTTCGAAAATAAACACTAAATATCGTTTCTTAATGTTCGGTTCGGTAGATTTGTGGAAAACACAAACGCTTATAGTGTTTGTGTAAAAAATCATTAAAAAAAAATAACGTTTCCCTGTTAGTCATCTTTCGAACACAAAAATATTACTGTTTTTATCAAACTCAACAAAAGATGTGAACATTTAATTCCGTTCGGTTTTTTTTTTTTTTTGAAAATCCACAAACTTCAATGTGTTCGGTTCGGCTCGTTAATGTTCGTCCCTTTTGGCTGGTAAAAAAAAAAACAAACATTTTTTTCAAAAACAAAATACACACACGAAAAAAACATTAAAATATAATGTTTGTTTACAGTATCACTACAATTGTTCTGTTTTTTAACGAAGAACCGAACATTATATAATGTACGGTTATTTCTATAAAATAGTTACGAAGAGTAATAAAGGCTGTGTATGTCTACACAATCACTAAAAAAATAGATATCGTTCTCTGGTGTGTGAGCCGAACGTTAAATAATGTACTGTTTATTTTCGAACACTGATTGTAATAATTTGCGAACAACATTTTTTCTTTTAAAATAACTATAATTCATGTTAATTTAACATTGTAGTTAAGTTATAGCAAAATGTCATTTATATTGAAATAACAATCCGAATCACGTTGAATGGTAGTTACATATTTCAAGTTGAAACAAAGTGAATTTCATGTAGAATCAAATTGGTTGGAGTACGATGTTTAAGTGTGAAGACAACATATGCATTTATTAACATGTTTCACTTATTTTGTATCTCCTTTGTTTAACAGAAGCATCAGCAGAATGGCCCGATATGGTTTTCGTCATCATTCTACTTTGAAAACTTTATGTACTATTTAACTAAATAATATTAATAAAAAGAATACGGGAATTGTCTTCTTTTTATAACATATTTTTAACATGAAAATAAAAAAATTTACGTACTTAAGTATGTAAGCATGTTAATTTAACAAGATAAACTTTTGATTTTAATATAAAACTGGTTTTTATGGATTCAATATTGAAAAAATAACAAAAGTTACAACTTATCACAACCAGTTGTCCGTAGGGACCTATGTCTAAAACAGCGTTTTAAGAACTACAGTCAAAGTAGAAAAATTGCCATTTCTTCCACTTCTTCATTTGTCATTGGGCAAAAACAAACTATTGCTTTTACTTCTGATTCATTAAATGTAAACAGCCGCTGTCAAACCAACTCAAAAATCGAAAAGTTGTACACAATTTTTCGTTTTTTGTTTGACAGTTTTTGTTTCGACTGCAGTTTATTGAACTCTGGTATAAGACCCAAAAAAAAAATTGTTTATGTAACTGAGCTACCTAAATAAGAGCGGAAGCGTTTTTTGTATGTCAAAACTTCTCATTTGCATACAATTTATACGAAACAAACCATTAGAATGCGAATTAGAAACCACCCGGCTGATAAATCTTATTTGACAGATCGCTATGTCGGTTTGTTTTATTGAAATTGTATTTAAATAAAATTTTCATTTAAAAAAAATGCTTGCCGCTTTTGCTTAGGTTGTTCAGTAGGATAAGCCTTTTGTAAATTAAAGTAACAATATGCATGATGATTTTGACCCAAAAAAAAAGATACTAAATAAATACCAAAGCAAAAATTGTATTAACATAAAAAGACTATCAAAAAGTTTACCAAACATAAATTAAACAGAATAAAATAAATAACATTAAAAAAACATAAAATTCATTTAAGCCTATTTCTTTTTTCCTCGTCCAGTTGACCTTATAGCAGCGGTAGAGGTCATAGCCGGTTCTTTTTCAGCCGGTGCTGCAGGCTCGGCCGCAGCAGTCGTTTTTGTTTTTTTTATAGTTTTGGGACGAGAAAGTGCTGGACTCACGACTAAATTGATCGACTTCCGTAAAAGCTTATTCTTCGTTTTGGTTTTCTCCGTATTTTTATGACTTTCAGCCGCATTTTTGGTTTTACCATCTTTATCCAATTTGGTTTTTTTTGCTGGCATAGCCACAGCGATTTCTTCTTTAGATATTTTGGATTTGGCTTTGGCTTTATCTTTAGGTTTTTCATTAGACTTTTCTTTCTTAGCTATTTTTTTCTCTTTGGGGTTTTCAGCTTTTTCTTTTTTCTGAAAGTTTTTTAATAAGAAAAATCATAATCAGTATTGGGTTATTTTGTTGAACTGTTTATGGTTTTAAATCCAAATTTTGATGTTTTAATTAGGCTAAAAACACATGTATTACATGACCCCTGTATTTCGGCATTCGATATCGATCGATATATTCATTTAAATTGTATTGTTTTTTCGATCGATACTGAATCCCGTAATTTGCGCCCAAAATATTATGAAGTATGTACATTAGGGGTATAATCAATTGTTTGGCATAGTACCATGAGGTCAACCATGTCCTAGTAACCACGAAAATTATAATCTTTTTTAATTTTTCTCAAAAAAGTTCACGCACCAATTGGTTTTTCTAAACCAATGCAATATTGACTATTTATAATTTTATACGGTGTTTTTTATTCATTTTTTACTTTTTGACCATATTTACATTATGCAATTAACGCCGCAACTTGCCGCAACTTTCGCATGCAACTTTTTGTTAGCACGAGGTGTAGGGAAGAAAACGGGGTTGAAAAAGTTGAAAAAATGCTTGAAAAAAATGTAAATGTTAATGTGAAAAAAGTTTCGTAGAAACTACTTTAAAAGAAAATAGAAAATAAACTCGGCGTTAATTGCATAGATGTAAATGCGGTCTTATTCGTTAAAAAAGGTTAAAGATACGTTTTGGTTTGCAGAAAAATCTCTTACCATCTCTAAATATTAATGAAATTTCATACTTGGGCTATTTTTTGATTTAAATAAACATATTATTAATTTTCCTTAACCAAAAATAAAATTAAAAATTTTCAAAACTTCATCGCGGTTGGTGCGTTAACTTTTTTGACCTTAGCGAAAAAATAAATTTACGTTCCCTTATAGTTGTTTATGCTCTATCGAACTGTGCTATGCCGATTTTGGTATTTAAAAAAATTTTTAAAAAGTCACCTCCCTAATTTACATAAGTATGTGCCCTTTATCTTACCTTTTCTTTAGCCATTTTCTCTTTTTCTTTTTGTTTTTCCTTTTTAACTTTTTCCATTTGTTTTTTCTTCATCCTATGTTTGTCGGTCAATTTAAAGGAGCGTTTAATTTGTACCATTGTACCATCTTCCAAACAATTTTTGATATAGCGTTTAGTCTGACCCTTCAAACGTTTTTCAATCAAATCGGGATTATTGTTCATTATAAATTTTATTATAGCTACTGTTGATGAACCACGTTTTTCGTTGAGTTGTATTATGGCATCGTCTATCAATTTTTGCGTAGAGTGCTTTTTGATGGTATTCTTTTTCAGTTCAAGTTTCTTATTACCTCCACCCAACGACTGTCGTTGAATAACCTCCTTAGCTGCATTATTGGGAATGTTCTCCTTATCATTTACGAAATCTTCATGATCTTCTACTTCGTCACCTTCATCATCCCCATCTTCTTCTTCTTCGCCTTCCTCGCACTCGTCATCATTATCTTCGACTTCATCTTGTGAGTGCTCTTTTGTTTAAAGTTAAAATTAATAATTAAATAAACAAATTTGTTTTATATGTATGTAGATATTTTTCCTCATTTACCTTCTTCAATATCCTCCTCCTCATCTTTATCATCCGGATTATCGTTATGGACTTGATTTAAAGATTTCATTATTTTGTTTTTTTTTTATTCACAAATAGGTATATTTTAAAATGTTTTTTAAACGATCAAAAGACATGTGTACAAATCACACTATAGAAAAATTAAAACATTTTAATCAAAAAATTTTTAGTTATTGAAAGCAAAGTAACGGTATCTATTTAACATAAATTTCATAAACAACTTTAAAGTATGTACGTACATAAATAAGTACAAGCATTAAATATCTCTGGCCAATAAGTACCAATGATATAAAGAAAAGATACTATTTTGACATTCTCTTTATAATTGGCATATCGCACCCCTAGTTCAAAAGTGACTTAACTCGAAATTTCAATTTTTCGGCCCTGTAATAAATAAAATAGTCAGTTGCAAAAAACACTAACTATAAATTAACTTTTTTTTAAATGACTACAAATTGGTTTAAATCTCATGCAGATATCAACCAAAAAGGCACACGTAAAACACAAATAAAAGCAAAATAAGTAAAACAAGCATGCCATGAAGTCAAATGAAAAAAATATATACAAAAATTTTAAAATAATTAAAAATTAAATCAATACAAATCTGTTTATGTACAAGCAATTATGTATGTGGCGTATTTATTTCAGGACTACCATAGATCATCATTTTGGGCAGTTTAATGCAAAATTTTTATAAATAATTGTTTCTATATCAAAATATATAAAGATATACCATATGTATGTATGCATGTTCATATGTACATATATTTTTTGACAAAAATTATTTAAAATTTAAATAATGTATTATAAACTGACAATACTTTTAATTAATTACAAATAGGTTGAAAAATAAGTAGTTTGTAGTCAGTTAAAAAGTCATGCAAAGATGGCCAATTGACTACTGCCTATGACATGCCTATGTTAAAATAGTGAGTCGTCGACAAGGAAAAAAGTCACTTATTCAACTAGTTGTGGTTATAAAAGAACCAGTTTGAAGTTAGTTATAAATGTGTTTGACTTCCTACAGGGGGGTTTATATGCTTACACTATGCACAATACGCTTGTTAATCTATAAAAAAATATCAGTATATTTTTTTTCGTAATTGTTATTAAAAATGGTTATGTCTTCATTATGTTTCAATTCGTATAAAGTTGCAATTCATAAAAGTGTATAAATAGTCTTAATTCAAGTTGTGACACTTTTGATAAAATAAATCATTGTTGGAGTTTATATTAATTAGACGTGTGTCAGCTTATAATTGGGCAAGTGTCAAAACTTGAAAAGAATTTAGCTAAAGTGACATAACTCAAAATAATTCGGTAACTTGTGCAAACAATACATCATCGAAACCGACTCAACTAAAAATTGTTCATTATCTAGTGCATAAATATCTAAAAAAAAAGGCTATTTTAGATCATAATCTGTATGTATTTTCTACTAAATAGTCCAAAGATTTGTTTTTTACTATTTTTTTTAGGTCAAAAACTGTTTTTTTCGATTTCTGAAAAATTAAGTTTTTTGAGTTGAGTCTGAGGTGTGCGAACGCATTTCAGTAAAATCCTGTACAAATTTGTAAAAATTTTGGGGTAAACGAACGCAGCTATTATGAATTGCATATACATCAGTGATGGAAAATTCAGTACTTTGGTACAATTTTCAGTACTTTTTCTTTTTAAAAATACCACGGTAAATGGTTAAATATAGCAAGAAAAAGATTCAGTAAAAATTTCGAATTATTAATTTTCAATTTTTAATCGCCAATTTCGAAGTATTTTATTTTGAAATTATTAGAATAACTTTTAAAATTTTTTGTGGGTACTACGACTTCGACTCCGGTACACAAACCTTAACTCCGACTCTACAACTCTGACTCCACAGCACTGTTTACAACATTGCTTACACAAAATTTATTATTATCAAAAGGTTATGGCAGCACTGCTTGTTGGTATATTTTAATGTTAGATATCCTCTTCGGAATTTTGCTGTTGAAATTTCGTCAGCTCGGTCCATAAATGGCTGAGATATGGGCAAAAAAAGTTTATTTTCCAAGACAAAAATATGTGTTAAAAAAGAACCAAAATGTTGAAAAAAATACTCTTTTGCTTGGTGGTCAGTACCAGTTAAATATTTCAATTTTTCATCACTGATATACATACATATAGAAAAACTAATTTGAAATTTACAATGACAACGTCGTTACACACAACATAATACCAATTTTTAAAAACGACGCAAGATTTTTTTATGCAATAACGATTACACGGTATGATTAATTGCGATTAAATACGGTTATAATCGAATTTTTAAGTTTTTTTTTTAAAATAAATAAAAAAAGTTACTTGCGGCCTAATTTATAAAATATAAGGCGCCTGTTAATAAAAGGTTTGCCCAACAAACACGGAGGTTTGATTTCAAGTTGAAAATGATTTGATATCAAACGTTTTCTCAAACGACAAACGTTTGATAGTGAAAATCATACCATTCTCAAAAAAAGGGGAACAATTTGAATTTAAATGTAAAATCAAATATTTGAAAAACGTTTAAGAATTGTGTTTGATAAAAGTCATTTCATATCAAAGGTTTGACTTTGTGTTGGTTGGGTATGGAATGGATTTTCATACAAAATCCATTTCATAAACCCTGTTTTATTAAACATGTTTTATTTTTTATAAAATATTTTTGGAAAAAATAAAATGGGTGG
This sequence comes from Pollenia angustigena, assembly GCA_930367215.1. Taxonomy (NCBI): domain Eukaryota; kingdom Metazoa; phylum Arthropoda; class Insecta; order Diptera; family Polleniidae; genus Pollenia; species Pollenia angustigena. Next base: position 277,739,957 of record OV884056.1, read on the forward strand.
ATAAATAATAATATACAGGGGCCAAATTACGGCATTCGATATCGATCGAAATTACAATACAATTTTAATGCAAATTTAGATCAATATCTAATTCCGTAATTTAGCCCCAGACATGTTCTGAAAATCGCAAGAGTTCCAATCATTTGTGACTTTTAAATCAGAATTGTGATTTGAGGGTCTTTTAAAAACCAAAAATGTTTTAACTCGGCTTAAAATGTTGGAAAAAGATAAGCAAGTAATTTTAAATCGACGGCCACTTAGCTGACCGGTTTAAAATCATAATTATGCAAAAAGTTTTTTGTTCAGAACACCATTCTTATGACTTCAAATCACTTTCACAAAAAGTGATTTTCAGAACATGCCTGATCTCAAATAAAACAGTTAATTTTATCAATTTTATTTACTTCTATCTGTGGAAAAAATCTATATGTTGAAAAAAAATAAATAAAAACTCCTTTTTAATAATCTCTTTATAACACCCCTGAATATGGATAAATCCAAAGTGTTGAACGTGTCAGTCGTACGCATCAAAAATGCAATAAAATTTTAAACAACAAATATTTTTACGTTCGCTCAACCCTTAAATTATAGCACTAAGAAAGCACTGTTATCTGTGCTAAAGTTTATGGAGGGCGCGATTCTAGGCCAAAGATAATGGCAAAAGAAGTACCGGTTCGAACGTCAAAAAAAATAGAAGTAGTTTTTGTGGCCATGTAAAAAAAGGCGTAATTCAGTGAAACCTGGCACACTTTTTTTGTTAAACTGCTTTCAGAATTTTACGTAGCAATGCAACATTAAAATGTCTTTGGTTTGATTTCAAAATCTTCATTATTTTTTTTTAAGCCAAAATCTGGGTCGATACGTGACATTTCGAACGTGAAATTTTTTCCGTAATAATTTAACTGAATAATAATTAAAACAAAATAAAAATTTAATGTTAATCCGAATAACATATGGGCATTTCCATCATGTCGAACGTGACCATCGTACACATTTAAAGTTAAAAAAAGTCAAAATAAAACGTATATTTATTTTGGCAATAGATTCAAGTTATAGCTTTTAATTAGCCCTATAATTGGTGCTATTGTTCATTTTGATAAAATGTTTCGTTTTCAAGAAAATTGCAAAAAACAAGGCATTTGCACGTGACGAAAACAGAAGTGGTTTTTGTGGCCATTTTTTCGAATGCCGATTTCAGCGAAACCTGAGGCAATATTTGAATGCAAAAAATTTTAGAATGTTATGCACTCATATCTCTTAAATATGGCTGCCATTTTAAATAAAAATAATGTATACTTTTTTTTTTATTTAGCTTTAATCGCTTTCGCACGTGATCTGTCGCACATGACATTTTTTCCATCATGATATATGTATACATATGTATGTTGATTAGACCGGGTCGACCTCCATACAAAAAAAAAAAGTTGTGCCAGTCACCCCCTAGAATGAAAGATATGTCAATGAAATTTCTAAAACAGGAAACATTTTTTTTGCCACGCCCCAAAATACAGCCCTTTTTGTTTTATATACATATATAGCATCGTCATTTAAAGTCTAATCTCATCGTATCGTATATCATTGTTAATGGCTAGAATATGGCTTTATTTTTTAATTTAGTGCTTTTTTTTGCTCATCTAGATTTAAATGATTGAAATGTATATATTAACATAAATAAATCATTTGCATATTTAAAAAATTATTTTCAAATTATTATGGCCTGTTCGTCGATAGCGAATGAAGACTTCGTTCGCTTAACTTACATGCAAAACAAAAACAATGTTTTATAATTTGTTTTTGTTTTAAATGTAATTTAAGCGAACGAAGACTTCATTCGCTATCGACGAACAGGCCTTTAATTTTCACATTTACGATGCCGCACGTGAACAACTTTATATAAGTACCAAGATCACAAATCTTGCTATTTTACAGAAATTTTTTTATTATTTTAATATTATAAAAAATCTGTTTGGCCTGGTAATTTGATGAGCTTTCTACTTTTACTTTCGACGCATTGATAGCAAATAATGTTTTTCACTGTCGCACATGACATCGAAATATGAGATAATACAATGAAAAAAATTACAGTTATTTGCAATCGCATAGTTTCTTGTGCATTCTATTTTGACTCTTTGTACCTTCCGAAAGGTTTTAGAGAGAAAAAGTCAATGCATAATATCTCTCTTAAAGAACTGTTATCATAGCAAAACGTACAATAGAAATATCCAAATAAGAAAAGTTGCACTTGTTCCACTTTGCATTCATAAATCTTGAAATGGGTTATAAATAAATATAAAATTTTTTTACTTTTATTAAATTTGATTGTTTTCCTGTTAAAATATGATAAAACAAGGACTTTTCAAGAACTTATAATTTTTTTGTTGCGGTGGACCTTTCGGTGGAAATGCCCATATTTCTCTTTGAACTCTTCCATAGATTATATCTCCTCTTGTATGGAAGATAATATTAAATAAAACATATAAGAAAAAAATTCTCACAAATTAGAAATTACGTTTGCACAACTTTGCAGTCTGATTGTTCATCTAGGTGAACAAATTTATGGGTAAATTTATAAAATTAGTAAAATAATCAGCTTTTAATAACTTTTAAATTTTCGGTCACGGTGGACCTTTTGACAGAAATGCCCATATGTAATTGTGTCTTCTCTTCATTATACAAAAATTTTTACATAAATGAAAAGATCAATCTTTTTCTTTTTTGTTTATTCATAGTTTTTCTATTTATTTTTTAACACTCGTTATAATCTTTCTTGTTTTTATAATACATATGCAATTTATTTGTTTTCTTTTAATCAGATACGTGATGGAAAACGATTTTGAAAACAAAACGATTTGAAATCGGTAACGTCTTTAAAAACTGATTTCTAATTTTTTCCTGTCTATATTCTTTTAAGTTTAACTAACATATCGTCGGCTTAATTAGCAAACCTTTGTTTATCCCTTTCATCACATTTTACAGGAGAGACAAAAAACTTTTTTATTTCATATTTGTAGCTTGAAAAGAAAACTAAAAATATAGTTGGTTTCACACACTTCAATACTCAAATTGAAGAAAAACTACATGCTGGCCGACGAGGCATATCTTTCTCTACCACACGACATCAAAATCTTAATTTACTTAAAAAGTAGATTTAGCAGATTTTTATATTAAGCCGACTTGATATCAAATGTTTGTTAAACTGTATTCTGAACAAAAATACAGTCGGGCATGTTCTACAAATCGAAATGAAGTAGAATTAAAATCGAACGATATTTTGATTTCAATTATTGACAAAATTACTATAGTATTTCCTGTTTTAAATAGCTGTTCTTGTAAATATGATTGGTACTCAAAGTATGAAGCATATAAAAAGGAATATTTTTATAAACTTTCTTTGCAGGCTCGGCTTCAAAATTTGTTTGGTTTTAAATCCACTTCATTTTGATTAACAGAACATACCCGTATTATTCAGAAATGGATTTGAAATTCAACAATTCTTTTAAAAACGATCGTTTTGAAATCGAACGATTTTCATCACATGCATACCTGACAATATATTTATTTTATTTTTAACGGATATTTATATATCAATTAATTGTATAGTTAATTTAAGTTTATTATTGTTTTTTTAAGGTAGATTTCAAAATTTACAACAATTTTTAATCAATTTTTTAATAAACACACACCGACATTAAGATTAATTAATAAAATTATATTCTCAAAGTTAGTTGCAAAAGAAAACAAAAGTATTTGATAAGATAGCCAATTTATGGGATTGCAGAAAAAGGTTTGATGGATAATACTTTTTTTTAGGGAGGGAGGTTAGAAAATGATTGACTTTTAAGGCCCATAAAACCAAAATCTTAAAGAAATTATAAAAACAAAATAAAAGGAAACAAAAACAAAATGTTAAATGTAATGTATGTTTTTATTTGAGTTTTTTTTGGAATGCTGTGTAATAAAAAGAATTATGATTAGATATAAATTTTGTTTTTAACAGCAAAAGTTTTTTTTTTTTTTGTTGTTTTGTAAAATGAAAAAAAAGAGAAAAAACAAGAAAAACAGACATTTAAAGTAATACACATTTGAAACTTAAAAACTAACAAAGAAACAATTAGCTGTAAATTAGTTTCTTTCCTTTTTTAAATAAAATTTAATAAAACGCAGATTTTTTTGTTTTTTGTTACTAAGATACGAATTATTGCTATTGCATTTTTTAACGGCGTTGTTGTTGTTGTAAACATACGTATTATTAAGTAAATCCTTAACACAAAATAAAAAAACAAATATAATTTTTAAAACAAAAATTTATGGCGGGCGGCGACTTTTTTTGAATGTTTTGTAAGTAAATATTGCTTTAAAATAGAATTAGTTTTTACATTGTGTTTAAATTTTTATCTTTGACTATATATATATATATATATTTTGTTTATATACAATAAGTATTATAGTTTTTTGTTGTTGTTGATGTAACAATAATGTTTGGCTTAATGGCTGAAAATTAAAAATTGTTTTAAATTTTCGTTGACATCATTTTATAATTTTTTTTAGTTTAATATTACATAATTAAGTTTTAATTTTACATTGATTTGCTAAATTTGCTTTTTGTTGTTGTTGTTGTTGTTGTTGTTGTTGTATAGTAGTTATTGCATTTAAAAAGAACAAATATTTAAAAAGCTTGCAAAGCTTATTTTTTTTTTGCTAAAAATTAAATAAACAAATAATGACGAAATATTAAAATAAAAACAAACTTAATGACGTGAATCTCTGGGATAGAATTCAGCCAATATAGAAGCTGGAATACGTTTCAACATCTCCTTAGGGAAGATACGCAATAATTGCCAGCCGATATCCAAAGATTCGAATACAGTGCGGTTTTCGTAGTTACCCTGTAAGAAGTGAATTTAAAAATTAAGTTTATAAAAAGCAAATTAATTTATTAAGTTAAAGTTTTTAGCTTTTATACTTAAATTCTGTTAAATTATTTTATTTTAATTTTACACGCTGATTTTGTAAAGGTGGGAAAAGTCTATAAATAATCACCCTGATCGCGGTTGGCGAATTTAAAATAGTCCTGCGACTGTTTGGTAATAGATTATATCTACTTGACGGACGGACAAAATACTGACATATTTTGGTATCAACTGCAGAATATATTACAACAGATGCTATAAATATTAATAAGAAATACAAATATGTAAAGGCAACTTAGTTGGTTATTAGAAGATCCCAACAAAATTGTTTATACCCACACCACAATAGTGGAGAGGGTATTATGCATTCTTGCTGATGTGTATAATAATAATAATTTGTTGCTTTTACGCCAAATCGTGGGCGCATAGTGCCAAAAGGATGTGTATAACACCTTAAAATATTAGTCCTAGACCCACCTTATAGTATACCGATCGACTCAGCATTACTTTCTTATCTAATATAAAGAATATGAAGTAAAGTGTGCCAAATGTGCGGATTTTAGATATTTTATACCTTTCCAAAAATAATTTAAACTAAAATACAAAAAATTATTTACCTGAGAGATGAAATTCTTTTCGAACTTGGTCAAGAATTCCAAATACAACAAATCATCAGGAGTCAAAGCTTCTTCACCAACGACAGCCTTCATAGCTTGAACATCCTTACCGATAGCATAACAAGCGTACAACTGATTGGAAACATCCGAGTGATCCTTACGAGTCATACCCTCACCTATGGCAGATTTCATCAAACGTGACAAAGATGGCAAAACATTGACTGGTGGATAGATTTGTCTGTTGTGCAATTGACGGTCTACGTAAATTTGACCCTCAGTAATGTAACCAGTCAAATCAGGAATTGGATGAGTAATATCGTCGTTAGGCATAGTAAGAATGGGAATTTGTGTAATCGAACCGTTACGGCCTTCAACACGACCGGCGCGTTCGTAGATAGTGGCCAAATCGGTGTACATATAACCGGGGAAACCACGACGACCAGGTACTTCCTCACGGGCAGCAGATACTTCACGCAAAGCTTCAGCATAGGAAGACATGTCTGTTAAGATAACCAATACGTGCTTTTCGCATTGGTAGGCCAAGAATTCGGCAGCGGTCAAAGCCAAACGTGGAGTAATAATACGTTCAATAGTGGGATCGTTAGCCAAATTCAAGAACAAGCACACATTTTCCATAGAACCATTCTCTTCGAAATCTTGCTTGAAGAAACGAGCTGTTTCCATGTTAACACCCATAGCAGCGAATACAATAGCGAAGTTATCTTCATGATCATCCAAAACAGATTTGCCGGGAACCTAAATATATGCAAACAATTTTATAAAAATTATTTTGTTTAAAAATATTTTATTTAACTCTTTACCTTAACCAAACCAGCTTGACGACAAATTTGTGCAGCAATTTCATTGTGGGGCAAACCAGCAGCAGAGAAAATAGGAATCTTTTGACCACGAGCAATTGAGTTCATCACATCAATGGCAGAAATACCAGTTTGGATCATTTCCTCGGGGTAGATACGAGACCAGGGATTAATGGGTTGACCTTGAATATCTAAGAAATCTTCAGCCAAAATTGGGGGACCTTTGTCGATGGGCTTGCCAGAGCCGTTGAATACACGACCCAACATATCCTCAGATACAGGGGTACGCAAAATATCACCAGTGAATTCACATAGTGTGTTCTTGGCATCAATACCAGAGGTACCTTCGAAAACTTGGACGACAGCTTTAGATCCACTGACTTCTAAGACTTGTCCAGAACGTATAGTACCATCAGCCAAACGCAACTGTACAATTTCAGCGAATTTGGGGAATTTGACTTCATCTAAAATAACCAAGGGACCGTTGACACCAGATACGGTCTTGTAAGCTGAAAATTTAAAATAAGTTTATTTTAAAAAAACAGTCATAAAAATCAGTCCAAGTAAAAAGTTAAAAATCAGGTGTAGTGTGAGAACGATTAATCGGATTCGGCATTATTTTGCCGAATTTTTGCCGAAGACCAAACTTTTTTACCATTATTATATGCCCCCACTAAAACACAACTAATCGCGTCGAAATTTTTTTGCATTTTTTTTTTTTTTTTTTAATAAAACGATTTGGTGGGAGAGAATACGAAACGATTTGGTGGGAGAGAATAGAATATATGCTTTTTTATTACTAAAAATTTTTATAAATTAATTGTTTTTTCTGTATAATTAATTAATTGACATCAAAAATGTTAAAGCGTTTTTATCCAATTTGGCCGAACTTCATATTCGACATCGGTCAAAAAAAAAACCCAGACACTAATCATTTGACTATATGTGGCACATAAATTACTAATATAACTAGTTCACAAAGAAACTTGTTAATTTTTTTTCAAAAAAATTAGATAAGAAGTTTAAAAAAGAGAATAAATTCAGCTGACTCTTACAATATTCACTGAAAAAAAATCAAATATGAAGGTAAAGTCGGTCAATCCCGACCATATGATTGCCTACACCACAGTAATTAAGAACTTATTTTCGAGAGTGTACCCTCATTTGGGACCACGGGTAACCATGGACTCGTCAGAACAAATTTATGTTATTATTTTAGTAAAAGTAATATGTGCCGAATATTATTTAGATATCTTCATCTATATGAGATTTATTTTCCACAAAGTGATTTTAGGATGGGGTTTATACGACACCTATACTTAATTTGGACCTATCATTACAACATTTTGTCATGGCATAGTGCTATCGTAAAAGTTATTGTTTTATGTTTGTATCTCAATACTAAAATTTGTAAGGAATTTATGGCATTAAAATCTATTTTCGGGAGTAGTATTTGTATGGGATCTATGTTCTTCAAATATGGACCGATTCCAATAAAATTTGGTAAGAAAAGCTTGTATGGGGCATATGTGGAATTATGGACCGATTCTAACCAATTTTAATAGGGTTGGTCCCTATGACAATTGGAACCTATGTGGTAATGTGGTACATTTCCACAAATTATCTCCACAAATAGCCAGCTAGCCGGACGGACATGAAGGTTATTCTGAGTCGATCGGTGTTCTTAAAGGTGGTTCTACGTCGTAGAATATACTACCAATATTTTAATGTGTTACAACCATCAGTACAAACACATAATACCATCTTCATTATTGTGGTGTGTATAAAAACAACGAAGCAGCGAACAAAATAAAAATTTTAAAAACCTTATGCATTAGTTCAAGAGAGCGAGCTTAAAAAATAAATAAATGAAGCGACTGCAAGTTTTACTTTTTAACCTCAGAATGCATAGGGGGCAAGTGATTCTTCCACTAGCGTCTTTTAAATGCTTGTAGCTGCGAAACCAATAGTAATAGAGTATTGAAACTTCGTATTTGGGAAATTAGACTTTAGACCTTATTCATAAACAATATTCCATGCACGTTCATAAGACGAATTTTATATAAAAAAGTTTGTTTAATTAACCTTTAATGAAACTGAAATTTTTTTATGAATAAGGGGGTTTGTATTTGTTTCTTGGGCATTTATGAAATTTGTTTCAGTACAAACACATAGCCTTGAGCTAAATGACGAATATACAATAAAAAAGTATAGGTACCTACTTAATTTTTTAATTTTTTTTAAATTGTTAAAGGACTTTAAATTAAATATTTTTTTGTGAAGGTAAACCTTATAATGGGGTATCACTTGTACCATGGTTATGTATTTGCATGATATGTTACGGTAACGTTTGCTTACTATATGTATATTATTTACAGATTTTGTTGTAATTAGTTTTAAGACAAATATTGTTTGCTGTGAAGCTGAAAATGATTGAAAATTATAATAGCATACACTCGTACCCTGGTTAAGTGTTTGCTTGATTTGTTATTGTTATAGAAAATTTTAATTTTAAAAGATTTTGTTATTCGTGCTTAATACCCAATTTTTATTATTGTTAAAAACACTGAAATTTATTGTTGATGGAATAAGCTATTCCTATGCGCATTTCACTGGTTGCTTAGGCCAGATCGTCAGGAAGCTTCATCTATAAAGATTTTAGAAAAACTAAAGATATTAAACCAAATAAAACTGTTAAACGTATAAGACTTATAAGCAACCGTTCTACTTGTAACAATATCAAAGTTTAAACAAAAAAATCTACAATAAACAGTGAGTTTATCTCATCTTACATTCCCCACTACAATTGATTGGAATTCTCCCAACATTAATTGTAGTTGTAAGTAGGTTAAGAAAAACAAATTGAAAACAAAAACAGATTCCAAAAGCATGTTGCCAGTTAAGTTTTTCCAGGCCGTGCACTGCCAGTTTATTATCAAAATAATTTCCGGGAATACAAAATTTTAATTTTAAAAGATTTTGTTATTCGTGCTTAATTCCCAATTTTTATTATTGATAAAAACACTGAAATTTATTGTTGATGGGATAAGCCATTCATATGCGCATTTCACTGGTTGCTTAGGCCAGATCGCCAGGAAACTTCATCCATAAAGAGAATTAAGCACGAATAACAAAACCTTTTAAAATTAAAATTTTGTATTCCCGGAAATTATTTTGATAATTATAGAAAATTAACAAATTTTTATAGAAAATTAGTTTAATAAATCAAAAATATTTTGTATAAAAAAGGTCTTTAATATTTACGCCTGTGTTTATAAAATTATTAATTAGAAAATCTTTGAGTTCTTTTCAGAAGAGAAAACATCCAAATTTTTTTTATCTATAGGTAGGTATAATAGGTATTACCAATGAAAGTGAAAAAATAAAGTTTAAACTTTTAGGGCCATTATTATAACTTGGCGTTAGCTGTTATCCGACAGTTAACAGACGCTGTTTGACAGATAACACATTATTATCTGTCAATTTCATCTTAACTTTAGCTAACTTCAAGTTGTAATAATGGCCCTTAGTATTATAAGGAGTCTTAAAAAGTAAAGGTTCATGAGTAGAAGTTTTGGTTAATTTTTAAGTCAAAACTTAAGAAATTGTTGGGCAGAAAGAGATTTGACTTCAACGATTAAATCATACAAAATACAAAACTATTTTGAAGATCTGAAAAAAGTTTGGCAAAGTGTATAAAGCTGTAAGAAGACATGTTTTTAAAATGGTGTTTTAAGCTTTGTTCACAATCAGAGCAACAATTGCATTTTTTCTTCTATCTTTTTTCTTTCCAAAGTATTTCATATGTATCCTTTAATTTTTAGAACAAAAATGTAACTAAAATTTTTTTAAAATTGTTACTAAAGTTGAGTCTCCTTTAACTTCAACAACAATTTGTATGAAATTGTTTCTGACGCTTAAAATAATTTTATTTAGTTTTGAATGAAAATTTTAACAAAATGTTGCAAATAATAATAATAATAAACATCCAACAAAATTTTCGAATATTGTTTTTGTTTTACATATAATTTTCTATGCGAACGTTAACGTTCGAAATCGATGAACTGGATGTGAATAATATTGTTGTGGCTAAAACTTGCAAACGGTTTCTTAATGCAAAATATGAGTGGTTGCAAAATAAATTGTTGCTCTACACCAAGTGAAAACTTGAGTTTGATTTAAAAACTTACAGATTAATTGGCCCACCCTCGTCTAAGAAAATTCAATTAGATTTTCCAACATTCGTCTAAAATTATTTTTAATTTGTATACCTTCTATGGTTTTAAACATCTACTGCATAAAATATAACAATAAATATTTTAAATAAAAGTTTATAGGTAATCGTTCTTAATTACATACTTTTGTCAGGTGCTACTACATAAATAAAACTAAAAACAATAATACATTTACACATATTTAACAAACAATTCGTGGCATCTCCGAAAAAAAAACAGTCACATTAAAACCGTCACATGACGTAAAAAACTGGTATAAATTTACTCCCTTATACAAATTATAATTGAAAAAATAGAAATAAATTTAATTTTCAAAGCAAGATAACATCTTTTAAGCGTTTGTATCTATTTATTTTCGTTTTTGTAATAAAGTTCCCTGTGGATACAGAGGAAAGTGAAAAAAAAATTGGCAAAAATTTATTGATTTTTATTTTACACCTTTCTTTTGTCTGCTCTCTCGCATCTTGTGACGACGTAAAGTTTTGATAAAATTGAATCTAATATGGCGACCACTTAATGATTGCACTTTTTTCTTATTAAATACACAATTGTACTAAAAATTTCATTTAAAAAATTAATTCTTCGAGTTTTTTAAGCTTTTGTTAATAAATTTACTTACTCAATCTGGGCTGGGAAATGAAATCTCGAGAAACAGCTAGGACATGCTCCTTACGAGCTTGGGATGCAGAAAGAGCCATCTTTTTCTTTTCTTACACTTGTTTTCCTAAGTTCCAATTGGAATTTTCTCAAACTCTAATTAAGATTATTTTATATTAATTTAATGTGAAATAAAAACAAATTACACTTTAGATTTTATTTTAAACAAGTTTTTTAAAATACACACAATTTTTCTTGATGTTTTTTCTTTTTTTTTCAATGCCGAGGGGAGCCCAGTCAGCTGCGTAACAGTGTTGATGGAGTACGAAGAAAAATTCACTCTGAACTAGTAAAATTCACAGTGACATCTCACGTGCTGTCATGTGATTAATGTAATCCACAGTTTGTGGACGCCAATTTGACATTACAAATGTCAATTTGTGCTAATGCAAACAGCGGATGATATTAATCAATGTGGCTGTTAAAATTATATTGGTTTTTTTATATACTGTTTTAGTTTGTTACAGGATTAAAATTATTAATAAGCTAATAAATAAAATTATGATTTTAATTTGTTTATTTTATACGTATATTTTGAAGTAAATTTTGATATTTAAATCAATTTAAATTAATATTCACAATGTTGTCCTTAGTATTAGGATTTACTGTACAGAAGACATAGTTGTATTTTATGCAAGTACACTGAACCAAAAGACGCTATTTAAAACAAAATTTTGCTTTTTTATATTAAAATTGCAGCAATTTTTTTTTTTGAAAAAGCATTAAAAACAAAAATGTTCAATTTTATTTTAAAAAGAAACAAAGTGGTTTAAAAAATTAGGAAATAAAAATCATATTTAAAACAAAAATGTACGTTTCTGTATCAAAAAAGCAGAAACAACATTTAAAATTTTTCGTTTTTGTTTTAAAAAGTTTAAAATTTTGAAAAACGTATTAAACCAAAATAGTTTTGTTATTGAAAGTGAAATAAAGCATTTTAATTTTTAAAGGGGACAGCAACCTTTTTTATATATGTCAATTTTTCTACAACAGTGTTAACGCCATTTTTTCAAGCGTCATTAAAAAAATATAGCTCGGTGCAGTGTCTTTTAAAAAGTAAAAAATTAAAGTGTCAAAGTGATTGAAAAAGAGAAAACATTAAATATAAAAGCGATATTTTTACAAAAATTTTAATTATACCCAATTCAAAGAATATTGTATTCTATAAAACAAGCTTAATGTTTGCTTTACCACTCTGTTTGGAAGACCACTCTGAAGAAAAGTATTCCATTAAATATGTACATCCAATGAATTTTTGTAATATTTTTAGAACATAAAAAATAAGTTGTATAATAATATAAATATTTATACCCATACCACAATAGTGGAGAGGGTATTATGCATTTGTGCTGATGTGTGTAACTCCTTAAAATATTGGTCCTAGACCCACCTTAAAGTATACCGATCGAATCACTTTCTGAGTCGAGCTTACGATGTCCGTCCAGCTGGCAGGCTGGCTGGCTTTCCATGCAAGATTGTGCGCAAAGTACAGGTCGCAATTTTGGAGATAGTTTGATAAAAGTTGGGAAAAAAGTTCTTATTAGATGGGCCGAATCGTAGGACCACGAGGGAAATTTGTACCTCTCAGAAACTATCAAGCCGATTTTAATGAAATTTAAATCATAGATAGAAATATATTTATATGGACACATAAGCTATGTAGTTTTTTAAAAATAGAACCACATGGGATGGTAGGGACGATTTCTGCCTCTCACAAACTTTCAAACCGATTTTAATGAAGTTTATAAACATAGATAAATCCATATTTATATGGACACATAAGCATAATGTGTTTTTAAATACAGTGTTGCTGGGTATCATATGGTCGGGCTTGACCGACTATACTTTCTTACTTGTTTTAGTTGTTTAAGCTAAAGGTCTTTTTTTATAAAATGTATTTATTTATTTCTATCGATATTTCGCTAACCCTTGGATAGCATCGTCAGTAAATTAAATTTACAAAATTATAATATGAATAACACAAAACAACAATAACAAAATTTTGAATTTTTTTCCCTAATTTAAATTCAAAAACCTATTTGTCATAAAACAATTTCAAGAAGCCATAATAACAAAAATAAAATATAATTAAAGTATAACAAAAATTTTTTCAAAATTTTGTTATTGTTTTTTTGTGTTATTCATATTAAAATTTTGTAAATTTAATTAACTGACGATGCTAGCCAAAGGTCAATAAATAAATATAATATTTCATAAATAAAAAGACCTCATTTAAGTTGTATTAAGCTGTATATATTTATACTCTAATAAACCTCACAAATTTAATAATACCTTTTTAGTTGAGATATGTATTTACTTATTGCCTGGTAATGCTAAAATTTCTATTAAAATTGACTACCACTTTGTATCAAAAATTTTTATTTTTAATTAACAATTTTTTTAATAAACATTGCAGTTTTTAAAATAAAAACGAAAAATTTTAAAACAAAAACAACCAGCTTGGCTCGATTTCATAGCTGTTTTATTTTAAAATAAGATTGTTTCTTTTTGATTTAAAAATTTTTTTTTTTTTGTGTACATACATGGTGGAATAAGCAGGTGGCATCGTTACTGCAACAAATAAAACATTACAACAAAAATGGATATTATATCATATATCGTTTACGTCAAAAAAATACTTTAAACAAAAATCAAAGCGTGCCGCTGAACATGATGAAATAAATAAATTTTTAGCCAATTTTTATTTAAATATGGTCAATATCTTATTGATTTTAATTTAAAATTATCAAAAACTTTAATAAAATTCAATAATCACAGCACAATACGTGGACTTATTGTAAACAAAAACAAAACTTTGACATAAGACTAGACCAAGGCGAATTCATTTTTCAGGTGGCGTTGAAAGCCAGCTGTGCTACTTTTTTTACTTGTGTTTTTGACGTATCGGCCAACGAAAGCAGCAACAAAATACATTGTTGTGTTTTTGGTGTTGTTACTTGTTGTAGTATCGACACCACCGTTTACATGAATTCGCCTTGGACTAGACAAACAATGCAGGAGCAAAAAATCGTCATCTGGCGTAGTGCTGCCACCTTTATTATTCCACCATGGGTACATAAACGAAAATATTTTCGTAAAAATTTATGCACATAATGAGTTAAATAAATAAATTATGTAAGTTTTATTAAGCAACGTAGGTGTTGAAATTTACAAATTTTAAAAAATTACAAATATACAAATTTTAAAATTTGTAAATTTCCTGACGATGCTAACCAAAGGTTAGCGAAATATTGAAGAAAATAAATATAATTTTTTATAAATAAAAAAACCTCAAGCTTAAATAATTTAAAGTAATTATAAAATAAAGGTCAAATAAGAATAAATATCAATAGGAAATTAAATTTTTTTTAAGCAGTATTGCTTGTCACAAAACAGCTCGTTGCTTTAATCACTTTTTATACCCTCCATCACAATTAGTTGTGAAGAGGGTATATTAAGTTTGTCATTCCGTGTGAAACTTTTTTATTATTCATCTCAGACCCTATAAAGTATATATATTCTGGGTCCTTGAGTAATTTTAAGTCGATTTAGCCATGTCCGTCTGTCTGTCCGTCTGTCCGTCTGTTGAAAACACGCTCACTTTCGAAAAACTCAAAAAAAATAAACAAACTTGGTGTCAAATTGCTTGTAGTTATCCTAAGCAGTTTGGGATTGAAATCCAGCAAAATCGGTTCAATAGGATCTGAGCTATGAATCAAAATGTGGAACCACCACCTAAAAAAAATTGATAATTTTGTTACAAAAACTAACATAAATGGTGGAAATATGCACAGAATGATATAAGATTTCGCAACAGTTCGTTTTATTTAACTGGAAATCACGCTGTAAAATATCTTGAAGATCCGTCCATGATTTACCCTAGGCCCCATATAAGCCCTACTCCCGGAAAACAGTATAGTAAGCCTAAAACCCTAACTAACAATGCTATCATAACAAATTTTGGCACGTCACAGTTAAATAGGACTAGAAATGAAACTGTTAAGTTTCGTGAAGATCGGTCCATAATTTACCATAGGCCCCATATAAAACCTACTTCCAGAAAACAGTTTAGTACGCCTAAATCCGTAAAAAATAATGCTATCATAACAAAATTTGGTACAACAAAATTTTTTGGAACTAAAAATAAGACTGTGAAATTTCGTGAAGATCGGTCCATAATTTACCATAGGCCCCATATAAACCTTACTCCCGGAAAACAGCTTAGTAAACCTAAATACGTAAAAAATAATGCTATCATAACAAAATTTGGTACATCAAAATTTTTTGGAACTAAAAATAAGACTGTGAAATTTCGTGAAGATCGGTCCATAAATTACCCTAGGCCCCATATAAACCTTACTCTCGGGACACTGTGAAATTTGGTGAAGATCGGTGCATAGCTTACCATAGGCCTCATATAAAGCCCACTCTGGTAAAATAATTAAATACGCGGTAAACTTTCTTCCAGTTTAGCTTCATATGGCCAGAAAAAATGTTATGCAATTTTGTGATATACGGTCCATAATTTTCCTTATATTCCATTTTAGCAGCCTTTTGAAATTTACTGCAAACGCTTTAACTAATTGCACCGCTGTATTGAAATTTATGTTTTTTAATACCCGAAATCGTTCTGCAGAATTTGGGATGATTGGTTCGTAGCTTACCATGGCTTTTATATAATTTGTTCTCTTGAAAATCATTTAAGTTCATCTTAAACTGATATTCTACTCAAACTTTTTAAAATTGATTCTGATTGTCGATCAATTATTTTATATAGGTCTAAACCGCAACAAATTTTAATGCAGATGTCTGTTTTTACAAAGATTATAATAATAAATAGGCATCATACAGATATTAGTCCTAAAACATTCGAAGTGTCGGTGGAGGGTATCAAAGATTCGGCACAGCCGAATATAGCACTCTAACTTGTTATTACCTTTTTTGACGGAAAAAAATAAAAAAATTATTAAAAAACACCGTTTAAAATTATGAATATTTAATAACGCATTGATTTAGAAAAACCAATTGGTGCGTGAACTTTTTTGAAAAAAACTACAAAAGATTATAAATTTCGTGGTAACTAGGACATGGTACTATGCCAAAAAATTGGTTATACCCTAATGAACATATCGCTCATTTGCTGCAAGACCGGCATAACTCAAAAAAAAACCTTTTCGAGATAAACGCATTTAAAGTTTTTTATTTGCACTAACTACTTAGAAAAAAAGAAGACACATTCTCTTCCAACTGGGAAAGTATAAAAGATATAAAGATGAATTTAGTACACAATATAAAGAAAAACAAAGCGAAAAACTCTGCATCTCTAACTCCAAAATTTCATTTATTGAGTTATGCCGGTCTTGCAGCAAATGAGCGATAAGTATGTTAGACCGAAATTTAGAAAGCTGTATTTATATTAAACTTAATTTGGCTAAATTGTCATGATTCATAACAGTTTTAGCCGCACTACAATTATTTTCGAAAAGGGAATTTATATTGAACCCATGGTAAATTATGGACCAATCATCACAAAATTTTGTAGAGTTATTTCTGGTATTAAAAAGCCTAAGCTAGAAACATGTTTTAAACTGATTTTCAGAAGGCTGCTTAATATGGGACAAAATGTTACCCTGCAAATAAAATTGGACCACCTGATCCATTTTGATAAAATGGACTACTCCATGGACTGGTCCGATGTAATGCAAGCATGGACCATGCCATTGTTAAAAAGTGTTTGAAGTGAGACGACATGACATTTTGATGACATGCTTTCGTTTTTAAAACAACTTCAAAACTAATCCTCTTGAGTATACCATGGAGTAGTTTTGAAACTACTCCTTAGTAGTCCAAAGGTGGGTTATATGGTTCTGCCCTAGGACATCGAAATGTTAAATAGACCATGTTTTTTCCACACGTTTGGGGGACTTTTGGACTAGTCCTGGTCCCTTGTGGGCTATTCTTTACACGCGTGTTTGGACTGGTCCTATTATTTGCAGGGTAATTATAGATCGATTGTAATAAAATTGCATGGTATTATACCTGGCTATATAAATTGGACCTAATTTACGAATAAAAATATGTAATTTCGCAGAGTGGGCATTATATGGGGAATATGGTACATTATGGACCGATCTTCACAACGTTTTCTTTTTTGATTTAAATTCTAATAAAACTACGAAGGACCAAATTCTGCTACAAAAACGGTTTTTGTTACGGGCTTAAGGCCCAATTGGCGACACAAATATGTAAGTTATCATTCAAAAAGTGTGATCCGGTTCTTTTTGGGTAAAGTTCGGTAAAATGAGAGTACACAAAAATTTCTCTCACTAATAGACAAAAATTTACAAAAGTACGGGAACAATAAAAACCAAATTTCTGATCCAAAAAAAAAATGTTAATATGAAATATGTTTAATTAAATACATAACTGACACATTAACGTGCATAAAATTAAAATTAAAGCATTTACTTACATATTTTAACATTTTTTATTGTTTATTTTATAAATATTTCTTAAGCGTCCCATACACTTGCAATATTATTGTGTATGACATTCGCATATTATTTTCATTTTGTCCTATATTATGCAATAAGCCGCACATTGGTTTAATTCATTCAAAGTTAAACATAACCTATAGGAATATCATAAACAGCATTGCACAATGTTGCCAACACATTTCACTTTCTTTTCGTTGTGCAATAAAAATCAAAAGTCTTTTGATTGTTGCCAATACATTGCGCCACCTTCGAATATCACATACACATTGGTGGTATAATTGTACAATACGTAAAATTTAACAATTTTATTGCAAGTGTATGAACCGCTTTATACATAATAATTATTTCGGTTAACTTGTTTTCAATTTGTTGTTTAACAATTTTATAAATTTGCCCAAAAAAAGGACGGGCTACTTCATGCAAGCACAAAAATATTATTTTCTTAAAAGCTTATTTTATATCAAAGCTTTATAGCTACCTGCTATAAATATCAGGGACCGTAACAGTTATACCTTTTTTCATAAAAGTCAGATGATAACTGTTATTTTTTGATTTTTATTTTTTTGAGCAAAAATAACAGTTATTTTTTGATTTTTATTTTTTTGAACAAAAATAACTGTTATTTTTTGATTTTTATTTTTTCGATCAAAAATAACAGTTATTTTTTTATTCTTATTTTTTTGAAAAAAAAATAACAGTTATTATTTGATTTTTATTTTTTCGAGCAAACATAAAAGTTATTCTCGAAATAAATTTACTTGTTTTAATAATTTAGATGACTTTAATAATTATTTCAATGTGCATAAGGAATTCCAATGATAATTACACACTAAAATAAAAATTTGAAGTCAACTAAATTATTAAATCACGTACATTTATTTAGAGAATAACTTTTATTTTTGCTCGAAAAAATAAAAATCAAAAAATAACAGTTATTTTTGTTCAAAAAAATAAAAATCAAAAAATAACTGTTATTTTTGATCGAAAAAATGTAAATAAAAAAATAACAGTTATTTTTGTTCAAAAAAATAAAAATCAAAAAATAACTGTTAAGTTTAATCTAAAATATAAAAATCAAAATTATAAAAATCAAGTGCATGAGGAACAATAGTTTTTCGACATTTAATTCTATATGCTTTTTTGTTTTAAAATTCCAATATAACTGTTACTTTCGGTCCCTGATAAATATACCTTGTGTAAAATATTTAAATCTTGTTGACCTATGTTCAAAGAGAGCCATTCCCTCTCACTTACATTTCTTGTGTATGCCTCGCCAAACTTCAGTTCGTTATGTACTTGTAGAGCCTTACGAAGCAGAAGAAGGTGATGGCCAAGGTATATTTATAGCAGGTATCCGCGAGATTACAACAATTGTACAATAAAACAAACAACAGGGCTTTTTATTGTTGTTATGTGATACGAACTGTCAAACAGCAAAGGGGTTGATAAGAGACAAAAAAGATAAAGACAAAAAACTTGTTTACTATAGAACATTTGACAGTTCGTATCACAAAACAAACAAATTAAAAATAAACAGCTGGCTTTCCGAGACTACCTGCTATAAATATACCTTGCCGATGGCCTTTTTGAGTTGATACTAAAATGTCAATTATTACCCTATTTATTTTTCAGTACATAAAATCTAAACACCTTATTCCTAAAAAATACAACAGGTTTATAAGAGGTTTATGAAACGAATTATGATACGAATGAAAATTTGTTTAATACACCTTTTATAAACCTGTTTTATTTCTTATGAATAAGGCCATAAGTATGTAAAACCCTACTATCTGCAAACATTGGCCCAATAATTTTCATGTTTGTGTAAAAATATGGAAATATGGACCCGATCTGGCAGTTTGGTATTGAATTTAACAATTGTATAATTCCTTCTCCAGATTCATTAAAATAATTCGTTATTAGCAGGGAAACCAGAAATATGCTCTAAAAAACACGTTTTATGCGCATTAAAAGATGCAGTAAAAACTGAAAATATGCCCTGAAAAATGTTAAAAATATGCCCTTAAAAATTAAAATTACTCATTTGAAGACACAACATTCAACAGTTTAATAACAAAATCTAAAAAAAAACCTAAAAAAGGTTAAAATTCATATAAGAGATGTTTGCGCCGAATATTATCTAAATATTAACATCCATATGGGTTTTTGTCTTAAAGAGATTTTAGGTACGGTCGCTAAATTGTCAACAAATGTTTACATTTAAAAGGAATTTAAAGCTAGTTAAGGACGGGAGCTTTGAGCAAATGTGAACCGATTCGAAAATTATTTAATTTGAAGTAAAATATTTTTGGCACGAATTTAATTTAAATACCATCCTAATTAGATAGCTTGCGGACACAATGGATGTGAAATTATAGAACGATTCTCACCATTTGCATAGACTTCGTCCATATTTGATCAAATTATCTTCAAAATTGGAACTTGTACTCTGCGCACAAGGCTAACATGGACAGGCAACCAGACAGGCGGATGGATGGACATCGTTAGATCACTTTAAAAAAGTGATTCTGAGTCAATCGGAATACTAAAAGATTGGTCTAGATACAAATCGCATAACATTTATTCTTAATGACAACCTGCTTTGTCTCACAATTTAAGAGTAAAAATTAAATGCAGATGTCGAAATTAAAGTAACAGATTTTCGAAAAAAATTTTTTTTTTTATTTTCTGCGAAAGCTATTGTAGGCATCTAAAAAATTGAATATGTATCAAAATATGCATTAAAAAGGCAAAATATGCGCTATAAACCTAAAAAATGCTGCAAAAAGGCTCTTTTAACTAAAATATGCTGCTAATGGTAAAATATGCAAAAATATGCACTAACAAATCGATGCCAAAATTCATAAAAAGCTCTAAAACGGATAAATATATTGTTTCTGCCTTCATTAGTCGCACAAGGAAAAACATGCAATTGCATATTTCTGGTTTCCCTGGTTATTAGCCTAGATAATCCTTTGTTAAGATTAATGAATTTTGGAATCAACATATAATACAAGCTATACTTACCTAGTTGATTTCTAATTATTACCTTTTCCTGCAGGGTAGTGATCAGTGAGGCCAACTTTTTGAGAGCAAAACGCACTTTAAAATTTAAAAAAAGCACTATTTCGAGCAAAAAAAGGCGTAAAAAAGCACTAAGCCATTGTTACAATTTAATAAAACACAAAACAAGTTGCATTCGGCTGTGCCAAATATTATATACCTCCAAAATTTAAAAGAAGGCGTCGAAGATTAAATAATAAATATATTTACATTTGTATATAAACATTTCTAAAAGTATTAATATTATGTTCAATTATAATAACATCATCCAAATCATTTGGAGTTTAAATTGGCCATAAAACTGTTTTAAAGTAATACAGTGCGAGCTCGATTTTCGTAACTCGAAAAAATCTGGCCTGTTGCAATTTCCGAAAATTTGCAATGGCTGACCATTGTTTATAAAACTTAAGGACAGCATAAATTTGAATAAGGTGTAAAATAGAAAAAACATGTATGTTTGCATTCTGATACTTAGTCAAACCTTTTTTCAATAGCACTAGAGGTGAAGTGCATAACACATGGAAAACTAAAGCGCATGAAAAATGGCAGGTTACACAATGCTCGTTATAAAAGTTTCTGTCAGCTGTTTTTAATTTATTTAACACTTTGCATATACCAAGCTATGGCTCTTTTTTGTTTTTAAAGTCTTTGCGTTTTTTTGTACGATTTCCGACTGCATGTTTTTTAACAATTCCTAATATTTCCCAAGATATATTCTATTTTTGAAACAGTGTCTACATGTTTCTACAAAATGTTTACTGGTAGTGATCAATGGGAGAATGAGAGCTCTACACTAAAGAGCATAAAATAACTCACCTAATTTCAAGATAATTTAACCACCACTTTTTGAATTCGCACAACCGCCGATCGGACGGGTAGTAAGGCATTTAGTGTTGTGGAAAATGTTGTGAAGTATAGAAGGTGTTCGTACGTTTATGTGAGAACGGTTAAAATCGTTATTTTCTAACCACTAGCACCAGTGTGTTTTTATAGTTGGTTTTCTGCAAAAATAATAAAATACTAAAGTCACTGCTGTTTGTTTTGCTGTTGTGAAGTGTGCTTTGCCAGACAGGCGAAAATATTCAAAAAATTGTAAGCAAATAGAAAGTTTTTAAATTAATTTTTATTGCAATAAACAAAAAAAAAAAAAACATTTAATATTGTAATGCCAGTAAGTTTTTGAACGCCACGTACTCGTCTTCCAAACAAAATTAAAGTGTTAAAATTTAACTGAAGTCAGTGAAAAAAAAAAAAAACACCAGACAATTTTGCAGACTGTTGCTAACCTCCTGGTAGGGTAGAATGACAAGAAAAAATACATGATTTTAGTAACTACAAAAAGAAAAATTCAAATGCAGCGACTAAGGAACATACAAACACATGTATTTTTAGTGTGCTAAGCTTTTTTTGTTACTGTTGCACTAATTATATATGTACATATGTAAATACATACATACATATGTACTTAATTATATTGGTCCATATATATCTTTAAATTAAGTTACAGTTTTTCTATCTTCATATCTGTTTGTCTGCCTGCTAAGCGTGGCATTTGGGCAACATTTTTATTTGACACATTTTACCTACAGATAGATACAAAGGTACCTTTAAGTTTATTTTGTACCGCATACATGTACATATGTATCTAAAAGATACAGGGAAAGTTTAAATATAAACGAATATGTGCTAATATAACAAGTTGGTTTAGGTAGGTAGGTAGTTAGTGAATTTTGTGGCTTAATGCTCTAATTAAAATCTAAATGTTTTTATTTATTGTTTTTTTCTTGTCAAGTATTTCTCTTGTTGTTTGTTTTATTTTGTTCGGCTTTTTGTTCATACTTTTTTTAATACCAGTTCTGTTTTTGTTTTTGTATGTATGTATCTTGTATCTTTCAGTATTGAAATACATAACATTAAATTAAAATTTATTCTTGTTATTTTATTTTTTCTCTTTATTGATATTTTGCTCTTTGGTGATTGTGTGTTAAACAGAGTTGCCAGTCGTGAGATTTTTCCATAAGCATGTAAATTTTAGGGAAATCGATTATTCGATTATTTTCTAAAGCCGGGCTTCGAATATTCCGAATAGGTTCAATAGCTTTCAATAAGTAACCGCTTAACCGGTTTTATTCAAATAAATAAAAACACAACAATCAAATAAGATTTTGAAATAAAAGGTCAGGGACAAACAAAATACATACCTACATATCGTCATCTTAAAGACGAAATAACCTATCTGCAGTTTTCATAAGTTTACAGGAGAGGGAGGAATAAGACTATTATAAAAGCTTTTAAAAAAATTGTAATTTGAGTTAGAATACACATTCGAATAATATGAAAATTTATATAATTTATTTACCTCCGTTTTCATAAACGATTATTAAATTTAGCAAACATTTATTAAGGACAATTATCATACAAAATTTGTTTTGTCAACCTTTATTAAATTAAATTTTTGTGAAAACAGGCGTTAATATCCTAACGTAGTCGGATTTTTGGGCTTGGCAAAATTTAATTTTTTTTTAACATTTTAGCTTATATAAAAGTCGCCTAATTCCGCCTAAAGCTGAAAAGCCTAGCATATAGTCCTAACAATCGAGAATAGCCTGAAGTATTCGGATATAAGATTTTTGGACATTGGGCGGAGAATCGAGAGGAAAAAAGGTGTGACAAAAAAAAGATAATTTTGAAGCACCCTAAAGACCAATGAACCTTAGAATTGCTAAGCAGTACCATAAGTTGAGGCTTACCTTATAGATGTTTTTCTTCTGGCAAGGACAGGCTTAAGAGCTAGTTTCATAATCAAATTAAATTTGATGAACTTAAGGTGTGTTCAGACCTAACAAATATTTGACGAAAAAATCCTTAAAAAGCGTGACCTGTTAATTGATCAATCTTTGGCTTTATTTTTAACATTTTCTATTGATTTACTTAACTTTATTTGTAAGAAGATAATTGTATAATGCAATTAAATGATGTTTGATCTAGTCAAACGTTTTGCAAAAACATAATTTTATAATAAAACTAGTGGTTACGTGTAGCTTTAAGCTTGATTAATAATAAATCAAATTCGAATTGAAAACCATAAGCAGTTCCATTAGCTAAAAAAAAACTAATTTATTAGTTGTATTCACATCAAGTCGGTAGTCGTTTAATTCGTAGTTTGCTTAAGCTTTTTATCGTAAACGCTTGAATTTGAGAATAAGTACAAGCAGTGCTGCCAAATTTGACTATTTATCGTAATTTTGAAGATTTTTTGTTCCGGAATCAGCAAAGTGCCGATTTGCTGATATTTTTCTAAAAAGTGACGATTTTTTGAGTCTCCAAAGTCTGAATAAAACATTAAATTTTCTAAAACTTTTTTTTAAATCTTGTAATGTCAGCCGTCCCTTAACAAGAGCGGAAGGCGGAACGTTTTCTTTCACTTAGTCTTTACGCTGATATGACATACCTAAACAAGAGCGTCAACGTTGTGTTACGAACAGTAGTGATAGATTTCTTGTTTAATAAAACCTACAAATTATAAATAAAAATAGAGATCAAAACTTTAAATTGCCCGAAAAATAGCTAAATTGCCATTATTAATTTACAATAGCGGCAAATTTCACTATTAAACAAGCAATTGTAAGCCGTTGAGGCCGCTCTATTCGAAAAGTAGAAAATGCGTGCCGCTGTTGTTTACGTACGGCTGAAATATGCAAGTCTTAAGAAAATCTTTTTCAGAGTACAAAAACAACAATGTTACACTTTGTTTATCTTTCGTCAAACCTTCACCGAATGAACCTTTTACGACTCTCTGTATAAATCATTATTCAATAATTATACGGCAAACATTTCACGAGTTGTAAGATCATATCTACATGAGTCTCATACGATTCTTGATATAAAAGACTCGAAAGATAATCTTACCCACGTCTTTAACGAATCCCACAACGATTGAAGAAGCGTCTTTCGCTGTGCTATGGAAGAATCTCAGTCGTGTTACAGTTGTCCATGTGAGAAATCTTCTACCATTAAAACTGCTGTCGTCGACGATCAAAGACATCATAACATCTACCATCAAAGATGTAGAAAATGTGAAACACCCGTTTACATTGCTCACATCTAACATCTACCATCAAACAAAAATGTCATCATTTTTGAAAAAAATTTTTTTTTTTAAATTAAAAATGTTTTTTCTCACAAAAGTGCCTAAATTTAAAAAGGAAACTCAAAAATGTATTTGAAGTTCAATTTGTTTAAAAATATAAAAAATACTTAACAAAAAAACATTGCAATAAAAGATAAAACTTGACAAATGGTAACGCTGCTTTCAAAACAAACTTCTTTTTGTCAGTTATGCCACAATGATGTTAACATCTTCGCAAATAGTGGAAAATTGATGGTAGATGTTGATCAGTGTAAAAAGGCTATTACACGATTCAAAATGCTAGCTGGGTATGAAGTAATTATGTTTTTGTTTGAATGTTTTTTTTTATAAAAATCTAACAACAATTTAAAAAAAAGGTAAATTTTAAGTTGTCCGATTTTTTTTGACGATTTTTCGAAACGTGAAAGACGATTTCTTTTATTTTTTCTCAGGAAATTAACGATTTTCTCATATATTTATCTGGCAGTAGTACAAGGTAGGTATAGTCATAAGCAATTTTGTTCTCAATTTTAAAACCCATATAACGCCAAACAAAAGAAAATATAGTATAGGTACCTGGTACTTATTATAATATGGTATATATTAGAAATTATTAAAATTTTGATAGTGCAAATGAAATGTCAAAAAATATAACATATGTAATTTAAAGAAAACTATCCAGCTTTTATCCTTCGTAAATCTGTATATGCAAAATATGGAGTTTTATAATTTTGAACAGCAAAATGTTATTAAAAATTTACCAATTTAACAAGTAAACAGTTATCAAGAGGAGTCTGGGTTAAAATATTTTTTACGGAGTTCATCGAGTTTGTAAATATCATACCACCACATACAGAATGTTTCTTTGTATGAATGTGTATGTGTATGTATGTATCTGGCTTATGTTAAATGTAAAGATGTTTCAATACAATAAAAAAATATCTATACGAATTTTGTGTAGACATTTGTACATAAATATGTTAAATTGGTAAAGAATATAGTAACACCTGCTTGGTTTTAGTTTTATTATAGTTTACTTTTCAAACAACAACAGAGGTTGTTGCTCCGTTTTGTTGCTTCTTCGGAGGATGAACGTGCACACAAGACAAGACGGACAGATTGAAAGACACACGGACGTTTTCATACAATAAACCAGAAAGTTCATCAGACACCCAAAACTAAATCAGCAAAATCGCTGACACACATTGTCTGCAAATATTGCTGCTATTGTTGTAAAAATATACGACGACAAGTATCAAAATCAGCGTTGCCGTTTTGATTACTTTTAACCAAAATTGGTTACTTTTTCCTCGATGTGTACTCGTGTACTTTTTTTGCATTTTGGTTACTTTTTTGTTAACACAAAAATAAACAATTTGTTGTTTTGGAACAAGAACCATACACTCCGCTTTTTTACCCTTAAAAATTGTGTGGTATTTGTGTATCTTAAACCAATACTTTTTCATCTACTTTATAATTATTTTTTTTTTTATAAATTTTATATGCTGTTTTCACAACACAAGTGATTGACCGCCCAGTAAAATTTTATAAAAAAACACTCAAAAAACTGTACGAATTTTCAAAAATTCCTAGCGGTAACACAAGCAGTAAAAACAGCAGGGTACCCTGCTTGTGTTGTAAAAACAGCGCATAAACTTCTAAAGACTATCAAGTTAACTATATAAGGTATATGTATATATTAAAGTGTAGATGGACATTATCTGCTACTCTTTGTGCTTCATAGGTCTAACTGAAACACTTTTCTAGATAAACGATAAGGTCAAAAGCCCTTCCGATCCCATCCCTTTTAATATGAGTATATATTTCCGCCAGGCAAAAAGCATATAAAAGATCTACCGGATAATTTAGCTCCATTTTGCACTTTGATACCATAACACACAGCAAGACGACTTAAAAGTTTTACTTGTAAGAGTTCTTCATTTAAAAAAGGTTGAAAGCTGTTGCTCATAAAGATTTTAAAATTAACGAAAATAAGTGTAAACTTGGTGCCACTTCCTCTAAAAATTTCAATAAATTATACAGCCTATTGTGTTTTCCAGACCATCAGTAATATACTATCAAAATGGTAGTGAGGCTACGATACTATTGCTCGGTTAATTAAGTTAGAATATAATTTGAATTTTTTTCATACATAAGCCACTCGCGGCCCAAAAAGCGAACAAAACAATATTAAAGGAAAGCTTTCCTTTGAGCAAAAAAAAAAAAAGTTTTAAATTTTCAAGAGACTGATCAAATATCTATCTAAGCTACTTGGGACAAATTTTGCTAACACCAATAGGTAATAAGTTACATGGATGAGAAAGAACACCTGTTTGGCCAAAATGTCAAACTTTGAACCCCTCTAACTCAGAAACTTTTTGAGCGATCTTGTTCATGATTTTGTTTTATCCAAATCGGAAGACATCGATTTAAAAATTGGGTCGCTTGACTTGAAATCCCTCATATGTATATTTAGAATAAGAAATTTTTGGCTTGGACGAAAATCATGAAAAATTTTCTTGGTTCAAGCCATATTTAGCAAAAAGTTCTTTTCTAATTTCTAGGAATGATTTAAAACTCTTGTATATACATATGTATATAATATAAATTTTCATAATAATTCGAATGTATATTCTAAGTCTAATTACAACCCAATAAGCATTTTGGCTGGAATTCAAGTGGAATTACATTTGAAATCCAGTCACAATTTCCAATTTCCAGTGTTGAATTACAGTTGAAACACAGTTGAATTCAATAGCGAATCCTGCAAAATTAACCATTGAATTACAGTCAAACAAAACAGTACCTTAACAGTGTAATTCCAGCCTTGAATAACAGTGTGATTCAAGTTGAACCGAACCTGTTTTTACACTTGAATTCAAGCATGGAATTGCAGTGGAATTCAAGTTGATTCGAACCTGTTTTTACCGTTGAATTCAAGCATGGATTTTCAGTATTATTCAAGCAATTTTACAACAGTATTTAAATAGTGTTATAACCAGGGTAAGAAAAAATTCGACTCGCGAGCACAATTCGAGTCAACTCGCTCGTTTAAAAATTTGTGCTCGCGAGTTTTATTTTTAAACTCGAGAGCACAAATTTTTTTCGACTCGTAAGATTTTTGTGCTCGAATCGTAAGCATAAATTTAATAATAAAATTATCATCATCACCGCCGCCAATGATTTTGCAGCAACTCTGTACCATATATAACATATGCTTAAAACAAATTTGTTGTTGTTTTTTAACAACCTTCAAACAGACTGGAAAGAGGATGCATTTCAAATGTTATTCAAGCTTGGATTCACACTGGAATTCCAACATTGGAATTCACAAAAAATTTGTGCTTATTGGGAATTTATAAAGCTTTCATACTTTAATAGTCTTATTCCTTTAACATATTCCATGAATATTTTCTTTTCAGTATCATAATTAATGTATGTTAAAATGAATTAAAATAAATGCCCGAATCCGAATCGCTAACTAAAGGTCCTCTGTACAACCAGCCTTCGCCCGTTAGCAAGTATTTTCTCCTCAATGGTATAACAAACGCCAGCGTATCATTTTTAAAGTGGTTCACACTCTTCTAGTTTTAGCCATTAAGTCTTGAGCTTTTAGGAGAAAAGGGAAAGGATAATATTTTCCACTTATAGCCTTTACGATCACTGATCATTTGCATTTGTAAAATATTATAGGTTATGTCAGATAAAACAAAAAACGTATATGTATGTGAAAGCAAAAATCATAAACCGTCTAAAAAGAGTCAATTGTCGATCAGACATGCGTAGTTACAGCTATACTATGCATTAGCTGGCTTAAGCAACTTTGCGAATACATGTTAATCATATGTGTCAAGCCAGCGCATAGAGAAAGGGACCAGGAAAGTAAAGGGAACAGTAAAAACCAACTACACAAAACAAGATGTAGGGACGACCTACGGGCGTTTTCAAGGTTGACTAACAAGGTTGAGATGTGTCGCTTTCAAATGAGACCAATACCAACACGCTCAGTGATGGTACACCAAAGATACACGTATTTAAATCTTTAAAATGGCAAAACCCTTAGGTCCCTTTCTATTTTGCGCGTCACATACATATGTAAATCAATTAAAATCGAAAAAAATTTCGATCTACCAAAGTTAAAATACCATTTGATTAATAGATTGATGTTTGACTATTGACTGCCGGTGAATGCATAACGGCCAACCCGTCTGAAAAGATTGTGTGGTTGAAATCGAAACGTCAGGGCAACCTGTCCGTGAAAATCTGGGTTCGATTCCCAGTTTAGTCAACAATGAAAGATTATCAATAAATTTTAATACATTTCATATTGTGAAATTCCTTTCTTCATAAAAATAATTTTATGAAAATTAAATTAAATGAAGTTTAGCCTGATTAAAATATCAAAATTTGGGTTAAAAACCATAAACAGTTCAATAAATTAACCGCAATGTGTACTTATTATTGTTTTATAAAATTGTCAATTGCTTAAGGAGCATATAGACGACATGTTTTTGTCATCTGACATGTCAAATTTCCCACTGCAAAACACATACATGTCGTGTGTTACCTTTTTAACTTTGCTTCTGTAAAAGTCAGACGCAAAGTCATCTGACAAAATTTCAATTAGAGCGTGCTCTATTTTCTTCTGACAAACCACCTGACATCAAAAATCTATGCCGGGAAGAAACTGGCAGCGGCGTCAACTATTGATGGAATCATTAGACGGCTGAAGTTAATATTTTACAATACCAAGATATGTATGTATGCTCATCTCACCATTGAATAGAATTTATGTAAATATATACATAAAACCGTTTAATTATAAAATTCTAAATTGGTATCTTTAAAATAAAAGAAAAAATGTTAAGATGGATAAATTATTTTACGGCGCAAATAAATATTTTCGTGGCGGCAGCAAGCTATTTTGAAACCGAGAACTACTTTGGTTTCTGCAATAACAATGCGAAAAAAAACAGAGACAATGTCAGAAGCAAATAACATGTACGTTTGTGACCGAATATTATAAACCTTATGTAAAACAGCAATTTTGACAGACATGAACAATTACATGTGACTTGAAAATTTTACATGTCAGATGACAAATACATGTCGTGTACGGGCGCCTTTAAGCAAAGTGTGAAACTGATCGCACATTCCGTACGGAATCAAAAGTTTTTCGACTTTGTTTTTATACCCTTCACCACAGGTGTAAAAGGGTATATATAAGTTTGTCATAACGTTTGTAATTTCCACAATATTGATTTTAGACCCCATAAAGTATATATATTCTGGGTCCATATGAGAAGAGAAGTTGATTTAACGATGTCCGTCTGTCCGTTTGTCCGTCTGTCCGTCTGTCCGTCTTACGTTTGATATGTGTTTTCCGGATAATCCAGACATGATAGCGGCTAGGTTGTTTTATATTTATGTTACATACAGTCCACCATTTCTTGATATTGAAATTCAGCAAGATCGGTCCACAAATGGCTTAGATATGACCAAAAAACCACGACTGCCTCTAATTTTTCCAAAAAATCCCTTGTGGTTGCTGTATTTTTATTCCTTTTTTCTGTATATCTGGAGAACGGCAAGAGCCAAAGCTTTAAAATTAGGTACAGACATTTAGGTTATAAATATACACCATCCTACAAAATGCGGGCGGGATTGGAGAAGTAGGCGTGGTACCTCTCATACAAAAAGTATTAAAAATTGTATAAAAACCTGAATTTTTTGACTGTAATATGACCTATGGTTACGCCTTATATATCAGAAGATCGAAAATTTTTAATAGAAAATATTTTCTGAAAAACTCAGGAAAATTGGTTCAGATACGAAAAAGTTATGACCAAAATATTTGAAAAATTCCCATTTTCAGGAACCATAGATCTTCCCGAGTCCACATTTTATAGCCAAAATAACTGGCAAATTTCTTCTTTAACACGTCGGTATATAAATCTGTCAAATCGGTTAAGAAATAGCAGAGTTATGACCAAAATACTGAAATCCCAAAAATTACTCTTTTTTATAATTAAGATTGTTTTTATACCCTTCACCGAAGGTCCTACACCCTATAAAGTATATATATTCTGGGTCCTTATGCAAAGCGAAGTTCAAATCCGGTTGTCGTCTCTTCTTCCTATCCCCTCACCACCCCTTCGTATTTGTTTACATATACTAGCATAATGCCCAATATGATTTTCGTTATCACTCTTCTTTATTATTTCATATATTTAACGAAATAATTTTAACAAATAGAAACTAAAAACGATTTAAAAGAAATATTTACCAGTTATCGCTTTTTAAATTTCATTTATAATGAAGTTGTAAGTATTGTAAATATGTATGTATATGTATATGTATATGTAAAAATTATTTAGTTGCTCTCTATTCTACTCGCACAATGGTGAAGGGTATATAAGATTCGGCACAGCGGAATATAGCACTCTTACTTGTTTTAAATGCATTTATTGAGAGGCTTGTTGTTAAATTTTGACAGAAACTTAAGCAAGTTCATGCATATTATAATTGGACCTTAAAACAAGCTTTATGTAGCTTTATGATGTACTACATACATACATTAAACAATTTTCTCCAAGATTTGCTCGTGTGTCTATTTTTTGATAAACCGCAAACACTATGTAATCAAAACCCTAGTTGGCAACAATGAAATCACCACTTTTTCGAGAAATTTTTGCTGGGTAATTTGGACATTTTTGACAAGTACTTCACAAGCGCTAATTTGCTTATCACTTTTTTTTTTTCAAATAAAACAAGCCCGTAAATAATTGTATTGCGAGCGCGTGTATTTTCGTAATCTAAATCTACAGCCAAACAAAAGTATGGAAATTAAACAATAAAATGAAATTTTTAGAATTAAAGCTTAAATTACTGGCGGGATTTTCTATTGCAAAAAAAAACAATAACATTTAATTCATAAGTGGGGAAAACATGTGTGTCTAAAAACAACAAAAACAAGGCACAGGTATATAATCAAAATAGTCACCACAACTGTTTTTTTTTTCTAGTAGTTAAACCAAGTGAATTGAAAATAATAACCAAAAGCAATAACAATTTTTAAGATAAGCTAAATAATTTTTTCTAAGATTAGAAAGTTTTTTTCTGGGTTTTTTTCAAAGAAAAATACATTTTTAACAATTTAAAATGCTCACCTTTTATTTAATTGTTTTAAAATTTATTATTTGTGAATGAGTGTGCGGGTATGCTCATACTCACCATTAGACAAATGTTGATAATCTAATCGAATCGAGAGTGATCGAACGATAAGCAAATAAATCATTGTAATTATTTTTATTTGTAGTTCGCTGCTGCTGCTGCCGCCGCTTGCTACTTCTTTAATTTTTTTTAGTTAAATTTTTTTACTATATAAAACACGATGGGGTTCCAAAGAGGAAAAGGGGGTTATCAACAAATAACAAACAGTGGGGAATAAAGATTCCATTTCGGTTTCTATGAGGTTGACGTATAAATTTGCTTTTGAGCTGGTTTAGTTAGCACAAGAACATTCAACATTTAAAACGTCTTTTATTACTTTTAAGAAAAAAAAAAAACTCTTTAAAAATTTAAAATTTATAACGTAAAAAATTTGTATTATAAATATTTGTTAAAAAAAAAAATAAATAAGTTAAACAAAAGAACACATATTTGCTTTTGTAGTTCTTGGTGATTAAAACAACAAAAAAACCAAGTGCGTCAAATGAAATTAAATCAATTGTACGTTTGAGAAACAAATAAGAAAAATATTAAATCAATAATAAAAAATTTTTATTAATTAAATAAAATCCAGGGGTCTAATCACCGCATTCGATACTATCGTATCGAATAAACTATTGAATTTTTTTGCATACGATAGACACTGGCGTATCGAATGAAAACTTGATAAATGTAATGTCGAGTTACTCGATGTCGATTGCTATTATTTCAAATTCAATACATTTCATTCGATATCGAGTTTCAAGATACCAAAATAAATAATTTCGATCAATTTTGCTCGATATCGTATGCGGTGATTAGACCCCAGATTCACAATAATGGCAACATTTTCACTGGGAGTTCACAATGAAAGTAGCAATATTTTTTATATTTTTCACAAGAACTGACATGCTCAGTCGAAAAACATTTGCAAATTTGCCCCAAACAATATTACGTACCTATAATTTATTATTTTCAAAACATATTGCTAAAATTTTCCTGCAAAACTTATATTTTAAAAGACTTTTATAATTTCAAACACGACTTTTACAACTTCATACAAATTGTTGCTGAAGCAGACAAAATTTTACTTAAAAAAATAAAAGAAAATACATGAAATACTTTGAGAAAGAATTAGAGAGAAAATAAGTAAGTTGTTGCTCTCATTGTGAATGAAGAAGTTTTAATTTTTTATTCATAAACATTTATTGTAGGAACCACAGAATGAACGTTCGTTGTAAAATCAAAATCCGTTTTAAATACAATGCATGAGCTTTTGGTCTAAGAAGACCCCTAGTAAAATTTGATGGAGAAAATATTCGTGGAACATTTTTATCCGCTAAAGTGCCGTTTTAGTATACTTTTGTGGAAAAGTTAAAAAAAAGAACAAAAATGACCCCTTAAAATGAGTGTTAGAGAGTTAATATATTCAAAGCAAAGAATCGCCATACAATTCTACGGAAGACATCTGAAATAATCTTTTAGCTCAGAAGTACGTTTAGTATATTTTTGTTTTTGACTTCCAAACGCCTTTTTAAGAAATTCAAAAATTCCAATGTCCGAAATTTCGAAAAACCATTTTAAATACATCACACGAACTTTTGGTCTTAGAAGACCCCTAGAGAAATTAGCTGCAAAAAATATTCGTGCCGTTTTAGTATACTTTTGTGTTAGAGATAGGAATAATGACACAAACTACTCCTTAAAATGAGAGTTAGAGGGTTAATAAATTCTAAGAAAAGAATCACCATACGATTCTACTGAAGACATCTGAAATAATTTTTTAGCTAAGAAGTACATATAGAATATTCTTTTTGACTTATACCAAACGCCTTTTCAAAAAATTTAAAAACTTTAGTGGCCGATATTTCGGGAACCGGAGCTTACTTTTCAAACCCCTTTGGCAGATTTGCTCTACCAATAGTTTAGTTTAATTTCGCGGCAAGTATTGATGCTATTTTCTTTTGTTGCATAGTTTTATTTATGCGGTGGGTATTAAAATATAAAATAACGTCATGTACGCTGATAGAATTTTCGCTTTATCAATAAACAAAGTATACTATACACTATCACACAAGTCTTACGTATTTTGACGAAAATACAACCCTGGCATGATAAGTTGGTATTGTTTTTGAAAATGTTTACCCAATAATTAGACCAGAGATGCATTTTCGCCAAATACTTGTATTGTTTTTGAAAATGTTTACCCAATAATTAGACCAGAGATGCATTTTCGCCAAATACTTGTGTGAGACTTGTGTGAGTGTGTAAAGTACTATTAAGCCTGGGATTCACTTTCCTACACAATCGTAAAAAATGTCTGCAAAATCTGCTTTTAGTGCCCCACTATCCCACAAATATGATGCAGACTCAAAGTACTCAGCTATTTACAAGATGCAACTCTGATCGCATAGAATCTATAATTTAATAAAAATTTTCATAAACATTTACAAGTTGGACAGACATGTCAAAAAAATCTCCCACTTAATTAATTTTTAAGCCACACTATCCTACTTTATAAATATACACGCTTTTTTTTTGACAAATCCTACGACTGAATAGGATGGTGCCGTGCAATAAAGCCAAAGGAAATAAAGCCATACATGGCCTTATTTCCCATTTAAATTTTTTTCTTTTAATATAATTCTAATTTATTTAAAAATGGTTTTGTTGTTTTTTTCTCTGGGTGTATCTTTAATAAAAATATAACAAAAACACTTTTGGGCGCAAGGATCTTCTCCTCTATGGTATAACAAAAACCGGCTTCGCTAACTAAAGCTCCTATGCATAGCCGGCCTTCGGCCGGTCGCAAGGATTTACTCCTATATGGTATAACAAACACCGGCTTCGCTAACAAAAACTTCTCTGCATAGCCGGCATTCAGTCGGGCGCAAGGATTTTCTCCTCTATGGTATAACAAATACCGGCTTCGCTAACTAAAGCTTCTCTGCATAGCCGGCCTTCGTTCGAAAACAAGGCAGATTTTAGAACCTTTACTTAGCGAAACCGGCACTTGTTATTGTCTGAATCTATTTCATACGTCGAGGCGGTTACAATCGTATTGTCAAAGAAAAAGAAAAATTAAAAATCTGAAGTGAAATTTTTGCCGTGTTTTTAAAGAAGAAAAAATTTTAACAAAAATTTAACTTTTCTAATATTATTTTCAAAAGAAAACAAAATAAGTCTACTACAAAATTGTAGGAAAATAGATCGTGTTTTAAGAAATTTACGGTGGTGCGATACGTCCTACGTTCTTACGCCGAAATTGTCTTCCGAGCATTAATTTCTTGTTTATTAATTTTTGTTTTAAGTTCATTTGTTTTAATTAAGATTTCTTGTCACTAATTTTCCTTATAATTTTCGTTAAAAAATTTTTCAAGTTAAAGATTAATTAAAATATTGATTTCTGTTTTAAATGTGACTCATTAAGGGAATTCGAATTTTAAACAAATAAGCCATACAAATTAAGTTGATATCTTTTTTGTGTAAATATTTTTATTTTTACATTTATAATGCACAAAAATATGCATTAATCATTAACAGATTCTTAAGAAATTTAATGAGGAAGTCATTATAATGTAATACAGAGCTGATTGTTAAATAATCACGAAACTACTATTCAGGCTGACATTTATAGAAGAACATTTTTTTAGCTTTTACTGTTTGCATTTTGCAGTAGGAACTTTGACAATCACTGTGTAAAACACATAGGCCCATAATCATTGTCAACCAAAAAGTCGAATTTTTCACATGCATTTAAAGCCGGGGTTAGTTTAAAGTATACATTACTTTGACTTTGATTACGGCCCGTAGTGTGTAAAACCATCTTTAACTGCATGACTTTAAAGCAGGGATGGAAAATGGTTTTTCAGTTTTTGTAACAACTTCAATAGCAAAAAGCATTTTTTTGACTATGACTATGGTGTACTAAGGTGAAGTTGGTGTATGAACCACATCGGCTAGTACACTTTATTGGGTACTTATTTCCTTAAATTGTTTGGGTTCAAATAATTACAACGTCGAAAGAATGTACGATCTATTTACCCACAACTTTATCGTAAACTAAATTTATTTTCTTTTGAAAATAATATTAGAAAAGTTAAACTTTTGTTTAAATTAAAATTAATTTCAAATCATACGAGAAGGAATTATATTGGCAGAGTTATCGCATTCATTTTATAATATATAAAGAATAAATTAGTTACTGGAACCAAAAATTTAATTTATTAAACAGATAAGTTCTGACAAAAGAAATTATAACCCTTAATTGTTGCAATTTCAACTGTAGCATGATTTCCATCCCTGCTTTCAAGTAAACATTCAATTAGTTCAGTTATTAGATTTTTGCTCTCACAAAATCCAATAACTTTTGGTCTGATTGTCAAAAAATCAGGGGGCTAATTATGGCAGTCGTGATCGAATTCTTTTTCGGCTCGAAAGCGATTTTATTTCGAATTCTTTCAGTCGATACTGAACGAATTGAAATTATTTTTTCAGTGTTGTGAAAACTCATAAACGCTTTACAATAATGAAAAAATAATTTCGATTCATACTCATAACTAGAAATAAAGTTGCTTTCGAATCGAAAAAGTATTCGATCACGACTGCCATAATTAGCCCCCTGGAGGCTTATTCTGAATTGCGATGCGAAAATCAATGCGATGCGAAAATGCATAAATGCGAACAATTGCTATTCTGTATTGCGATATTCGCAAAGTTTTTTTTTAGTCGCATTTCAAATGCGAAAAGGTGACAAGTCGGTATTCTACATTGCGAAAACAAATGTCAAATTCGCAAAATTTATTCGACAACAATATAGCATTCGCAAAGTACAAACATGCTAGTGAAAGATAATATTTTATTTATTTATTCATCATATATTAATTATTTAATTCAGAGAAGCAAGCAATAAGACCACCAAACCGCGTCAATTTGAAATAATAATAGAATATATGAATAAGCACAGCCAATTGGCAAGAGGCCATTTGAAAACACCAAATAAACGTCAGTCGGCAAATACTTTGTGGCAAACGTTAACTGAAGAACTAAATACCAATGGACCAACTATTAGAGAAGCTGCAGGATGGAAATTGTATGAAATATATAAACCAGTTCAAAAATATTTGACTTTAACTTAAATTTTAATAGGTTTGGGCCGATTGTAAAGTACACACAAAACATTTTCATTTTCTGCGACGACGAACCACAGTTCTACAAAATGCATTTTTATTATTTGTTTTTATTACAGAATGTCCTAAATAAATTGTTTAAACAATTTTCACAGCCAAACACAAACAATTTATTTATTTTTAATTTGACGTTTATTGACACTGACGTACATTTGAGCAGCGTTGCCACGATTTGAAATAAATTGCGAATGCGATTGCGAAAGTCTAAAAGAATACCAATTTTCTTTCGCATCGCATTTCATTTGCGAATCGCATTGATTTTCGCATCGCAATTCAAAATAAGCCTCCTGATTTTTTGACAATCAGACCAAAAGTTATTGGATTTTGTGAGAGCAAACATCTAATAACTGGCATAATAGTGTGAAAGAGCCCAGCAAAAAATTTACTTACCTGGTAAGTTAGAAAATAATGTTGGAGAAAATAAACACTACTTATTTTTCGGCTGAATAACTACTTATTTTTGTTCGAGGTGTCCAAAGAATTCAGTACTTACAAAATACACTTACTAAAAGTCAAAAAATACCTAGTAATTATTTAACTACTAGAAAGTTGAATTGTAAAGCTTCGTACAGACGATGGTCGGATCTTACAATATTGTAAGCAGGCGTTGCCAACAGCAACATTTTTCTGACAATGGTCCATTGTCGGATGCATTAATTATGCACATCTGCAAATACAAATGAGCTTACAATGTTCACACAGTTGTAAGACATTTTAGCCAATTTTAATGCAATTTAAGCAACGCTGCTTACCAATATTGTAAGATCTGATCATCGTCTGTACGAAGCTTAAGTACTTACAATAAACTTACCAGAAGCCAAAAAATCACTAGTTAATAGACCTAATAAGTAGTTATTGAGTACGTTACCAGTAAGCAAATATTCAGTAGTGAAAATAACAGAAGTAATAAGTAGTTGCTGAGTCATTACTAGTAAGTACTTATTAAAGTTTTCAGAATAATGGCAATTGTAATGACAACTACTTACCAGGTAATGTATGAAATAGCTACCACCTATTACTAAAAATCAAAAAGTTTTTCCTGGGAGGCTTAAGCAGAAACAAAAGTTTAAAGCATTCGAGTAAATAAAAGGGGTTATTAAGCGAAAAAATTTGGTTATAAGCTAAATTAAATATTAAAAATATCTATTTACATGAAATCTCGAAGGACCATTTTTCTAAACAAGACTTTAATATACTTAAATAAATCCTTTTCGTACAAACGTAAATTTTGTTTTTCTAAATCTGCAAAAGAGGATTTATTTTACTTATAAATGTGTTATTTTTTTTTAGGGAATATGTAAAACCGTTCAAATAATGGTATGGCATCATAAAGGGGAGTTTAAAAAAAATTGTGACCCATACCCTCTTTGCAATGACTGGTTTAATTGGTCTAAATGTCTTGGTTTTTATCAGGTTAGGTTAGGTAAAGTTAGAAAGACTGCTGCGAAGTAAACTTCATACCCTCACCCAGAGATCACATGGACCATATTGTGACCATATTTTTTCTTACGCTTAAAATAATTTTATTTAGTTTTGAATGAAAATTTTAACAAAATGTTCTAACAAATGATAATAAATACATAATATTGTTCTGGGCTAAATTTGCAAACGGTTTCTTTATTTAAAATGTGTGTGGTCGTGGAAAAAGTTGTTGCTCTATTATGAACACCAGTGAAAATGTTGCTGCCTATTGTGAACAAAGCTTTAAGCTTAAATACTTTAATAGTCTTATTCCTTCAATATTTAACAGGAATTTTTGGGCTTAATTTACATAATTTAAAGAATATAACGTGTGCTTATATTCAAATAGTGCTATCTGCAATTTTTCGAAAATGTGTTTCTTATAGAAACGAGTTCTATAAGAAGGGCTGTCATTTGAATTTGAAAAAACGGCATTTAGAAAAGTTCTGTTAAAGAAGATATTAAAAATAATTGCATTAAAATTTAATAGATCCTGTCAATGTTTTCGAGTTTGCTTTTCATTGGAGAAAAATTTTAAATTTTTACTCCTTGGCACATCTAAAGTTTTTTCTTAAGATTTTTTTAACCCGCAAATTAATTAAAAGTACTACAGTAAAAAAATTAACAAGCAAATTAAAGAAATTAACTTGTTTATAGTCGCAATTTCAAAAATTTGTTTTATTTAATAATTGAAATAAAATTAAAAACAAATCAACCCATATAATTAAAAATCTATTAACTCTTAAAATTGTCATTTTATGTTTTTTTTTTTAGGTAAAAAAATTGTTTGTAAAAAATCAACTGTTTTTTAACAGTCACAACAGAGAAAATTAAAACACATACAAATTAAAAAATAAACATAAAAAATAAAATGTTGAAATCCAAAACAAATGATGATAAAGTCGATACACTGTTGGCCAAAAGTTTGGTACCAATCATTGATCTCGCTCATTGTGGTAAGTTTTTAATTGCTTTTGTAGTTTGTAAAATACTGTTTCAAACAACTTTGGTATATGGCAACATTTTAAAATCTTAAAAATTTTAAAAATAAGCATTCTGATTATCTTAACTCGTATTTCTTGTTGCTAGTACTACTTTTATTATTACAATCAGCCTTATTCCGGTTGTCGTTGTCGTCATCGATCAAGTCGTTTTTTTTTATAAGAGATTAAAGTAACACACGACCAGTGTTTTTTAATCTCTTACAAAGAACTACTTGATCGATTACGCCAACGACATACGAAATAAGGCTGAATATAAAAAAAAAACATGTAAACAATTAATTCAAATTAATTTTTATACTACAACAACTTAATTACTTGTGCTAAATTGTTGATCATCACTATAGTTTAAAACAAAAATAATCATCACGACTAACTTATACTAAAGTCATTATAATGTAACTAATTAATTTTAATTAATATAATTATTTAAGCAAAATCTATACGAAACGATGTGTATACAAACTAACGTTTTCAGGTGTTTCCTTTTATTTTAAATTAAGCAAAAATAATTTATTTAAAAGTCACTTTAAACTTGTTTATACTATGTAGTATTTTTGTTTAATTTGACTATTTTGTTCTGATGTAACTTTGTCATTTTGTTCTTTTTGACAATTTCATTTTGTTTTTAAAGGCCCTTTAAAAAAAACTCCAATAAATTCGGAATGTGCGATAGTGGGAAAAAAATTTGTTTTGAAATGTCAAAAAATGCGTAAAGAAATTTGACTGTCGTGCAGATCTCACAATTTTTTACAGTTTTTGTAAACCAAGGCGAATTTATGTACATGGTGACAGCAATACAACAATACAGTTGTTTTCGGTTAATCTTGCCCCGCTGAATTGAGTTTCCCGTTTTATTGCACTACAAATCAAGGAACGAAATCATTCAGTATAACTGTCTACGTAAAAATACCCGTTTAGTTGAGTTCCGTTTAATTGTGTAACCCGCTTTATTATTTCGCAAAATAAGACCGCATTGCGAAAAACAAGAGCAAATTTTTCGGTTAATTGTTTCCGTCTACTTAATAATAATAATAATATTACGTTTTACTGCTTAATTGAGTTCCCGTTTAATTGCGTCAAAAGTCGTGCATTTTTAGAAACTCAAATAAGCGGAAATAACTGTTTATTTGTTTACATTTTGTACTTGTTTTTGACAGTGCCAGATTCTCTTTTTTCTGTAATTTCGTCTTTGCGGCTACCTTTTTTAAATTCTTCTTGGCTAAGTCTGGGTTCACACTTTGAAACTTTGTTTTCAGAAAGTCTGAGTTTATTGATGAGAGGGGAGAGAAGAATAGCCTATTCTCTTCCTCTCATAACTATAAAGTCAAACTTTCTGAAAGAAAACTTTCATAGTGTAAACCCAGACTTTATTTGAGTTTATCAGAGTTGTATTTTTGTAAAAGAACAAGTAGAAAATCAGGGTTGAAAACTTTTATTATTATTCACAAATTTTTGGTTTTGATTTCCTTTTCTCTAGTAAAAAAATGCATAAAGATAAAATAAATTTCAAGTGCTTTCTTTTAAATTTTAAATAAATAGCATATGTATATTCGTTTTAAAAAGTAATAAAACATAGATCCCAGACGAAAAAAGTATGAATGTATCAACTTTTGAACTCTTGGAGAAACTTCTCTACTCTTGAACAAAAGTTGAATAATTTGCTGCCGGCATCAGAATAAAAATGATTAAATAATAAAAAAATATATTACAATTTTTGTTGTTAGCTTTTTAATTTGATTTATTTTTAATATTTGTTAAAAACAAGCTGAAATTTAAAACGCACTTAAAATAAAATGAATTTAAATTATTTAAATGAATTTTACACTGATTAGTTGTTTTTAATCTGCAGATTTTTTTTATTTGAAGTTTGATAGTGTAGACACAAAATGTATAGGAATAAATTTCAATCGGATTTTTCGAGAGTAAAAATCTCATTACTGGTACAAGGTGATCAAGTGCAGATGGTGTCGATACTACAACAATTCAAAAACAACAGAAACAACATAGGGGTTTTTGCATTTCATTGTAAGTGTTTACGGCTCGAAATGTCAGCCATTCCTAGCAAAACACAAACAAATCAAAACGAATTGTTTCGAACTGTCAAAATCAGATCGCGTTCCGACACCACCTGTAGTCAAATTTGCCTTGGACTGGCATAATAGTGTGAAAGAGACTTAAGCAGAAATAAGAGTTTAAGGTTTAAGAGTGAATAAATGCAATTATTAAGCGAAAACTTTTGAAATTAACTGCATACATTAAATAGTAGCTGCAAAAAAGAATCTCGATTTGAGCAAAAAAATCACTTAACATGAAATCTCGAAAGACTATTTTATATACATATATATATGTTTCTTTTACTATTATATATAAATATATACCATGTGGGAATTTTTCTTTCTTTTTTTATAAATTATTTAATTACCGATTTTGCTTTTTTGATTAATCATTACACTGTGCTCGAGTTTGACCCTTTTTCTGTGCTAGATCCACAGAACCGTTTTATTTTCCAGTAAGCTCCTGATGTACCGTTATTTCGAAAATAGAGGAGATTTCACAACGCGTAACTCAAAAACGGATTAATTTATAGATTAAACTAAAAAACCTAAATTCCGCCATAAAATTACCTTTGAATAAGGGTAAACCTTTTTTTACCTGTACAGTCCTTTTAGAAATTTCGAAATAACGGTTTAACTCGCAAACAAGAGCTTACCTAAAAAAACCGTTAGCACCACTGGATTCAGCGCACTCGAATTAGGTTTACTCTCCGGGTGCCCCGCATGACAGTTTTGTCATCTAGCACAGTGTTATTAATTTTTAATAATTTAAGATTAACTGTTTTTTAAATCAACCACATTTATTAGCGTCACATTTGTTTTGAATTTAACTGCGTCAATTCTTTTGTTTTTATTATTTACATATGTATCTTCTCGTTTGTTTTGTTTATTATTGTTTTTTTTTTAATAATGAAAAATATTTTTTAAGGTATTTTTTTACAAAAAGAAAAGAAAAGAAAAGTATTTTTAAAAAAATGTTGACCTTTAACCCTAAAAGCTGAAATTTAATGTTGGCGGTCGTTCTTATAACTATGCTAAATGTGTGATCAGTTTTAACACGTGTTTGGGTGAATATTAGACAGATACATTATAAAATAGGAATGCACAATATAAAGACTGGCGTGTGGATTAAAGATATTTTATCTCTTAATTATCTAAGGTTTTCTTTTTGTTTTTTGTTTTAAAATTATGGGTCGATTACGGATAGCAACACAACTGATGCTGAGTTCCTAGCAGCGAACTGATGTTAAAGTTGACAACATTTTATTATACCCTTCACCACAGGTGTAAAAGGGTATATATAAGTTTGTCATAACGTTTGTAATTTCCACAATATTGATTTTAGACCCCATAAAGTATATATATTCTGGGTCCATATGAGAAGAGAAGTTGATTTAACGATGTCCGTCTGTCCGTCTTACGTTTGATATGTGTTTTCCGGATAATCCAGACATGATAGCGGCTAGGTTGTTTTACATTTATGTCACATATAGTCCACCATTTCTTGCTATTGAAATTCAGCAAGATCGGTCCACAAATGGCTGAGATATGATCAAAAAACCACGACTGCCTCTAATTTTTTCCAAAAATCCCTTGTTGTTGTTGTATTTTTATTGCTTTTTTCTGTATATCTGGAGAACGGCAAGAGCCAAAGTTTCCAAATTAGGTACAAACATTAAGGTTGTCAATACACACCACCCTACAAAATGTGGGCGGGATTGGAGAAGTGGGCGTGGTACCTCCCGTACAAAAAAAATTAAAAATTGTATAAAAACCTAAATTTTAGGGCTGTCATATGTCCTATGGATATGACTTATATACCAAAATATCGGAAATTTTTAGTAGAACATATTTTATAAAAAACTCGGGAAAATCGGTTCAGATACGAAAAATTTATGACCAAAATATAAATTTTTTTTTGAAAAATACCCATTCTCAGGAACCATAGATCTTCCCGAGTCCAAGTTTTATAGCCAAAATAACTCATATAGTCTACCATTTCTTGCTATTGAATTTCAGCAAGATCGGTCCACAAATGGCTGAGATATGATCAAAAAACCACGACTGCCTCTAATTTTTCCAAAAAAAAACCCTTGTGGTTGTTGTTTTTTTGTTTTTTTATTTGAAACATGTACACATGCTTGTACATGATTGTTCGCTTTAATTGAAAAATACATACCTACAAATTAAACTAATAATATGACGAAGTATATTCTATTATAATGCTTTATTATTAACAAGGTTAATAGCTCAATGGTCTGGGCGGTTGCCCAAGAAGGTTTGTTTGTTATATTGCCGGGGTTCATATCTCGGCATCTCCACCTTTACCAAACAAAGATTTTTTAACTTTTTCCATAAATATTTCTATAAACGATTTTAAAATTATTCAGCGATTTTTGATTTTTTCATTTTATTGACAATATAAATATGCATCGTTCGCCTTACATGTGAAACAAAAAACATATTTTACAATTTGTTTTTGGCTTAAATTTAAATACCTAAGTATGTACGAATATGCAAAAGTTATTTATGTGTATTGGTAGGCATTGTTTTCATGATTGTTGCTTTCAGTTATAGAGACGGATTGTCTCTTCTTACATTTCAATTCAA
Organism: Pollenia angustigena; assembly: GCA_930367215.1. Lineage (NCBI taxonomy): Eukaryota > Metazoa > Arthropoda > Insecta > Diptera > Polleniidae > Pollenia > Pollenia angustigena. Next base: position 277,784,410 of record OV884056.1, read on the forward strand.
AAATCTTACACGTGTTGCCATATTATTTTTAAAAAATATTATTATTTCTAAAAAAAATCCCATTTGTTATTTGAAAACAAAACATTCAACAATAAGTATTTGCGTACGTAAATGTTTAATTTAATCAAAAAGCTAGAAACATTTAAGTTAGGATAATTTTATTGACGAACCCAATGACATAGAAACAGATCTTAAAATTTGTTCACAGCTTACTCTGACATTAGGCAAGGCAAAGAAATGCTAAAAATTATTTTGAAAACGCTACAAATAATTCTTAAAGTTGTTCATTATATTGTTTTAAATCCTTATACATTTAAGTGACTCATTTTAAACAAAATTAAAATAAATGGTAATATTTAAACAAGTATTTAGGTAGATTTGATAAAGCATCAGATATAAATACCACAATTGGTTAACCTTGAAATTGGAAGGCCCTCTAATAAAAACAAAATACAAACGGTTTTATAGCTATTTTGATTTAAAAGAATTTACAGACATATTTAGACCAGATTATTTTTTTTATATTTAAAAAAAACAGTCATCATTAATTGCGTAAAAGTTAGTTTATAACAATTTATTTTAGTTTTAATCGCTAAAGCGGATCATACACTTGCAATAAAATTGTTCAATTTTACGTATTGTACAATTATATCGCCAATGTGTATGCGATATTCGATGGTAGCACAATATATTGGCAACAATCAAAAGACTTTTGATTTTTATTGCACAACGAAAAGAAAGTGAAATGTGTTGGCAACATTGTATAATGCTGTTTATGCTATTCCTATAGTTTATGTTCACCTTTTTATTGAATGAATGAAACCATTGTGCGACTTATTGCATAATATAGGACAAAATTTAAATAATATGGCGAATATCATATACAGTAATATTGCAAGTGTATGGGCCGCTTAAGACTATTTCATCCAACTTTAAAAATTAATCAAAAGAAGCTTAAAACATTTTTCTAAAAAGCTAATAAAATGCCAAATGGAAATTTTACAGCTAAATCTAAGTTTTTTGTGCTGAATTTACTTTCAAAAATAAAAAATTCCCACACTACTTAAAAGTCTTCATTAAAAATCGCCCAAACATGCAGGCTTATCGTCTTGTAAAAAAATAAAATGAAAATTTGTTTACAATAAAATAAGAATTATCCATTTCCATACGAAATTTCATTTTGACTACAACTATTTTTTTTAGTCAAAATTTATTATAATTTATTATAATACATAAAAAACTTAAGTTATATCAATACCTATTCTTCAATTTTTAAAATAATTCTAAAAAAGCTAGAAACATTCAATTAAAATGCTTAAAAAAATGCGAAGCGCTTAATGAAAGTATTTTAGCTAAATTAAAATTTTTAATCTAAGTAAAGCTGCAAAATTGCCAAAATGGTCACACTGCTTAAAAACCATACAAACAAGCAGGGTTATCCACTCTAAAAAAAATTGTATTTAGGGAATATTAGAAATGCCCTCATCATATAATTTTACGACTACAAAAAACCGCTAACATAACGAACAGTCATCTAGTGTCGTCAAAATATTAAAAGCAATCTTTGCCTTTTTATTGCTGACATTGATAACATATTAGTCACTTTTTTAGACAATTTATACAAAAATATATTCATATATACCTATATACGGGCCTGTTCTGAAATCACACCTGTGACTTTGTGGTGTTTTGAAAGTCATACCGTTGTTGTGTTTCTTGGTGTGCTTTCTGCAATTGAAGATCACACAAAAACGGGACGCTAAAATATCACACGTGTGATTTCAGTAGGCACATGTGATTTCAAATCACGTGATTTGAGTTAAAGTGATTTTCAGAACAGGCCTGATAATATCTTCTGCACAAAAGCGATTTAAAAGCATACACAATTTAAGCAATTTCTTGGTATGTTTATGTTGTATTATTGATAAATAAAAAACATTTAAATTGGTTTGCGACTTTTATTAACCAAAACGAAAGTTTACGTTTCAAAACGGTTAATGGTAACCCTGTAAAATAGTTGTTTTTTTTGTGGTTTTTTCATTTAAAATACTTGCGGTAAACTTCTTTTTTTTTATACCCTTCACCACAGGTGTAAAAGGGTATATATAAGTTTGTCATAACGTTTGTAATTTCCACAATATTGATTTTAGACCCCATAAAGTATATATATTCTGGGTCCATATGAGAAGAGAAGTTGATTTAGCGATGTCCGTCTGTCCGTCTGTCCGTCTTACGTTTGATATGTGTTTTCCGGATAATCCAGACATGATAGCGGCTAGGTTGTTTTACATTTATGTCACATATAGTCCACCATTTCTTGCTATTGAAATTCAGCAAGATCGGTCCACAAATGGCTGAGATATGATCAAAAAACCACGACTGCCTCTAATTTTTTCCAAAAATCCCTTGTTGTTGTTGTATTTTTATTGCTTTTTTCTGTATATCTGGAGAACGGCAAGAGCCAAAGTTTCCAAATTAGGTACAAACATTAAGGTTGTCAATACACACCACCCTACAAAATGTGGGCGGGATTGGAGAAGTGGGCGTGGTACCTCCCGTACAAAAAAAATTAAAAATTGTATAAAAACCTAAATTTTAGGGCTGTCATATGTCCTATGGATATGACTTATATACCAAAATATCGGAAATTTTTAGTAGAACATATTTTATAAAAAACTCGGGAAAATCGGTTCAGATACGAAAAATTTATGACCAAAATATAAATTTTTTTTTGAAAAATACCCATTCTCAGGAACCATAGATCTTCCCGAGTCCAAGTTTTATAGCCAAAATAACTCATATAGTCCACCATTTCTTGCTATTGAATTTCAGCAAGATCGGTCCACAAATGGCTGAGATATGATCAAAAAACCACGACTGCCTCTAATTTTTCCAAAAAAAAACCCTTGTGGTTGTTGTTTTTTTGTTTTTTTATTTGAAACATGTACACATGCTTGTACATGATTGTTCGCTTTAATTGAAAAATACATACCTACAAATTAAACTAATAATATGACGAAGTATATTCTATTATAATGCTTTATTATTAACAAGGTTAATAGCTCAATGGTCTGGGCGGTTGCCCAAGAAGGTTTGTTTGTTATATTGCCGGGGTTCATATCTCGGCATCTCCACCTTTACCAAACAAAGATTTTTTAACTTTTTCCATAAATATTTCTATAAACGATTTTAAAATTATTCAGCGATTTTTGATTTTTTCATTTTATTGACAATATAAATATGCATCGTTCGCCTTACATGTGAAACAAAAAACATATTTTACAATTTGTTTTTGGCTTAAATTTAAATACCTAAGTATGTACGAATATGCAAAAGTTATTTATGTGTATTGGTAGGCATTGTTTTCATGATTGTTGCTTTCAGTTATAGAGACGGATTGTCTCTTCTTACATTTCAATTCAAAAATCTTACACGTGTTGCCATATTATTTTTATGGCTGAGTTATAATCAAAATACTGAAATCCCAAAAGTTACTCTTTTTTATAATTAAGTTTGTTTTTTTTATAATTAAGTTTGCTTAAATATATGTACACATATGTAGGTATATATATATATATATATATATGCCTAAAAGCCAATTTAATGGAAATGTTATTTTTAGCACGTTGGTATATAAATCTGCCAAATCGGTTAAAAATGGTTAAGTTATGTGCAAAATACTCCAAAAAAGGACTAAAAACATTAACATTTTTATAAAAACTAAAATTTTACAGCTGTATTATGACCTATTCATACGTTTTAAAAATTGTATAAAAACCTAAATTTTAGGGCTGTCATATGTCCTATGGAAATGACTTATATACCAAAATATCGGAAATTTTAAGTAGAACATATTTTATAAAGAACTCGGGAAAACCGGTTCAGATACAAAAAAGTTATGACCAAAATGAATTTTTTTTTTTTTAAATACCCATTTTCGGTAGCCATGGATCTTCCCGAGTCCAAGTTTTATAACACAAATAAATGGTAAATTTCTTGCTAAACACGTCGGTATATAAATCTGTCAAATCGGTTAAAAAATGGCTGAGTTATAATCAAAATACTGAAATCCCAAAAGTTACTCTTTTTTATAATTAAGTTTGTTTTTTATTTTATAATTAAGTTTGTTTTTTTTATAATTAAGTTTGCTTAAATATATGTACAAATATGTAGGTATATATATATATGCCTATAAGCCAATTTAATGGAAATATTATTTTTAAGCACATTGGTATATAAATCTGCCAAATCGGTTAAAAATGGTTAAGTTATGTGCAAAATACTCCAAAAAAGGACTAAAAACATTAACATTTTTATAAAAACTAAAATTTTAGAGCTGTATTATGACCTATTCATACGTTTTAGATATCAAAATATCGGAAATCTTTAGAAAAACTCGGAATATCGGTAAAAAAAAGTAATGTCAAAAATATAGTTTTTTTTTTAATACCTATTTTCGTGAACCATAGAACTTCCCGACTACAAGTTTTATCACCAAAGTAAATGGTAATTTTATACTTTAAGATGTCGGCATGACCAAATACTGAAATTCGATCAAAACTTAACGTGCTATATATTAATTAAACTTTTAATATATTTAATAGCACGCAATCATGTGCAAATAATTAAATAAAACTAAACGATATATATTTTATAAATATACATGTATGTATATATACATGTATTTAAATATATATGTATATAAACTTCTGTTCTTTCCAAACCATGGTGAAGGGTATATAAGATTCGGCATAGCCGAATATAGCACTCTTACTTGTTTTTATTTAATATTACCTTCTGTATTACACACAAACAACAAACACATACATACTTTAATTTAATATAAATAATTATGGATATCACATACTCAAATCAACAACGACTTCTCATGCGGTTCGATGGTCGAACGGTCTAAACGGTCTGCCTCTTAACAATGTCTTATTGGTTTACTGGTTCGAATCCCATTCATTCCATTGTTTTTTTTGTTTTTTATTTTTTGTTTTTTTATTTTATAAATCTTTTTATCTAAAAAGAAATTGGTCAGTTTTTCACTTTTTAAAATTTTTTAAATATATTTATGAACTTCATATACGTATATTTTATACATATTTACGCCTTTTAATTTACCCTTTTTATACCCTTATTTTTATACCCTTCACCACAGGTGTAAAAGGGTATATATAAGTTTGTCATAACGTTTGTAATTTCCACAATATTGATTTTAGACCCCATAAAGTATATATATTCTGGGTCCATATGAGAAGACAAGTTGATTTAACGATGTCCGTCTGTCCGTTTGACCGTCTTACGTTTGATATGTGTTTTCCGGATAATCCAGACATGATAGCGGCTAGGTTGTTTTACATTTATGTTACATACAGTCCACCATTTCTTGCTATTGACATTCAGCCAGATCGGTCCAAAAATGACGTAGATATGAGCAAAAAACCACGACTACCTCTTAATTTTTCCAAAAATCCCTTGTTGTTGTTGTATTTTTTTATTTCTGTATATCTTGAGAACGGCAAGAGCCAAAGTTTCCAAATTAGGTACACACCATCCTACAAAATGTGGGCGGGATTACAAAAAAAATTAAAAATTTTATAAAAACCTAAATTTTAAGGCTGCTATACGTCCTATGGATATGACTTATATACCAAAATATCTGAAATTTCTTGTAGAACATATTTTATAAAAAACTCGGAAAATCGGTTCAGATACAAAAAAATTATGACCAAAATTAAATTTTTTTTTTTTAAATACCCACTTTCGGGAACCATAGATCTCCCCGAGTCCAAGCTTTATAACTAAAGTAAATGGTAAATTTCTTCTTCAACACGTCGGTATATAAATCTGCCAAATCGGCTAAAAAATGGCAGAGTTATAACCGAAATACTGAATCCACAAAAATTACTCTTTTTTATAATTAACTTTGTTAAAATATATATTTACAAGTTTATATAAATGTTTATATATAAATGTAACTTAAGTAAATGGTAAAATTCTTCCTTAACACGTCGGTATATAAAACTATCAAATCGGTTAGACAATGGATAATTTATGAGCAAAATACTCCAAAAATGGGCTAAAAAACATCAAAATTTTTATAAAAACCTAAATTTTAGGGCTGCTATACGTCCGATGGATATGACTTATATATCAAAATGTCGGAAATTTGTATGAGTTATAACAGAAATCCTGGGGTCTAATCACCGCATACGATATCGAGCAAAATTCATCGAAATTATTTTTTTTGGTATCTTGAAACTCGATATCGAATGAAATGTATTGAATTTGAAATAATGGCATTCGACATCGAGTAACTCGACATTACATTTATCGAGTTTTCATTCGATACGCCAGTGTCTATCGTATGCAAAAAAATTCAATAGTTTATTCGATACGATAGTATCGAATGCAGTGATTAGAACCCTGAATTCCCGAAAATTACTCTTTTTATACCCTTCACCGAAGGTAAAAAGGTATACTGTAATTTCTACAATATTGATCCTACACCCTATAAAGTACATATATTCTGGGCCCTTATGAAAAGCGAAGTTCAAAACCGGTTGTCTCTTATTTAAAAAAAAAAAAATATTTACCAGTTTTATTTAGTTTTTGTCTGCTGTTGCTGTTGCTCTGTATTCTGCTCGCACAATGGTGAAGGGTATATAAGATTCGGCACAGCCGAATATAGCACTCTTACTTGTTTTTATTTTTTATTTTAACATGAGCGGCGTTGCCTAATTCCGCTGCTGGCAATTCAACTTCAGTTTAGCCGTCATTTATAATCGACCCATTAAGTCCTGTGTGTTTCCATTTATTATATGATTTCAAATTTTTAATTTAAACAAGTACGAAAGTATAGTCGGTCAAGCCCGACCATATGATACCCTACACCATAGTATTAAAAAACACATCATGCTTATGAGCCCATATTAATATGGATAAATCTATGTTTATAAGCTTCATTAAATCGGTTTGAAAGTTTGTGAGAGGCAGAAATCGCCCCCTTCCTCCCCTTGTGGTCCTATTTTTAAAAAACTGTTTAGCTTATGTGTCCATATACATAGATATGGATCTATCTATGGTTTAAGTTTCATTAAAATCGGTTTGAGAGGCAGGATTCGCTCCTATCTCCCCTCACGGTCCTATTTTTTTAAAAAATGCATCCCTTTTGTGTCCATAAAGATATGGTTCTATCTATGTTTTAAATTTCATTAAAATCGGTTTGATAGTTTCGGACAGGAAGAAATTTCCCCTTATCTTACCTCGTGGTCCTACGATTTGGCCCATTTTCAATAGCCTTGGTTCTTGTGCCAATAAGAAGCTATGTCCCAAATTTGATCAAATTATCTCCAAAATTGCGTCCTGTACTTTGCGAACAAGTTTACATGGACAGCCAGCCAGCCGGACGGACATCGTTAGTTCGACTCAGAAATTGATTCTGAGTCGATCGGTATACTTTTAGGTGGGTCTAGGACCAATATTTTAAAGCGTTACTCACATCAGCACAAATGCAAAATACCATGTTCACTATTGTGGTGTGGGTATAAACATTACGTACGAATGTTTTCGACTTTTTATCCTTTACGAATTACTGTATCTAGGAAGCGTTCAAAATAACCATTTGTTTGACGATTTCTTTGGAAGGGCTTAGTCGCATTTTGTTACGGTCTATAATTGCCTGAGTCTACCATCCAACTCGGCATTTCAAAGGAGTTCCCAACCTGGCGAGAGACTAGTGTCAACCTTCTTAAAGCTTAAAGTGTGCAAACGCCGCACTGTGACATGAAAAATCTTTAATTGTTTAGGAAGGTTGCTGTAAAAATGTTAGAATTTGTGTGATAAAATGTTACTTAGTGCTGGTTCACACTCTTCAAGTTTTATCCGTCAAGTCTTGAGTTTTAAGGAGAGAGAGGAAAAGAAATGGCATTCTCTCTTCTCTTCTTTCCTAAAAGCTCAAGACTTGACGGTTAAAACTTGAAGAGTGTGAACCAGCACTTAGGGCATAAAGTTATTTATTGAGATTTCTGGACACAAGTAAATAAACAAATTTTTTTTTTGGAATTTAATATGCTGATTCTGAAATCGTAATTCACTTTACAAGTTTTTTCGAGCCTTCAATATTTTAGCTGTACAAAATTCCAAAAATATCTTCCCTTAACAATTTTGTGTTCAAACTTAAAATTATGCAATTCTTAAAGTTGTGCTGAGTCACACAGATCAAGATTGACTCGTCAAGTTTTGAGTTTTGAAAAGGGTGGAAAAGGGTATGGAAGGGGGTACTGTCTTTACCGTACTGGTAATTTTCTTAGTTTCATTTGTTTTTGTATTTGTAATATGCTAGATGAATTTCAGTTAAGGGCAAACAGCAAGAAAATTGACTATAAAAACTGATTGCAGCTTCAAAAGAGTATAAAAGAAAACCTATTCAGCTATACCTGACCAGAGTTGCCAATTTAGATTTAGCGATTTTTAACTGTCGAAGAGGCGCATTTTTTCCTTAGCGCTTTTTTTTAAAGAGCGCTTAATAAGCGCTTTTATTGATACCCAACATTTTTGTACTTTTATTTGCATACAGAAATAGAAATAGTTCACAACCCTGTACGTGACTTGTTTTAACTAACACTATAAAATTCAGAAATAGTAAAAAATATCAAAAAAAGTTTCTTTGCTCTATTTATAGATGTTAATCAGTCGTTTAAGGGCTTGAAGCTATTTGAAGGCGTTGCCAAGTGATCGTGCAAAAATTTTGACGCCAGCAAGATAAATTATTTTAACGTAAGCATCAAAAATGACGAATTCTGTTGAAATAAGTACTCTTATCTCTAGGCGGTTGTGAACTAAACAGTACTTATAAATATGTTGTTTTTTTTAAAGAACACTTGTTTCTAAAGTACTCGTACATTTTCCTTTATTTATCAATCAAGAAAAAGCGGAACTGGAAATTTTTAATTATCAATGAGTTATTAGTCAGCTTAATATTATTAGAGAACTAAATTATTTCAAGTTCTTAAAATGTTTTAAAATAAATTGAATTTACAACATTTGTTATACCCATTTAAGATTTTAATTCTTATCAAAATACCACGATTAAGTGGTATTTTGTTTTATTTATTTAAATATTGATAACAAATTTATACAAATAAAATTCACCACCATCACTGACGACACAAATTTAAGTTGCAAAAAAACAAAAAAATTTTCACTCAGCAACAAAATTTAAACCACTTCAAATAAAATTCTAAATAAATTTAAGCTTTATAAACAAAAAAAAAAAAAAAAAAAAACCAAACTTAACTTAAATAAACAATAAATGTATCATCGTTAAGCTGAGTTTAAAAGAATTCATTAATCAATTACACAAATTTGGTATTTTTTTTTGAATTGCTACTAGAGAAAGCTAAAACAAAAATTTTATTTAAAGAAGTTTTAAATAAAATAGATTGATATATAATTAAATTAAATATTGAAAATTAAGAACTTATAGCGGAAGGCTAATGAACGCGACATTCGGACGCCGATCTGCTGTTCACTTTTTCGCTTGAAATCTTTTTTAAGGGTTAATGGACGTGGCGTTTTTAAGCAAGTAATTAATTCATTATTGGTTTGGCGCATATGCCAAAAAGTTGGAGTGGGAAAAAATTACAAAAAAGGTTTACATCAAGATATCTCAAAATACAACCGATAATTTTTTTTTTTTTATTTTCACAACTGCTTACGGCATATGTTTTAAAGAAAAATTTAAATTTTTGTTAACTTTCATAAATGAAGTCAATAGGATTTAATTGAAAGTAAAACATATTGTTTTGTGCCACATCCGCAACTTTTCTAAAAAAAAAAATTTAAAATTAGATTTTACTGCTACATACGTACACTCACAATATTATTACAGTAACGGACTGTAGTTTATTTAGGAAATATTCCCTTCAGTCATTTTTAAATAAATAAACATTTAAAATTCCAAGCAAATTTATTTTTAACCGATTCTAACAGTTATTCAAAAAACTAAGTGCATATAAATACGGATTTTCAGTTGCAGTTAATATTGTCCGTTGATTGAGTTAAATTCTTCTTTATGTTAAATTAAATAAAAATGTAATTTAAAGCAACGAAAAGTTCATTTAGTTTTTACTGTCAAAAATTCAACCGCGAATTCCGTAAAAACAGATGAATATTCAGTTATCTTATATAAATTAATTGTCAAAAAATTAACTTCATATTTCGTAAAAACAAATAAATATGCAGTTGTTTTATAAAATTTTACTGTCAAAAATTCAACACCATATTCAGTAAAAACAATTAAATATTCAGTTATTATACCCACACCACAATAGTGGAGAGGGTATTATGCATTTGTGCTGATGTATGTAACGCCTTAAAATAGTGGTCCTACCCCCCCCCCCCCTCTTTAAAGTATACCGATCTACTCAGAATCACTTTCTGAGTCGAACTAACGATGTCCGTCCGGCTGGCTGGCTGTATATGTAACATTGTGCGCAAAGTACAGGTCGCAATTTTGTAGATAATTTGATAAAATTTGGGTCATAGGTTCTTATTGTCACAAGGACCAAGCCTATTGAAAATGGGCCGAATCGTAGGACCACGAGGGAAGTTAGGGGGAAATTTCTTCCTCTCAGAAACTATTAAACCGATTTCAATGAAATTTAAAACATAGATAGAACCATATCTATATGGACACAAAATGTATGCATTTTTTAAAAAATAGGACCACGAGAGGATATAGGGGCAATTTCTGCCTCTCAAACCGATTTTAATGAAATTTAAAACATTGATAGATCCATATCTATATGGACACATAAGCATGATGTGTTTTTAAATACTGTGGTGTAGGGTATCATATGGTCGGGCTTGACCGACTATACTTTCTTACTTGTTTTATATAGTTTAACTACCAAAAATTAATTTTTACTTATCTATAAAAAATGAATTGCTTGTTTTGTGTAAGCAATTCCCGTTTTCTATTTGTTAATAAAATTTAGTTAAATACATCAAATTTTAAAAGTGAAATAATTGCGAAGCCATATCGGTCATTAAATATTCAGTTATTTGATTAAATTCAGTAATTTTCGTTTACTCCATAAAAGAGCCGAATTTCTAAAAAATACCAGACAGACACCTCTCCGCTTGTTTTTCTTATAAGCGAGAGAAGAGGGAGAATATTATTATTTACTTACCCTGTTACTCAGGTTTGTTTTACTTTTGTTGTACTGACCACGTTGTTTACAGAAGAACTCTCAATTATGAGACACCAGCAGCATTACCGATATGGCTTCGCAATTATTTTACTTTTAAAATTTGATGTATTTAACTAAATTATATTAACAAATAGAAAATGGGAATTGCTTATAGATAAGTAAAAATTAATTTTTGGTAGTTAAATTATATAAACTAACTGAATATTTAATTGTTTTTACTGAATATGATGTTGAATTTTTGACAGTAAAATTTTATTGAATATTGAATAACTGTTAGAATCAGTTAAAAATAAATTAGCTTGGAATTTTAAATCTTTATTTATTTAAAAATGACTGAACGGAATATTTCTTAAATGAACTACAGTCCGTTACTGTAATAATATTGTGAGTGTATGTATACTTATTGCTGTGCATTGTGCCAGATTGCCGTTGACGACATCGTCGTCAATGATGTATGCACGACTTGTCCCCCGTTGTTTAGGTTATCTAGAAGACAATTTACAGGAAATCGACTGTTTGAGCGACGTTGTCTTGTAAGTTGTCTTCTATTTAGCTTTATGTGGGACAGTACGAGCGACTTTGTCTTATAAGTTGTCGCCTATCAAACTCTATGTGGGACAGTATGAGCGACACTGTCTTATAAGTTGTCTTGTATAAAAGCTACTGACGACAAAGTTTTCTTGTATGCTATTCAATCACTTGCTTGGTTTTCTTTAAATTCTCACATTCTTTTTTTTTTTTTAATTGTTGATTTAAATACCTACAAAAAATTTACAAATTAGTTCTAAATAATAAAACCAAAAATGATGATGAAATTATTCGCGGGCGGGAAAATGAATTACATGGAGTTGCGTATAGGAGTTGAATATAAAACATATAACAGACATTAAAATTTAAACTATACTAAAAAACTGTCTGAATTAGATAACCATATAATAATTTTTGTCGTGGACGTCAAAATAGACGACATTGTCATGCAGGTAGTCGTTAATTATAAAGTAGGCGACATTGTCTTTCTTTGTGTCGTGCACGATTTTCGCGACACTTGTTCGAAAATGTCGTTGACGATTTGTTCCCGCTGTCCCTCACATGTCGAGCAGAAATTAACATTGTCGTGCATCCGTCTTCGACGATGTCTTAAAGACGGGGCTAACAATATATTGTTGAGATGCAAGTTTCTATATTAACAGTCTCATAAAAAGTCAACATTGATAAATTTTTTTCTTTTTCGTGGTTTTATTTTACAAAACAAGTTCTATTTTTATATTTTTTATAAAGTTTTACTATTAATTAACAAGTGTTTATTATTAAACTTTAATACGTCGATTACGGATGGCAACTGAACTTAAGTTGAGTTACCAGCAGCGAAATTAGGCAATGCCGCTTTTGTTAAAATATAAAAAGAAAACAATTTTTGTATATTTTAACTTGAGCGGCGTTGTTTAATTTCACTGCTGGCAACTCAACTTCAGTTCAGTTGCTCTCCGTAATTGACCCATAAAAATATTTTTAACAAAATGTATTTTCTTGTTGCAATTTTTTTGCTTTTGCGCAATTATTAGGTTTATGGAGAAATACAACAATAAAAAAACAACACCCTTTTTTTTGTGTATAACATGTTAACGGCGTCAAACATAATTGCATGAAAAAAACTCAACTCTGAAAAAATTAACAGGCGTTTTGCGTTGACCTTCTGCTTGGGCCATGCTTTTGCTGAATATACTTTTTTTCATACGGCAATGAAGCAAAGCAATAGTGAAATGTATTTTGTAAGTTTTTGTATGAAGAATCTGGTACATTCGTCAAACAGTGGCTTGTAGAATACAAAACAATACTAAAAAAAAACTTTAAAATAGTTGATATGGAGCAAAATGCTAACTGTCTCAGAAACCATAAAATTTTGGATTCAGAATGGGGGTATTCAAAATTGTATATGCCTCATATCTGACAAAAAAATTTTTTTAAATGGTTGGTAGGTCAAACCAATAGTGAGCGGACGAAAAGTCAACGTAGAACGCATCTTAGGAATAAGAATCAAAGCGTGGAGGCGGAAACGCGTGGTATGGAACTCTAGCTTCAGCGTCACATGCTGCGTTCGATTAAATCAGCTGATTTTGACAAATTAAATTTTATTTTTAATTGTGTTGATGCCGCATAAAAAGCGTAGCATTTGACTTTGAATCTGGACGTCCACACCATGCATTCAACGCTTTTCGCTGCATACGCAGGTGTCAAAAAGTCGAATCTGCATTGTTATCGCTTTTATTCCTTTCTCCATTTAAAGGAAACAATTATAACCTACAAATATTTTTATTTAAATATAAAATTCAGGTTTTCTTTCACTAGTTGCGTTTTAAGATGTAAAATTAACTAAAAACTTTTCATTAAATTATTTTTATGAAGAAAGGAATTTTACAACATGAAAATTAATTAAAATTGTTATTGATAATCTTTCATTCTTGACGTGGCTGGGGCTCGAACCCTGGCCGGCAGGTTACCATGACATGTTTCGATCGCAACCACTCGCTCTCCTCAGATGGATTTGCCGTCTTACACTCGCAGCCATCGACGAGAAGAGAAAGACAAAATGAAAAAACAAAAAATGTACTTGGACTTCAAGAAAAATTCTTGACAAAAGTGCGAAAAAACAGAAGTAAGGAAAAAACATGTAAAATCAATTAAAAATCATTCAGGAAAGCAAATTTCGATCTATCAAATGTTAAAATAAAATTTGGTTTAAGGATTGATGTTTGACTATTGACGTCAGCAGTCGTCGATGGATGCGAGTGTAAGACGGCAAATCCATCTGAAGAGATCGAGTGGTTGCGATCGAAACATGTCATGGTAACCTGCCGGCCAGGGTTCGAGCCCCAGCCACTTCAAGAATGAAAGATTATCAATAACAATTTTAATTAATTTTCATGTTGTAAAATTCCTTTCTTCATAAAAATAATTTAATGAAAATTAAATTTCATGAACTTAAGCCTAATTAAAAATATTAAAAATTTGGATTAAAAACCATAAATAGTTCAACAAAATAACCACAATACTAATTATTGTTAACTAAAAACTCTATAAACGAAAACTTGCCCAAGAAAACAAGCTGTGTATGAATGAAGTGAAATTGTAGAAATGATATTCAAAAATGATTACATTTCTTTAAGTTACTGCCTTTAAGTGGAAATTAACGAACAATTAAATTCAAATAAATCAAATAATTAATTTTATTTTTAGCAAATGTTATTTACGGATAGAATTTATAATATTTTATATCCTACAGTAAAAAACACAATTTATAGAAAAAAATACTCTAATTTAAACATAAATTAAAGTAGTTGTACGTGTTATTTGGACTGAAATAATTGATGAAACTGCAAAACATTGAGCAATACAGTATTACGAAATTTAAAACGTTTTCTAACTTTTTCAATAAATCGTTGAATGCAAAAAAACTAATAATAGAAAAATCATTCAATTCAATTATTAGATTAATAGTATACAAAATTGAAATAATAGATATTAAATTTCATTGGTAGAACACGCGTAGATCAAATTTTATTGGCAACGATTTTAATATGTATATTCCGAACGATAAATGTAATAATTTTTATTTTTACTTATTTTAAAATCTTTATTGCATTTGATAAGATATTTGGCAAATAAACCTTTTAGTCTGAATTTTAAAATTCTTGAAAATAAAATTAACTACGATTAATTCAAAGTTCAATAACTAAAAACAAAGGATATTAGGAGCCAATAAAGATTAAGAAAGTTCCAACAAAAATTACACATATATGGGTTTTTTTCAAATTTTAAAACAAAATGTTAGTGGGCAATTTTTTACAATATTTGTTTAAAACAATGTTTTATATATGTATCGTTATATAAAACGCCAAAGGCCCTAAAGCGGCTCATACACTTCCAATGAAATTGTTCAATTTAAAGTATTGTACGATTATATCGCCAATGTGTATATGATATTCGAAGGTGGAACAATATATTGGCAACAATCAAAAGACTTTTGATTTTTATTGCACAACGAAAAGAAATTCGTTGTACAATGCTGTTTATGTTATTCCTATAGGTTATGTTCAACTTTTTATTGAATGAAAGAAATCATTGTGCGACTTATAGCATAATATAGGACAAATGGAAATATATCATATACAATAATATTGCAAGTGTATGGACCGCTTACCGCGTTCAAATCGAAATGCATTTCATCTACTTCGTGATTTTTTTGTTAACATAATCGACCAAAGGTGTCCACAGTCGGGAGAATTTTGCGCAAATTTGAGCAAACCGTGTCTGTGTGACTGTTTGTGTACATTTTATGTGACTGTTTGGTACGAATTATGGGCTGGCGCGATCATCGGACCGTACTTCTTCGAAAATGGCTCTTTTGCGCGAGAAATTCAATGACCCTGTTTTCTTATATCGTGGCGATGTTAAATGGCCATCACGATCATCTGATTTGACATCGTGAAAAAAAGAACAGCAGCAAGCCAAATACAATTAAAGAAATAAATGATGAGATAATTCGGCACATTAACAAAATGTAAGTTTAATTATGTCTCAGGCAGTGTTGAAAAATTCAGTATTTTGGTACTTTTTCATATTAAAAATGCCGCAGTACCCCCGCGTTGTTTTCAATACTTTTTTATGCTTTGAGCTTTTTTAACTGTGATGTGATCATTTCGATAGCAGGCTTAGGTTATCATGTGCCTGTTGCAAAATTTATGTTGTTGGATTTTAAAAATATTTAACAACGTTAATATTGAAATGCAAAGCGTGGATGACAGGATCCATATTTTGGTTTCCAGAATTTGTTCTTACAACTGGCAAGAAAACTTTATAAAAAAGATGCATAGGATAATATGTTAGTGGAAAATTTAAATGAAAACCATATTTATAGAAACATGCAATGTAAGAGAAATGGTTTATAAAGTAAAAGAAACTGCGAAATCGTTTTGTTCGACAATGTGCGAAACACTAAGAACTAAATTTTGTTTTGAACATAAAACCTTAAAAGTGATAATCAATATTGTTTCCCGAAGAACCATTAGCATAATACTGATATTGTTAATATTATTTACAAACGATAATGAAAACTATAATAATATAAATTCTCAATTCCGTGTTCTAGCGGATCTTTCAGAAATAAAGCATTTCAAAACTGAATATTTTTAAATTTCCTGGAAAAATATAGCCAATATTATACCTCAAATATAAATACTGTTTGCTATAAAACACTTAGGTAAATGAACTCTGTGGCATTTTGACAAAACATCTTAAGTCAAATTTAAAAAGTTGAAAAAAATGTTGTTAATCATACGAATTTTCATTTAAAAACTATTTTTGTTTACGTTTTAAATTTTGTATTATTGACGAAATTTTTCTTTAATTTTAGTTTATTTTGTTTTTTAATTAAAATCTTTTTTTCCCGAGATTTTTTTAAAAACTTTTTTGCTATCTTATCTCGACTTAAGATGGATGTTTTTTCAAAATGCCACAGAATTCTAGTAAAATTTTTTTTGTTCCTTTTATTTTCATAAATTATTGTTTTTTTTTTTTAACAAAAAGTACCATTTGGTGGGAAAAATACTCTTTTAGTTGAAGTTCAGTACCATTTCAAAATTTAAATTTTGCAACACTGGTCTCAGGCACAGAACATACAGAGATGAAAAAAGTGACGTATTAAAAATGCCCAATTCATTTGTGAGGACTGCTTCCGAAGAAAAAGGGAAGTGGCAATGTGTAAAAGCAGGCCGTCGCAATCAACACAGATTGCGTGATTAAAACAAAAAAGCAAAAAGTGCAGCTTTTGAAGAAAAATACAGAAAAAAACACAATATTTTCTGTCTCGTGACGCCTCTGTGTGAAAATAGGGATCATCAGATAGAGGTATGTCGAAGACGTGGCAAGCATATGGCTAACATTTTTTGGTTGGACCACCCTTTATATGCCTCATAAATTTATCTAAAAGAAACTCTCAAACCATTTTTTTTTCTTCGAACACAAAGATTATTTGCTGTTGTCAAGACTAAATAATGACTTAAAAAAAATTTATATTTTGACTAAAAGGAGGTTTACTCTGCGTATCAATTTTGTTTAAGTGCCTTTTTCTAAAATTGAGTTTACATATGGAATTATAGGTAAAGTTCGGAGAAGTTGTTCAGAGCACAATAGGTGTATGTAGGATTCCTATCCGGGCGCTAAATATGGTAAACAATTCAAGCACTTGACATTAAAATACCTGTAGCAAAAGCGAAACAACCGCTTTTGTCTCATTTTTTAACATACATAAGTCACTTGAACCCCTTGTGCTTTAAGCCCCTCATATTAATTTCAGGAAATTTAAGGCATTTGCAACATGTCGCTTTAATTCAGTTTTCTTTTGAACAAAGTTTTTAAATTAAGCATTAAAATTAAAGTAATAGAGGAGAAAAGGCGGTCATAAAGAAATAAAATATGCAGATTATTCTTAATTGAAATGTTTTCACACAATTTAATTTTGCGTATAAAATTTATGTAGTCCCACTTACGCAAATACAACCAACCACCAACTGCTGTAGCAGTTGCTTTTACGAGCAGAATGGCTACGATAATGAAAAATAACAAAGTTTTTTTTAAACGCGTAATTTTATTATTGATACAATTATTATTATTACTATTGCTCTTGATATTATTATTGTTGATGTTTACATTTTGTATAGGAAATTAGCAATTCTGAAAATATTTTCAATTTCATATACTTATGTACACCAAAATATAGAAAAAAAATAAATCAATAAAAATTTGTCAACCGTTTTTCAGTCGATTCCGCTAATGATTGCTAATTTTTTTGTTTCTTTTTATTCTATCAATAAATAATTGAATTTGCCAATTTACTTAACTTTTGCATGACATATTAACTATAAATCAAATAAATTACACTCATATGTAGTACATATATTAATAATACATATACGTTAAAAATATTGTTTTGAAATTAGCAATCGATTAGTCGATTACCAAATAACTAAAAAAGTCATAAAAATTTCCATTTTCATGACGTCTCTTTTCACCTTCGGAACCGTACCGTAAGTTATTGATTACGAATGACATCGAAATTAATAGGAATACTCTATAAATTCTCTTGCTAATTACATTTCTTTGCTGTTTGGCTTTATTTAAATTTGTTTCTCTTTCGTTTGGTATTAATAACTTAAGCTGGAGGTCCATACCACGCGTTTTCGCCTCCACGCAGCGCATGCTTTTATAACCTTACTTGCGTTCTACGTTTCAAGTTACATGCAACGCTTTTTATGCAGCAGCAACACAAGTAAAAATAAAATTTAATTTGTCAAAATCAGCTGATTTATTCGAACGCTGCTTTAAGCTGGAGGTCCAAACCACGCGTTACTCGCTTTTTCGCAGCCTACGCAGCTGTCAAAAAAGTAGAATCTGTGTAGTTATACGTAGTAAGTTACATGCACAAAAGCGCATCTACGCTTTTGTGCATGTAACTTACTACGTATTGAGGCGAAAAGTAGGTTTACTTTCCACTTTTGTAAGCGTTCGAACAAATCAGCTGATTTTGACAAATTAAATTTTATTTTTACTTGTGCTGCTGCTGCATAAAAAGCGTTGCATGTTACTTGAAACGCAATTATGGTTAGAAAAGCGAGCGCTGCGTGGAGGCGAAAACGCGTGGTATGGACCTCCAGCTTTAAGACTAGCACAACTGCTCTTTAGGGAAAAAGTCTATGAAATACGCAAAATAAATATTTTTCAATTTAACATTATGAAAAACTACAGTTTCTGCCTAACGCCTAAAGGTAGAAGTACATAACACGCGTTTATTCGTCGACGTTTGTAGTGCGTTTAAAAACTTTAGCGCATGAAAAACTGCAAGTTACACAACGCGCGTTACAAAAGCCATTCCTGTCAGCTGTTTTTTATTTGTGCATTGAAAACGGATTCGAAAGTATATCAAGATTTTATTATATTATTGAATTTATTCTTTTTATATAAATGTTGTATGTTTTTTAAGCTCATCAATAAGTTTTCCTTTCATGATTCACAAATTTGTTAAATTATTATTTTTATTGTCAGCTGATTACTTGTCAAAAATACACAACGCGTTCAAAAGTTCAAAGTTAACCAACTTTCTGGCGCAAACGCGTCAAAATATTTTGCATGCAGCTTGTTCCACTCGTAAAACTGCTCTGAGTGGAGAAGCAGCTAGCGTTTTTTGTCATTATTTTTTAAGGACTAACAGGTCGTTTTTGTTTGTCTGCTTTTGTTGCGTTGTCACCACGCATTGGTTAGTGTTTCGGCGTCGTATAACTGTACCGAGTTACAGTTTTTGCGGTTTCTGCATTATTTATATTCAATCGTTTTTTTAAAGAATCAGTACGATATGTTTACACATATTAAAATTGTGTTCTTGATTAAAATTATAAAAAAAAAAAATTCTGAACTTTAGCAATAGTTTTAATAATAAACGTTTCTAAATATTGCAAATAAGTCAATGTATGGATAGTATTTCAGAGGATTATGACAAAAGTTCTTGTTTGGTGGCGACTGTTTCTTTGCTAAGTTACTGTTAAGTTAGCTTTAGAAAAAAAACGTTTGCATGCCATTGATGTCGAAAAGATGCAGAAATACTCCCTTGAAATTTCGCAAATAAGTAGATTTAAATGTCGCTCACACACTGGTCTGTTTAAATATTAGCGTAATTACACAGGACTGCCGTGGTTTGATTCACCTGTTACGTTTCTATTATTTTAAGTTGATTTTTGACGAAAAGCTCACCTTCAGTGTTTGGATCGGTACGATACGTTTAGGACTTTTTTCTTTGTATACCAAGGGTTCAAATAAGTAAATATGTAAAAATACAACTGATGTTTTTTAGCTTAAAACTTGGAAAACTGCATAAACATACCTACACACAAAATGTAAAGTTGTAAATTTTGATAAAAATAACCGAAATCGATTTAGCATTCCCTAGTTCGAACTAATAAAAAAAATCCAAGGTTTTATATTTAACATCGTTTTTTGTACCATCTTTCTTTTTTGCAGAGTATAAACACAGAATAAAATTTTTTATTAGTATTCAGTGTCAGGTTCATACTTTTCGGAAAAGTTTTTAAGATTTCTCTAGACGTAGAATTTTCGTAAGTTTTTTTTTTTTAAATTTTATCTCAAATACAGAAATGGAGCTATAATGTTAAGATATAGGCACTTAGTATATCAAGGCCTCACAGCAAAAAAAAAAAAAAAAAAACAATTTTGCAGGAAAAGGTTTTTGTAAATTTTATTTCATTAAAATTTTACATGAAGGTTGTCGCTTAAGCTAAAATGTTTTTTTGCTATAAAATCGTAACGATGCCTTAGGCCGAGGCCACGCAATGAGCGGCTAAGCGTCAAGCGGCTGAGCGATGAGCGTCAAAGCGTCAAGTTTGAGCGGCAAGTGGCTTATTACTGAGCTTCACTTCTGAGCGGTTAGTTGTTAAAAGCCATTGTAAAGAGTGGATTGTTTAATGTAATTACGCGAAAATCGTATTCATAAAAGTTTAATGCGTTTTTTAAGAAGAAACAAATTGCAGCCTGTTCGTGGACTTCGAGCGAAGACTTCGTTCGCTTAACTTACATTTAAAACAAATTGAAAAACTACATAGCTTATGTGCCCATATAAATATATTTCTATGTATGATTATAATTTCATTAAAATCGGTTTGATAGTTTCTGAGAGGCAGACATTTCCCCCTACCTTCCCTCGTGGTCCTACGATTCGGCCCATTTTCAATAGGCCAATAATAACCTATGTCCCAAATTTTATCAAATTATCTTCAAAATTGCGTCCTGCCAGCCGGACGGACATCGTTAGTTCGATTCAGAAAGTGATTCTAAGTCGATCGGTATGCTTAAAGGTGGGTATTTTAAGGCATTACACACATCAGACAAAATGCATAATACCCTCTCCACTATTGTGGCGTGGGTATTAATATATCGAAATCGAGGAACAGGCCCCGGTGTTCATCCTATAAATCAATCAAGGGGAATTAAACTATTTATATACAAATCTACCCAATACAATACTGCCGCATGTCTGTGAAATCCTTTGATTTGCTGTTGCAAAACACCAAATTGACAAAACAAAAAATTATTTCTCGGTCATATTTTTATATTTAAAATTTGGTTATCTGTCTTGCCATAATTCGGCCGGCTTTGTACGGTTGGAATTATAAGCTCCATATTCACTTTTTTCATGTTTATTTTTTGACGCTCAGAAAACAACTAAAAATTAGAACAAGTTTTATTCCTGAGCGACGCCGCTTAGCCGCTCAAAAATTTCGCTCACATGCCGCTCATTTCTTGGCCACTTCAGTAGTATTTCATATGTCTTAATTTTTTGACGCTCATCGCTCAGCCGCTTAGCCGCTCATTGCGTGGCCTCGGCCTTATGCGACCATGACTTTTTAGGAGATGATGCAAGTGTTGCCAGTAAATTCATTAAAAAAAAAAAACGAAAATTGAAAATGATGTCGCTTAAGTTATTTTTGCAGTAAGGGCTCGATAATACACACAATTATAAAGCAGTGCAAGTAGCAAGCAAGGCACACATAAAAAAAGTTCCAAATAGCCGCGTCTTAAATCGCGTTAAACCATTATTTTTACATGGGACTCTCTGCAGGGTTTAAAACATATTTTGAAAAAATGTTTTACTTAAAATTAACTGTAGCTAAACTTATCGCTTACGTTTGGTGGTGCAAACAGCAAATTTCCAAATTTATTTAAATTTCAAATTTATTTTTTATTTTATTATTTTTACTAAAAAATTAAATTAATTTCTATTTTTCCAAGATTATGACAGCGAGAATTTGAATTTTCGAAAATAACTCATATTCAACAAATTTCTGGTTTTTCCCATGGCCCAATTAGTAGGTCTGCGCACAACTACAACAATGCAACAATAGAAAAAACAACATGCGTTTTGTTTGTGTATACAAATGGTAAAAATGTCAAAAAGTTGTCAGCTGTCAAGAAATATGTGTTTTTTATTTTTCATGTATTTTTTTGTTGAATGAAAAATTTTCAATCGAAATTTTCTTAAAATATGTTTATTTTGAAAAAAAAAAGTGCTTAGAACTAATTGGGCGGTATAGAATCAATATAAATGAAATGCATTTTTACATTTTGCAACATACAACGAGTATTTGCTGTTTGGGATTTAAAATTTTATAAAATATAAATAAAAAACTAAAAGGCGGACAGAATGGAGAATATTTATCATTTCCTTCTCTATTGTGATTCAGCAGCGCCAATGTATTTATCATTTATTGCCGAAAGTGCCATGTCCAAATCATGTTACAAACAAAAATTAATCTGAATATAATCATTTGAACTTACTTACTAAAGAAGGTAGGTAACCTGCTCCGCCTGCATATGGTTGTAAAGAAAACAACCGAAATGCTTTACCCGAAATAGAAGAAGTGTCCCCTTGGCCAACATGTTCGTGTGTAAATTTCTCTTCTGTTTTTTAATTAAAAATGGTGATACTGCCGTTTTCTTCACAGCATATACAGGCGGCGGAGGAAAGCAAGCAGTCTTTAATGAGCAGTTCAAATTCTTATCCCCAGATTAATTTTTGTTTATTGAATCGTTCATACCAAATAGAGTTTTTAACATGCTTTGGACATGCCACTTTCGACATGAAATAATAAATACATTGGCGCTGCTGCATCATTACTGGGAAGGAGACGATTAATGTTATCCATTGTGTCCGCCTTTAAGTTTTTTATTTATTTCTTATATATTTGTATTATTGTACATAATTATTTAAAACTTTTGTTCACAATTATTGAGTTTAATTTCTAATATCATAATAAGAAAACTAATTTTTTGAAATAAAAAATCATATTAAAAAAGTAAAAAATTTTTAAAAAAACACAATGGCGTTAAAAAATGTAAACAACTTTAGACATTTTGCCCATTTATGCCTATGTATTATTCCTAAAAACACAACTCTGTAAAAAATCAGCAGGCGTTTCGAGCAGACCTTCTTATTGGGCCATGGTTTTTCCCATAAATTTTATGGTTTGTGTTTGCAACTATTGTGATTAGAGATAGAATTGTTAATCTTTTAAAAGACATGTATGTACAAATAGATGCGGTCGGTCTTAGAAACTACCCACCTATGGGCAAGCGTTTACCCCTTAGGATCCGAAAATGCCCAGATATTTTTATTTAATTCAAATAATTGGGGCCCGAAGAATATTTGGCTGTATAGGATATATAGTTTTTAAGTTACACGACAAAAACTGTCGGTTTTACCGAAGCAACTGACTTTGAGGGCCTGGCGCCGCACCAAAAATGTTCCGATTGGACTGAAACTTTCCACATTTTTTTCTTTTTCAAAAACGAGAGAATTGGTAACACAGAAAAATTATTAGTAGTTTTTTATCAATTAAAGAAAAAGAACTTAAACTTAATTAACGTTATAATTGAGTCAATTATTTTTTTTGTTGAACGAAAATTAAAAATATAATTTTGATTTAGTTAACATTTTAGTTGTTTTAAAATAAGTTTTGAATTAAAATAATAGTCAAATAAAAAAAATTATTTCGTTTAAAATAAAATAGTTTAAACTTGTAAAATTGTTGTTGGAAATTGTCAAAATCAATCAACACATTGTTTGAAACGGCCAAGTTTTTTGATATTTTTTTTAATTAAAATTGAAAATATCATTTATTGAAAAAAAAAAAAATATTCAAAATATAAAATTTTTACAATTTTTAGTAATCAATATAATAATTTTGTTAATAGGTGCAAACTCAACAAATGAGTTGCTTGATTCTATGAATTTGGTATAAAAATGGTGATTAGAGAACATTTTTAATCTTTTCTGTGTAATACTTTAATATTTTCAAGTTTAAATATTAAAACCATTATATTTTGCATGCAAATGACATTTTATATTCCGCTTAGGAGGTTTTCGAAATGGCTTAATTTTAAAGAAATTTGTTTGACTTCAACAATTTTTACAAATTTTACAGGGAAATTTACATATTAATACATATATGTATAGGTATTTACCTTTAAATATCCAAAATTTCATACTGCAAGTGTATGAGAGATCAGTAAGAGCATGAACAGAACAAGCACGGCACGGCATTTTTCATACGATTTGACAGAAAAAACAGGTGGCCGCCGTGAAATTAAATTTATTTAAATTAATAAAAATCAAAACAAATATTGATCATGCCTTTAAAACTAAAGATGACAGATTAAAAAAAAATGGCAGAAAGCGGACACACATT
Source organism: Pollenia angustigena (assembly GCA_930367215.1). Taxonomy (NCBI): domain Eukaryota; kingdom Metazoa; phylum Arthropoda; class Insecta; order Diptera; family Polleniidae; genus Pollenia; species Pollenia angustigena. The sequence goes on from OV884056.1 coordinate 277,808,939, forward strand.
TTAAAGATGACAGCCAGTTAAAATAAATGATTGTCCTCTAAAAAAGAGTACGTATGGTCACGTTACGTTGTTAAAAAGAAACACGACGTTACATCTTCTTTAAACAATGAAAATTTATACATTCTAGCGTCTTTATAAACTTTTTCAACTTGTTGAGTTAGATACATTTTTCTAATCGACTTGGAACCAACACTACTATTTTCCAGCTTCAATTGCTTTTATAAATAATTTGGTATTTTAATTAGCTTGTTTGACTGGAATACAAGTTTTCAATATGAGCATTTGTCCATGCAGTCAATTTAACTATTCGGCAAGTTTGAATGAATGTTCGAAATGTCATAGATCTTAATTAAAAGATATATTTGTATGTATATACCTACATACATATAAAAAATATATTTATTTGTATTTTGTAATACATTGTGCGGTATATGAGGGTAACCAAATTTTTTAGTCATGTGTAAATATATGTATATATGTATATAAAACTTAAGATTAAAATTAAACTAGTAAAGTTTCGAACGACTTTAAAGAGGGCCTTTAAACTTTTTTGCTTTTTAGAGCTCTTTTCACAATCTTGTGTAAATGTTCTTTCATCGTAGCATTTGCAAAAGGGTATAGTATATTTTAACTGTATACTAACAATATTTTCTATATATTTTGCTACTCTTTTAATAATATGCAACACTTAAAACCAGTAGTTTATATTTTGTCTACGTATGCAATACTAAATTGCAAACCGACAGCTGACACTCAGCCAAACAATTATCAAACAGCTGTAAATTTTGTGCTTAGCATTAAGCCTTGTATACTTAACCAAAGAGGTCAATAACAATTGACAGAAAATATTTACAACTGCATAAATATGCCATTTCAAATGCACAAAATTGTGAATAGTGCTATTTTTCAACATCAAATTCTGAAGGTGTGCAGTGCATTTGGTATTCGTGGCAAACGACTTAACTAGATTTTAAACTTGTTGATTGTAATATGTTTGTGTTTTTATTATTGAATTAATTAAACAATTTAAGTATGTATTTTAGGAATTAAATAACATTATGTATCTTATTACTTATAAAGCGTGTCCCAAAATAAAAAAATTATTTTTGAATCAAAGTTATTTATGAATAGCCCGTTACTTGCATCAATGCAACTGAATTTCTTTGATGTATGTTGCTTTAATTTTTCTCCTACAAAGCCTAGTTGGTAGTGCGATTGTTAATATACTATGAAATATACATACATATGTCTAATGGTGTTAAGTCACACAAGTTAGGTGGCCAATTCAGATCGTCGAAACGAAAAAGGCTGCATAGCAGGTGGCACTGTTTTATTGAGAAACATATTTTGTTTTCATGTTTCGATTTCGATGATCAATAATAACATTCAATGCAGGATCATCCTTATTTTTAAAGAAGTATGGTCAAATCTGCACAAAAGAGCATTAGGTTTTTTAAAATTCATCCTGAAAAACAGGAAGCATTTTCCGCAAGAAGCATACTAACGGATACATCCACCAATAATTGCTCTTTGAGTGCCCCGGTAGGATAGCTAGTAGTAAAATTGTCCATCAGTGCTGGGGTTGTGGGTTCGATTTCTGCCAGAGACTCTGGTCTCCTGCAGACAAGCGCAGAGCTTTGCGGTATTAGTTTAGGTAAAAAAAAGATAAAGTTATAGCACCTTTACGTGTAATCAAAGAAACCCAATTGAGTACTTTTAAATTATGTGATATGGTGCCAAATGTAGTACATTCATTACACAAGACGCACGTATTTTGAGGAAAATACAACCCTGTCATGGTAAGTTGCTATTGTTTTTTTATTGTTGAAAACTTTCAAACAATGATTAGATCCGAGATGCATTTATTTCAAAATACGTACAATTTGTGTGATACTGTATCATGGTTTTAAAGGGTACTTTACAATACCTCACAGGTCTTACGTAATTTGAGGAAAATATAAACCTGTCATGATAAGTTGCTATTGTTTTTTGATAATTTTAAACGGTGGCATGTCATAACGTCCAGTGTCATAGTGTCCAGGGACTTTATAGTGTCATAGTGTCCATGGACACTGTGACACTTTTAAAAGTGTCATAATGTCCGTGGGCACTGTGACACTTTGGAAATGGACATTATGTCACTTTTAAAAGTGACATAAGGTCCATAATTTCTAAAGAAGTTATAAACAAAAAAGATCTACATACGCGCAGAGAATACCATGTTTTATTATGGTCGCAAACAACAAAACTATTTTGAAAGAAACTAATTTAACAGTGTCTATGGACACTATGACACTTTTTGGAGTGTCATAGTGTCCATGGACTTTATGACACTTTTAAAAGTGTCATAGTGTAAATGGACTTTATGACACTTTTAAAAGTGTCATAGCCTTCGGCCGGGCGCAAGGATTTTCTCCTCTATGGTATAACAAACACCGGCTTCGCTAACGAAAGCACAAGGATTTTCTCTTCTATGGTATAACAAATACCGGCTTCGCTAACTAAAGCTTCTCTGCGTAGTCGGCCTTGTTCGGAAACAAGGCAATTTTTAGAAGCTTTACTTAGCGAAACCGGTTTTTGTTTGACCATAAAGTAGAAAATCCTTGCGCCCGGCCGAAGGCCGGCTATACAGAGAAGCTTTAGTTAGCGAAGCCGGTGTTTGTTGTACCATAGAGGAGAAAATCCTCTATGTCCATGGATACTATGACACTGGACGTTATGACATGCCACCTTTTAAACAATAATTAGATCAGGGAAGTATTTATTTCAAAATACTTAAGACTTGTGTGATAGGCCTAAAGTGATCTTTAAGAAGTTTATAATGAGCGGTATGGGCTACTCTATTTTAAATTTGTGTGTTATAATTTATGGAAGGTGCAAAATATTGAGAATTTTGTGGTAAGCAGTATTCAAAGTAAGACATTGTGATGAATCCGAGGTTTTCCATATTTAAAAAATAAGTTTATTCAATTTTGTCGTTTCCTAATTTACAGCAAATTTTGAGCTTTTTTTTGATTAAAGCTATAAAATCTTAGCTTTAGAACATTTTAAAATCCCGGGATTTCCGGGATCGGGATTTCCCGCTTGGAAGCCCTAGTACATATGTAGTATGTAAGATAATTTGCTGTCGGAACGATTTAAAGGTCCAAATACACTCAACAAAATACTCATCAAGCATTAGTAAAAATTTGTTTTTATTTGTCACACCGACGAAGCTGGCTGGAAAATAAAAAAATTTAGATATAACGGCGAGTATTACGTCCACCACACGTACACGAGTGAATTCGTCTGCTGGATAAACATTCGACAAGTGTATTTGGTCCTTAAGGCTATGTCAGACTAAACCAGTGTTGCCATTAGGATACGAAAGATACATTTTTCGTATCTTTTGATGACTACAGGTACCAAGAATAATCCTGACATTTTTCGTATCTTTTGAATCTGAACGCAAAATGTACAGAAATGTCAATTGAAGCGGGCATGTGTGTATAGACATGAGCTTTAACATAGCCCCACAAAAAATAGTCTAAAGGCGTTAAATCGCACGATCTAGGTGGCCAATTGACCGGTCCCGAACGTGAAATAAAATGTTCACCGAATTCGCCTCCCAATAAGTCCATTGTTAAGCATGCTGTGTGGCATGTGGCACCGTCTTGTTGAAACCACATGTCATGCAAGTCAAGCTCTTGCATTTTGGGCAAAAAAAAGTTGGATATCATCTCACAGTTACGTTACGATTCGCATCATCTTTGAAGAAGTACGGTCCAATGATGCCACCAGCCCATAAACCGCACCAAACTGTGACTTTTTCTGGATGCATTGGTAGCTCTTGCAATGCTTCTGGCTGATCTTCACTCCAAAATCACCAATTCTACTTATTAACGTACCCATTGAGCCAAATTGAGCTTCGTCGCTGAACACAAGAAGCGCGCGATGAACTTTCTTAACAGAGCAAGCATTTTGATAATAAAATTCGATAATTTGCAAGCGTTATTCGTTTGTAAGACGATTCATGGTAAAATTATAGACCAAACCGAAGATGTTTGACAGTGAAACAAAACACGAAACGTGCGTCAGCTGTTTAAACCAGTGTTGCCAAAAAGATAGAAGCTAAAAAATCACCCGATATTTTGTAAACATGCACAATGCGTGATCTAGTTTTTATCATTCTTGCATGGTAATATGTCATTTATGTAAAGGGTGGTTAAATTTCAAGGGCCGATGTTGATTTTGAATAAAACACAAACTATTTAGGAAATTATTGTAATTTTATTTTATTATGATATATTGGTATTACTCAATTATGTATGGAACAAAATATCGGCCAATTGGGCGCCGCGACCATGGCGGCACACCTCCATCCGATGGTCCAAATTTTCGATGACCCTGAGGCATAATGGAGGTTCTATGCCGTTAATGTGCCGAATTATCTCATCCTTTAGCTCTTGAATTGTTGCTGGCTTATCGACGTACACCTTTTCTTTCAAATAACCCCAAAGAAAAAAGTCCAACGGTGTCAAATCACATGATCTTGGCGGCCAATTGACATCGCCATTACGTGAGATAACACGGCCATTGAATTTGTTGCGCAAAAGAGCCATTGTTTCGTTAGCTGTGTGGCAAGTGGCACCGTCCTGCTGAAACCACATATCGTCCACATCCATATCTTCCAATTCAGGCCATAAAAAGTTCGTTATCATCTCACGATAGCGAACACCATTCACAGTAACTGCCTGACCGGCCTCATTTTGGAAAAAATACGGCCCGATGATGCCGCCAGCCCATAAACCGCACCAAACAGTCACTCTTTGTGGGTGTATTGGTTTTTCGACAATCACTCTTGGATTCTCATTCGCCCAAATGCGGCAATTCTGTTTATTGACGAATCCACTGAGGTGAAAATGTGCCTCATCATTCTTCGAAAATTGATCATCCACTGTTGCCATTTCTTGCCACCATTCTGCCCATTCACGATGTTTGGAATGGTCAAGAGGCTTTAGTTCTTGAGCCAATTGCACCTTGTAAGCGTGTTAATGCAAGTCTTTATGCATAATGTTCATCAACGACGAGCGTGAGAGGTGCAATTGTTGGGCACGACGACGAGTTGAGGTGGACGGCTCTTCCGCCACACTATCGCGAACAGCAGCAATATTTTCTGCAGTACGAGCTGTACGAGTATGCACTGGTGTTCTTACATCTTCTACAGACCCGGTTTGCTCGAATTTTTCCACGATTTTTGCGATTGTACGCACATTTGGACGATCAAATTGACCAAAAAAATCACGAAGTGCACGATATGCATTTTGATTTGAACGCCCATTTTCATAATAAGTCTGGATAACTTTAACACGTTGTTGGATTGTGTAGCTCTCCATGGTTCAAATTGAGTAAGTCTGAAATAGAGAAATGTCAAATAAAATTCGGAAAAAAACTTGGCGTTTAGGTGTGGTTCACATTCAACATCAGCCCTTACAATTTAACCACCCTTTATTTCATATTAACGTTTTCTTTTGGGATAGAATTGTTTTAACTGTTTTTGTACTTTTTTAGATTTTTGTCTATTAGTGAGGGGAAATTTTTGTTTGCTCTCATTTTGCCCAAAAAGTACGGGAGCGCAGCTATTATAAACCTTCTGAATTTGTCAATTTTGACAGACATGTGCAATTACACATGGACTTTACATCTGATTAAGCTACTGCAAAATACATGTCGTCTAAAAGTACCTTAAGACATATTTGCTGCCTATTTTAGATAATTTTTCTTTTAATTTAAAAAGTGTAAACAATTATTTATTATAATGCGTACGTTGCAATCTATCATTTAATACTTCATTTTAATTAAAAAAAATTTCCTCGAACTATTTACTTTCCCAATAAACGTAATATTCTATGATTATCTTGATAACCACAAGCAGTGATTTGAACCTATTCAGAACTTAATGTTCAATGATATTTCTATGTTGGTTCATCTTTTCCTGTACTACATTGCACATCTCTAATTATATTCAATACTTTCTGCATCCGTCATAATGATACTCGTATCTTAACTTAAATAAATATTTTAGTACGTTTTTATAAGAAAAAAAACGAAAAAAAAGCTTAAGATATTTCTTTCAGACTATCAATCCAATATCAACAAATGTTATCTTACTTTGCGTCGTATGTACTATATTCCTTGGAATTGTTTTATTTTTTTCCATTATGTGCTAGAAACAAGTACGAGAATTGTCTAGTAATGTACACACTCGTACATCAAATGTTGTGTGGAATTATTGTGTCAGTGTCGGTGCTTAACTTGTTTTTTTTTTTTAATTTTAAAGGTTTTTCTTTTTTTTTTTTTTGTTTGCTTATAATGAAGTTTTTCAATAATTCAATGATGGTTGCGTGACACAAATTTTGAATGTCTTTCATAAGTACGCGAAGAAATGTAGTGTGTATGTTTTTAAACTTATGTAAGTGTTGAAATCTTAAAAAAAGGGTAATGAAATATTAATGTGAAATAAAAGCAGTGGAATTTGTATTTTGCACTAATAGTGTATTTAAAACTTCGAAGTATTAGTAAATTTTATGAAAGACACCTACAATAGGTCTAAAAATTAGCTGCTTTTCTTCGTTTTTTTTTTTTTTTTTTTTTTTTTTCTTCATTATTTATTTATTGAATCTTCATATATTAAATATGAACTAACAATAATTAATCAAATCTTAACCTAATATTATTTTTTTGTCCTGCCAGTGCCAGACAAAAATTTTGTTCATCGCGGGTTCTGTTCACTTTTATAGGTGTTTATCGCTCATCTAATTGGACAAGTGCCGCAGTGTCTCTTCTTCTTAAGCGAGTGTGGCCGCTATCATTTAAAATATTTCGTGCTAGTGGGTTCGGGTGCAATTCGAGCCTTTTTAAGTATTTTACTGCATATTTCGTAATCATAGTTTTAACTAATGGAACATTGAGATCCTTGTGAATATTTGAGTTTTTAACATACCAAGGGGCAGCTGTGATTATTCGAAGTAGTTTATTTTGGCGCCTTTGAATTTTTTCGATATTAGAGGCCGAGGCAGTGCCCCATAACTGAATACCATAGCACCAGATTGGCTTTAAGATGGAGTTGTAAAGAAGAAGTTTGCAGTCGAGACTAAGGACAGAGTTTCTTCCAATAAGCCAATGAATTTGGATGGCTTTTAGTTTCATTTGAGTTAATTTTGCCTCTATATGGCTTTTCCACGTTAAACGGCGATCTAGATGAATACCGAGGTATTTTACATGCGAATTTTGAGGTATTATTTGATTATTGATTTTAATAGGGGGGCATGATTCCCGACGCAAGGTGAATGTTATATGTACGCATTTTTGCTCATTGACCTCTATCCTCCATTGCTTTAACCATAGTTCGAGTTGAAATATATGATCCTGTAGGTATCGAGATGCTTCTTGACGGTTTTCGTGCACGCTCAAAAAAGCTGTATCATCAGCAAATGTTGAAGTTTGTGTGTAGTTGTTTGTTGGCATATCCGAGGTATATATTAAGTATAAAAGTGGGCCCAGGATGCTTCCCTGAGGGACTCCAGCGTCAATTTGCTGAGGAGAGCTTAAATAATCACCTTCTTTAATAATAAACTTTCGACCGACTAAGTAGCTTTCTAACAGCTTGTGTATGTTTACTGGTAAGTTTAGCTTCAATTTATGTAATAAGCCTTCATGCCAGACTTTATCGAAAGCTTGAGAAACATCGATGAAGAGAGCGGAACAATATTTTTTTTCTTCAAAGGCTTTTCTTATTGCGTTTACTATACGATGGGTTTGCTCAATTGTGCTGTGTTCTCTTCTAAAGCCGAATTGGTGGTTAGGAATACATCTATTATCATTTAAAATTGGGGTTAATTTTGACGCTAACAGCTTCTCAAACAGCTTTGATATATTAGAAAGTAAGCTTATAGGCCTATATGACTCAACTTTTGTGTGATCCTTTCCAGGTTTAGGTATCATGGTGACTAAGGAGACCTTCCACTTTTGAGGATAGTATTCAAGGCGTAAAATAGCATTAAAAATTAAAAGAATAATTTTCTTTGCTATGCTGGGTAGCTCCAAAAGCATTTTGTTGCTGATCTTGTCAAACCCAGGAGCCTTCTTGGGGTTTAAATCACAAATAACCTTTTCGATTTCTCTTATCTCAAATCTTAGCGGAACAGCTGCTCTAGCAGCAACAGGTGGTAACTCGACCGCAATATCGTGAGATATATTTGGGGTAAATACGTTTTTTAAATGATTGACAAACAGATTTCCTTTTTCAACATCATTTCTTGCCCAACTTCCATTCAAGTTTCTTAATGGTGGTTTAGAGACAACTGGCCTTTTGAGATTTCTAGCTGCACGCCATAATGAGTAGTCTGATTGTGGGGTTGCATCAAGTTCCTTAAGATATTTTTCCAGAGAAGCCGTTTTCTTAGTCAGCAGTAACTTTCTTAGTCTTTTTGTACACTCTTTAAGTAAGTTCTTAAGTTGAGGGGATCTGTGCAATTGCCACTCTCTTCGAGCCCTCCTTTTTTCAGACAAAAGATGCTCGACATCTGTGGAATATATTTTAATAGTTTTTGTTTTTTTGGGGGCAATATTGGAATGTTGAACAGCTAGTTTCAGAAAACTGTCAAAATTGTCAATAGAGCGATCTACATAATCCGGTGTACTGAGCGGAATATTTTCTGTGCAATGGGTACTGAGATATTTTTTATATTTCAACCAATTAATTTGCGTAGCTGTCGTCGGAGGAACAATTCTATTGGGGTTCATTATAGTAACAATTGTAGGTGTGTGGTCGGAAGATAAATCTAGGGAGGCTTCAACTTGAATCGTTTCTATGGGAATGTTTTTAACCACGCCGAAATCTATGACATCTGGAATTTTTTGAAGATCAGTGGGCCAATATGTTGGTTGTCCGCTCGCTACCACATTTAAATCCATTTTAGAAATTATGTTAAATAAAACACGACCCTTTGGTGTTATAAGTCGCGACCCCCAGAGGGTATGTTTAGCGTTATAATCGCCAGCGGCTAGGAAACACGGTCCTAATGATTTAAAATATTTACAATATTGGTCCTCCGATATTGAAAATCTAGGCGGGGAGTATAACGATGAAATTATTAGGTTTCTATTTAATTCCTCAACGCAAATGTTCGTTGCCTGGAGATAATCTTCACGATGATCACACATTAGGTAGTGTTTGACTCGGGCCTTTATTAAAATGGCGGAACCTCCACAAGCTCTATCTCGAGGGTCCTTGGTATCATATAGTATATAACCATTTATTCCAAACGTACTTCTTGAGGTCAAATGAGTTTCAGAAATCATCATGACATCAATTTGTTTATTTTTAAGAAAGTATTCTAATTCATTTTTATGTTGGCGGATGCCGTTTGCGTTCCAAAAACAAATTTTTAAACAGTTCATGGTTTGTTAAGTACAGCTTGCAATAACATCGATTGCATTCTAAGCATTTCCTGCATCATATTACCCATTGTGTTCGTAAAATTATTTACTGTTTGCACTAATGTTTCCATGGTTTTTTCTAAACGACTTAAATTAGAAAATTGAGTTTCATCATTACTTGGCGAGGCACCTTGCATTGGCTCATGGTTTGATTTTAGGACGTTAGCGTAAGAGGTTCTGTTATTACTAGGCTGGGGGGCTTGAATTGCATTTGTGTTAACCTGATTTGTTACCTGCATTTGAGGGGGATTAGTTTTCGGTCCGACCGACTGCTTGACGATAGTATATACAGGGCATCCTCTATAATTGGCAGTGTGATTACCGCCACAGTTGCTACATTTTTTTAAGTTGGGGTCGGTTTTAGACTTGTCGCAAAGAACTGTTCCATGTAATTCACCACATACTACGCAAACAGGGGGTAAGTAGCAGTATGCCTTAGTATGGCCAAATTCCTGGCAGTTTAGACATTGAACAGGACCATTTCTTTTGTGCGGCTCCTCAATAGTTACCCTTCTGTACAGAATATATTTCAAATTATAAATTGGATGCGTTTCATTTTTTTTGAGCTTAATGTCGCCGGGTTCAAGCTCCACTCGAAATAGTGGTTGGGGATTTTTTTCCCTATTTTTGATATTTGTTACGTTTTTGATTTTAAAGCCCTTCTCTTCCAAAAAAGCTTTAATTTCCCCTGGGTCTACGCATGAGTCTATGCCCTTGATTACTACCTGAAGACCTTTACTGCTCTTCAGTTGATACGTATAAAAGTTTTTATTTAGAGTCTCAAATCTTGTATTTTAGTCTCGTTAATGATACCGCGCTTTATTGCAGCTACATAAAAGGAATTTTCACCAATCACCGAAATTAAACATTTTATTAACTCATTAGAGTTTTGCTCTCTAAGGTATATCGGGGGTGGCTTAGACGATTTAATGACGTTTGGTGCTTCAGAGGATTCATCCTCCAGAATCGCGAAACGATTTTGTGTATTTATTTTATCAAAAGATGGTAGTTTTGAGGCCGAAGCAACTGCTGCAGAGGTAGGGCTGCGTCCCCGTTTAAGCACTGTTATGTACCTGTCCATACCAACTTGTACTGTAGGCTTTTGACAACTTTTTACAGGGGGGTTTTCCATTGCATTTGTGTTTAAGTTCATGGTATCATTGCCCACTAAATTTGTTTTTGACGTCACGGCAATACTTGCTGGCCTGGCAACACTTGTCACCAAATCTTGTTGTAGTTTTTTTAATGAGTCACTATCCACCGTTTGTGTAAATACCGAGGGTGAGAGGGAACGTGTTCGAGTAATTGGCTTAGCCGTTAGGTAGTTAATATTGTTTTGTTTTGTTTTATTTATTTCTGCATTATTTTCATTTGCATTAACTAAAACGTAAACGTTTCTTTCATTTTGTCTTAGTGTTGTTTCACTATTTGTACTCATGCAAAGAGTTGTTTTTGTTTTTCACCGTTTTGCTTTGCTTTAATATTTTTATTATTTATTGTATTTTACAACAACAAAAGAAAAACCAGAATTTAAATGTTTTTTTTTCAGAATATGTATACACATGTATGAACATTCATACGTACATATATATTTTTACTGATTTATTTTATTTAATTTGATCGTTTTAAATTGTTCACTATTATGTTAAATAATTTAATTAACAAAATATATTATTTTGTTTTTTTTTTAAGCGTCCATTCGCTGCTTAGATTACAAAATCAAATGTGATTAATTAATAGTTTAAATTGTATGCGGGGCTAAAATACACGTCTGTATCACAACAAAGCACAAACCGAACTTTCTTCGTAATGACTTTTTATATTATTTTGACTAGTGTTGGTAATTTCTACTACTTTTCATTACGCGATAATAATCCAAAAATTTCATTTGGCTACTCAGTCCTTTAAGCGTTTATTTTTTATGCAGCGTTTCAAAGTCAGCCACTGCTATTTTTATACATTGAAAATACCTTTAATTTGAAATCAAACATCCGTGTTTGTTGGGCTGAGTTGTATTTTTAAAGAGATCAGTTAAATTTAACATACAACTTTGAAAGTATTGAGTAACTGCTTTTGAGCACTGAGTACCAATAACAAGAGCAAATACTCAATCTTTTTGACGAATAGATTAAAAAGCTCATTTTATTAAAAACAAAATTAGCTGATTTTATTCGAAATTGCTTGGATTAATTATTTTAGCTTTTAGTTTATCTTAGGTACTACCTTTCTAGACAGCGGTAGGTGCGATTATAGACTAAACTAAATCAGCGCGCACGTTGTGTTACGAACAGTAATGTTAACTTGCCCAGTTTAATATATCCCACAAAGTAGAAATAAAAGTTAGGGGGAAACCCGCGAGATTGACTTAAAACAAGCTAGATTGAAATTACTTTTTAACAACAACATTTTACTTTACTACTTAACGCGCTGTCAAATTCGGATTTTCCAATTGCACACAGCGCTAACGACGCGTCGCACCGCGCTTATTGGTTTTGATTTATACGAACATTTTGTATTGGCAAGCGATTTTTTGACAGACAAAATTGCTTGACGCGCGGATTTGGCTGTATGAAACCAAGACTTCAAACTTCTTAACAAGAACAACAACAAACGATGCCTAAAGGGCTGTGTCCATGGTCAAGCATTTATCAACAAGCGCTATGACAGTATTAGAGAAAATGTGTTTGTACGTGTGACACCGAAGATGCTGGATGCAAAATCCAAAAATTTAGATATGTCCAGCACACGTACAAAAGTGAATTCGCATTTTGACCGTGTACAGACTGCTTAAGGTATGTTCACTCTTAAAACGGAAAAAGCGTCACCACCAATTTTGTTAACCATTTACTTTAGTTTTAACAATTATAATGGATTGAGAAAATTTTATTTCTTAACAATAATTAATAGTAATTGTAATTAATAAACTTTAAAACAGTGTTCGAAAATAAACAGTACATTATGCAGCGTTCGGCTCACACACACAAGAACGATATCTTTTTTTTAAGTGATTGTGTAGACGAACACAACCCTTAATACCGTTCGTAACTATTTTTAAGAAAGAGCCGAACATTTTATCATGTTCTGTTTTAAGTTAAAAAACACAACCATTATAGTGATAATGTTTCTTTTTTTACATTGATAAAGAAATAAACAAACAGAAATTTTTAGCAACGACCGCAGCACGGACAGCTTGTGTGTGGATTCTGTATATGTTTTGTTTGTGTAAGATTATTTTGTTGGCTTTTTGTATTTTTTTCGTATGTGTATTTTGTTTTTGTAAAAAATGTTTGGTTTTTTTTACCAGCCAAAAGCGGCGAACATTAATGAGCCGAACCGAACACAATGAAGTTTAAAAAAAAACAGAACGGTATTACATATTCTCATCTTTTGTCGAATCGGGTAAAAACAGTATTTTTTTTTGTGTTCGAAAGATCTGTTAGTCATTTTATACAACAAGATTGATTTTTATGGTTTATCACCTACACAGAAAAATTTATTGGCAGTTTTTTTTCAATTAATAGTGATTTTTGAATTTTAAAATAAATTTGATTACGTTCTTAATTGATTGAATTAAAAAAAATATTTTTTTTTCAATTAAAATTTAAATTGATTTTAAGCTTAATTTTAATTATAAGTTTAATTGAATCAATCAACTCGGTTGTTTGAATTGAACACTTTGTTGCTTTCTCCTTGCTTTCCTCCCTCATCAACAGTTTATAAATTTATTGTCTTTGCCCTTACATGAACATACACACAAACACACATGTTTTTGTCATCAAAAAGAATAGTAAGCGTCGCGTGCAAAAAAAAAAAAACTATCAACAAAATGACCTGAGATTTGTTATGGACGAATTACAATTATGACCGCCACCAATGTCAATAATAAGCCTACATACATATGTATATTATGCGTAAAATAAAAAATCGCCTTATGGCTGACCACATTGTTGACGGTGGTTATGGTCGCAATCGAAATTTGGTGTTTATTTTCTTTGTTTGTTAATTCTTGAATTATTTTTGGCGTCATTTCATGTTGTGCGTTTAAAGTGAATAGGTGAAAAAAGTACAGCCAAATTACACAACAAAAACAGTCTTTGTTTTCAATCTTGAATACCCTGAAGAATCGGATTTATTCTACAATTTTATACAAAGTTGTATGTATGAAATTCCTTTTTCAAAAAAATCAAAAAAACAATTAAACAAATAAAAAAAGCTGTTTTTAAACCATATTTAAATAAAACATATATATTAAATTATCAAAAATTAATTTCAATTTTTGGGAATACAAAATTTTAATTTCAAAAGATTTTGCTATTCGTGCTTAATTCCCAGTTTTTATTCTTGACAAAAACACTTGAAATTTATTGTTGATGGGATAAGCTATTCCTATGCATTTCACTGGTTGCTTAGGCCAGATCATCAGGAAACTTCATCCATAAAGATTTTAGACAAACTAATGGCCATTTTCTCATTAGGCAATTTTCTTTTTTCCCAACGAAAAACTGCACATTAAAGAAATTTGGTTTTCTCAATTTCTCATTTGCTTCAATTTTATCGCAAAGCTAACCGGCACTCATCTGGGAATTATTTATTTTCCTTTTATTTGCCGTACAGATAAATCCAATCAGCTGACTCCCAACTTTTACATGTATTTTGAGTGGCGTTGCCAGCTGAAAACAATGTTCTTTGTCGGTATATTGAGAAACCCAAAATCGTTAACGGACAGTTTATCGGTCCAATAAATTTATGTTGACATTAAGTAACAGGCAGTTTGTCGATACATTGAGAAAATGGCCATAAAGCTATTAAACCAAATAAAACTGTTAAATGTATAAGAATTATAGCAACAGTTCTACTTGTAACAATATCAAAGCTTGAACAAAACACATCAACATTAAATATTATTATTTTGCTTCATTTAAACATTAACTGAATTGATTTAACAAACTTATTCAATTAATAATTTGTTTGATTGAATAATTTGCGTAATTGAATTTAGATTGTATTTCAAATACACTGTTTAATTTATTCAATTAAAAATTTAATCGATTTAATGCAAAAATTCAATAACTGTTTTAATCAATACAATTATTAAAATAATTACTTTTCTGTATTGTAATCAATTACGTTAGTAATTCATTCAATTAAAATATTGATTTTTTTTAAATGCACTTTTTTTTTTTGTGTAATTTACGAGGCGTAATGACAAATCAAAATTTTGCATACTCAATTAATCAATTAATCAATATTTCTAATCAGAAATAATGCAATAGTGCACACTGTGAAAGCATGATAACCATATTAAGAATATTAAGAAATGATTAAAACAAAGAAAAAATATCAAATTATTTAAGTTAAAAATATTCAAATTTTTGGTTAATCAATAAATCATTATTTTGATTAATCAAACCAATAATTAATCGTTTAACGAAAAATTTGATTGATCAAATTTGATTAATCGATTTATCATAATTTTGATTAATTGAGATTTTTGATTAATCGCTTAAAGGAACATCCTTAACAAAAAGTGACTTTAAAATTCCTCACGCTCCCATCACGCTTGTAAAACCTATGAAGGCTCTTTCGATATGTATGTACATTAGGGTGTCCCAAAAAATTTTTTCTTTCTGATTTTCATAGGTGCTCAATTAAAATTCAAAAGCTTATAGGGTAAAGTATTTTTGATTTTTTTTTTAAGAATTTTCGGAATAGGTTTAGAGGTCGCGCAAATGGAATTTTCATAAAAAAACGGAGTTTTCGGACTTTTTTTAACTTTACTCAAACCTTGGGTAATACCACGAGTTTCTTCACTCCCGAGGAAACAGTTTTAAAGAAAAGTATCCAAGCTTTATTCCTGTGTGAAAAAATTATAAGTTTTGGTGATGAGTTTACTCATTTAGATACCCTAAATTACAATTTTTCGTAATTTTTTCAAACATTTTGTAATAACGCTTTACAAATTTTTAAGTTTAAATAAAAACGAAAAAACTAATGATGCAGTTTGGAAGACAAATTAATTCTTATTAATATGAATAACCAATTTTTAAATATTTTCTTACCGTTCCTGAGTTAACCCGTTTTTATGTTTATACCCAGTATATGTCAGGCGCGGATCCAGCTCGAGGCTTACGGGGGGGAAATTTTGTATGATACAAAAAAAGTAAAAAATTTGTTTTTAAAAGTTTATCAAATATAATCAGTTGTGGTTTTAAAATAAATGGTATATGGGCAAATCTCAAAAACAGTCCACAAACCAAAAATTGTTCATATTAAGTTTTTTTAGATGTATAATTTAATTTTTATATTTAAAAATATGTATTTCGACGATCATTAATATAATAATTTTTACCAAATATAACCCCTTCCCTGATCTCTTGATGTTACACATGAATTTAACATTATTTTAGGTGCTTTTTGAGCTTAAAATAGCACTTACAGCCAGCAGACTCATCGCAATATAAATTTCATTCATACATTCATTAATGATCACAAAATTAGTTTATATATATAATTTGTTTTGTTAAAATAAATAAAATTGTGTTTATTATATAGTACTAAAAAAACTGTAGCGTGCGTTGTAAGGCGTGCGTCACAAAGGGTTCACGGATTTTATCAAAAAATTACAACATTTTTAAGCTGCGAATAAGTGATTTTAGAGTTCTCTTATATTCATCTTTCTTTTAGGAATAAGACTTTGTATACCTTATGATGCGAAATTCGCTAAAAACAAGGAAAACACCCTTCAACTTTTAAAGTTGCTTCTAAGTTTTGTGGCGTGCGTATCAAAACTTTGTGATTAATTATTTCGCAACAAATGCTTGCTAAGAAATTATGATATATGCCATTCGTAAGTACATATTAATGTCACTAAATACTATATAAAAGTTTAAGCTACCTCTTTTGAAAGGCCAAAAAATGGTTATATATTAATCAGAAAACACGAGCGAGTGTAGCGTTCGTTACGCAGGATTTGTCCATATGACTTGATTACACTTTGAGGTTGAAGTTTAGGTATGTTCAATACATTTAGGATATCTATTGGGAAAGATGTTTTGAGATCTTCTAAAATAAATTCAATAAGAGGAATATAACCTACAACGCGGTAGTAAACTTCAACATTTTGGAAGTGATTATTTCATTCAAATTTTGTCTTTTCGATTGGAACCTCGATTTGAACGCAAATAGCTTTAACTTTTTCAAAAATCGCTTTAAATTGTTCTTCGGCTTTATTTCTTTTTTCTTCAAGGCACATGATAAAAATTTTCATAAGGCTTGATCCTTTTTGAAGATCTATATATTGCTTTTGTAAAATGATACTAAGTGGCTGTGTAACAAAAGGTATCACACTTAATATGTATATTCCGCAAATAAATTTAAAAGTACTAAGTGAGCTCCTTAATATAAAGATAGAGATACTACTTCCTTTCCACTCAGATATTTTTTCCAAAGGTTCTACTATATGATGTACACTTGTTGCAAAGACGCATAATGAAGAGAGTTTGGCTCCCAAATACTTTGCTAAAACTGTTTTTCGCTTGGGATGATTATATTTAAAAAATTTTGTCGTTTCTTAACAAATGCTTCAACTTTTTGTATTAATGGCACTTTATTGCTTTTAGAAATTGAGTTGTTCGATTTATGGGAATAGCAAGGAGTTTGTTTCGCATTTGTCGCTTTTCCTGAAATTTTGAACAGCTCCATTTTCCGCTGACATCAGAGGACACCCATCTGTTCCATCTCCTACACAATTTTTTAGGTCAAGACCAAAATTTGTCAAAATTTTAAGAACTATTGATGATAGTGCCTTCGCATCAATTGACACATCAACGTCATCAATATCTTTTGAAGCCTCTTCAAATGCGTTTACAACAAAGCAAATAAATTCTTCCCTAAAAACTTTTTGTTGTATGTTCATATATTAAAAAGATAAGGAAATCTGGCTTTTCCCCGACAAATTAGTGCTTTCGTCAAAAATTATCGAATAGAATTTTGATTCATATAACACATAAATATTGCAAATACTAAGGCTTTTTAATAATTAAGCCGCACGCATTATCAAGTCAAACGTTTAGTCCTTGAATATAGATGGCACCTGCTGGGATTGAATGTAGAATAATAAGTAATATAATATGGTAAACTAAATGTTTCTTTGGAAATATCTTATAAATAACTATTAGGATTAGGATGTGGATACCTATTGAAAATCGTTAGAGATTCAATAAAAAAAAATGAAAAAAATACTTATTGAAAATTTCGTTAGAGATTCCATAAAAAAAAAACAAATAAAACAATAAAAACAAAAATTTTGTACATTAAAAAAATATTATTATGGGAATTCTTGTATTATCGAAATTAACAAAACATATTTTTATAATTTACGGGGGGGAAATTTCCTTATTTCCTCCCCCCTGAATCCGCGCCTGGTATATGTTATTATAAGCTGTTTGCCAGTTCACCAATCTTACCCAATTAACAAAAAAAAAAAAACTTTTCTTTTGCTCTGTGAAAAATCATTTATTGAGGTTCTTGCGATGTAGTTCTATCCTTGCAATAAATTCTGGTAATCAGTTTCAGAAGTTGTGACATTAATATAAGTATTAGCCAAAGCCACTCCTCGTTATGCCACATCATTTACCACTTGTAGTTGTTGAACTTTTTTCATTGCCTCTTGAAATGACTTGTTGGCTTTCCAATTCTCTGGATCTATTTTTAAAAAATCGATTGAAATATTGCAAGCTTCAAAAAAAGTTAGACTGGCTTTTGAAATGAATTGTTGAATTACTTTATTTCTAAAGTTTTCTTCTGTTAAAGTTGCATTTGCTACTTCATAGTTGCTGCATGGAGTATCTACAAGTTTTTTTGTCATTAAGTGCAAAGTTTTGGTGTCGATACGTTCATCAAACAACGCTGAGGCAGCCAATTTCTGAGTAAAGTACCACTGATGACCTAGAAAAGTTTTAAGCGAGGCTTTAGCAACTGCTTTATTAATAATTTTATAACTATCCAATTCCTTTAATAGGCTCAGATCATTGGGAGGAGCGTATCGAGGGCACTGGCAGAGGTACCAATATTTGACATATATTCTTAAAATAAATGAACTAAATTCAAGCAAGGCATCAACTGTTTATTTGTCCATATAAGATTGCAACTGGTTTCGGGAAATGCATATTTTCAAAGAATAGATAATTTTCATTATCCAGCGAGCCCGATTGATAGCTCCTGGAGCACACATAAAATAGAACGTGAAAATGACAGCGTGTAACGGTTTAGATCAATAAATGTCAGAAGTTAATGACAGTTAAAACGTAACTATAAAAATTAATGGAAATATACAATAATTATAACAAAAAAGTATCACCATTTTTAAGGTACAAACTATAAAAATAGTGTAACTCGGAAACTGTAGGACAAAATTCCATTTTTGTTTTTCTTAATTGTTAAGAACTTATCGGTATTCAAAATCGCGTCATTAGTTTTTATACCTTTCATATAAATTTGAAAAGTAATTAACCGTTTTTTACAGAATTTGTTAAAGAATTACAATAATACTTAATATGTGCAATCGTAATGGACAAAAATATTGCCGGAACTTAAGGTTTTTGCATATGGAAATAAAGTTTGGGAAACTTTCTTTAGAAATAATCGGTCAAAAAATTAAATGAACGTGGTTATTGACAAAGTTATGAGTCAAGTTTGAAAAAAGGCCGAAAAACCAGATTTTTAACAAAGACATGATTTGCGCGACCTCTAAACCTCTTCCTAAAAATCTAAAAAAAAATTCACAAATACTGGACCCTATAAGCTTTCAAATTATGCTGGAGCCTCTGACAAAAAAAAATTTTTTTGCGACACCCTAATGTACATATGTAGACTCGAAATCGAAAAATTAAACTCAAATACAAGCCAACTGAAATTTTATTGCAAACGGATTAACTATTTAGAAAATCCAGAATTTTTATTTTTGTTCCAAAATATCCCACTGTGTGACATTGGCTCGCATACTGTACGTAAACATTTTTGAAACGAATTTTCTCAAAAACCGATAGTGCTACGAAAAACATTAAATATTGTTTTTGTAGGTAATTTTCTTGACTACACATTTGATAATAAGTATTTTTTCGATAAATGTTACTGTTAGCGAAACTTTTAAGAAACCCCGTTTTCTTGACAATATCAGTATTTTATTTAAATAAGAAAATCTTAAAAAAATTAAAGTTGATAGAATCAATCTGTGAAAAGATTTGGAGTCAATTTTATTTTTACTCAAATTTGATGTAGAAAACACGAAAGGTAGGCGAGTAATCGCTTAATTAAAATATTGACTAATCAAAATTTTGCATACTCAATTAAGCGACACTGTGAAAGCCTGATAACTTTGTGAAAAATATTAAGAAATGATTAAAACAAACAAAAAATATCAAATTATTTAAAAGTTAAAATATTAAAATTTTTGGTTACTCAATAAATCATTATTTTGATTAATCAAACCAATATTTAATCAAATAATGAAGAATTTGATTGATCAAATTTGATTAATCATATTTCTGATAAATCGATTTATCATAATTTTGATTAATTGAGGTTTTTTGATTAATCGCTTAATGGCACATCCCTAACAAAAAGTGACTTTAAAATTCCTCACGCTCTCATCACCCTTGTTAAATATATTATTTTTTTAATTTTAGAAGGTTTATTTTGTTTCCTTTGTTTTTATTTTGTATTCTATACTAATTTACTTACTCACTAACTAAACAATTTAAATTAAAAAAAAAAAACATTGTTTTTATTAACAAAATATAGAAAAACAAAAGCAAAAACAAATTACAAAATTGTTATAAATAGCTTTTTGAATTGGAAATAGGGGAAAAAACTACTTTAACAATTTTTCAAACTTTTAATTCTTGTTAAATTTTAAACTTGAAAAATTTTAGTCATTGAAATTATCAGTTAAAAAATGTTGCCCTTTTATTTTTTATAAACATATTAACATTAATGATTCGTATTGTTTAATGTAATTATTTTATTACATGTTACTTTTATTACAATTGCTTATTTATAAACGCTTATCGATACGGTAAACTTATAATGTGATTGTATATTCGCACTATCAACTTTATAGTGTACAATCAGAAACTAACCAACCACATTTATTTATCCATCACACATTTGTATCGTGTTTATTAAAGGGGATTTAACAGTCACATTTTATGAATGATTGCATAAATTAATAAATTATATTACACTTAAAGTAATAACAACAAAATGGCATTTTAATTATAACCATATTGAATTTGTGGTAGGTATTAGAAGAAAATCCATTTTTTTTCTAATAATAAGGTTTTTTTTTTTTAAATTTATTAACATGAAATTACCGATAAAGTTTTTTATAGAAAAGTACATAAGATGTGTTTCGCAATAGATTTTAATGATTTAAATCTTTTCTCACAAGTTTCACATTGATTCTCTTGATATTTTTCGTACTTAACCGTCTGTTTCAATAACTGTTGACAAAGGAAAAAAAGGAAATTCATTTTGGAGAAAAATAATCATAAGTACATATTTAATGCCCAATTTTCAGGATAGTATTTAAATCTATATTAAGTTAATTTTCATATAAACTTAAATCGTATTTAAATACAGATTGATTTATTGAGTTTTATTTGAAAAACTTTATTTAATTAAGATAAAAGTATGGTAGCACAACTAAATACAAATAAAAAAGTATATTTATTTGCAAGGTGGTCTCAAAAAAAAAAACAGCTGAATCTTATTGCTTTGCCTGTTGTTGTTGTATTGTTGTCATATTGAGGCCACCTTGCTAAGTTATTCTAATGGAAACTTAAGTTAATTGATGAGTTTTAAGTTTGTTTACATATTTTTTTTTGCAAATTTTTACAATTACACTGCTCTATAAAAGGGAGCTTTTTAAATGTTTTCTTAAAAAAAATTACAGATCCTTATGTATTTTTGACTGTTTAAGGCTAGATTACACTATTATACTTTGTATTAATACATGTCAAAAACTCAAGTAATATGACAAAGTGTGATAGTGTGAATACAATGTGTCACGAAAATGACAAGTATTATGAAAAACGTTTGACATCCCATACGACTTCATCGTTTTTTGAAAAATTTCTAGACAATAATACTTTTCATTGGATCAGGGTTGCATTTTATTTAATGTGGGAGGGTTTATACTTTGTGTAATGGTGTGAACACAAACTGTCATGTTTCATTAGATTTTTTGACAGTCGCAATAAAACTCATTAGATTTCTATCTCACAAAGTATTTTGGAATACGTAAGACTTGTGAGATAGTGTAATCTAGCCTTTACGAATATAACATTGCCTACTACATCTTGTTTTAAAGATATTGTTCATTAATTAAAAAAAAAACTTTCAACATTCCTTTTTAACCTTGCAGCCACACGATCAAGTTGTTCTTGATAGTCTTTTACATACATATACTGTTTGTCAAAATTTACATAAATTGAAAGCTGTGACGTAGGCTGCACTCAATTTGTAAGCAATTTACTTTCAAGATGTCATCAAAACAACAACTTATAAAGAAAAACATGTTATCAGCCGTTAAATTGAAAGTAAAATTGCTAAACAAATGGATAGGTGAAATTGAAAGCCATCTCGTGGTCAATTTAAAAAGTGTGAGTCTGTTAGTCTGGGATCACACTATGAAAGTTTTCTTTCAGAAAGTCTTAGTTTATGGGTGAGAGAGGAGAAAGGAAAAGCATGTTCTCTTCCCCTCTCACCAATAAACTTAGACTTTCTGAAAGAAAACTTTCATAGTGTGATCCCAGACTTAGTAAAAAAGTAAGAGTGTATTGCAAATTGAAAGGAATTGAAAGACAAAACTTGATCGTGTGGCCTCCAAGTAAGCCACATTCAAAATAATTGGCTTTTTATATCAAATTTATCATCAATAACAAAATGGCTACGAAGAAAAGACTTGGTGCAAATAATCTGGACAATTTTGTGTCAATAAGTCTTGCACAGTATCGTGAGCCTTTAGACTTCAGGAAAGCTGCATATTTCAACTATTTTAAAATAAATATTTCCAATCAAGATAAACAATAGATGCTTACTACTTTTTTACGAAACTGCGCAGTGGCTTTATGGCGATGTAACCATATTCTTGGGATATGACCCACTATTAAAGGGCATAATAAACCTAACAAATGGCTTGGCAAACATATCAAAATTTTACGTTTGTACAAACATTTTATGTTGTAAATTGGGGTGTTTGCTGTTTGGACAAACATTTGAAGCAATGTTTGCAGAAATATTAAAAATTTTTAATATTTGGCAGACATGTTGGGTATTTGTCAAACTTTTCGTGGCGTTTAATGCTAAATGTATTTAATTTAATTAATTTTTAATATTAAATTATATTTTTTTTAGTAGAAATGCTTGCCACAAAACAGCTCGTTGCTTAAATAACTTTTTACTTTAAATTTTTTGCCTTTATTTTATAATTTTTTCTCCGTTTTAAGCAAAAAGCAACAAAATTGCCGCAGCACTATTGGCATCTGCATTCATTGAAAACAAAACAAAAATGAAAATTTATGTTTATACGGAGAATATTTGTGTTGTTTATTGCAAACCCCAAACGAAAACAATGTGTGCGTTTTCCAAGCATTTTGTGTGGTTTATTATGCCCTTCAATTTGGGACACCAATGATCTGGCGCGAGCCCCGTAATCAACTTAAAGCTCGTTATTTTTGGTACTACGTTTTTAAAAAAGCACTCTCAATTTAACTAAAAACAATGAACAGAAGTCTGGAAACATTTGGTGTGTTGACCACGTTATTTATTCTTTTTGCATACTATTACTTTTAAGCTCGTGCTATTTATGTTCAAGTAATCAGTAACTGTTTTTGTATAAATAATTAAAAAAATTATTTGCAACAGCTTATAAACGTTTGCTTTCAAATAAGACATGTATTTTCACTTTGTATATAAAGGGTGTTTTTTTTTTATAGAGTAACACAAGTTTAATTCAAATTAAAACAAGGAAAAATATTTTTAATATTAATAAAACGGGCTTTATTGGAAAGAAAATTTTATGAAATTAATGTTTAGATATGATTTCTGCCATGTGGCCGCCACGGCTAGGCGCAATCTGAAACACCAATTTTAAACAATTTTTCGCCACCATCAACGTTTTTGAAGACTCCGCCAGCCCATAATGCGCATCAAACAGTATTTTTCTGTAGATGTTATGGTGTTTCGACAAAAGCTTGTGGATTCACTTCATTCCAAATGCGACAATTCTGCTTATTTACGTAGCCATTCAACGAGAAATGAGTTTCATCGGAAAAAAAATTTTGAATGCAAATTCAAAATTAATATTAATTTGTGCTTCAGCCCATTCGCCGAATTATTTTGATTAAAAATTTCAACAATTTGCACGCGTTGCTCTGGTGTAAGTCGATTCACAGTGAAATTTCAAAGCAAACTTAACATAAGCAACTATAAGCTGTTAAATGAATGCTCAAATTAAGCAGTGATGCCAACTCAAAGCTGTGGCGCTCTAAAAAAACACCCATTACATACTTATATCGTCAGCTCATTATTGCTTTAGCCCATCGACCATTTTTCAATGAAATTTTTTATGGTTTCTGA
This sequence comes from Pollenia angustigena, assembly GCA_930367215.1. Lineage (NCBI taxonomy): Eukaryota > Metazoa > Arthropoda > Insecta > Diptera > Polleniidae > Pollenia > Pollenia angustigena. The sequence continues at coordinate 277,833,059 of OV884056.1, forward strand.
GATATGAAGCATTTTAAAGTTGTTTTAAGTATTGTTTTGCTCTACACGCTACTGTTCGCCGATTGCAAAATATTCATATAAAAACGTACAAAATAAATTTTACTCCTACTGTGTTTTTTTTCATGCAATTGTTTTTAACATCTTTATTATGTTATATACAAACAAAGTGCGTGTTGTTTTTCCATTGTTGTATTTCTGCATAAACCTTATAATTGGACCATAAGCAAAAGCAAAATTTAATGACAACAAGAAAATAAATTTGTTATCAATAGCTTAATAAAATAATAAAAAAAACGTGTTAATTAATAGTAAAAATTTATAAAAAACTAGCTGGCCCGGCAAACGTTGTTTTGCCACATAACTTATTTCTTTCAGATGCTTCAGTGAATGCAAGCTAAATTTTAAGAACAAATTAACGGCTATAGTTCTTTCCACTACACTATTTGCCTGGCAAATTACAAGAAAATTAATTGGTTAGTTAAGAAGATATAGGAAGGCGGAGCTTTTACCCCTCTTGCCCTATTTAATGCCCTGTCCTCTTTCCGATGTTACAGTGTATGCATGCCAAATTTTAAGAAAACCGGTTGATTAGTTAAGAAGATAGAGGGAGGGGGAGCTTTTACCCCTCTTGCTCTGTTTCACGCCCTAAATAATAAAAACTATTGGCTATAGTTCTTTCCAACTGTAACACTATTTGCTTGCGAAATTAAAAAAAAAATCGGTTGATTAGTTACGAAGATATAGGGAGGGGGAGCTTTTAGCTCTCTTACCATATTTCACACCCTATTCCCTATTCTCTTTCAGATGTTACATTGTCTGCATGGCAAATTTTAAGAAAACGGGTTGATTAGTTTAGAAGATTGGGGAGTGGAAGCTTTTTTGTATGGGAATATAAATACCTGTTTCGGAATGAATGCAGTGTTCACTAAAATGGCTATTACTAATGAACCAATACACATATGAAGACCGTTGATACATAAAAACCTTGGTATTGACGTCACCTTCCAGTGAAAAGAGGATGCCATATCTTTTCCCCTCTCTCCTAAATACTCAAGACTTGACGACTTAAACTTAACGTGTGTGAACCGGCACTTAGTAAAGGTTCACACTATGAAAGCTTTCTTTCAGAAAGTCTGAGCTTATTGGTGAGAGGGGGTGAGGAAAAAGGCATGTTCTCTTTCCCTCTCACCAATATACTGAGAATTTTGAAAGAAAATTTTCAAAGTGTAAACCCAGAACTTCTAAATATGTTCGTTTTTGGAAAATTGTTCATGTTTTTAAAGCTGCCATGTTTTTTTCTTAGAATTCCAATTTGTTTTTGAAAATCGCCTTTTTGAAAACTTTGAACAGTAACGCTGCTTCGAATATTACAGTCTGAATATGTTTCATTTCAAATATTGGTTTTCATTATTATAAATACTTTCCTGTAAATTTAAGAAATTAAGGGTGTTGAACAATTTCCTATGTAATATTATTTAAAAGTGTGTTGGTGTTTTAGAAAATAAGGGGACAAGTTTATAAAATACTTGAGAGTACTTAATTAAAATATTCAAGACTAATAAAAATTTTTTTTATGTTTTTATTTTAGGTACCGAAGAATGTCCCGTTAGATCTGTTGTCAATCGTGTGGGTTCTCAATTACACAAAGCTCTTTCCGAGAAGGGAATGGCTTTCCTAGTCAATCATGGAATTTGTGATGAAAAGGTTACTTTCAAAGAAACTCACTCGATATAAAATTTCCTTAAATTATCTGCAAATTTTCTTATTTCAATGTAGTTAAAAACTGCTTGGGATCATTTAGATGATTTTGTCGATTTACCCACAGACGTTAAAGAACATTATATACGTTCAGGTGATGATAATCACGGTTATATTAGACCCGGTCTAGAACGTTTTGATGGCAAAACACCAGAGTTACGTCATGCTTTTAATATTTGTACACTTAATGCTAAAAATCTGCCAGAAGAACCATTGCCAGGATTTGCAGATCATATATCGGTATTGGCCGAGGACTATAAAGCCCTGTCACGTTTTCTTTTACAAGCCTTAGCTTTATCACTTGATATACCTCAAACATTTTTCCTGGAAAAACACTCGCACATGTTGTCCGGTGACAATGACAATGAGACCACATTACGTTTGCTTTACTATCCTCCAGTTATAGAAGATGATGAAGTTAGTAAAAATGAATTTATCAAAGGGCGTTGTAAGTACAGTTATCAGCGTTGTGTAGCGGATCAGCCCGATTTTCGTCCAGAATATAATCCACGTGATGAATACAATGATGTTGATGGTGAAGATTCAAAGGTGCTAAATGGCAACTTGAATTGTACAGAACGTAAATTGCCCAATGGTGTTGTAATACGCTGTGGTGCCCACACAGATTATGGTACATTTACATTATTGGCCCAGGATTCAGAAGGCGGCTTAGAAGTCAAATTGCCTGGTAGTGAAAAATGGCAAAGAGTTGGTCACTTACCGGGAGCCATTTTAATAAATTGTGGTGAAATTTTATCGATATGGACACAAAACCGTTATCCTGCCTTAGTAAGTTTTTAAAAATTAATTGAATACAACAAACCTTAGTATTAACAAAATTTGTTTACTTTAATTTTAGCAACACCGAGTGGTAGTACCCGAACAAGAACACATCCGCACTAGAGGTCGCCATTCTATAGCATTCTTTTGTCATCCTGGTAAGTTATTATTTTAATAATCATACAATTGATAGTTTTATTTTATTTTTGCTTTTTACTTTCTAGATAATTTGACAATGGTTTCTCCCAATGACTTACCTCTACCAAATGATGGACAAGATATTACCTGCAAAAAGACCCGCAACAAGTCATTTAAAGCTGCTAAAGAAAAGTATGTGTATATGAAATAAATTGCGATAAACAACACAAAAGAAATTGATTTTTTATTATTTGTTTACATAAGTTAAAATAATTGATAGTAAATTTAATTAAAACAAATTGTTTTTATTTATTTTCAGAGTTTATAATGCATATCAACTGATACAAAAACGTTTTCGAGATACTTACCATAATGGTTCACAATAAGTCCTTAACTTAATATAGATAATAAAACAAGGACTTACTTTTTTACGTCCTTTTTAAATTTAAGACTTAAAAACAAGAGATAAACAAAAAAAAAAAAAATTATTTTTCCTTCAATTGATTGTAAAAAATGAAAGTAATAAAGAGTGATTATTTAATTTATAAACAAATTAATATAATAATAAATTTTATATACCTTTACACATACATAATTATAGTTAATTTAATTTCAGTACTTACTTTTAATTTTATTTCCTTTTTATTTTTTATATGTAACATTGGACTGCTTAAAAAAGTTATGTACATACATATCTGTGGCATATTGACAAAACATCTTAAGTCAAGATAAGATAGCAAACAAGTTTAAAGAAAAACTCGGTGAAAAATCATTTTTATTTAATAATAAAATAAACCAAAATTAAAGAAAAATTTCGTTGAAAATACAAAATTATAAAAACTTAAACAAAAATGTTTTTTGAATGAAAATTCAATTTTTTAAAATTGGACTTGAGGTATTTTGTCAAAATGCCACAGATATATTTTCCATCTACCAACTCATCTAAATTAATTTAATTTCAAAATTAACATAAGAAATCCGTATTACTTTAAATATTAAGTTTTAATAAAAAAAAATATTATAAAAACCAACATACATATTTAAAGATATTTTTAGAAGTACAATTAAAAATGTAATTGTTGCAAGTTTTTATAAGGCCCGTTTTCACAACTTTCCGATAGCTAAAGTAAAATTTTATCGGCCGTATAAAAAGTATTACAACTTAACTTTTACCTATCAGGTAGGATCAACCTTAATTTACTTTATCGCTCACTTAAGGTTAAAGTAAAGTTTTAATAATTGAACATCTTTTATAAGGCCGGTTAAAGTCTACTTTTAGCTATCGATAAGTTGTTAAAACGGGCCTTAGATTGATTTTAATTAAACAATGGTCCGAAATTATAAAAATATCGGCGCCGCGAAATAAGTCCCAGGTGCAAAAATTAGAAAAAAAAAAATAAATTAGGCCCACAAATTTTACATAGAAATGTAGGAGTAATTTCATTACGAAAAAGCTCCCAGTACTCTCGGTTTTATTAAATTTTTTTTTGAAAGCTATGTTATTTTATGGCCTGGGAGTTATTTCAATATGAAAAAATACCCAATTTAAATAATTCCCAAAAACATTTATTTATGTTGTTTTCTTTTCAACAAAAAAATGTGACATTTTATTTTAAAAAAAAATGCAATTTGGTGTCTGTTTCTTAAAAATTTTGCTCCCGAAAAGGATGAGTTTTTTTTAGAATAAAACAAAATTTTTATGAAACAGATACCAAATTGCATTTTTTTGTAGAAAAGAAAACACCATTAATTTAACAGTATTCCACGGATAATTACCTCGGCAAAAATGCCAGTATTTTTGGATAATTATGCGGGGTAAGCTGTGGTGGAGGTGCAAGTTCCTAAAACTTTTAAAGATGCATTATCTAGTAAAAACTATGTCAAGTGCCAAGATGCAATGTTAAAGGAAATATCGTCTTTGCGACAAAAAGGAACATAGTTCTTATCAGAACTTCCACTAAGTGGGCATTAAGCAATTAAGTGTAAATGGGTTTGTGCTTTGAAGAAAAACTAAAAAGGCGAAGTTATATATCACAAAGCCCGTCTCGTTGCAAAAGGTTTCAGTCAAAGGTATGGCATTGACTATAACGAAACATTTTCGCCTGCAGTCAGGTATGCAACAATACGAATGTTATTGGCTTTAGCTGTAGAACATAAAATGCATTTACACCAAATAGATTTAGTCACAGCCTACTTAAATGGAGAACTTCATGATGAAATCTACATGCAACAACCTGAAGGATTTACCGATGAGTTACATCCAAATAAGGTTTTAAAACTTCACAAATCACTTTGTGGTCTTAAACAAGCAGGAAGAAAATGGAATTCAAATTTTAATACAGTGTTATGTAATATTGGTTTTGAAAGATGCAAAAATGAACCGTGCTTATACAAAATGATAATTTAATTATAATTGCTGTTTATGTGGATGATATTATCATCGGCTGTAAAAACAAAAACGAAATTCTAAAAATTAAATCCCAATTGAATCTTTTTTTTTTTTAATTCCCTATGCTTATCCCCGCGAAGCTCTACGCTTGTCTGCAGGAAAGAAACCAGAGTCTCTGGCGGGGTTGCCAGACATGGTCTTTTCCGACCAAATTTGGTCGGATATTTTTGGTTTGTTCGGATGGTAGGCCAAACCTTATTTTGGTCGGTTTTAGAAAATTGGACGGATAGCAGACAATTACAAATCTCATAGCTTTTTTACCAAACACAAACATTTTTTTTTGATTGTTGATGAAACTATGGATATGGCATTGAATTACGCTAGGAGTAAGTTACTTTGACGGTGTTAGTTTTATAAAGGATAGCTTTGTCATCTTATTCGAGCTTACCAAGTCAGATGCCGTTTAAATTTTTCTTCTTATAAAAAACTTTTTATTAACAAACATTATTCCTATACAAAATTTGATCGGATTGGCAACAAACGGCGCTCACGCCATGACTGGAACTGTTGGTAAGCTTATAGCCTATTCATCGATGTCGAACGTTCGCTTAAATTACATGTCAAACAAAGACAATATTCTATAATACGTTTTCGTTTTAAATCTAAGTTAATAGAACGAAGTCTTCGTTCAGAAATAGATGAGCAGGCAGTTAATCTTACTTAGCAGTGCAAAAAAATTTAAGGTTCTTTGTGGTAATATTTAAAGTTTTTTCACATAGTCCTAAAAGAATTTCAGGAATTCTGTTCTGCATTAGGTGTTTCTTATACAAGATGGACTTCTTAAAGGAAGATGTTGTAAGAATCGTAGAACAGTGGGATGCTTTGATACTGTATTTTGAAACATAGTTTTATAAAGGAAATGTTATAAGAACTGCAGAACTTGCAGAAAGTATGGATGAGTTCCAAAACAGAGCAAGTTATCAACGCGTATACAATAAGCCAACTATGCATTGTTAAACTCTTTGATAAATTTTTTACGTTCTCTGCAAAGTATTAGGATTATCAGCCTTATAAAGTTTAATATATTTTTTTTAAATTGTACAAACTTAATGCCCCTATTGCGGTTCTCCACTCTTGTAACAGTTTGGTTGTCTTTGATAAATTCATTCATTGCCATTCTAAACTCAACGGGCAGTTGGCTATTCAGTTGTGTATCTGTTTGTTTCGTGGTATTACCGTTTTCAAATTTGCAAAAGTTTGGTCGACAAAAATGTTAAATACACACAACTGCTAAAAAGTAGTTGTGTTATTGGCAGTTAAAGATTATTTTTTTTAAATTCGGTGAAAATCGAATAAAATGGAGAAATCGTATAAATTTTTGTAACAACTTTTTCGGTTTTTTATTTTAAACTTTTATTAGTTTGAAAATAAAAACGAAAGCTGAATTTGAGCGGTTCGTCCGGCTTATTTAGAGAAACTTAGAAATTGTTTGGTATGATGAAAAATTCCTGTACGTAGTTATGGGAAGAGTTTATAGTGGAGGTAAATAGTTTGGGACCACGACAAGAACTTCTTTTAAACACTTATAATCTTCTTAATGTAATTTTAATATTCTTGGCACAGGTTTGGATACACTACAAGGCAAGTATAATGAAAAAACTTGACAAAAACAAAAGAAACTCACAAGCGACATGGGGAGGGCTATCACAAGAAGTTCCATTTAATAGCCTTGAGAATACTGCTTCGCAGCTCTTGTATTGCAAGTACGGCCAAGTATTTGGTGTTGAAAATATTCCACCATCAAGTGACAATTTTACTGAGTCAGTTGAACCAATAATACAACCAGCAGATTGGCCAACAGCTACCCCAACCAGAAGAAAAACTCATCAGCGCATCTATACAAGAGTTTTCCTTTTCATCATCATAAAATAAGTCGACACTAATATCAATAATAAATACTTTTTATTCAACACAACAATTAAAAATACTTTTATTTTAAAAAATTATACAATTTTATAAAATTTTCACTTGTCAAACGTTATATTTAAAGTTGGCAAATCGATATTTTAAGTTGGCAACTTTATAGCAAACTCAACTAAAAACAGTTGGGTATCACAATACCTAAAATGAGTTTGGTTGTGCATAAGTTGGGTTGACTCCAACACGACCAAACTGAGTTGAGTGGAGAACCGCAATAAGGGGCATAAGTTAATAAATTTAGATTCATATTTTATTAGTGGTCTATATGTGTTATTGCATACAATCAATGAATTGTTCCAGTTTATAAGCGTTATTAAATGAATTTGTATACATACATACTAGGGATGCCAATCCCGAAATCCCGATCCCGAAAATCCCGGGATTTTCGGGATTCAGCAAATCCCGAATCCCGGGATTTAAATTTTGTAATCCCGGGATTTTCGGGATTTAGTTAATCCCGAAATTGTTAACAAAATTTTCTTGCTTTACCTTTTATTATAAAAAGAAATTCATCTTTACATTCCCCCTTGAGAGCATAGGGAACAAAATACTGATCTTTAATATTTACTTGATTATTTCTGTTAATACTGTCATTAAAAACGAAACAAAAAAGTTAAACTTTGTTTGTTTTAAGCATGTCCAACAATTTTAAAGAAATATTCAATATGTGTGTTGTTCGACCTTTTGTTGTAATTTTAATAGTAATAATTCGTTAAGCTCAAGGTCAGGTTTTTTATATTTTTTTATTTATTTAAAAAAATGTTTTCCAATATTTCGAAATCCACTGGATCTCATCTTCAGGGTACTACAATTATAATTAACAAAATATAAAAACATAATTTTAACATTAAATGAATACATTTTGTCCCACTGTGTCATAAAACATATAAACAGACAAAATGTATTCATTTAATGTTAAAATTATGTTTTTATATTTTGTTAATTATAATTGTAGTACCCTGAAGATGAGATCCAGTGGATTTCGAAATATTGGAAAACATTTTTTTAAATAAATAAAAAAATATAAAAAACCTGACCTTGAGCTTAACGAATTATTACTATTAAAATTATAAAGAAATTTTAACGAGTAGTGAAGAAAATAATTAAAGAAGAAAATGAATAAAGGAAAAAAATGTCTTTTCAAATGAACAAAACATTCCAATGGTGCACCAAATTCTACATTAAAACTTTACTCTTCACAGGGCTAGAAATATAAAAGTGTTGCACGAGAGTAGGCATAGGAACTACGGCAATTTATGGAGCGATTATACATAATTAAACACTACACAATTCCTACCACTTTGTGGTGGGTATAAAAATGTTTTTTTTTTAAATTAGATTTTTGTGGTTAACTAAATAAATTGATTTTGATAATTAATTTCGAATTAATTAATTACTTAATAAAAATTTGAATAGAATCTTACAAATAAATCAATTACATACAAGTTTGCTCTATTCAATTACAATATATATAATATTGTTTTAAATTAATTTGGATCAACTGAGGTAATTGAATAAAATATAAATTTTATGGTAATTATTTTTTAGTTGAATCAATTAACAAATTGTTAGAAATCGTACGCTGTTTTTTATTATCATATTTTTAATTAAATCAATCATTAATTAAGACAAAAATCACAATTTTTAATGTAAGTAGTAAATATAACATTATCTTTAACTTTAAAATAACAAATTAATATAACACTTTTGCTTGTAAACCGCTTTTAATGACTTTTTTTTTTTAATAAATATCTATAAAAAGCATTTATCTTCTTATTTTCAAAAACCCCGAATCCCGAAAAATCCCGATATCCCGGAAAATCCCGGGATCCCGTAAAATCCCGGGATCCCGAAAAATCCCGGGATCCCGGGATTTGATTTTTTGAAATCCCGAATCCCGGGATTTGCGAAAACCAGTCCCGATTGGCATCCCTAATACATACATTTTGTTTAAGCCAAAAAACTTTTAATAAAACTAGGGTTTAATAGGTGCGCACATAGGCATACTTTATGTTATTACTATAATTGCATATTACAAAAAAAAAAAAAAATAATATGTAGATTTAAAGCTTTATCCAATAAAAATTATACTTTTTTATGTATGTATATGTACATACATATCGTCATATAAAATGCAAAAGGTCCTATGTTCATTTTAAGAAAAAGAGAGATAAATTAATAAAGAGGCAGCTATTGTGATTATAACAACGGGGTTTTCTGGTTAATCGTTAACACATTTCGCATGATTGACACTATCCTTAAAAAATATTTTTGTAATCTCAGTCGTATCGCTACTGAAATTTTTTTAAAAATTATGTTTCATGTTTCACTAAAATAAAAATAAAAATAGGAGAAAATTTAAAAAAAAAATAAAAATCTATTTACAAAAGTTTCGCAAGATTGGGGCAATCACCTAAAGTTAAAAGAAAGGGTGAAAGAAACAGATGATTTGGAAAAAACCTTTTGCAGTTACTGAAAATGCGATTTTGAACAACAAGGAGAAAAAAGAAAAGACGGGCATAACTAAAAATAATTCTTACACTTTCTAAAGAATTTGTTACAAATTTCAGCAGAGGCGACATTAACTTAATGTGCTGTGCATAGTTCGATTGCACCTGTCGAGTATCTGACAAACTTTTATGAAAGGCAATTTAACAGATCGTCGTTGAACCTGAAGGACAATATGCAGCATATTATAAAAAATTTATTGGCCCTTACTTTAATGAAGATCTGTCTGTATTTTTTAGCATTTATTTCGCATATTTTAGAATTTTTAAGAATTAATTTTAACCAAAATGTAGCATTTATTCTTCATCTTTTATCATCTATGAAAGTTTGGACATTTACTTACTTTTAAAACTCAAATATGACACCAAACAAGGTGTATTTGCACAAGGTAGACTCATTTGGGAGTGTATACATGCTGCTCTATAAAAGGAACCAAGTTGTCAAAATTGTCTTTATGTAAAACAAAAACAATTTAACGCACACATGTACAAATTTTGGTTCATATTTACGAAATTTGACGTTAAGGTATCAATTAGGGGTTATCAGCTGACAAACATATGGGCCAACGAGTTTACCTTGTGTAAATATACCTTGACACCAAAGAAAACGCAGCATCCGTTATCGATGATTTCTTATTGTCAGCGTTTGTCACAATGAATCATTTTGACGTTCATCAACGGGAAATTACTTTTAGGTGTAAACGCTACATAAGTGATTGTCTGTTTTGTTTCTTTTTTCTCTAATAAAATGTTTTAAAAATTTGGGTCAATGTAGAGAGTTTTTTGCTTATCCTGTAAAACTTATCCAATGTAACTTAGGGCTTTTTTTAAAGCATGTGACGATATGTACATACATCCACATGTAGGTATAAAGATTAACTGCCGTATTCATAAAAAATTAAAATGGATTTGAAATGCATTTTAAGAAAAATTTGTATGAAAATTTTGCCTTAAAACACATGTCAAACTTATTTTATTTTTTATGAAAATGGCAGTTAGTTTTTACAGTCAATTTGAAGTGGGCGAAAAATAACTACCGGGGGAACCTTGTAATAGTTAAAAGGAAACAATTTTTTTCAAACTATGTAGCAGGTTTCGGCAGCACTGTGCAGAAAAAAATAAACGCCCAAAAGTATACTTTTTTTTTAAAATTTTAATAAGAGGGTTGGTTGTTTTTCAATTTGCATCATTCCCATAATGATGCCATACATTTTAATTTTAATTGTTACTGACAATCGTTGATTTTGTATTGAACATTTTTAAATTTTTGCTTTATAAAATAAAATGAATATCTCTTCTTTAATTAAATACAACAATTTAGTTAAAATTCAACTTTTCTAAAATTTATTTAGCCGATTTTTCAATGCTTATTATTTTTTTTTATTTTGTACTTAAAATAACAAGTAATTAACCAACAAAAACCCCTTTTACAAGTCTTCCGCTTAATAACTAATATGATTTAAGTTTTTGTTTTAAGAACATTTACTTATTTATGAAAGTATGTATTTCTACTTTTGGAATGTGCATGTGCACGTTTTAATGTAAATTCTGTATAATTTTTTTAGTTACTATGGACTATTACAAATAACATTCTTACTTGACTATTTATTATTAATATTATAAACATGGTATTTTGTTGGTTTGTTTTTTTTTGTTTAAAAATATGCATTTAAAAAATATTATTTTCAATTTCAATATGTATAATAATTAATATTTTTTCTTTTTGTTAATCAGTCATTTCAAACTTTTTTTGTGTGAGTTATTTTTGCTTGATTTTTTTTTTTTTTTTGTTTTTGGTTAATTATTTGGTTGTTTATTGATACGAGCACATTTATTTATAATTACTGTTGCATTTGTCATCATTGTTTTATTATGTGTATTTTATTTTGGTTAAAGCCGTCGTCGTTATATTGTTTATCATTTTTATTTAATTTCGACGAAAAAATTATTAACAATCAAGAAGTTGTCTTAATTAATTTTTATTTTCGAGTTTCTTTCGTACTATCAAATCCAATTTCATTATTGTTATTAAATTTGTAAGTGAGACAGTGTATGGCATTTTATTTTTTTTGCTCTCTCGTTACTTTGTTTATGACATTTATTTTGTTATTATTGTTTTTATTGTAAATAGAAATGTATAAGAGGGACGACTATTGGATTTTTATTCGACTTACGTGTCGAAACGTGTCATTTTTTTTCTAATAAAACCTTACCCAAATTAAATTCTTTTTTTATCTATTCCGTACATGTCTTTTTGTTCATTAACTATGGATGCTTAATGATTTGTTGACATACATACTTTTGCATATTATTTTTTTTTTGGTTAAACTTCATTTATTGATTTGTTTGAAAATTGCAGCGCTTAAAAATGCTGTCAAAATAAAAAAAAACTGCCATTTCTTCCACTTCTTAATTTTTCATTGACAAAAAAAAAAAAAAAAAATTTTGGTTTTACTACTGATTCATTAAATGTTAGCAGTGGCTTTCAAACCAATTAAAAAAGCGAAAAGTTGCTCACAAATGTTCGTTTTTTCGACAGTTTTTGGTTTAGACTGCAGTTTTTAAATCCTAGAAAATTTCATTTGTACATAGATAACAATAACTATAAAAATGGTAATAGAGAATCAGGAAGAAAAAGGTTTTTAATAAAAAAATTAATAAAATATACAGTGTTATTGTTAGATTTCAAAACTATGTCACTGCATTATCGACATAGAGCCTTAGACAGTGGGAAAAACTGATGAAAAATTACATGTTTCTATCTTACAATTGAAAAGTGGCCTGTAATTTGGTAGTATGTGGTCACTGTATTTGCTGAAAGCTCTTAAATAGATACCAAAAATAGTTTTCAAAACTACGTACTTTGACAATCGAAAACTCGATTTATTCGTATCGCATATTGTTATTTATGGCTTGACTGTTACTTAAGGCCGTTATACCCACAAAGTCTTAAGTATTTTACGAAAATGCTGTCCTGATCTAATTATTGTTTGAAAACTTAAAAAAAAACAACAACAACTTATCATAACAGGGTTGCATTTTCGTAAAAAACTTCAGACTTTATGGGATAGTGTATAACGGCCTTTAATTGTTGATTCTGCTGACTTCCTTAGCGGAACTCAAATTCCGGCCAACACTAATGGTGAGATTAAAATTAAAATTTTGTTTATTTTCTTACTCATAAAATATTAATTCAATTATACATATATATATATATAATAAAAAAGAACAATGAAAATTTTAGTTTCCGTGCGAGGGTTGTTATTTAATCCGCCAATAAGGCCACAGAAGAAATGCGCATGGGCTATATACATATTTACTAATAGACCTAATTGTAAGGCGGGACATAAAAGTGAGTATATTTAAAGACAGACGTTCAAAGTTTAATTAGAATTTTTTGCTACCTGCTAAGAATTGTATATTAGGGGAAAAGTCCGTGATGGCATTAGTGGCGGCCACTTTTACCACTTTTAATGTAGAGTTTTTACTCCTGGAAATCAATGACTTGAAAACTTAATTTTATATTACAACTAGCTGACCCGGCAAACTTTGTTTTACTATATAACTTATTTGTTTTAGATGTTACAGTGTCTGCATGTTAAATTTTAAGAAAACCGGGTAATTAGTTAAGATGATATAGGGAGGGGAGGCCTTTTACCCTCTTTCCCTATTTCACGCCCTATTTCCTTTCCGATGTTACAGCGTTTGCATGCGAAATTTAAAGAAAACTGGTTGATTAGTTAAGAAGAAATAGGGAGGGGGATCTTACACCCCTCTTGCCTTATTGCATGCCCTAAATAATAAAAACTATAGTTCCTTTCAGATGTTACACTTTTTGCCAGCCAAACTTTAAGAAAACCGGTTAATTAGTTAAGATGATATAGGGAGGGGACCCTTTTACCCTCTTGCCCTATTTCACGCCCTATTTCCTTTCCGATGTTACAGTGTTTGCATGCGAAATTTAAAGAAAACTGGTTGATTAGTTAAGAAGAAATAGGGAGGGGGATCTTGCACCCCTCTTGCCTTATTTCATGCCCTAAATAATAAAAACTATAGGGGTATATTTCCTTCCAGATGTTACATTATTTGCCTGCCAAATTTCAAGAAAATATGTTTATTAGTTAAGAATATATAGGGAGGGAGAGACTTTACCCTTCTTTCCCTTTTTTACGCACTTAATAATGAAAATGATACGCTTTAGTTTCTTCCAGATGTTACACTATTTGCCTGACAAATTTCAAGAAAATCGGTTGATTAGTTAATACGATATATGGAGAGGTAGCTTTTACCCTTCTTGCCCTATTTCCTTTCAGATGTTACCGTGTCTGCATGCCAAATTTTAAGAGAACCGGTTGATTAGTTAAGAAGATATAGAAGTGGCGATCTTTTACCTCTTTTGCCTTATTTTATTTTGCGACTTGTTCTCATACCTAACAAATGCACATACAAAATTTTATAAAAATGGGTTAAGTCGTCTCGGAGGAGTATAATTACAAACACCGTGACACGAGAATTTATATATGTGTATAGATATATAAAGAGTTTTGACCCGAAGAAGTCAAAACTAAAAAAAACATGCAACATGGGCGGTTGAAAATGGTGACTTGACAAATCGTTACACTGTCATAATCGTATAGAAAATAAATTATCGATATATACAAAACCATGCCCCGCTCTTATTTGGGTTGGTATCAGGCATACATTTCGCATGCAGAGTGTTAATTGTAAAGATCAGAAATCAGTTAAAGGCCTAGGTGTGCAGTATTTTATGAAGATGACGGCTCGAATTGTTTATAACCAAATGATTACAAAAATGCCTCACGGATGGAATTTTTAGTTATATACAGCCATGTCACAGATTACAATTCCATTCGGAGCCGAAGAAAACATATTTGTTTATTGGTAGAAAGTGTATTTTGATAGTTTGTTGGCCCTTTAGATACAGAAAACTCCCATTCCGTTCATGAAAACAAAAATGGTATCATTCCGAAATTTTTTTTTCGTCGTTTTCTGAAGCACCATAATACGGAATGATTTCCGTTTCCGAACAAAATTGTACTCTGTGGCATGGCTGAAAGATTAAAATTATTAAGAAAAATACGGAAATTTTTTAATATTTTTAATTTTTGCCTCTTAATAAGAAAATGAACAAACAGTTGGCTGTTTTAACTTTGCTACCCTTATTATGATATACTTATAGTACTTTGAGAAATTTATCAGTATGCCAAACTTTGCTAATAGTCTAGGATAAAGATCAGTTTCCAATCTGACATTTTCTTGCGATTTGCGCGACCTCTAAAAGAGCCTTACTAATAACATGTCAAGAAACATAAGGTTCCAGGGGCAATAGGTCGATCTACAATCTGTAAAAGTATAAGCTACAGAAAAGCTGCACATACAGTGCCTTAAATGCAATGTTCAGAGGATGGCAAATAAGCACACGTCATATCTCAGATATGATAGACAATATAACTTGTCTAAGTCCACAAAACAACAGGTTATTAATCTACTTAATAACACTACCTTAACTAGCCAAAAGTTTTTTAAATTAAGAAATTTAATTTTTTTTTTAATGTGAGATGAAATTCTACTTGGTATTATTTTAATTAAAGAAAAAAATTGTTTTATTACCTACCAAAAATGCCATGAGCAGAAATATGGAAAACGTTAAAATAACTAATTAACTAATGGTTGTTTTGTAATGTTGCACCTGTGTTTAGTCGCTCAAAAATGTGTAGCAAACAATCAACTTAAAGTTGAAAAAATTGTAATTTTTTTTTTGCTTTATCAATTATTTTTAAAACTAAAATTTTGTCTTTCTTTAAAAGATAGTTTGTTGTAATGTTTTACATTTGTATTTTAAAACACTTTCTTTCGTATTTTTGTAATTACAGATTGTCTAGCTTAAGCAATTTAGATTAGTCAAATGAAACACTTTTAGTAATGACTAAAAATATAAATTAAGTTTTTATAATACTAATAAACTTATAAAGATATTATTTTATTCTAAATACAAATAATTCACGTTATCATTAGTTTAAATACACATACACTATAATAGAAAATACATACATAAATATATATATATATATGTACATACTGACATTCACACACACATGCAGACATGTTTTTGTAATACATTCTAATTAAAGGCCTTAAGTACTTCTAAGGATTTAGTTTGGCATCTTTAACATTAGTTAGTAACAATAACAAAATTCAAACAAAAATGAATTTATATACAAAGTATGTAATCAGTTAAATGCCAAAGAAAAACAATAGTGGTATTCACACCGAGCTTGTTAGTATGTTAGTCGTTAATCGTTACTTTTTTACACGCATTTTGTTTTTGTATATTTAACGCGCTACCGGATTAACATTTGACAAATTAACGACACGGCACCCCTGATAAAATAGTTGTTAGTTGGTAACTCACAATCAGCTGTTGCAGTTTCTTAATAAATATAATAAAAAAGTCATTTGTGATACATTTCTAAAAAAATATTTGTGTTTTGGCAATTTTCGTGTACATTGAGAGTAAGTATGTTAATTAAATGATTTTTTTATTTTAAAGTTACCAGACTAACAGAGTTTTAAAAAGGGGGTCGTTCACAGTTGGTAACTTTAACAAATTAACAAACTACCGAGTTACAAATTAACAAGTTCGGTGTGAATACCACTAATATTAAGATTTAGCTTTATTCAAAGTATGATGTAGAAAATATTAATGGAAGAAGAGATGTTCCAATTGTCACTTCGTTTTGTAGTCGACAAAATAACTTAATTATTTATCGATTAGTTGACATGATAGAAATTAAATTAATTTTGGTTAACGTTAACGTTAATGAAAAATATGTATGTATGCATTAGTGATGTTAAGAATATTCGTATTATCTAAGCCGATTGCCTATTTCGAATATTTTGAAAAAAATTACAAAAAAAAAAAAAAAAAAAATGCATAAAATAAAACAAACATATTAATTTTTATAGTAATTTTCTTAATTAATTTTTCAAGAAAAAAGAACCCTGAAGAAGGCACTGAAAATAAATCTAGGTTTCTAAATGTCGAATAAGCGCCAATCTATGTTTATTCATTTTAAAAAAATTTTATCAAAAAACAAAAAAAACCCTAATTTTTATTAAAAACCTTTGTCTTTAACAAATTGGAAATTAGTTCGCTATATATATAACTGAAATGCTTGAAACATTTAAAAGAACTCTGAGAGATCTTTTCGTTCTGTTTATTATGCAATTATTAACACCGCGTTTACATTTGCCAGTGCTGGCAAGACAGTAGCAATACAAGCAAACTTTTACACTAACACATGTATATTTTAGCAACTGTCTTGTCTACTGTCTTGCAAAATTTGCAGACAGTGATTTGACATTTGCTAACAGTAATTTGAAGTTTTGTAAGCAAAAGAAGAAATTTAAAAAATTTATATATTCTGCTTCGATTTTTTAAGTTTTATCTATGTTTACACAAAATAGTTATTTAAAGCTATTTCTTTAGTTTTGTTTAGTTCGTATTAAACATTTGCATTTACAGTCACGAAGACATATAGAAGTGTTTTGGCAATTAATCGGCCTTATTGTGTAAGGCGTGATTGTTAACACCTGAGTAGTTTTTTGTAATGGATTGAAGAACACAGTTTGTGTGTGTTACGACTTTAGGCCCAATAATGTGCTTAAGTTGGCTTAAGAATTATATGAGGCAAACCATATTGAACTTAAGGAAACTTTTTGCCAAGTTTAAGAAACTTTCATTTGCTTAAGCAAGGTGCGAATCTAATCGCACCTTCCGTACGGAATCAAATGTTTTTTATTTTGTTTTTGTTTTCTTAAGTACATTTGAGAGACTTTTTGTTAATTTTTGACAGTAGGCTAAGCAAGGCTATGCATTTTATGGTTGAGCCTTTAGGCTTTAACAACAACGTCCTACACAATAAGCTTGAATATGTATTTTCTTACTGTCTTGCCAGTACTATCAAATGTAAACGTTGTGTAAGAGTGGAGAGCTGTGAAAAAAAACAAAGTTAAGCAAAAAAAAGTAATGAAAAATAAAGAGAAAACTCTAAACAAGAGATGTGAAAAAGCACCGACAAAGGTGACTGCAGCACCTGGCAAAATATTTTCGCCCAAACAATACTGAGGCCAGATTACGGCATTCCACATCGATCGAGATTTTTATTTAAATTAAATTGCCGTAATTGGCCCCATGAAAACAATTTTTTGAGTTATGCCGGTCTTGCAGCAAATGAGCAATATGTAGTGCAACATCCTTAATTTTCGAAATAACGGTATATCTCGAAAACCAAAGCTAACCGGAAAAAACGGCAAGCACCACTGCATTCAGCGACCCCGAATTAGGTTAAAAATCTTTCGTTTGTATCATACTAAAATATAAAACAGCAAATACTTTAATCTATATGTACAATATATAATTTCTTAGTTTGTCAGGATGTTTGCATGTATGTACCATTCTTTCCGCAACTTTCTGAAGCCATCTGATGACATAGGAAGCTGAAATTTGGCACACTTGAAGTACTTTCTCTGTGGAAGATCGTAACGAAGCCATATTTTTGATTTTCGGCTTTTCAACTAGTATAACTACAAAGATCTGATAGAAAATATGTTTTTTTTTAATATGGGGAACTTTGGGCCCCACCCGGCACGGCTAGGCACCGTCGGATTGACCTGAAAAATTAGATCATGATTTCTTACACGAAACCTCACATTTTAAGCAGCGCAAACAATTAAATTTAAAAAAAAAAAAAAATTGCCACCAGTCTAGCGTACACTCATAAAATTATTACAGTAACTGATTGTGGGTTATTAAATTCGTTTTCCGTACTGTTAAAATTGAATAAAAATATAGTTATTTTACGAAGAATTTTTTTTTTAACATTTAGTTTTGTTATTCAAAAAGCAAGCTACCAAAAAATAATGTTTTTCCGTATTTATTTTGTTATGTAGTTTGATTTTTGTCGGCTAAAATATATTTTTTGAAAGTAAACACTATTCATTTTTAACGAATATGCTGTTCAAAAAATAAAATATTTTTAAATTAATGTAAAAATCATTTGTTTTAAATGAAATGAAAATGATCCGTTTTCTAACTGAATTTTAATTTGTTTAAAATGAATTTTCGTTTGAATTTAACTACATAATATTTTGAGTGTATTATAAAGGTCCATTTTTAGTTGTAGCAAAGAGCTTCTTGTGTTTTAAAAATAATATTTTGGTGTGGTCAAAATCCATATTTTTGACTAAATGGACTTTTTTACACAAACATATTTGCCTGTTTTGTTATATTGTTATACTTGCCACCTTCTAGTAATTTCACAATGGTCTGGACAAACTTAAACTGAGTTGCTGAGTTGGGGTCACATAGCGGAAATTTAATCTGAATAAAATGTATGATTTTGGAGTAGAAGTGCTCGCTTAGCCCCTTGTATTCGCGCCTGGAAGAGTTGCAGTAACCATCTGAGATATTTCTGCAAATTTTCCATTTGAAGGGTATAAAGAATTTTTAGAACAATAAAATAATAAACATAAAGAAATACAAGATTGTGTGTAATATTCGCCGCCCAATTTACCTAAGTTTTATTTATATACCCCAAAAACTGTTACAGTATTTATCGGATATAAGAAACTTAAAAAATCCAGGAAAAATGTTTCTTATAAGCGTTTCTTTCTTATATACGACTATTTTATATAAGAAACTTATTTCTTATATAAGTAGCTATGGCCATAAGACTTTCATATTTTGGTTTTCTGTCTCTTTTTTTGTTACATAGGGTCTTCACCTGACAATTTTTTGTTATAATAAACGTCAAACTTCATATAAAAAAAAACGCTGACAAAAATTTTAAAGTTATTTTTATATGGACTTCGACGTTTGGTATGAAATAAAATTGTCAGGTGAAGACCCCATGTTTACGTTTCTAACTTTTAAATAATTATTGTCTATGTCTTTTGAGTTTTTTACTACTTTAGATAACGTTGAAAGTCCAATACATATTATATTTTTTTGCAATTTCGCTTCTTTTTATCCCGTTTTGTATTTCTTTTAAAATTTTAACTTTTGTTTTTATTGGCAAAAACACAAAGCTTCTCATGAGTACTCGCTCATCTAAAACTAAAAGTAAAAAAAAAACGTCTCCACGAAAAGCCCCCCAATGAAATAACGCCCAGGAAATAGCCCCCAATGAAATATTCCCCAAAAAATAGGAAATAACACCCAAAAGCAGTGAATGAAATAACATCGAAAAATAAATGAAATAAACCCCAAAACGAAAACGAAACAACCCCCAATGTTTTGATGTTATTTCATATGAAATAACACCCAATGATGAAAATGAAATAACCCCCAATGAAATAAACCCCATCAGCAACAAAAATTAAATTATGCCCAAAATTCATAAAAGAGTCAGTTTCACCAAGGATTTCATGAAGTCAATATGGACCAACAGCAAAGTCGCAAAATTATTGAAATGAATCGTGTCGAGGCCCGCAGGCGTCTTCTTAATAATAAGGATATATTCGGTTCAAAAATATTGCTGTAGTTATTTTACCCGCCCGTAGATCCTTGTAGCCCTGCTCTATTTTTGCAGTACGGAAAACAATTTGCCTTCTACGTTTGGCCTTTACACGGGGGGGGGGGGGGGGGGGGGTGCTTTTTAACCATGGGAGGTAAGGCCTTAATGGCTTTATTGCTCAATTGAATGTGAGATAAAGCCGTTATGGTCTTATCGCCCAATCATTGAGAGGTAAGGTCATATTTAAAATTTTGCGAAATGAGAGATATAGCCATATTTTTTTTCACAAATGAGAGACAAAGCCATACTTTTCCAGAATAGTGTTACGCATGGTGTCAACATTCTGTAAAAGGGAAAATCCTTAGTTATCATTGAAAAAAATTTTTTTATTCTTGTGACGCACGCAGGAAAACTTCATTCTGCGAAGCCACCTGCCGCGTCCTACTGGAGGAAAAAATCCCTAAGCACGACCGCAGGCCGTCACGCAGAAAAACTTTAGTATGCAAAGCCAGATTTCAATACTTTACTTTATTGTTAAAAATGAAATAAACTCCGAATTAAAAATGAAATAACACCCAAATTAAACACGCTATGAAACAAGCTGCGAATTTTAAAATTTTTTTGGGTGTTATTTCATTGGAGATTATTTCATAATTTGAAAACCCCAAATGAAGAATGAAATAATTCCCAAAAAAAATGAAAAACGGCCCAAAAAAATTAGGAGTTTTTTCATATGAAATAACACCCAAAAATGTATGAAAAAAAAATTGGGGAATATTTCATTTCTCGTTTGGGCGTTATTTCATTGGGGGGCTTTTCGTGGAGCCAAAAAAACTTTGTTCTTGTTGTAAAACGGTCAGAAAACAAAGTTGTCCATGCAAACTACATAAATTCTGTGTTGCCGTTGGAAGTTTCTTATATAAATTCTTTTTCTATACATTTTGTGATTTTGGTGTTTAAGAAAAATGTTCTTTTATCAGTTTTTTTCTTATAAGCGTTTTTCTTATATGAAACCTTTTTTGTTAGAAAAATCCCAAAAAAGACATGGTGTTTTTGAAAATGTTTCTTATAAGCGTTTTGTTCTTATATGAGATGTTCTTATATCCGATAAATACTGTATAAGCCTTTTTCATGTCTAGTTGAAATATAATTTGGTATCCTTCCCCCTAAATATTTTTTCACTCTTTTATTTGAATTATATCTACAACACAATTTTTTTTTTTTGTTGGTTATTGCTATATCGACCACTAACAGCCAAAATAACGTAAGAGCCAAAAATCAAATTTTACAGGAGAGAGTTTTTTTTATTTTATTTCATAAACATTTTGTATGAAATTAGTCGCTTACGATAAAATTATTCTTGCTATAAAATCATAACGGTACTTTATGTAACCATGACACTTTAGGGGATGATGCAAGTGTTGCCAATAAAGTCATTGATTAAAAAAAATAAAATTGATAATGATGTTGGTTACGTTATTTTCGCGGTTAGGGCTCGATATTTTTATTAAAATGTTTGGATTATTTGGTGTGTATGTTTGTCTGTTTTATTTATTGTTTTGTTGTTAAGAATATACATTCATATAATAAATATGGGGGATTTCATGTCAAGTGACCCAATTTTTAAATCGATGTCTTCCGATTTGGCTGAAATTTGCACCACCAAAACTATCTGAAAGGAAAAGACATAAGCTTTATTTTAAGCAAAAAAAAAAAAAAAAAAAAAAAAACATTCCGGATAAAAAAAAAAAAATAAAAAAAAAGTTTTAAATTTAAAAAAAAAAAACAAAAAATTTGTTGGATCAAATAGCTATCGAAGAAAGAACACCTGGGGTCTAATCACCGCATACGATATCGAGCAAAATTTATCGAAATTATTTATTTTGGTATCATGAAACTCGATAACGAATGAAATGTATTGAATTTGAAATATTAGCGTTCGATATCGAGTAACTCAACATTACATTTATCGAGTTTTCATTCGATACGTCAGTGTCTATCGTATGCAAAAAAATTCGATAGTTTATTCGATATGATAGTATCGAATGCGGTGATTAGACCCCAGTTTGGCCAAAATGTCAAGCTTTGGCCCCCTCAAACTCAGAAACTTTTTGACTGCTCTTGTTGTATGGGTTACCGCGTAAATCTAAAAATGTCTTTATGAAAACAAAAGTTTTCAGAAATCTATGCCGTGAGGAAACAAGCGTCAGCCGACATAAATTTATACCCATATATGTACGTTTATTTCACCATTTCATAGAAATAATATAAATATTTATTAACTAATTAAAAAGTATTTCGGGGGAATTTTTAGTGATGAAAAACCACTTATTTTGGGAATACAAATTTAGAATTTGGGTATAAGATTCGAAAAACAACATTGGTTAGAAATGTATTTACTTTGTTATTGTTACTTCACACCAGGAGCAAGTTTTTTTATTGCATATGCCATTTTTCCATTAAATTTTTTCGTTAAAAGCCCTTTTTGATCCAGCTTGTCAAAAAATACCTTTTTTGCAGCTAAGAAGAACTTTTTAGATAAGCTTATCGAATATAGGGCAAATTCTATTAGAAATGCAAAACTCTGAAGAAAAAAGTGACTAAGAGCACTTTCAATGCATATGCTCAAGTCACTTGAAATAACAAACAAAAGGGCTTTCTATAAATGAAAGATAAGACTTAATTGACATTGCTAAGGAAAATATTAAAGATGTCAGTAAAAAAGATTTTGTTGAAAAGTTTAAATAAAGTTTTTAATCGTTATACCGGATTACAAGATTAATTAAAATATGAAAAAGTATATGAGAGTAGTTCACTTTCAAACACCGTTAGGGGAGACGGGGCAGCTTCGGCACTTTTTTTTTGAAGCCCTGAATCTTAGAATGTATTCAACAGATTTAAAAATTTTATCGCTTGTTGTTGTCCTTGGATATTGAATAATAATATATTGGTGCAAAATTTTATGAATACTAAGTATTTGTTATTTTTTTTTAAGAATAAGTAAAAAAAGTCATTTTCGCTGAATGTGCCCCACGCCGGGGTAGCTTCGGCATTTGACGGGGCACATTCGTCTACTATATTCTTAAAGACAGTTGTTCATTAAAAACTCTATAAAAAATAAAATAAGATGCCAGCTATAAACGGATTAAGCATTTTTTATAAGATGGATACAGTTAAACTTAAGTTTTATTTCGGCTCATAGAACTAGCGAAATATTTTCATTTTCAGGCTTAACAAATAGAGATCAAAAAGATATCAAGCATGCGAAGGAAGTTTGTTATTGAAATGAAGTCGTCAAGAGTTTAAGTAATCTCAGTAACTTGATAAATTGGCTTATTACTATATCGACCAAGTTTTACTTGGACGAATGTGCCCCAATTGAAAATGCCGAATCTACCCCGAAAGCACTATTTACACTATTTTATTTTTGTTCTATTATTCTTCAACAAAGATTTAGATTCAACTTATTTTTTAGGAAACTAGCATAATTAATTAAGTTGGTTTGTAATTTTTATTTTAAATATTGATAATTTTCAAATACAAAATACTTACTAAATAGAATCAAAATATTACAAAAACACTTGGAAAAAAACTTAAACACGGTAGCTTTTTCAGTTGGTAAGCTAGAGATGACAAACTTTGCGGGCGTTATTTATTTTGATTTTCGATAAATTTAAATAAATAGTTAGTGATGAAAAATAAGTGCGTCATATCGAAAACGTCATTGACAAATGTACCCCAGTGCCGAAGGTGCCCCGGTCTCCCCTATGCTATGATCATACGACGTTATAAACCACTCGTTTCGCTCTTTAAAACTAGTTTGCCAAACATGCTGTTTATACGATTCATTCCTGTTTCATTTTGATATTTTTTTTGTGTTGTTAGTGTGATTTTTTTAAAAATAGATAAAAAAAAAAGTAAATAAAACTTAAGCATATATTATTTAACACTTTTATTGATATTATTATGGTATGATTATCACTTTATTTTATTAAACATTAATTTTTATTTTGTTTTGATTTTTTTTGAGAGCTAGTTCAGATAAACTAACGATAAATGTTATCAAAATTGGAGATGATAGTACATTTTTCCTGTTTCGCAATCTGTTTCAAAATGAAACGACCTGTTTCGCTCACAAAATTTTGTATGGGGAAACAAGTCGTTTCAATCATGTTTGGGGCGCGAAACAGGAATAAGAGAGCGAAACACGAATATTGCTGTCCGTGTGAACATGGTATTAAAAAATAAAAATTCTGTAAAAGCCGCCATTTTGTCTGTTTTTTAAAATGCCTCCCTAAAGGACGCTTTAGCCGACCGTAAATGTAATTAAATGCAATGTAAAGTACCGTAACGTACTGTAAGCTCGTTTGTGCACTTATAGAACATGTAAGAATGCGTCAGCTGTTTTTCACAACCAAAAACAAAAAAGCATTAGTATACATAAAACAACACACACAGTGATGAGAATTAAAAATGTTGAAATAGTGACCGCTTTGCAGAAAAAGTACCAAATGATTTAAATAGTATTAAAACTGTATTTCTTGCATGTATAAATAAATAAATAATTTAATATTTGTTTTAATATATGAAATAATCATATTCGAACACATGTTCTTACATTAATTTCAAAATGTGCATACACCTAAACAAGGTTTTGATACCATTAAAAACCAGACTTTGTTTGTTTGTGGATATGTATACATTTGTTAATTTTATACATCTAAGCATGTATTTGTATAAATGAAAATATGTTTGGATTGTTACATATTTTGTCAAAAGTCCACAGATATTATAACTGAAAAAGTACCAAACAAAAATAGTGATTTTACCCGCATTGCATTTAAAATATAAGCAAACCCATCACTAACTACAACTGTCACGTAGCCTCGTAATGAAAATCTTTTTTCTACAGGTTGGCACGTTACGGTTAAGTGACATTACAGTCAGTTAAGCATTTGCATTGCTTTCCATATAACAGAAACGATCAGCTGTTTACATTACATTTACATTTCTACATTTACGGTCGGCTAATGGGACCTTAAGTCATTACCAATCTCTAACAAAACAAAACTTTCGCGCAATTTCTGATTGATTATTTAATACTCCTGCAAACTCTCTATATGGCTTGGCTTCAATTAAAAAAAAATATTTAAATCAATTTTCTCAGAATTTAGTTTTTTAAACTTAGAACGTTTCAGACGCGGCAATACATTGCATTACATTTTTTTTCCTTACTCCGACCTTACCGCTGACGTCTAGAAACCAAAAGCAACTTGCCGAGTGTGCAAGGGGTTTTAGCGGTGTAAGCAAATGGCATACTGATATTTTAATGAAAGTGAGACGGATGAATTTATTGACATTTATTTATTTCGTGCTGTTTTAAACTTGCCCTTTTATAAAAAAAAATTTTTTTTGAAAGTTTGTAATCTAGTAATTTCTTTATGGTTAATCAAGTCATTAAATGTTGTTATTGAAAAGAAAGAAGAAAATAGAAACAGTGTTTTATGAACTAGAAGTTTATGACTGTGGTCACAGTTTTATAGATAAAATGTTTTTTCAAAGACGTATTAATGTTCTTTTGTTTCTTTTATGAAATAATTTATTATAATTCGACTAGACATGTTTTACACTGTTTGTTTTTTCTTCAAGTTTTGCAAATTGTTAAGCAAGTGAAATTGTAATAAAATTTGTTTAAAGACAAAGATGGTTTGTTTTGTTGATAGTATGATTTTCAATGTCTTTTTGTGGAAAATGTGTTATTTTTCAAGAGATGTTGATAACAAATTAATAACGCTTTGGAAACAGTGATTTCTTGAGTCAAGGTAAATAACGTTAGGAAAAGATAAACAACAGAAAGCTTAAGAATTCAACAGTAAATAAACATACATACCAATGAATAAAAAAGAAGATACTGACAATTGACGCCACTAGTTTTGGCTTTTATTATTTAAAATACATAAATTAATGTAATACAAATTTGTTTCTTTTCACTGTAAGTTCGTAACATTCATATTTATTGTATTATTAAATTTTGTCGAATCCCCTGAAGAAGTGAACATACAATTCACGAAACGTCGGGAAAAATTAAATAAAAAAATTTTCATTTTTATTTTTACAAATGGAGTTAGGCCTCACCAGCTAAATATATATAAACAAATATATATATGTAAATATAAAGAAAAAGAAGCAGATTTGTAAGTGCCCGTTTACATTATGAGACTCGCTGCGACTCTGACTTTATGGGCGAGAGGGATTTGAAGGTGTTCCCACATTCGACCTCTTATTATTCTCTCATTGGACGAAAAATGAATTTAAATCGACCTCTAATTATTCTCTCATTGGACGAAAAATTAATTTAAATATTCCCAAATCTGTTACTAACACAAAAAGTTGCAGCAATAAAAATCGCTTAATGAAAATTGTCACTTATGGCCGATTTTACCAATTTATTTATGCATCAATTTATGTTAATTTTTCATGCCAAATATAAAAAAAATGACATGAACAACTATATTTAAATATGAATTGATGTTTTAAAGGAATAAGAAAAATTTCAAGTCTGGATGATGACTAGCGGAAAGAATTAAAAAATAATTGAAGCACAGCCGCGAATAATGTTGTAAAAGCTTACCCACTTACAACTTCAATTTTTTTTTTTTTAATTCCCTATGCTTATTCGAGTTAGAAAGAACCCAGCCAATTGTAGAGGTATGTAAGAAAAGATAAACTCACTGTTTATTGTTTGTGTTTTGTTTAAGTTTTGATATTGTTACCTAGGGTTTACACTTGCAAGTGCAAGTTCGAAAAACTCAATACACTCACACATTTTTACTAACACCATCACATTTTTCGAACTTGCAGCCCAACTTGCAAGAGAATTTGCTTGCAAGTAAATTTTTGACACTTGCAGCAAGTAAAATGACAAATGAAGAAACAGTGTTACCATGGATGACTTTTGTATCAATTTACTAGTACTTAGTGATATAAAAGTTATGTTTATAGCGGATTTACTGTGTATTTATAAAAAATAACACGTAAAAAAGAGAACAACTATACAAAAATCCATCTCAATGGTAATTTTATCATAAATTTCAAGAATTTTGAAAAAAAAAATTGTTAATGAAAATATTTTCTCAGTAATATTATGAAATCGCCACTACGGGAATACTGGAGTCAGAAGTTTTATAAAATAAACGTAATTTTTTCATCAAGATGGACCGTAAATTAAATAAAGAAGGAATTATTTAATTTATTTTGTTTTAACTTGTTAATATTTTTAACATGGTAATGTTGTTAAACCAAAAAACAAAGTTTTTTTATAGGATGTTTTCGCTCCGAGAACATTTGAAAAATGAACTTACAACTGACTGTGTAAACACTCAAGCTACTTGCAAGACTTTCGGCTTTTTCTTCGACTTTTTCGTTGATAATACGTATATACTACTTGCAAGTAATAACTTGCATGTGTAAAGGCAGGGTTAGAAGTAAGACCAAGGCGAATTCATGTAAACGGTGGTGTCGATACTACATCAATTAACAACACCAAAAACACTACAATGTATTTTGTTGCTGCTTTCGTTGACCGATAAGTCAATAACACAAGTAACTTTGACATTCATTCCTCTCTCTTATTTAAAAAAAAAGTAGTACAGCTGTGCTTTCAACGCCACCTGAAAAATGAATTCGCCTTGAGTAAGACTTTGGGTACGTTCGTAAATGCAGTTGCTGCGCATCAGTTGCGCATTAGTAAAGTTGAATGTTCGTAAATGCATCACTTGTAAGAAACTTGGCATTACTTTCATATGCCAAAAGTTTTTTTATGCAGTGATGCCGCAGCTCTGCAGCAAATATTGGCAATTATAGCATCAGTTAATTTTCTGATGCAATAACTTTAAACATATGTACATAAAAAATAGTTTTATTTTTCTTTTTTGGTGCTTTTTCTTGTAATTTATAAGAAAACTATTACTTTTAGGTTAAATATTTTTAATAAAACTAGTGTTCGCCTAATGGTCAAAATTCGACCATAATTTTTTTTTGTAAATATGAAGAAAACATAATTCATCTAAGTACATATGTATGAATTTATTTGTTTCGAGCATTTATTTTTTCCTTCAAAGTGGATCGATTTGGCGAGGGACCAACCTCAGGTTCATATTTTATCTTCTACGTGAGTTAATTTAATTTTGTAAGTTCAATATCAAAAATACCAACTGAAAAACAAAAAAGTATCAAAAAGTCTCCTTTATATATTGTCATCCACTACCAGATGTTGAACGAAAAAGTACCAAAAAGCTCCTCTTACATGTTCTTAGTAACCCAGTTTAATGTATAACTTTATCTTTATAGGTCGAATATTAACGAAAATTCAAAAAGTTCTAGATGAAAAACAAAAAATACCAGCATTTAGTTTCCCATTTTCCCCTTTTTTTCTCCCCATACAGGTTCGGTTGACAAACAAAGGAAGAAAGGGTTCTTAACTGTTTTGCCTGGTCTGATTTATATAGTCGAAATATTCGAAAACTGGTTTTTGAAAAATGTCGAATTATCGATCCCCCTAATTTTTTATTATTTGATAATTGAAAATAAATTTTTATTTATTTATTTTGCATTTGTGTTAGTAACAATTTTGAACGCTTATAACTCTGAAATTATTGAACAGATTTAAATAAAATATACATTGTGCACTTCTTTGAGTAAATACCTTTTAAATGGTGCATATTTTGTTCAAATCGGTGGACATACAGAGGAGGAAAGTGTTCTTAACTGTTTTGCCTTAGCCGATTTATATATAGATTTGCCATCGCTATTGTTAATAACACTTTTTTTTTATTTTATGCTCGTTCATAAAACTTTTAAAATTTAGCTCGTGTTCAAAAATTCGATCTTTGCACAGCTGTTGTGCAGTAAAAAAGCATCAGCATCACAAGCGCAACTGGTGATCAAGCATCTGCAACAAAATGTTGCATCACTGCAGCAGTGATGCACAGTTTTGATGCATTTACGAACGTACCCTTTGTTTGAGTGTTTAACATTTTTATTCGCTTTAGGGTTTTATTTGTATAATATTTTTAGCTTTTCTAAAATCTTTGGAAAAGGTTTCCTGATGATATGTACGCAGAGAAAATATATGGTTGGGCATGGTTACGGCAACAACACTATGTTTAATGTAACAATATATTGTTGTCGTACACACATAATTGTTATTTTTATTTAATATCAAACATATCAATGCTTATCGCAATTATAAATTTGAGCATTGTTGACCGAAAAATAATTATTTTTCTAACAACTAAATTATAATAACTTTCAAAACATATTATATTATTCACAACCATATCATGATATCTAATAGCCATAATATAATTACTTTCTATACATTAATCATATTATATTTAGATGCAATTAAACTATTTTTACTCTAATAATATTATGTAAGCGCCATTTTAAAATAATTTTGAATCAGTTGTGTCGTTTATTTTATATGTGAGCGGTTTAACAATTTAAAGATAAATTCCCATAAAAAAATAAGTTTAAAGGAATTAAAAAATTAAAATATTAGCGGAGTTCATTCAGTATTAGTGATTTAAAAGTGCAAATGCAAAATATCGTAGTTTTTTGTAAAATCCAACAACAAAACACACAGAGATTTCGTTATATTTTATAAAAGTGCTACGATATTTCGGTGGTTTTCATGGGCAACCGCGTATGTCTTTAAACAAATTTTCCAGAAAGCCGAAAAACCATTCTAAATCAAACTATGGGCTAGGTATTGCACTTTTTAAACTTTGTCATATCGTAAAAATATCGGAATTGATCCATCCTTAAAAAAAAAATTTAAGCAGCGTTTAAGATTAGGCAATATGGCATCAAATCTCAAAATCGGAAGACTGGACATACGCGGTTGCCCATGAAAACAACATATTTTGCATTTGCTCTTTTGCAAGCCTTAAATTGAACTCCGCTATTTGATTAACATTAAGAACAATTGTAAAAAGCCACAAAATAAAAAATCGATGCAAACAAATTTTAATTAATTTTTTATTTTTATGACAGCTATGAAAGGTGCTGTATCATAACATGATTGCTTCTAAATTTCTTCTTCTAAGCTTATTATGATTAACATGACAATAACATGATTAATTTCTTAGCTTATTATGATTAACATGATAATAATTTGATTACTTCTTAATTTAGTATGATTAACAGAATAATAATATGATTAAGGGAAAAATATTATGATGTAATAGTACGAGTATATTTAGTCATAATATGATTCAATAATAATCTTTATATGGTGACTGCAATCATGAATCTTATCATAATATGTTGCTCTTAGAATATGTTTACCACAACCATGTTTTTTCTTTGCGTGTGGCCTAAGTGAAATGCGCATAAAAGCTTGCTTTCGCTCAACAATAAATTTCAGTGTATTTATCAAATATGGAAAATTGGGAATAAAGCACGTCATACAAAAATCTTAATAGTAAAAGCCACTTTTTGCAAAACCAGTTTTTTTGGAAACTATCGTCAACATTACTCTCTTACATTGTTTTAATTAATTGTTTAATTAATTTTGATAATCAAAAAAAAATATTAAAAATATGTAAGTAATCCTGCCTTTTAAAACCAGTTTTTTTGGAAACTATCGTCAACATTACTCTCTTACATTGTTTTAATTAATTGTTTAATTAATTTTGATAATCTAAAAAAAATATTAAAAATATGTAAGTAATCCTGCCTTTTAAAACCGTTTTTTTACTCTCCTGGAAAAGAATTATTTTGTCACTTACAACGTTATTCGCGGCTGCGCTTTCATTGTAACAACAACAAAAATGTCAGTTTGTAAAGCTTAAGGCTAGTTTACACTACCTAACAAGTCTTACGTATTCCATAATACTTTGTGAGATAGAAATCTAATGAGTTTGGTTGCGACTGTCAAACAATCTAATTAAGCATAACAGTTTGTGTTCACACCATCATACAAAGCATAAACACTCACACATGAAATAAAATGCAACCCTGATCCAATGAAAAGTATTATTGTCTACACATTTTTCAAAAACGATGGGATGTCAAACTTTTTTTCATAATACTTGTCATTTTCATCAAACATGCATTCACACTATCAGACTTTTACATATTACTTGAGTTTTTGACATGTATTAATACAAAGTATAGTAGTGTAAACTAGCATTAAGCTGCGTTCACAATCAAAAAAACATTTTCACTTGGTGTTCATAATAGAGCAACAATTTCTTTTGTAACTTCACACATTTTGCATAAGGAAACCGTTTGCAAAGTTTAGGCACAACAATATTATGCACTTATTATAATTTTTTCAACATTTTGTTAAAGTTTTCATTCAAAACTAAACAAAATTATTTTAAACGTCAGAAACAATTTCATACAAATTGTTGCATTTGTTACATTTTTGTTTAAAAAATGAAAGGAAAATATATTAAATACTTTGGGAAGAAAAAAGATAGAAAAAAAACGAATTTGTTTTTTTGATTGTGAACGTAGCTTTAATTGTTAAACTCAAGGCGAATTCATGAAAACGATTTTTGCAATACTACAATAATATTTGTTGTTTCTTCGGTGGTCGATACATCAAAACCACAATTTTGACATTAATCTCTCTAAGGCAGTGATGCTCATTCAAGCAAACAATTGTTTAGAAGCCACACAACTTTGTTTTTTGCGCTCATTAATTAAGTTGTACATGTACGGAAGATGAGTTGATTTTGTTTAAAATACAGAGTAAAAAAATTTTTTATTGCTTTTACGAAACTGTCATTAAAGCATAAATGTACAAGATTTAAGTGCAGTTTTTTTTAATATAATTCTTACTTTTAATATATAAACATGCTCGCAGTTAGGGGTTATATTACCGGTAAACGGTTAACCGGTTTTCCGGTTTTACCGGTCATATTGATTACCGAATTTACCGGTAAATTTAAAAGAAAATGACCGGCAATTTCGGTAATTTTTTGTAAATATTTCACTCCAAATGAGGTTAAATTTCAACACAAAATTAAAAATTTTTGCAAGTAAAGGTTAGTTTTAAATTGTGTTTTTGTCTTGCTTTAGTTAGTTGCATTTAAACTACATTCAATTCTTTTTTTTTTAGTTATTTTTGCAGTTATATTTATATTGTACGAAATAAGAAGGTATTTGATTCTATTTAGAAAATATTTTAAACATTAGGTGCGTTTGAGTACTTTTAAAGTAAAATGCAGTAAATGAGTAAACTAAAAAATTTTCTCTCACAAAAAGCTGTTGTGCAAAAAAGTACGCGAACGCAAAATTTGTAAAAATTCGTAAAATAAAGGCAACAGCTGATGGCAAATAATTGAAGTGTGGAAAAATATTGACACTTTTGACAACTTAACTCGTTTTCTTATCGGTACTCGATTAAATACTTTTTATAACACGAACATTTTTGGAAAATACAAACAAACTATTTTATGTTATCTTTCATATTTGTTTGTTTTTTACTTTTTTTGATTTTACTAATTTGTAGCGGGTTAAATTATTTAAAAGAACATGAATATTTTTTTTGCTATTGATTACTTAAGTACCCAAATACTTCACACTTTTACAACTCTAAAAAATTAACATAGCCAAAAAAATATGAAAAGTTTGTATTTAGCCAAATTAATGCTTCACAAACAAGTTTAATTAATTAAGAGTTATTCACTTTTTGTTTTAGTTTAATTTTTATTTCAACTTTTCTTTTATTTAACAATTTTACCTTTTGAAACATATGTTTTTTTGATTTCCTAAATTTTACTGCAAAAATTTCTGCAGTAAAAATTTGTAAATACTCAGACAAGAACTGTCACTTTTCGCTCTCAATTTATGTTCTCATTTACTGTATTTTGTGTACTCGAACGCAATTTTCTGCATAAGTTTAGTAAAAAATAGTAAAAACGTTTGTGTTCTTGAACGCAACTATTTAAAGCTCTGAATACTGAAGAAAACAAAGAAGGCGGTATGGGAATTTTATACACGAAATGGAAAGATATTGAAAACAGCTGTAGGTTCAACTAGATGTTTCCCTGCCCACCTCAAAAGTCTGCATCTAATAAATGTTTCCAAACGATTGGAACAAGATCCTTCCACTTCTTCTCAACAAAGAGAGAAATTTTCAAGTGTGAGATCATCTAATAATACCATACAACATGACTTCAAACGGACTGGTGTTGTAAATGGATAAATTACTGGCTATGGTGGAACGGTTTCATCAATTAAAATCGTGTACCAGAAAGAGTCTGATTGACTTAAATATTGAAATTTCGTTTTCAGAAGAATAACTTAATTTAATTAGCATGATAGCATATGCATTGGTTTCTGTAAAATTGGCTGTAGAAGCTTTGGGTGCAGTTAACTGCACTTGCTGACAAGCGATGGCACTCTAAAGTTCATGGTTGATGAATTTTCTGCACAAAATGATGCTCTAAGCCAGATATTAAAATGTCAGGTAATTTTACGCATCCAAAGGCGATGTACAAGTTATTTGGACGTCATGCAGTTTATACATAATCCGTTAGAATTTAGAAATAGTCATCTAGAGGATAATTATGATTTATTTAAACTACATAAACCTTCATTGATAAAAACTATTGCGACGCATCTAGAACGATTAGACATGAGAGATGAAAGTGGCTAGACAAATGATTCAAATGAGTCATCTGATGATGTCGAAGAAATCCCTAAATTAACCTAGTTAACAATGAAAGGCAGTTTACGTTTGACCATTAAAAACCAAAATAAAATTTCCAACCCATCAGTAACCAATACAACAATTTTATAAAAAGTAATAAAAATAAATCGGCTTGCATGAAGAGGAAGAAAAGCGTGGAAAGTATCTGATGATAGCGTCAACAATCTCTTGACAGAAAACCCCACTAGCGTGGAATCAGAAAGAGTTTTATCTGCAGCAAGGCTAATTTGCACATTGCGAGCATATTTTAATACACAGGCAGATCCATTCAATAATTAAAATTTTCTTTTAATGAAATAATATATTTTAACTTTTTTATTGGAAAGATATTATATAATATCTTTATCTTTTCTAAAGTGTTTGGAAAAAGGTTTTCTGATGATCTGTCCTAAGCAAACAGTGTAATGAGCATATGAACTATCTTTATGCCATCAACAATAAATTTCAGTGTGTTTTTTAATATTACGAATTGGGAATTTAGTACATTTAAACGAAATCTTATTAATTAATTTTAACTCTCAAGAAAAACTTTGAATTACATTTTATTTTTAATTATTTTGTTGAATTATATAACAATATGTATTTTATCTTTAAAAAATGTTAAGTTTAATTTACTGGTTACTTATAAACTTAACATTAAACAAAATTACCGGTAAATTACCGATAATCCGGTTTTTAAGTTCTGGAATTACCGTTTACCGGTAAAAGCAAATTTCGGTAATTTTATATGCCCTACTCGCAGTTCACACTGAATTTTTTTTTTAGAGTAAAATTGAAAAACTTTTAATTCAATCGTGTAAGACCTACTGGGAGTCTCATGAAGAGCGGTGATCTCATTTTTTAATCGTTGTAGATTCCTCACACGGGAAAAACTGTAACACGATAATCTAACTCGACTTTCCTGTCAAGAATCGTATGAATCGTAGATATTCTGTTTCAAATCGTAAAATGCTCGCCGTATAATCGTTAAAAATATGATTTATACAGAGAGTCGAAGAAGGTTCTTTCGATGGTGGTTTGACGACGATACAAAGTTTAACATTGTTATTTTTGTACTCTGAAAATAATCAAAGATTTTTTTAACACTTGCGTATTACAGCCGTACCTAAACAAAAGCGGCACGCTTTGCATTTGTAAAAACCGATTTTGGCAACTCGTTTGATAGTGAAGTTTGCTATTTTGTTATATAATTGATAATCAATCTAACGTTTTTATCTCTATTTGTGTTTATAATTTGTGGGTTTCATTAAACAAGAAAGCTATCACTACTGTTCGTGACACAACGTTGACGCTCTTGCTTTGGTATGGCATATCAGCGTAAAAGCTAAGCGAAAGAAAACGTTCCGTCTTCCGCTCTTGTTTAGGTACGGCTGTTAAACATTCCAAGATTAAGAAACGAAATTGTCAGAAAATGTAATGTTTTAGTCAGACCTTGGAGACTGAAAAAAATCAGCAAATCGGCATTTTACTAATTTCGGGACAAAAAATCGTCAAAATGACGATAAATCTGGCAGCCCTGGCTCTAAGGCCTTTATGACACAACATTTTTTATACTCTCCACCACAATTAATTGTGAAGAGCGTATACCAGGGATGATATATGAGAAAACCAATATCGTACCAACGAACTTTTGAAATTGTACTTTTTCAGTCTCAATAGTACTAAATCTTTTTTTTTTTTAAACAAATATTAAATACAACAAAAACAAAAGGTACTTAAAATTCAAATTATATTCAATTATACATAATAATAAGGTGGGTAAATTTTTTTCGCGTCAGAAGCACATCGCGGTTCTAATTCTATAAGTCATTCCAAGAAACTTTGCAAAAGAAACCATAGGTCAAAAATAAATTTCGAGCCCCGGATTTTTCAAAATAGTTAGTTTTTCCAAAACATTCAAGAATAGAGGCGGACAAATTGTATTTGATCTAGCCAGACCTGCATCATGCGGTTTTTAGAGTCGAGAACTCCATTAATTTTTAATTTTTATTGCTGTCAGAGAGCGCTTTCATACACTTTTTAGAATTTATCGTCTTTTTTTGTGGAACATTGACGTATATTTCTCAAAATGCAATCTCGAATTTTAAACGAAAGCGTTTTAAGCGTTCTAAAAATATGTTCATACGAACATCTTCGGATTGCATTTCCAAATTAATTGTGTTTACAATTTTCAATATTTACTGCAGAAACAGGAGAGGAGTATAAAGTTCGAATATAATAAAATTTAAATAAAATAATGGAGTGGGCTCCCACTATTCCAAAATTCTGTTGATTTCTTCTTGACGTGACAACCATCCTGTTGAAGAATATTTGAAAATATAATTGAGAGGAATTCGTCTCTTCTATGTAGAACTTTGTAAAAGAGCAAATGCGAAATATTATAGCTGTTTTGTTAAATCCAACAATAAATTAATTTGACAGTTAATACGAGTTGCCATTGTATATCAATTATAAATATGTAGTTTTGAACAATTTGGAAATAGTACCAATTGAGTCACGGGGGTACCAGCGTACTTTTCAGTTGTGAATTGTACCAAAAAAAGTACAATTGTACCAACTTTATCAACCCTGGGGTATACTAAGGTTGTCATTCCGTATAATTATTTTGGGTCCTTGAGTTATTCTTAGTCGATTTAGCCATGTCCGTCTGTCCGTCTGTTGAAAACACGCTCACTTTCGAAAAACTCAAAAGAAATAAACAAACTTGGTGTCAAATTGCTTGTAGTTATCCTAAGCAGTTTGGGATTGAAATCCAGCAAAATCGGTGCAGTACGTCACAGTTTTAAAGAAAATTTCGTGAAGATCGGTGCATTATTTAAACTAGACTTCCTAGCTTGCAATAACTTTTAAGGAATTAAATAACAAACAGCTCGAACACAATTTTGTAAAGAAATTGCTTAGAGCATTTAATAAAAATCTGCTTTAAAAGAAAGTAAGAAAAACGTTAGTTAGGGCTTTTCTATATTAAGGTAACGTTAATCTTTTCCACATAATGCATATTTTATTTAACTAAATGTTTAGAGTTTAAAAAAATTATGTTTTAATTTATACAACTAAAATTATGACAATGATGGCATTTTAATTAAATTATTTGGAATTTTAAACCATTTGAATAAATTGTTTGCAAAAGTTTAATTTTATTATGAATACCTCAAATATTTAAATTTATTTGCTTAAACCTAAGAGCCA
The DNA here is from genome assembly GCA_930367215.1 of Pollenia angustigena. Classification (NCBI taxonomy): domain Eukaryota; kingdom Metazoa; phylum Arthropoda; class Insecta; order Diptera; family Polleniidae; genus Pollenia; species Pollenia angustigena. Next base: position 277,870,067 of record OV884056.1, read on the forward strand.
GTATGTATATTTGTGTGGGTGTTTCTATGTATGAAAGTTTTTGCATTTGCATGTACCCAGCGGGAAAAATTAAAAGCGCCTTTACTTTTCAGGCCTTTTAAAAGGTCTATAAACGTTTTCTTATAGATCCTTTAGTTATTTCACTATGCCTTTTTTGAAAATGCCTTTTTGAATCTCTTGTATAAATATTTAAAAAAATTCAAATTTCCGTTCTAAGACAAGGCCTACCATGCGTTTTTGCATCAATTTCATGATTATCATACTTTACTAACGTGCTACGGTTCAAGTTAAAAGAAACACACTTTACGCGCCATCACAACAAGTCATAAAACAAGTAATAAAGTAAAGTCGGTCAAGCCCTACCATATTATACCTGGCACCACAGTATTAAAAATCATATTTTCGAGATTGTGCCCTGTTTGGGAGCCATGGGCAATACTGGACCCAAGGGAATCAAATTGTGTTATAAGGTTAAGATTTATGTTCCTTGTGCCCAATATAATTAAGATATCTATATCTAAATACATGAGATTTTTTTGTCTTTAAGTGACTAAAGTCGTTTATTTTGAACCTACCAAAACAACATATTTTGTCAGGACATAATAGCTATCGTAAAAGTTCCGGTGGATATGGTCAAATATGAACCGATTTAAAAAGAATTTAGTGTGGTTTACATGAACAGCCGACCAGCCAGATATCATAAGATCAACTCAGAAAGTGGGCCTAGGACTAATATTTTAAGGTGTTACAAGCATCAGCACAAATGCATAATACCCTTTCCACTATTGTAGCGTTGGTCCAAAAAAAAAAAAAAAAAAAAAACGGGGACATAATTTAATTTAAAAAGTCAAACCAAATTAACTACACAAAAGGCTTGGCAAACATGTAAAAAGTGTTCGTACTTACAAACTATTTGCGTTCTTTATTGGACCATTTGACAAACAATTAAAGCATGTTTGTAGAAAAATTTGAATGTTGAAAAATTTTCAAACTGTTTGCGCTGCCAAGTGTTAAATTAAGCCATTTTTACATACATGTAAGTACAGTCAAATCCCGATAATTCGTACCCCGATAAATCGTAATTCCCGATAATTCGTAATAAACTGTCGGTCCCTTGAACAAATCTCGTTAATTCGTAAAATTTCCATACATTTTGGTCCCCTCGATAATTCGTAATTTTTTTTCAAATAAAATCTTCTTTTCCCCTAATAAATCGTAATTGTTTGCTAACTACCACTTATAATCTATATAAATAAAAATCAATGTTGTTCGTTGGTAATTGCATCAGTTGAGAACGGCTGGACCGATTTGGACAGTTTTTTTTTCTAATGATCGTCATGGTCCAACTTAGGTTTTTACGGAAAGAAAATTTTGCCACGCCCACTTTCACGCCCACTTTGTCCAATTTTTCTAAAATCAGAAAACGGCTCCCTCGATTTGACTAATTTTTCTTTCAAATGTTCGTATCAATGCATTTTAAGTTTCCATCGAAAGAAAAATTTACCACGCCTACTTTTACGCCCACTTTTTCTATTAAGCACATAACTTGAGGATGGCTTGACCGATTTGGACGATTTTTTCTTTAAAGTGATCGCCATGGTCCAACTTAGGTTTATACGGAAAGAAAATTGTTCCCCGCCCACTTTTACGACCGCTTTTTTCGATTTACCTAAAATCAGAAAGCGGCTCCATCGATTTGACTAATTTTTCTTTCAAATGTTCGTATCAATGCATTTTAAGTTTCCATCGAAAGAAAAATTTACCACGCCTACTTTTACGCCCACTTTTTCTATTAAGCACATAACTTGAGGATGGCTTGACCGATTTGGACGATTTCTTCTTTAAAGTGATCGCCATGGTCCAACTTAGGTTTATACGGAAAGAAAATTGTTCCCCGCCCACTTTTTTCGATTTACCTAAAATCAGAAAACGGCACCATCGATTTGACTAATTTTTCTTTCAAATGTTCGTATCAATGCATTTTAAGTTTCCATCGAAAGAAAAATTTACCATGCCTACTTTTACGCCCACTTTTTCTATTAAGCACATAACTTGAGGATGGCTTGACCGATTTGGACGACTTCTTCTTTAAAGTGATCGCCATGGTCCAACTTAGGTTTATACGGCAAGAAAATTTTGTCCCGCCCACTTTGTACGATTTACCTAAAATCAGAAAACGGCTCCATCGATTTGACTAATTTTTCTTTCAAATGTTCGTATCAATGCATTTTAAGTTTCCATCGAAAGAAAAATTTACCACGCCTACTTTTACGCCCACTTTTTCTATTAAGCACATAACTTGAGGATGGCTTGACCGATTTGGACGATTTCTTCTTTAAAGTGATCGCCATGGTCCAACTTAGGTTTATACGGCAAGAAAATTTTATCGCGCCCACTTTTACGCCCACTTTGTACGATTTACCTAAAATCCGAAAACGGCTCCATAGATTTGACTAATTTTTCTTTCAAATGTTCGTATTATTCCATTTTAAGTTTTCATCGAAAGAAAAATTTACCACGCCTACTTTTACGCCTACTACGAAACAATCAAAGCCGATTTGCAAGTACGATGATTTGTTGGCAGGTGATTTTTGGCAAACACTGCCAGTGATACCACGATCAACGCCCGCCGATGAATTAAATGCAAGTTTAAAGTCGTCTGCTTTGTGGAAACACGTTAGGAAGCTCAAATTGACTCTGAAAATGCGGGTCGTGCTGCAAAACAATCAATCTCGAGACGTATTTTCCAAACAATTTCTGGACATAGGAAACGACAAAATCCCGGTGGATATTCTCATCCGAAAGGTGTTTTCAAACATTATACAAAATTACAGAAATCATGATTTGTTGAGCGAACGTGCTATACTAGCTACGTTGATGTCGACGAACTGAATTTTAAGATTCAAAGTGAAATCGTTGGCAAGTTGGAGACGAACAAATCGGTAGATTCCATTACTTCTCAGATCTCCCTGGGATTACCCGGATAACCTCCTCATAAATCTATATATATAAAATAGGATGTGTGTGTATGTATGTATGTGTGTATGTAACGTATGGACTCCAAAACGGCTGGGCCGATTTTGATGAAATTTTCAGGGAATCTTCAGAATATTAAGGCGGGTGACACCGTGAAGGCGTGAAGATTTTCGGTCTGGGGGCGGAGGGGCGTGACAAAATCCATAACTTGAGAACGGCTTGACCGATTTGAACGAGTTTTTCTTTAAAATGATCGCAATGGTCCAACTTAGGTTTTTGCGGAAAGAAAATTTTGCCCCGCCCACTTTTTTCGATTTACCTAAAATCAGAAAACGGTTCCATCGAGTTGACTAATTTTTCTTTCAAATGTTCGTATTAATCAACTTTAATTTTTCAACGAAAAAAAATTTACCACGCCTACTTTTACGCCCACTTTTTCTATTAAGCGCATAACTGGAGAGCGGCTTGACCGATTCGGACGAATTTTCTTTAAAATGATCGCCATGGTCTAACTTAGGTTTTGCGGAAAGAAGATGTTGCCCTGCCCACTTTTACGCCCACTTTTTTGAATTACCCAAAATGAGAAAACGGCTCCATCGATTTCACTAATTTTTCTTTTAAATGTTTGTATTAATCCATTTTAAGTTTTCATCGAAAGAAAAATATACCACGCTACTTCTTCTATTTATCTAAAATCGGAAAAAAGTTGCATCGATTTTGCGGAGCCCTAAGGGAATCAGTTCGAACAAAATTTCCACTGTTGATTCGACAACAAAAATAGGCATACGAAACCCTTATGAAAGCTGTGAAAGATAAAACTGGAGGGATTTTTTTCTAAACGCTCCCGGTGGAACTGGGAAAACTTTTTAAGTTAGCTGAATATTTTTCTTACCAACTAAAATCGTCTGGAAATACAACACTAATGTTTGCTTAGGGCCAGCAACGCGGACCGGGTCAGCTAGTTCGTAATAAAAACAACAGAAACATGGAAAGAATGATTTTTGCTTACCGCTATTTTTTTTTTGCTAGTGTTTGTTACATGAATAATTTATATATATTTTATTTTTAACAATTGTTTTTTATGATTTTTTTTATAGTTTTAGTAAATAAATTGAAAAACCCCGTTAATTCGTATTTATTTTATTTTAACCCCGTTTAATCGAAACCCCGCTAAATCGAAAACCCCTATAATTCGTAAGAAATGGCCAGTCCCTTGCGATTACGAATTATCGGGATTCTACTGTATTTATTGAAAAATAATAACGTTTTCCACGGTTAACTCACAATAATTCGTACCCCGATAAATCGTAATTCCCGATAATTCGTAATAAACTGTCGGTCCCTTGAAAAAATCTCGTTAATTCGTTAAATTTCCATACATTTTGGTCCCCTCGATAATTCGTAATTTTTTTTTCAAATAAAATCTTCTTTACCTCTTATAAATCGTAATTGTTTGCTAACTACCACTTATAATTCGTAATAAAAACATGGAATGAATGATTTTTTGCTTACCATTTTTTTATTTTTGCGTGGGTTTTTACTTGTGTGTTGATTTATTTTCTTAATATCAGTTTGTTACATGCATAATTTTTATATATTTTATTTTTAACAATTGTTTTTTATGTTTTTTTTTATCGTTTTAGTAAATAAATTGAAAAACACCGTTTATTCGTATTTATTTTATTTTAACCCCGCTAAATCGAAACCCCGCTAAATCGAAGACAACAATAATTCGTAAAAAATGGCCGGTCCCTTGCGATTACGAATTATCGGGATTCTACTGTATTATTAACCGGGTTATTAAACGAATACTTTAAAAGAGCTCTCAAACTATTTGTTTAGTGCAACATTTTTTAACATCTCTATCATTCATGTTTAGTAAGGTTGCTTATTTTCAGTTCATCACTCAACATCAACAAAATGATTGCAATAATTTTGCGCTATCACTTAGTGTGAGTTGAAACTGCAAATAAAGTGCACTGCCCCCATCTATGGCACATAGAAATTTTGTACATGGATCAGCTAAATCTAAAAAAGATAGCAATACAAAACAATGGAATTTGCTGTCTTAAATTTTGTCTGTTCTGTATTCAAGGTGAATTCACTACAGGTGGCATAAATATTACACAATACAAAATAACAGCGGTTTTTTGCATTGCATTATTTGTGTTTATGGTTCAAAATGTCAACCATTTTCAAACAAAACATTGTAAAAGCAAAACAAATTTCTTTGATCTGCGAAAGTCAGCAGGCTTTTTGCCGCCACCTGTGGTGAATTCTCCTTAGTCATATCATACTAGTTAAAGCGTATATATACATATATATCTACATAAATACTTATGCTTACCATGTAAACTTGGTTGCATTACTTGCAGTGTTGTTGTCAAGTAGTACTGAGGAAGTTAAAGAAAAAATATTTAGGATTTATTTTGTTTAAGGAGTTTAATTTTTAAGTAAAAGTTAAACCTTGGCTTCGGTGTGAAAAATGGAGGAAAAAGCGGGGATTTAAAACTGAAGGGAAATTCAGCGTGGGGTTATTAAGCGGGTTATACTGTAATAATGTATGGGCCGTGTATTTGTAAACGGAAAGCGTCTGTTTGCCGAGGCGTTTGTGTAGTTTGTTAGGTTCTTAAAGCTTACTACTGTGATAAGGGTATGTGTTAGGAAAATGGATAAGGTTTATCGAGTTAGAAATAGCAAAGAATATAAAAAAAGTAAAAAACTTTATTGTAAAAACTACAAAATCTTCACAATTTACAAAAAAAACTTATTGTTTAAACAAAAAACTTTAACGCTGCCCAATGCTTAGAAAAACTGCATAATGCAGATAAATCTGGGCATTTGATAATGCTAGTCTCCGAGGCCTTATGTTTGCAAATAAGCCTTTTAGAATGCCTCTTTACTACTTAATTTTTCTCTTTTGTATATGCATGCGTACATACATATGTATGCATGCATATGTAGAATGGATATTATATTGTATATAAAATAAATATTATTATACCCATCACCCAGTGGGAAAGGGTATATTTAGGTTTGTCCTTACGTTTGTAATTTCTTCAGTATTGATCTAAGACCCTATTAAGTAAAGCAATGTTGATTTAACTGTATCCTTCTGTGAGTCTGTCCGTGTGCCCAGAAATTATGGAGGTTAAATTTCAAGGGCCGATGTTGATTTTGAATAAAACACAAACTATTTAGGAAATTATTGTAATTTTATTTTATTATGATATATTGGTATTACTCAATTATGTATGGAACAAAATATCGCCCAAATGGGCGCCGCGACCACGGCGGCACACCTCCATCCGATGGTCCAAATTTTCGATGACCCTGTGGCATAATGGAGGTTCTATGCCGTTAATGTGCCGAATTATCTCATCCTTTAGCTCTTGAATTGTTGCTGGCTTATCGACGTACACCTTTTCTTTCAAATAACCCCAAAGAAAAAAGTCCAACGGTTTCAAATCACATGATCTTGGCGGCCAATTGACATCGCCATTACGTGAGATAACACGGCCATTGAATTTGTTGCGCAAAAGAGCCATTGTTTCGTAAGCTGTGTGGCAAATGGCACCGTCCTGCTGAAACCACATATCGTCCACATCCATATCTTCCAATTCGGGCCATAAAAAAATCGTTATCATCTCACGATAGCGAACACCATTCACAGTAACTGCCTGACCGGCCTCATTTTGGAAAAAATACGGCCCGATGATGCCGCCAGCCCATAAACCGCACCAAACAGTCACTCTTTGTGGGTGCATTGGTTTTTCGACAATCACTCTTGGATTCTCATTCGCCCAAATGCGGCAATTCTGTTTATTGACGAATCCACTGAGGTGAAAATGTGCCTCATCACTGAAGATGATTTTCTTCGAAAATTGATCATCCACTGTTGCCATTTCTTGCCACCATTCTGCCCATTCACGACGTTTGGAATGGTCAAGAGGCTTTAGTTCTTGAGCCAATTGCACCTTGTAAGCGTGTAAATGCAAGTCTTTATGCATAATGTTCATCAACGACGAGTGTGAGAGGTGCAATTGTTGGGCACGACGACGAGTTGAGGTGGACGGCTCTTCAGCCACACTATCGCGAACAGCAGCAATATTTTCTGCAGTACGAGCTGTACGAGCATGCACTGGTGTTCTCACATCTTCTACAGACCCGGTTTGCTCGAATTTTTCCACGATTTTTGCGATTGTACGCACATTTGGACGATCAAATTGATCAAAAAAATCACGAAGTGCACGATATGCATTTTGATTTGAACGCCCATTTTCATAATAAGTCTGGATAACTTTAACACGTTGTTGGATTGTGTATCTCTCCATGGTTCAAATTGAGTAAGTCTGAAATAGAGAAATGTCAAATAAAATTCAAAAAAAACTTGGCGTTTAGGTATGGTTCGCATTCAACATCGGCCCTTACAATTTAACCACCCTTTATATTGATATCACATATGCTCCGTTAAATTTGGAATTAAAATTCATCCAGATCGTTTCATAAATGACAGAAATATGAGCATAACATTTTTTTTTTTGCACATAACAAGTACATACAATGATTTGCCGCTTAAATATAGAAGCGTGTATTGAAAAAACGACCGTAATCAACAGGGAAACCATAAATATGCAATTGCATGTTTTTTCTTGTGCGACCAATGAAGGCATAAATAATATATTTATCCCTTTTAGAGCTTTTTTAGCATTTTGGCATCGATTTGTTTGTGCATATTTTTTCATATTTAACCGTTTGTAGCAGTTTTTTGCATAATATAGTTATGCAAAAGTTTTTGCAGCATATTTTAAGTTTATAGCGCATATTTTGCCTTTTTGAGGCATATTTTAATACATGTTAAATTTTTATATGCCTATTTCGCAGCAAATAAAAACAAATTTTTTTTTTCTAAATTTTGGATTTTCTGTTTTAAATATTTATCTGTTGGGTAACGTGTTGGGTTACGTGTTGCTTCACTATCGACATTTAATTTTTAATCGAAACTCTAAAATAATATAAACAAAAATTAAGGAAAAATCAATTATATACGTTTTTGGGAATGTGTGTTATGCATAGAAATCTGGACCACTCTTTTAGAATACCGATCGGCTCAGAATCACTTTTTAAAATGATCTAACGATGCCCATCCGTCCGTCTGTCTGGTTGGCTGTTCGTATTAAATTCACCGCAAAAATATTTTTCTTCAAATTAAATTCTTTTCGAATAAGTTTACATTTGCCTAAAGCTTCTATTTATAAATAACTTTAACCTCATTTTAAATGTTAACATTAATAAAAAATTTGGCGACCGTCCCTAAAATCACTTTAAAACAAAATAACTTAAAGTCAAAAATATTTGGCGTAAATAACTTTTAAATTAATTTTAACCTGTGAGCCCATGACTGCCCATAGTTTCCAAATAGGGTAAAATCTGGAAAATTCGTGTCCAAATACTATAGTGTTTGGACTTAATTGATTATAGTTTTAGGGTTGTTTTTATCATATGGAACTGTTATTAAATTGTTGAATATTTTGTTTTTAAATAAGCAATTTTTGAATTTTTAGGACATATTTTTAACAGTTTTCAGGGCATATTTTTAAGTTTTTACTGCATTTTTAATGCGCCTAGAACGCGTTTTTAGAGCATTATTCTGGTTTCCCTGGTAATCAATATATTTTATTTTAATGCTTTTTTGTTGGAAATGTCTGTTAGTTACAAGCAGCCGTATTCAATACAAAAAGTTAGCCACAGTTTGTACACTACGTACAACGAGCTGCTAACTAGAATGCCGATTAAGCTAAGCAGCTTGTTGGCACTATTACTCAAAAATGCAACACGTTTTGCATTAATCATCGCTGAATTTGTCATTTTTTGTTTTTTTGTTTTTCGCTTCACATATAAAAATTTTAAAGTAAAATAAATTAAGTAAAAGACAGTTAATTAAAAAAACAAAAAAAAAACAGTTATTTAAAAAAAACCAACAAAATTGTTTGACATTAAACGGCTGTTTTTCACAAGATGGCAAACGGTTGGCAGCTCGTTAACAAGAGTTTAGTAAATCGTTAGCCAGAGTTTAGCAAGTGTATTATGAATAAACTTTGTGCTAACTTCATGCCAAATTTTCATTATGAATACGGCTTTAGGTATTCTAAGGTGCTTCGTAAATGGCCAAATACACTTACCAATAACTTGCCATTCAGGCAAAGTCACTCGTATACGTTTGCTGGACGTAATATTCACCGTCATATCAAAATTTTTTATTTTCCATCCAGCACACATACACAATGTTTGATGTGTATTCTGATAAATGTATTTGGGACTTAAGACAGGCTTTCTATTGCTTAAGTTTATATATACATATATATTTATTTATATATGTAACGGGCTTGTTCTGACAATCGCAAAACGCTTAACATTGGCGATTCTAATTTGAAATCGCATTATAGATGTTCTGTAAATCGCAATTGCATGAAGTTTGGCGACTTCAAATTGCAAAATTATGCTCAAGGGAACTGAAATATTTTAAAGAAACTATGTCTGATCGCCAGCTAACATAACAACATAAAATAAATCTAGCGTTTTGCGATTTCAAATCGTGCGATTGTCAGAACATGGACGTAAATTTATGTTCTTATCGCAACATGGTGAAGGGTATATAAGATTCGGCATAGCCGTGGCATAGAAAGCTATCTTGTTTGGATTTAATTTTGTTTATTTCTGGGTTTTAAAACCACAAATTTGGGGTAAAGTTTTTGTTAAATACATATTTGTATTCGAGTTTGAGGTTGATTTTTTTTTTGTATTTGTGTTTATGTTTTTGTAACGTTTGTTTATTTAAACTTTAAGTTTAAGTTTTTAAATGGCCTAATTTATTTAATATTTTCCTTTTTTGTTTTTCTTTGTTCCTTTTTTTGGTGAATTTGTTTAATTTCTTTTTGTTATTGTTTATCTTGATGCTACTCTAAATGGCTAAAGGCTTTTAATCTGTGGGATTGTCGTAGGATGAAGTTTCTAATATACTTCGTATAAGTATTTCATTAAGTTTATTTAAGTTTTTTTTTTTTTAAATATCATTATTTTGTACAATGTTATTTTGTATTATTTTAGTAAAATAGGTTTGGGATTTTCCTTCTTGTTATTTTGTCCTCTTCGTACAAACATACTTACTAACATACATATGTTACTTACGTATAGGTATTTATTTTTTCTCTTATGACATTTTTTCGGTATTTGCTTATGAAACTTATTCTTATTTATCTTAGATTGTTAGTTTGTTATTTTAGTATATACAATAGTTATGTTTTAACTTATTTATTAAACTATTTCTACTGGGAGATGTTTTCTTATTGTTTATCTTTCAGAGCTCTTTGGTTTTCTTTGGTTGAGTGTTTTGTAAAAAAGGAAATTTAAGAGAAAAAAACAATCAGTGAAATTCAATTAGAGGTAAGAAAAAAAATGTTGTTGTAATGTTGTGATTAAAAGTTTTAATCTTAAACTTTTTAAATGAATAAATTTTTTATAATGGAAGACATTTTATTTAATAGATTCTTATTCTTATTTAATAGATATTTTATTGCAGTAGGTATGCAAATTTTTAAACTTTAAATTAAGGAAAAAGTAAATTTAAGAAGAAAATTTGCTCTGTTATTCTGCCGACGTTATTGCCAAATTGCTGAGATATTTATCTTTGGTGTAGACCTGGGGTATGTGTTGTTAAAGCAGGGTTAAAATCAAATAATTACACTTTGCAATATTGAAATTCCAATGCATTGTCATTTAAAACTTTGCAAAAGCAAATTTAAATATGTAAAACGCTAGTGGCGTTTAATTACATATCAGCCACAAAGGACACAGAGGCGCCACGAGACAGAAAATATTGTGTTTTTTCTGTCTTTTTCTTCGAAAGCTGCCCTTTTTGCATTTTTTGTTTTGATTATGCAATTTGTGTTGATAGTAGCGGCCTGTTTTTACACACTGTCACTTCACTAACAAAAAACGTTTTCTTTCGCTTTCTTCGAAAGCTGCCCTCGCAAATGATTTATGCATTTTTCATACGTCACTTTATTCATCGCTGTATGCTTTGTGATATCAGCTGCGAAATGGCAGATATGTGAAAGTTTGCACCGTTGCATTTGAGAGTACGTGACTTTGTTGCACTGCAAAGCCACATGCATTTAGGAAGGCAGTCTATACTTTTAAAAGAAAATTTGGAAATGGCTGTTTTAAAACTCAGTGTTAAAGGAAAAGAGATTTTTTTTAAATAAAATTTCTCTCTTTAGAATTGATAAAAAGAAATGAGTGTTTTTTGTTAACAAGGGAATTTTATAAATAAGGAAGTTAATTCTTATAGGTGGGGTGCGAAGTGAATTGGTTTAGAATTTAATGACTACTGTAGAAGTTGTCCATTATCCGGAACTCAGGACATTAGGGAGATATATCTGGAGAAACCAGTATTTGTCTTTTTGGGTGATATATCTAAGATATAACTAAGGTTGCTTCTTTTCGACATTAGCAAGTTGAATGAGTTGAATTCTATTTTGACGCCTATTGTGTGACTGCTCTTTAGGATGGGCATTAGAAGTACCCAAGTGAGTGTTCAAACAGAGTTGAGTCTCCAAATTCAGGCAGAAATCCCAAAGCCCATAGTTAAAACGTCGGCAGTGACTTCAAATTCTCTCTCATTTTATCGTTTTTATTTTCTTTTGTTTTTCGTTATCTTTTAACAAAATGTGTGAAATATAATGAAAGTACGGTGTAACATGATTGGGAGAATAAGTGTCTATATGTGAGAGCATAAGGAAGAACGTTCTCAAAATAAAATAGATTTTATTTCAAAACGACTATCTACGAAAAAGTTCTGTTTGAACACTAAGCTGTATTCTTGTTGGCTGCCGAATAAACCTTACCTAACCTAATGCCGCAAAAAAGTATTTGTTTAAACTCATTGTAAAAATGTTCGTTTTGTAAAAAATATTTTTTAAGAAAAAGGAACATATTGCAAAAAAATATTTTGCGTAACCGAAACTTAGAACAAAAAGGTATTTTTGTTTTTTTAAAGAAGAAAAATCTTTTTTGAAAATTAAAAAAAAAAGTTTAAAATAAAGCCGTTATATAAAAGAGGTACACTAGGAAAAAAGGTATGTATTTATTATGAAAGCTTTACATTTTGTTTAAAAAAAAAGACTTTTTGAACATGGATTCGCTTGTATCCAAACTGACTTTTTTGTAATGTTTTGCTTAAAAACAGACTTCTGTTGAAAAAAAATATAATGTTCTAAAAAAACTCTTCTTGTGCATAAAAAAATATTTTAAAATATTAGAATTTTATATTCGTTTGAAATTTTTTTTTAAAAAAATGCAATTTGGTGATCGTTTCTTTGCTGTCTTAAAGGGTGCCTTGTTTTATTTTAAAAAACTCACTCATAATAATGGCACTTTACACCTCGTATAAATCGACAGTGTTGATAATGCCATGTAAAAATGTGACTTCTTTTTAAAAAATAGTGCTGCCAGACGAAGTTGGGAAAATTAAATTAAATTTTAATACTTATTTTTTCTATTATTTTAAGCACGATGGCCACGTTCAAACTGATTTGACAAATAATATGTATGTATTGGTAATATTTGGTTTTGCTTAACACAGCAACGTATCAAACTCAAACCATCAAATTTCATTTCAAAGCTGTTTTTAAAAGGTAAGAACGTGTGAATGACATAGAAAATTGTTGCATAGCTATTGCTCTGGCATATGCAGGAAAATACTTTTCTTTGTATTTTTGAAGAAGAACTTTATACTGAGAATTTTTCTCATCTCTGTTGCTGTATTCCTTGGATTTAACCTGCCATAAAGCAGGCAAACCACGGTATACTTCAATAAATTCAAGTACAAAATTTGTTTCCTTCATTTTTTATTTAACCATAAAATTTTTGCCGTACGGTGTTGTCGCTGCGAAAACTGAATAAAAAATTACGTTTTTCGCAGCAACACATCAAATTCGCTTCAAATCATAGTAGCAGCGGCAGTGAAAATCTTAATTGTTTTGATTTTCGTCAAACTCACATCAACATATACGTGTGAGATTTTTTTCACTAACACAATCAAAAAAAAACTGAGTTTGACAAATCAATTTGATACGTGGCCATCGTGCTTTATAGAAAGCATTACATTGTTATTGGTGGGTCAGTGACATAAAATGTATGTAAGTGGATTCGGTGCTATAAAATTGTTTCTAAAAAAAAAAAATCGTCAAATCAAAAAAACATCAATACTTGGTGTCAATAAAAAATAAACTTGTCTAGCAAAGGTATTTTCTTGTTAACATATGTATATTATAAAAAACAAACAAAACAAATTGGAATTTCGTCATTCTTAATACCGTCATTATTTAATACCTATCAAACAATAAACAAATTTTGGTTTATGGGGGATTTCATGTCAAGTGACCCAATTTTTAAATCGATGTCTTTCGATTTGGATGAAATTTGCACCAAGGTAAGTCCTATTGGGTATTAGTTAGACGGAAGTTTTCAAAAAGATCGGTCAAAAAGTTTCTTATTTAGAGAGTGTCAAAGTTTGACATTTTTGCCATAAAGCGGTTTTTCTCATCCATGTAACTTATTACCTATAGGTAAGTTAGATGGATGAGAAAGAACACTGTACTCATGTTCTGTAACTTTAGTGAGAACTTCTTGCATCGAAAAGATGTGAAACGAAATATTCCATGTGTCTGTAACTCATGTCGAAAACTATCAAAAGAGATTACGTCGTTACGTTATAAATGTCATAATATTGCACTCGAAGCCGATGTGACATTGCAGACGTTCAGAACGCCAGTAACACATATCGTTGACGGCGACCAAAATTTACTTAAATTGAAAATTTTTCAACGACGGCGGCGAAAACACAACCGTCGGCTATACAAAATTGTGTAAAGTGCGACTTTAATGTTTGTTGTTTGCCAACGAGTTTTGAAAAAATTTGTATATTTTATAAAAATATTAAAAGCAAAATAATAAAACAATGAAAAATGTGCCAAGAATAAAATAATATTATTATTTTTGCATTTTGCATTTTTAATTGATTTTTAGTGTTAAAATTTTTTCTCGCCCCATTTTTATTCGTGAGTTTATTTGACAGTTCAAAGCGGGAACTTTTCTCACCAAAATGTTACAGACACACTTTTTCTGTAAATTGGCTAGTAATTTCCTTACGTTACAGCTTGTACTCGCCAAAAAAAGTTACAGACACAGTTAAGTGAGAAAAACAGCTGTTTGTTTAAATTTATGGCATTTTTGTTTCATTTCACACATTTCAATCGAAAACTTTCTCGACGCGAGAGTTACAGAACATTGGCACTGCATATGCTAAAAATTTAAAAATCCTCGTCTTGAGTTAGAAATTATTATTTTTTATACATATCCCACTCGCATCCCAAAAAGCAACCTAAACTACCTTAAAGGAAAAGACATAAGCTTTCTCTTAAGCAAAAAAAAAAAAAAAAACATTCCGGATAAAAAAAAAAAAATAAAAAAAAAGTTTTAAATTTAAAAAAAAAATTATTTAAAAAAACAAAAAATATTTTTTCAAAAGTTTGATCAAATAGCTATTGAAGCTACTTGGGACAAATTTAGCTTTGCCAAAATGTCAAACTTTGAGCCCTCTAACTCAGAAACTTTTTCACCGATCTTGTTGAAAAATCCAATAGGACTAACCTTGGTGCAAATTTGATCCAAATCGGAAGATATCGATTTAAAAATTTGGTCACTTGACATGAAATCCCTCTTATGTATATTTTTTTTGTTTTGATGAACAAACTTTTTTTCAGCTGCTAAAAACAGGGCGATCTAATTTTGTGTTTTGTTCTCGTCAAATAGAATGTTGGCAAGACATTTTAGACAAGCACCTTTTAGCAAGGTGGTATTTTTTTTTGTAGAAAAGAAAACACGATTCGATATAGAGAACAATTTTAAAAAGATATTTTCTTGACAAAAGATTAGTGATAGAAGGGAATATTTCTTTTAAAAATGGTACTGAATAAAAAAAATTATGTGGATTGTGTTATGTGAAACATTAAACTTTTTGTTTTAAAACTAAAAAACAATATAGAATTTTGAAAAAGTCTGTGCCAAAGAACAAGAAAAATTTTCTCAATATTCAATAAAATAGTTTTAGGGTGACTTAAAAGTGCGTTTTTCAGTTACTGATGAATTAAAAATGTGGATCAGTCTTTTATTATATTTTATTAACACTTAATTGTTCTCAACATTTTGGGGGGAAAAAATTAGTAAAAAGTACCCATATTTGAATTTCGCTGAGTGTTAAGTAAAAGATAAATAATAAATATGTAAGTACAAGTTTTTTTTTTACACACATTTCTTACTATAAAATTGGTAATTAAATAAAAATATATAATACAGGTTAAGTTATAGCACGAATACCCTGCAGTTTGGAAAATTATACTGAATTGACAATCAATTTATCATTTTTTTAAAATATTGGACAGTAAAAGCCACTGCTTTAGGCCGAGGCCACGCAATGAGCGGCTAAGCGTCAAGCGGCTGAGCGATGAGCGTCAAAAAATTAAAACATATGAAATTCTATTGAAGTGGCCACGAAATGAGCGGCATGCGAGCGAAATTTTTGAGCGGCTAAGCGGCGTCGCTCAGGAATAAAACTTGCTCTATTTTTTAGTTGTTTTCTGAGCGTCAAAAAATAAACATGGCAAAAGTAAATATGGAGCTTATGATTTCATCCGTACAAAGCC
Source organism: Pollenia angustigena (assembly GCA_930367215.1). Taxonomy (NCBI): domain Eukaryota; kingdom Metazoa; phylum Arthropoda; class Insecta; order Diptera; family Polleniidae; genus Pollenia; species Pollenia angustigena. The sequence goes on from OV884056.1 coordinate 277,885,807, forward strand.
GACCGAATTATGGCAAGACAGATTATCAAATTTTAAAAATAAAAATATAACCGAGAAATTATTTTTTTGTTTTGTCAATTTGGTGTTAACTTTTAGCAACAGCAAATCAAAGCATTTCACAGACATACGGCAGTATTGTATTGGGTAGATTTATATATACTGTGAGCGTCAAAATAAAGTAAACACCTCTTTATATATAAAATCAATATTTATTATATAGAAACAAAAACAATTTTATAAAAAAAATTATTTCATAATTCATCGATAAATTACGCTCAAGTAAATACATTAATAAAATTAACAAAAAAAAGGCACATCAGAAAATATTTCACTTTTTTCAAAAACAGAACAATTTTTATGCGCCAAAATAAAGTAAACAGTGGCAACATTCCTACATAAAAAATTTTAAAAGTCGTGGCAGCTCCTTAATGTTTGGCCATATAACGGTTAAGTTCCGTATGAAATAATTACAAATCACAAACTTTACTAGTAAAAGGCGTTATACAGAGCGTAAAATATTAAAAAATTTAAATGGGTAAACAAACCTCAATTGAAACCCGCAAAATCATTGTGGACTTACACAAAAAAGGCAAATCTTTGCGTGAGATAAGTGAACTTGTTGGTAGACACCATTGTACTATAAAAAAGTTAATCGACAAACAAGCCAAATACAACACACTGAACAATCCTACAGATAGAGAAGTAAGAACAATTGTAAAGGAAGTCAAAGAAAATCCTACTTCCAGCGCCGTAAAAATAGCCAAGGACCTTACTCAAAGTTCAGGCAAACCTGTTAGTGCTACCACGATTAGAAGGGCATTGCATCAAAATGGGTTACATGGTAGAGTACAGCGAAAAAAGCCGTATATATCAAAGGTCAACCAAGGTAAGCGTTTGAATTTTGCCAAAAAATACTTAAACGAAGGTCAAACCTTTTGGAGAAACATACTCTTCACCGATGAAAGTAAGTTTGAAATTTTTGGTGTAAAAAAACCACCAAAGATATGGCGAAGTGAAAACGAAGCTTTTAATGATAAATGTGTTATTAAAACGTTAAAGCATGGCGGAGGCTCCGTGATGGTCTGGGGATGTATGGCGGCATCGGGGGTGGGTAATCTCGTTTTTATTGAATCGACAATGAAAAAAGAAGATTATCTTAAAATTTTGAAACAAAATGTAGCCCCTAGTGTAGAGAAATTGGGTTTAACACAGAGCTGGACATTTCAACAAGATAATGATCCTAAGCATTCCTCCAAAATTGTGAAGGAATGGTTACTGTATCGTACACCTAAAACTCTTGATCATCCCCCGCAATCCCCAGACCTGAACCCAATTGAGCATCTTTGGGAACATCTGAATAAAAAAGTCAGAGAACGGAATATTTCCTCCAAAAATTACCTAAAGGTGGCACTATGTGAGGAATGGTCCAAAATTTCACCCGAAATTACACAAAACCTTGTTGATTCGATGCCCAGAAGATTAGCAGCAGTTATAAAGTCAAAAGGAAAACAAACTAAATATTAATCTTACAATTATCCATATAATAAATAACTCTGTTTACTTTATTTTGGCGCATAAAAATTGTTCTGTTTTTGAAAAAAGTGAAATATTTTCTGATGTGCCTTTTTTTTTGTTAATTTTATTAATGTATTAACTTGAGCGTTATTTATCGATGAATTATGAAATAATTTTTTTTTATAAAATTGTTTTTGTTTCTATATAATAAATATTGATTTTATATATAGTGAGGTGTTTACTTTATTTTGACGCTCACAGTACATAAATGGCTTAATTACCCTTGCTAGATAAATATGGACACATTAGCATGATGTGTATATTAATACTGTGTTGTAATGTGCCATATGGTCGGGCTTGACCGACTATACTTTCTCACTTGTTCATAATTTGTTTTCAATGTAAGTTAAGCGAACGAAGTCTTCGATCGAAATCGACGAACAGTCTGCAATTTTTTTTTCTTAAAAAAAGCATAACATTTTTATGAATACGATTTTCGCGTAATAACATTGAACAAGCCACTCTTTACAATGGCATTTTAACAACTAACCACTCAGAAGTGACGCTCAGTAATAAGCCACTAGCCGCTCAAACTTGACGCTTTGACGCTCATCGCTCAGCCGCTTGACGCTTAGCCGCTCATTGCGTGGCCTCGGCCTTAGACTTTACTGAGAAACAAACAAATACAAAAAAAATCAGTAAATTGTGAAAAGGTTTTCCGAACTGCAGGGTAATTAAATTAATATTTTTATAATATTATTAGGAATACACTTATTATTAAATAACTGATTAGTAAGTTCTACTACTTGTTTTTTTTTTAACTACAAAACAAAAACCCCTGAATACAAAACGAATAGAAAAGTTGTCTTTTACCTTAATCCATTTAATCGTGGGTAAGTTGTCATATTTTTAGTCTCCTTAAAGTTATTTTCCAGTTTCGTTCTGATATAATGTTTGCAATTGATTGGATGATGCTGAGGTTGCGTATTGGCGGGCACGTATTATATTCATGTGTATTTCTGAGGAGGCGGTGGAGTTAACAAATGGTGGCATTTCGCCGCCAGCACTGACGCGACAATTTATAAGTTTATAGGGACAGCAGGACTGCAAATGTAATGAAAATATGTGAATTATAGAATACCATTTTCACATAATTTAATATAAATCCAATGTTAGTACACAAAAACTAAACTAAAAAATTGAGAAAATTAAATGAAATATTGATTGTGAGAGTTTATATTTAAAAGATAAATGGAGAAAGTGATCTGATTTTTTATATTTTCTTAGTGTTTTTGATGCAGTAAAATTTTCTTTTTGTTTAGGAATCGGAAAATGTTAAAACTAAAGATTATTATATACACGAACATGAAAAAAGAGAAAACTACTTTACTACTGGTAGACAGAGAGACTTAATTATGTATATCTACTTGACATTTTCTATCTACAAAAAATAAAGAAATTACTTACATTCATTTGTTTTTTACTAACTAATATTATATTTTATCTGTATGTACAACGAAAATGTTATTGGTTTATTGGTGAGAGGGGAGAGCATGTTCTGTTCCACTAGTGCAAAATCAAGGCGAATTAACTACAGATGGTGTCGAAACGGAATCTGATTTTGACAGTTCGAGCTTATTTGTTTTGATTTGTTTGTGTCTTGCTAAGAATGGTTGGCATTAACAACGCACTAACAACGCAATGCAAATAACCCTATGTTGTTTCTGTTGTTTTTGGATTGTTGTAGTTTCGACACCACCTGTAGCTGAATTCGACTAAGTAAGTAAGTAAGTAAGTAAGTAAGTAAGTAAGTAAGTAAGTAAGTAAGTAAGTAAGTAAGTAAGTAAGTAAGTAAGTAAGTAAGTAAGTAAGTAAGTAAGTAAGTAAGTAAGTAAGTAAGTAAGTAAGTAAGTAAGTAAGTAAGTAAGTAAGTAAGTAAGTAAGTAAGTAAGTAAGTAAGTAAGTAAGTAAGTAAGTAAGTAAGTAAGTAAGTAAGTAAGTAAGTAAGTAAGTAAGTAAGTAAGTAAGTAAGTAAGTAAGTAAGTAAGTAAGTAAGTAAGTAAGTAAGTAAGTAAGTAAGTAAGTAAGTAAGTAAGTAAGTAAGTAAGTAAGTAAGTAAGTAAGTAAGTAAGTAAGTAAGTAAGTAAGTAAGTAAGTAAGTAAGTAAGTAAGTAAGTAAGTAAGTAAGTAAGTAAGTAAGTAAGTAAGTAAGTAAGTAAGTAAGTAAGTAAGTAAGTAAGTAAGTAAGTAAGTAAGTAAGTAAGTAAGTAAGTAAGTAAGTAAGTAAGTAAGTAAGTAAGTAAGTAAGTAAGTAAGTAAGTAAGTAAGTAAGTAAGTAAGTAAGTAAGTTCCCAGTTTGCTGACAGTAGGAATGAGTAAAAAAATATCGATATTAAAAAAAAATCGATATACATATATCGCCATTATTTAAAATATCGATATTTAATGACGACTATCGAATTCGATATTTTTAAGAGCTCTTTATAAAAAAATTTAACATTTTAGCCGTTTTTCAACTGCTTAAAATACAATTGTTTTTTTAAGAATTGCATCATTCGTTAAAAAAAAACGGAATTTTTCCATTGTATATTTTTAAAGTTTACACAGTTACTTAACAAAAATTTCTTCTATGTGGCGTTGGTGAATTAAAGTTGGTTTGTGTAAAGAATTGTGTCTTCCTTGTGGAAGTTTTTCTAAAAAAAGCAAACAACGAACTTCTTGAATAAAAAAGCTTCAAAAAGAAAATAAGATCCTGTAAAGTTTTTTGTGAATTGTCGAAATTTCACGACTGTTCCTTCGAAAATTGGTTTAAAATATTTGATCTGCAGGCTTTTTTGGTACCGTCCGATGTGTTGCTTCGACTGTAGATTTTGCAGTGCCAAATAAGAGAAGATTAACAGGAGGTGATAAAAAACAGAAATGTGTTCTTGGAAATTAACGAACTGGTTTTTGTATTCTTCCCTGTTTTTTGTTTTTATTAAATTTTTTGTTTTAATTTTTAGAATAAAATTTTAATTAAATGAAACAATGAAAAGTTACAACGGAGTTACATGTAAAATTTTAATTAAATGAAACAATGAAAAGTTACAACGGAGTTACATGTAATATATCGATATATCGAAATATCGATAATAACAGTAACGCGGCAAATCAGCTGCTTCATTTTGTTGTATGTAATACTATGTTCACACTTAGGTTTTTGATCTCGTTAAAGCAAAATGTTGATTTGGCTAATCAAAGCCGTTCACATAACATTTGACATGATTAAGAACACAGTTGATTAAAAAAAAACAACAAAAAAAATTTATATTTCTTTAACGTATTAAAACTGGATAAAAATAATTTAATAAAGTTATCAGAATATAAATTCAAACATATTATTGATGAAATTGTGAAAATAAATGAATTATTTAAAGCCGAAATAGAAATATTGAGAAGAAATCATGGTCGGTTGTACACGTGATAGGAACGTTCATTGTGGGCGATTCTACATTATACTCAGTTTGAGGTAATTTCAGAGAAATCTATGTGATTATTGAAGTGATTAATACCATGATAGAATAAGTACAAGGTCATTAGAAATTTTGTTCTCAATTCCAAACCCATATAACGTCAAACAAAAGAAAATATAGAAAAAAAATTAAAACAAGCTTCAAAAATCAAATAATTAAATTTAACATTACACGGGTAAATACTGGAAACTCTCCCTAATGAATATACCTGGTACTTATTATACTATATTTTATACCATGTGCACACGAAAAGCAATATTCGTTTTTCGCTCGCCCATTGCTGTTTCGCGCCACAAACATGATTAAAACAACATGTTTTGACATACAAAATTTTGAAAGCGAAACAGGTCGTTTAATTTTGAAACATGCTGCGAAACAGGAAAAATGTACTATCATCTCTAATTTTGATTCAAATTATCGTTAGTTTATCTTAGCCAGCTCTCAAAAATATCAAAACCAAGTAAAAACCAAATAAAAATTGATGTTAAATAAAATAATATGCTAATTTTAAAATAAAAATATTTATATTCGTAATTATACTCACACCACAATAGTGGAGAGGGTATTATGCATTTGTGCTGATGTGTGTAACGCCTTAAAATAGTGGTCCTAGACCCACCTTCTACCGATCTACTCAGAATCACTTTTTGAGTCGAACTAACGATGTCCGTCCGGCTGGCTGGCTGTCCATGTAACCTTGTGCGCAATGTACAGGTCGCAATTTTGGAGATAGGTTCTTATTGGCACAAGTACCAAGCCTACTGAAAATGGGCCGACTCGTAGGACCACGAGGGAAGATAGGGGAAATTTCTTCCTCTCAGAAACTATCCTACCGATTTTAATGAAATTTAAAACATAGACAGAACCATATCTATATGGACACAAAATGTATGCATTTTTAAAAAAATAGGACCACGCGGGGAGATTGGGGCAATTTCTGCCTCTCAAACCGATTTTAATGCAATTCAAACCATAGATAAATCGATATCTATATGGAGCTATACAGTTTTTCAAAAATAGGACCACAAGGGGAGGTAGGGGGCAATTTCTGCCCCTCACAAACTTTTAACCCGATTTTAATGAGTCTTATAAACATAGATAAATCCATATTTATATGGACATATAAGCATGATGTGTTTTTAAATACTGTGGTGTAGGGTATCATATGGTCGGGCTTGACCGACTATACTTTCTTACTTGTTTTTACTTACTTTTTTTTATCTATTTTAAATAAAATCACACTAACAATATAAAAAAAAAAACGCCAAAATGAATCAAGAGTGAATCGTATGAACAGCATGTTTGGCAATCTAGTTTCAGAGAGCGAAACGAGTGGTTTATATCGTCGTATGAACATAGCATTAGTTGTAATTATGTCAATTTGAAATGATTAACAAATCTCGTCAATGTATGGTTTTAATGTGATTGTAGCTTAATCACGTTCGAGGTGATTAAACGCATTTAAAAACCCAAGAGTGAACATGGCATACAGCAATTAGAACAGCAGTAGATTGTAACTTAACCTTGACGTCTAAATCTGTATAGAATTGATTTTTCTTACTTGTTTACTCAATGATTACTTTACTGTAACTGTCAGCTAACTGGGGCTTTATTTGTTGTTTTACTTTTTGTTAAGGTGGAAGGAAGTTTTAGCAATTTATTTTGGTTTGGTTTGATTTGATTAAATTTTTTTTAAATAAAAATATTATTTCTTTCTTTAAAATAATGAATTCAACGAACTTACACATTAGGTACTACCAATCTAACACAACACTGCGGACTCATAATAAATTAAAAAAAAAAAACTTCAAAGGTGTTAATCATGATCATGAAAATACATGGATAAATGACTTTTTAAAATACAAAAGAAAAACAAAACCTCTAAAACATTTAAAATAATGCCATATTCATTCTACTTTACTACTACTACTACAATTACACTACTCGTCTTCTACGAAATTTGATTAGGAATTTCAGGATACTTTTAAAATATTTAAACGTATTAGCTGTTTATTCTGTATCTGTGATTGTTGAAGGATTTAAATACATTTAAATGGTTATACGGATGGATGAGTAGATGCTTGGATGTTTCATTCGTGCTTTGTTTCCAAGCAGGTGTCGAGTGGTTTGGCATTTTAGGTGTTTTACACAAGCAAACTAAATAACAAACACATAAAACTCTGTCTATTTCAACATTCATTTAATTCAAGACAACAAATTTTCAATTTGCATACCAATAGTATTGCTTTCATTTAGATATTTTTAAAATTTTTTTTTTTAAACTTTATTTTGTTTTTTTTGTTGGTTTTCGTTATTTAATTTAATTTTTAAAAGATAATTTTGTTTTTAACAAGTGGTTGGTGTTAGACACCGTATCAGATAAGAAAACGCCATCTACATGAAATAAAATTGATGAAAAGATTTGGAAAAAGTTGTTTTTTTATTCAGTCAATCAGAAATAGTGAATTCATGTTTAAAGATAATTCTATTTTAAAATAGAAGTTTTGTAAATAAATGCTTATTTTTTGTGGATTAAATATAAATTGAGTTTAATGCTACTGGGTATTTTTATGGGATATTAGAGCTAAAAATATAGAAATTGAAGTAAGATTGAAATTACAAAAATAAAAAATTGTAAAGTAAGATAAAAATTTAATTTAAATCAACAGCTCATTAAAATGTTTCAAATAAGGGATATTGAAGAAATGAGAAAAAACTGCAATTTCTAAAGGCTTGTTGCTTTGCAGCGCAACAGTGTCACGTATTCCCAAACGCAACTGTGCAAACTTTAGTAAATTATGAATTTTATAAACCAGCACGTTAATCATAACTTTTTATGCTCAACTTTTGAGTTATAATGAGAGAGAAAAGAGGGGGTTGGATCGGAGATGCTTGTACTAGCCAGTACGTTTTGTGGTTTTATTCGTAGCTACATGTATGTTATATAATGGATGTTTTTTAAGATACATGAGAACTATCGATATCAATAGTTTGACAGCTGAAAATGCCAAACTGTGCTGACATTTATGCGCAGTAAGGTTCCGCATGACGTCATTAATCGTTTATATGTTGAACAACACTTCCAAATTGTGGAAATTAACTTTGAAAAAAAGTCTTAAAGCACTTCGTTAATTTTACGGTCAACATAATCAATCGGCCTAATAAGCAAGCGATGAAATACTGCAAGCAATATGAAATACTGCTCGTGCAAGAATTGGAACAAAACGACCATCGTTTGCGTCGCATTCTAGTTGATCGGGCTCATTTGAAACTGGCCGAAGATGAGCATATTTATCAAAAAATTGTGTTTAGTAATGAAGAGAAATTGCCTTATTTAGGGCGAAGACAATCTTCATAATTTCAACAATTAAAATTGAATGTATGGTGCGGCTTAAACGCTAGCGGCATCACCTTTCCTTATTTCTATCAAAATGAGCAAGGAGCTGTCGCTAGGATGAATGACGAGCGCTATCGAGCCGTGTTGACTATGCCAAAACGACATTTGGTTCCAAAAAAACAGCGCAATTTGCCATACAATGGGCTTAACAATCGATCTATTGCAAATTCAATTTGGTGACAACCTTATTAACAGAAGTGGTCCTGTCACTGGCCTCCTCGTTCGTGCGATTTCGCGCCTCTGGATTATTTTTTATGGGGCTGTGTATAGTAATTGGTTTGTGTCGATAATTTAACAACTCTTGAGGAATTGACAGATTTATTGGAAAAAGAAGTCAAAAATTCGACTGATCTAATGGACAATGTAACCCCGGCGGACATATGCCGAGAATCATTTCTGTAGCATTTTGAAATAACATCTTGGGTCAAAGTTAAAAAAATGTTGTTAGACATACGAATTTTCAATAAAAACAATTTTTGTTTACGTTTTTAAAAGCTTGTATTATAAAAGAAATTTTTCTATAATTTTGTTTTATCTTATTATTTGATAAAAAGATTTGTAACCGAGTTTTGATTTTAAAAACTTTTTACTATCTAATCTCAACTTGTATGTATGTATAAATAGAAGGCCATAAGCACCGCGACCCAGAGGATCTTTTGTGCAGTCTGCAAATCTCACCACGCCTGGTTTAGGCTACGTATAAAGCCAATTATCCTGCCGTCATCAACCCCACTTTTCCAACTTTTCGTTGGTAGTGCTACTCTGCGAGTAAAATTATAAAGTGAGGATTTTAATCTCGTAAAACTTTTTAAGTCTCATCTATCACCATTGCATCCTTTATGCGTGTATACGTGTGTGTTTTTCAAAGTTTGTTGTAGATTTACAACAACGCAAAATAAGTTGGGAAAAGACGACAAAAACAACAGAACAAGAAGAATGACATATATTATTTTCATGTTTAACCCTCCGGCTTACGCATGTTTCGATTTTCTATACACATTGAAAAAAGGTCTGGCGAGACTCATGTGTACCACGAGGGGTTTAAAAGTAAAATTGAACTCTTGCTTCTCATTTAGTTTATATTTTTAGTTAAATATGTTCATAAGATTTTTAAAGTTAAAACAAATTCGGGCATTGTGGTGGTTTTTTATCATTCTGTAAGGTGTAAAACGGGTAACTAAATCAGTCATAATATCTTTTTTGGTTTTATTTTAAGCACGAATTCGGGATAAAATCAACTTTATAGTACTTGAATCAAGCGCATTTTGAGATTAATTCAGTCTTAGTTTTAAGATTTTGATTTTATTTTTGTTTTTCTAAATGTTTTTGAGAGGCTTTGTTAATTTTTGACAGTAGCTTAAGCCAGCTTATGCATATTATAGTTGAGCCTTTAGTTTTACTTAAATCAATCTCATTTTCGGATTATTTCAATTACGATTTCGGGATTGAATGAGGATAATTTAAGTATTTCGCGATGGAAAATCCGTATTTGGATCAATCTTTCTGTACTTGATTCAAGAAAATCCGTACTCACCGTACTGTTAGTACCGCTTCGGATTGATTTGAGTATGGATGGATTGATTTTTCTTCTGAGTGTAGAAGTAGCCTACTTGACCTGCCACGGGATAGGGTCAAACATTTTTTGGACTGTCTTAAGCCAGAAACCGACGTCCAGTGTTAAGGAATCCACGTTCGGACAAAGTTTGGAGCGTCTTAACCCCCTTTCACACTCGGCAAGTTACTTCCGCAAGTTACTTGCCGACAACAACAAAGTCTGTAAGGAAAAAACAAATTTCAAAAAAATTTGTGCAGACTTTGTTGTTGTCGGCAAGTAACTTGCCGAGTGTGAAAGGGGGCTTACTAACGTAACCAGCGGAGACGCTCTCAACTTAAAATGCTTTGTCAAAATGCCACAGAAAAGATTCCCTCCAACAACACTTTTTTTAAACGAAGTGACAATATTATGGTAGAATTAAGCATAATATGTTTGAATATATTCATTAAAAATAGTTTTGTTGCAGGTGACCATATTGAAAAATGTTTTTTTTCTTGCCTTGTCAAGCATGAAAAACCAAATCCAGTGTGATCTTTTAGTACCCATCTAACTATAATCAGCATTACGTAACTTTTATCTTCAAAAAAATTTTTGAAATTGGATCATTAAATTTTATTCACTGATTTATGTTTTTTATCTGTTTCTTCAACGTCTGCATTATTTAACAAACCTTCACATCTATATTTCAGTTGAATTTTTGTTTTTAAATGCTCCTTAAAAAATGTTTAAGTCAATTCGGCTTTAATTTATAATGACGAAAGGCAGATAATAAAAAAAAGTTATAAGCTAGTCAATGTTGTAAGAATTCCATTAATATTTTAACTTCGTATTTTTTTTTTTTTTAATTTGTAATACAATTTGTCACTGAGAACTTCCGGCAACATTAAACTCAGTGAAATTTCAAACTGAAAATAAGAAAAACGAAAAATGAGGAGAAAAATAAAAATGCGACGAAGAAAACTTTTTAAATCAACAATTTCAATGTTTTCAATGTTTTTTTATGTAAAAAAAAGCAACGAAAATATTTTAAAGAACATAAACGAAATGACATAATAAGCGTCATTATTATCTTTAAACTTACCTTTAAAGTCTTTTTAAATGCGCCTCGAAAGTCTCTATTGAAATACGCATAAATGATGGGATTCAGGGCTGAATTAAAATAACCAATCCAAAATAATATACCCACTACGATGCGAGGTGTTGTACAACTGTCGCACAGCGATGATGTTATGTACCTGGAAAATGGAACGGAAATGAACACACACGTACGTGAGAGAGTGCATGAGCGAACAATTTATAAATTTCCAACAGTCATGTAAAAAAGATTAATAAAAATGGCAAATTAAAAATAAGAAAAGAAGATGTAAGAAAATAATATATGTATATAAAAAACAACACAGAAATCGTGAAATTATTAGCTGTAAAATGTGTGCAGTTAAATTGTTAAGAATAGAAGTCATAAAAAAAGGTAGCGAACATAAAAAAATAAATAAATAAATTGATATTTGCATGACTAAGTTCAGTAAAAAATTCAAGTGTCAAGGCAAACAGTAAACTCTTTTAGTTTTAAGGTTAATGTTAGCTTCAGCGCTGCCAACACTTCACGACAAAAAATTTTAGGTTATTAAAAAAAAATGCCTTTAAACTGGGTTAAAAGTTGGTAAACAAGATAAAAATGGTTAGTTCTAACCGATTTATACAGAAAGTGGGAGCACTAGAGAAAGTTTACCCAAGCATTTCAAAATTCTTGAAGCTGGTGTTGATTCTAGTACTCTCTGTCTTATCCTTGCCAGACAGTGTGGCCATTTAGGCATTTCTGCAACTAAATTTACAATTTTGTTTGTTTGATTTAGCTGCGAATTTTCCAGTTAGCTTTCTTTTCAGCATTTTTTAATTGTATATTGAGCGTTTTAAACATTTGAATCTAATTTCTCAAACCTGTAATCTTGGCCATAACGAAAATGAAAATTTAAATCTGGCATCTTCTTTTGCAATGAAGTTTGGCAACGCCAAAGTTTAAAGGTTTTTTTAGTGGCCTGAATCTTATAAGAAACGATTCAAAAAAAGATTGATATTAAAGACTATGAGTTCGTTCTTTATATTAGGTCGATTTGAAAAAGCTGAATATATTTTGCTAAAGTTTTCAAGAAAATGCGATAAGAACATATTTTGTAATGATTTTATAATTGAAATAAACATATCATTATTAATCGTACGGCTAACACACTCGGAATTGAAATCTATATTTAATGTTTGTGTATACGTAAATAACCCTAAATAACGCTTGCAGCAATGTTCTGTTCTTCGTTATAAAACGGAACAATTGTAGTGAGTTTGTAGACATACATTATATTTTAATGTTCTATAGTGTTCCTTTTTTGCATTGATAAGGAAATGAGCTGTTTTGTTTGTGTAAAATTTTTTCGCTAGCTTTTTGTTTTTTCCAATATGTATTTTGTTTTTGTAAAAATTTTTTGGTTTTCTTTACCACCCAAAAGGCCGCTAGGCACAACAGAAATTAACGATCATTAATATTAATGTGAGAAACCGAACACAACAAAGTTTGTGGCAAAAAAAGAGCACAATAAAATTTTCTCATCTTTTAGTTGATTTGAATAAGTACAGTATTATTTTTGTGTTCTTTGATCACAACAGAGAAACGTTTTTTTAATGATTAACTACACAAACATTATTAGCGTTTGTGTTTTCCACATACATATCTACCAAGCCGAACACTAAAGAAGCAGTATATAATGTTTATTCTTGAACACTGATTAAACTGTATTGCTGTTAAATATGTAATTTGAAATTTTATGGAAATGCTAATTAACAGCCATTACAGTTCAAGTTTCTTTGAATTTCATGTTAGTTTTATAATAATTTAAATTTGTTTATGTACATTAGACTGACTCAAAAAAATGGTGTTGATGTACCCCAATTAAAACTAACTTTGACATGTTTTATGAAGATTCCCAAAATATTTTGGCTCTATCGTTAATCTATCGTGAGCTAAGCCGCGTTAAAAAAGATCCGAAAATAGTATTTACCATGAATTAATTTTAGATAAAAATTAACCCTTAACTGCCCATCTTACTTTTTTTTAAATAAAATTCACTTGGCAATCACTTAAAACGCATTTAATAACCACAAAAAGCATATATTGTGCAGGAAACACGTTTTGTCAATATACTTAAATATTATTAATTTAACCCATTCATGACCAACATTTTTAAGAGGAAATTAAAAAAAAAAAACATTTCTACCGAGGTATTGGAAATTAAAATCAGACAAAAATGGTTAAGTTATTTAAATTTTTATTAAATTCGAATTGAAAATCATCAAAAAACTAATATAAGCTTTTTGTAGGGGGTACAACTTTAACTTTTTTTTTTGCCTAAATAAGGTGAGGCGGTCTAAAGTGCATATGTACATTCGGATGCAGCGTTGCATATGTTGCAAAAGGTGATAGGAAAAATAATGAATAAAATTGGGTCAACTTCTAGTCTAGTCCCCAACCGCAGCATCATTATTTTGGAAATGAGATCAAATCGATTAGTTTGGGAAAATTCATCTGATACAACATTAAACATTCTGATGTTTCAACATTTAACATTTTTTACTCATTAAACATAAAATATTTTCAATTTTTATACATAAAAGGTCAGATTTCAGACAAATGTAAATTATCCATTTTTGACTTTCTAAGTTATTGCCATATCTTAAATAAAAAACCTTTTCTAAGCTAATGTGAACACGAATATGATATTCATTTATTTTTCTTTATGAAATATAAGCTTTTTATGGTTTTTATAGTGTTTACTGCTAATTGAAATAAATGCCGACAAGGGTTCATCTGAATAAAATAAGATATAAAGGGCTTAAGGTAGAAGTATATAACACGCGATAGTGCGCGCGCGCTCTGTCATCTTCTGTCAAAAAATGTTAAACTTGTGTATTTTCATAGAACAAGCTACATGCAAAATATTTTGACGCGTTTACGCCAGAAAGTTGGTTAACTTTGGACTCTTTAGCGCGTTATGAATTTTTGACAAATAATCAGCTGACAATAAAAATAATTATTTAACAAATTTGTGAATCACGAAAGAAAAACTTATTTGTAATTTCTACAATAGTGATCTTAGACCATATAAAGTACATATATTCTGGGTCCTTATGAGGAGAGAAGTTGATTTAACGATGTCCGTCCGTCTGTCAGTCTGTCCGTCTGACCGTCTGTCCGTCTTACGTTTGATATGTGTTTCCCGGAGACTCCAGACATGATAGCGGCTAGGTTGTTTTTCATTTATGTCACATATAGTCCATCATTTCTTGCTATAGAAATTCAGCAAGATCGGTCGACAAATGGCTGAGATATGACGAAAAAACCACGACTGCCTCTAATTTTTCCCAAAAATCCCTTGTTGTTGCATTTTTATTACCTTTTTCTGTATACCTGGAGAATGGCAAGAGCCAAAGTTTCCAAATTAGGTACAAACATTTAGGTTATAAATACACACCATACCACAAAATGTGGGCGGGATTGAAGAAGTGGGCGTAGTACCTCCCATACAAAATATATCAAAAATTGTATAAAAACCTGAATTTTTTGACTGTAATATGACCTATGGTTACGCCTTATATATCAAAAGATCGGAAATTTTTAGTACAAATATTTTCTGAAAAACTCGGGTTCAGAAACGAAAAAGTTATGACCAAAATACCAAAATATGTACTTTGTTGAGTTGTGAACAGTAAACGGTCCATATTTAATTTTAATGATATTTAAACAGCGTTCGTTCATGGCTCAGTTGTCTAGGGGGTGTGTTTAGCGAGAAACTGTGAGTTCCCTGGTTCGAATCTTGGTTTTCTAAAAATAAATTTTTTTTATAATATTTTTATGTTCTAAAAACGATTTAAAAAAAATATTTAGCAGTTTTCGCTTTTTAAATTTCATTTACATTTAATGAAGTTTTAAGTATTGTTTATATGTATGTATATGTAAAAATTAATTAGTTTTTCTGTATTCTGCTCGCACAATGGTGAAGGGTATACTTGTTTTAGTTCAAAACCAGTTTTTTCGATTTCTGAAAAATTAAGTTTTTTGAGTTGAGTCACTTTTGAACTAGGTGTGCGATATGCACGTATGATATGCACGTATGATATGCACTTCAAAACTGTTGAGGAATTCTCCGCAAAGTTTTACTCTATCCACTTCTGTAAAGGACTAAATCAAAATAATAAGCCCAAATCAATGGCTTCAGAAATTAATGGCAGGTCACTTAATCAAACACAAAATATTCCCGAATTTTCATTTTTGACTTGGTTCGCATCAGCTCTCAGCCCTCCATATCTCCCTATTCTTTTAGCCAAATCAACAATTTTATTGAGCGGATAAAAATGTATTGAGTTACAGGCCTTAAAAGTTCAAACCTTTTTTCACATTTTGTAAAAAAAAACTATAATTTTAGTACTATTTCAAAGATAATTTTGTGACGATCACACGATGTAAAAAATTTGCAAACCAAGACAAAACTTAAGAAAATTATAGGCCATTCAATCGAAAAGATCGATAAACGCTTAAAGGCCTAACTCACAGTTTGCATAATATGCCACATTGTCAATTGTCAAAACAACTGGTAGGTTTTACAAGCAGAATAGGAGAAAAATAAATTACACTACGTGACAAAATTTCAACGAAGTCGTGACCAAATAAATCTGGCAGCTATTTATTTATGTAAAATTGTCCGCTAAATCCGAATATGAAGTCAGAATTGTCAAAAGTTTTGCATTTCAGTCACAGCATCTTTTTTAAAAACACAAATAACGGTTAATTTGAAATATCTCGAAAACTGTTCTACTTTTGATAATTCTGACTTCATATTCGGATTCAGCGGACAATTTTACATAAAGATTAGGTGTCAAATTCATTTGGTCAAAAAATTGTCACGTAGTGTTATAAACATTTTTTTTGGCTATTTATCTATTTATCATTTTAACCCCCAATTTCACCAAGTTCAGTTATAATTAACTTTCAGTTATAGCTGTTAAAACATATATTTAACTGGAATTTAAAGTTATAGTTAGTTTTAACTGAACTTGGTGAAATGGGGGGGTAAATAGGTTTTGCTTTTCCCGTAAAATTTTCAAAATGTTAGATAAGACCTTTTGCGTTTTAGGCAACGATATATCGCTCAGTCACAACGCTATAAGTCAAATGACGTTGTAGCAGCAAATGGATAGTCAATACTAAATTAGTAATAATATCGTGCTTGCTGGACATTTTGGTAGAGAAACCCAACGCGGGTAGATATGAATATTATCGATATCGCACCCTTGATCATGAAAAGGGTATTAACTGAAATTTTTTAGTTGGTTCACTTTTTGAAAGAAATCGACACGTTGTATTTATAGCTAACAGCTTGCTATATTGTGTACATTTGATAATGAAACGGTTGGCTTAAAAGTTCTTTTTCAAATGCTTTTAATCAGGGGTGCCATGGAAATCCAAACGTAAAACGAAAGAATTTGTCAGTTGTTTTTAATGTACTTTTAATCTAATTTTTACAATTTTTGTTAAAAACTTCTGTTTAATAGAGCATTATTTGTATAATAATTGTCATACAATTTTTTTATTACAGAAATCTTATTGAAAAACTACTCTTAAAATTCTTTCGTTTTACGTTTTCGATTTCCATGACACCCCTGATTGTTTATTTTTAAATTTCGAGTTAATACCCCCTTTATGATCAAGTGCGATGTGTATTTAATTTTGGCTTTAAAACATATTTTTCTAATCACTCTTGTGTGGGTCCTTTATAGTTTACGATAGATATTTATCTGTTTTAAGCATGAGGGGAAAAATGGCAGTTTAAGGCTGGGCTTTTGAGATCTCAGTTAAACTAGGTTTAGTTAACCCGAAAACAGATTTGTGCCGCCATTACCAAGTTTGTATAGAAAATGTTGATGTATCAGCTTTGTTTTGCTTAAAATGTTGGTCTTTAATGAAATATTAAAGAAAAATTACATTTGGCCGGGAAAATCCAAGTTTCAGACTAAGTTAAACTAAGTTTAAACTTAATTCACATCTCGAAAACCCGGCGTAAGGAATTCCAAGCTTTTTAAAAATATTTAAATCAAAAGATTTAAACCAATATTAAGTTAAACTTAAGTTAGACGAAAAAATAAACTTGTGGTGAATATAAAAAAAAAAATTGCTTAAATAGTTACACTACATCAAAAAAAGAAAATAAATTTCAAAACTAAAACAAAAGAAATAAACTGAAATTACACGCTACTTCAATAGTGATTACCAACCTACCACATAAAACAATAGCTGTTTAAAATCGATTACTAGTCGTAAAGATAAGAACCGAATTACATTATTTTGATTTTTAACAAAAAGTAATTGATAAAAAAGTATTACTTTCAGTTTTGCTTGTTTACCAATTAATTCCTATTACAAATAATGAAAACATATGAATGATTACATAAGATTATTGTAAAATAATCAAAAGGCATCTTAATAAACTAGAAATAGTCTAATTATGTATTCAAAAGATTATTATGAATATATTCGAAAATATCCTTAGAAACCGTAAGATTACTTTTGAATTATTTAGGAATCAATTTGAGTACTTTACAACAATCTAGAGCAATCGTAATAATTTTGATATTTTTGTAGTGGCTATCTATTATTCATATTTATTTAATATTTCCTACTTGATTATCTTATCATTACGATTATTTAAAAAAGTAAGCAAATAGATTGCTAAATGTAATCATATTTTAACAGCTATGCTTGAAACACGTACCAAAGGAAGAAGGGCAGCCAGCACAGTAAAAAGGCACTCATTATAATGCCCAGAGTGCGTGCTGCTTTGCGTTCTCGTCTCATTGTCGTTATGGTTGTCTGTTCCACCTGTATGCTGGGGCGAGGTTTAGGTATTTGGCTTATCTGCAGATGTTTCTCCAGTAAAATAGCAGCAACTTTTGACCTGTTTTATGTTTTGTATTGTTGTTGTTGTTGTTATTAAAAATGTTTGTTTGTGCGTACCAAAGAACGATAAAAAAGATAAACAGAGAACAGAGAAAGGAATGTTGCACATGGTTGATGAAAAAAAGTGTGAAAATTTATTAGCTCAGAAAGAAAAAGGACAGATTTTTTTTTTTCTTTACAAATTTTATTTTAATTCATTTTTCTAAATTAACAACCAACATTTGTATTGATGTTTTTGTTTGTATAAAAGTTAAAAAGTGCTTTGCTTGCATGAGTTCGTATTTTTATCTTTTTCTTCATCTGAGTGGAAATTTGAAAAGAAAATTCTGTAGAAAAGCAAAAAAAAAAAACTTACCGGTAAACAAGACGTTCCTGTCTGTCGGCCTCTTGATAAATGCGATAATACATAGAAAGCATGACAATACCAGGTATCCAGAAACTTACAGATGAACTGACAATGGCATATGCTTTATTGACTTTAAACTCACAGATCTGCAAATAAAAAGAGAGAAAGGTAAAAGATTGTGTGATTCTATAAAAATAGGAAAGGGAAAAGAAACCCTTAGGATGCCTTTACAAATGATTCTGTTTGATTTTTCTTTTGTTTCGTCTATGTGTTGTACATAAGTAATTGCTGTTGATGTTTTGATTGACAAATGTTAAAGATTTGGCATTGTGCAAATTTCTTTTGAATTTAATTTAAACATTTCTTTTTTTACATTTAATTTCCGTTTCCCCTTTATCTTTACAAACACCTGGCGTATGAGTGTTTTTCTTTTCTTTTGTTAAATTAGCAATTAAATGTTCATCATGCATAATGAGAATTTTAATGTAATTTCAGTTCTTAGCTAATGATGATTTAATTATACATCAGAGTTTTTATTTGTAAAAAAAAAATAATAAAGAAACTTAAAGAAGCAATTGAAATCAAGTAAACGAAATAAAAAAAAAAATCTGTTAATTGTGTTGTAATAAAAATCAATCTACATAATTTTAAAACATAAGCTAATTTGATATTCGTAAGATATGCGTGTCAAAGAATGAGTTGCCTTCAAATAATTTAAACTTAAATGCAAATATACCTGGAAAATTATAATGGGGGAGCTTTTTCAATAGCATTTTAAGGAAAAGACTTAACTCCACTCAGGGTCTACAATTTCTTCAGCTGAATTATGAAAATCGGATTTTTTTTTGTTTAAAAATATAGTCTATTTAATCAAATACGAAATTTTATTTAATCAAACGAATAGATTTTTGGTACTTTTTTATTCATTAACTGGTACTTTTCGAAGTTCGGTTAGTATCGGACCTAGAAAGATAAAATTAAACATGCAAGGTCCTGAGAGAATGAGAATCTGTAAGAGGAATCTTTTTGGTACTTTTGCGTTCTTTAACTGGTACTTTTTTACATTTTCGTTAATATTGGTCTTATGAACATAAAATTTAACCTTCAAGGTCCTGAGTGAATAAGAATCTGTAAAAGTGCTTTTTGGTTCTTCTTTGTTTTTTAACTGGTACTTTTTGAATTTCCGTTATTATTGGCACTAGAAACATAAAATTCAATATGCAATGTAATTAGTGGCTAGGAATCTATAAGAGGGAAGTTGTTGGTACTTTTTTGCTC
The DNA here is from genome assembly GCA_930367215.1 of Pollenia angustigena. NCBI lineage: Eukaryota > Metazoa > Arthropoda > Insecta > Diptera > Polleniidae > Pollenia > Pollenia angustigena. The sequence goes on from OV884056.1 coordinate 277,905,406, forward strand.
TTTAGCTAATACTTTTTTAATTTCCGATATTATTGAACCTATAAACTTAAAATTAAACATGTAAGGTCCTGAGTGAATGAGAATCTGTAAGAGGGCTTTTTGGTACTTTTTTGTTCATTAACTTGTATTTTTTGAATTTCCGTTAGTATTGCACCTAGAAACATGAAATAAACATGCAAGGTCGTGAGTGAATGACAATCTGTTAGAGGGATCTTTTTGGTACTTTTTCGATTTTAACTGGTACTTTTTTAAAATTTTCGCTAATACTGGTCTTACGAACATAAAATTTAACCTCCAAGGTCCTGAACGAATGAGAATCCCTAAAAGAGCTTATTGGTACTTTTTGGTTTTTAAACTGGTACTTTTTCAATATCCGTTATTATTTAACTTAGAAACATAAATTTAAGATGCAATGCCCTGAGTGGATAAGAATCTATAAGAGGGAAGTTTGCGGTACTTTTTGTTCTTTAACTGGTACTTTTTGAATTTCCATTAGTATTGAACCTAGAAACATGAAATTAAACATGCAAGGTCCTGAGTGAATGATAATCTGTTAGAGGGATCTTTTTGGTACTTTTTTGTTCATTAACTGTTATTTTTTGAATTTCAGTTAGTATTGGACCTAGAAACATGAAATTAAACATGCAAGGTCCTGAGTGAATGACAATCTGTTAGAGGGATACTGGTCTTACGAACATAAAATTTAACCTGCAAGGTCCTGAATGAATGAGAATCCCTAAAAGTGCTTATTGGTACTTTTTGGTTTTTAAACTGGTACTTTTTCAATATCCGTTATTATTTAACTTAGAAACATAAATTTAAGATGCAATGCCCTGAGTGGATAAGAATCTATAAGAGGGAAGTTTGAGGTACTTTTTGTTCTTTAACTGGTACTTTTTGAAATTCCGTTAGCATTAGACCTAGAAACATAAAATTAAACATGAAAGGTCCTGAGTGAATGAAAATCTGTAAGACGGCTTTTTGGTACTTTTTCGTTCTTTGACTGGTACTTTTTGAATTTCCGATAATATTGAACCTAGAATAATTAAATTCACTATGCAATGTCCTGAGTGGATGAGAATCTATAAGAGGGAATTTTTTGGTACTTTTTTTTTACTTTTTTCAAAAGATTTTTTCTCCATCTATTTATCTTTCATCGCAGAGCCTAAACGTCTGAAACTAAAAGGTTGACATTTGGACCGGAGGCTGGCCTCTCGCTTACCTCAAAAATCCAAAACTAAAAGAGATACAAAAAATTTAGCACTTAATGTTGTTTATTAAAAAAAATAAGAGGACAGGTGTCTGGTACTTTTTCGAAATTTGGTCCTTTCGGGGATTAAGCTCCCACTACAACATTGAAATTTTTGATACATAAATGGAGAGAAAAAAGTATCAAAAAGGATAATACGCGAAATTAATTTTCTTTCATTTGCTTTTGTGTTCTACGAGTCGCACTTTTTTAATTTTCCGTAATATTTAACTTGGAAGCACAAAATTATAGGTGCAAAGTTCTGTGTCAATATCAACCTATGAGATGAAAAATGTTGGAACTATTTTGCTAAAACCTTTTTACATATACTTTGGCATATAAATATGTTCATGAAAGAAAAGGCGTTCACGAAGTAGCGGGTTAAATGCTAGTAATTTATAAATTTTCACAATTTCATCATTAATATGTTTAAATAATCTTCTGATAACGTTATTAAAGTATATTTTAGCCATTTTTGATACTTTAAAGAAATATAAATTTGTTTGTTGTGTTTTTTTCTTAATCATTTGTCATCTTAATCATCTCAAATGTAATGTGCATGGCTTTGATTAACTGAATCAACATTTTGCTTAAACGCTTTTAAAAACCCAAGTGTGAACATAGTATTACATAAATGGTTGTGGGTATAAAAATTTTTTTATAAAAATTTCTTTTAGAAAAACCAAAATTTCTCTTGTTTTGTGTACTGAAATAAAATTAAAACAAAGAACGTTTACAAGAACAGATAACTTCGTCGTTGCTCCGACAAAATCATCTCTATTTTTCCTGGGTTTTCAAGAGTGCTAGAAAACTGTTTTATGTAGTTACTAGAGTTGTCAATTATTCGCCTTTCAACTTTGTTCGAATAGTTCAAATAATTGTTTCTGTTCGTTCGATCAAACAATTTAATCTAAAAAATTATTCGATTAATCGATGAGAATAACGAATAAAAAAATTATTTTTACAAAAAAATAACTATGGAAAATCTTCCATTCCATCCGCTATGACTTCTTCTTTTTTTGATGCATAGCGTTGTATTACTTAAAGGCATCGTAAAACCTGTAATTCCTTAATAATCCGATATAACTCTGGATTTTCGAAAGGCAGACCTACCAACTTCAGCCAAACTTCTGTGTACAATTTCTTCTATAGAACAGCTGCTGTCTCTCTTCATGTATTTTTTACCAAGTTCGGCATTTCTTGACGTCGTTGGATGATCTTCCACTACATCGTTTTCAATGGTAATATTGTGACTATTAAGCTACGTTCACAATCAAAATAACAATTTAATTTTTTCTTCCATCTATTTTCTTCCCAAAAGTATTTCATATATTTTCCTTTCATTTTTAAAACAAAAATGTAACTAAAATTTTTTTAAAAATGTAACTAAAGTTGAGTCTACTTTAACTTCAGCAACAATTTGTATGAAATTGTTTCTGACGTTTAAAATGATTTTATTTAGTTTTGAATGAAAATTTCAACATACAAAGTTGTTGTATACATATGAATTGCCGACCGTGTCTGTGTAAAAAATATGATTAATGACTGCCTCGCGAGACTATGGAGTGGCCGGAACAAAGTTGTTGTATATATGTGAATTGCCGACCGTGTCTGTGTGAAAAATACAATTATTGACTGCTCGCGAGTCTATGAAGTGGTAATGACTGTTTTAATCCTTCTATTTAAAGTATTTTAGTGCACCCAGAGAAACAAATATTTCACAACGAAAAATGCTAAACATATTACGGATAAATTTAATCATATTATAGTCACGGTCACCATATTATGGTTAAATTAGTCTTCCATCCAGAAGCCTCAGTCATATTTGGTTGCCTCCGAAAATGTTAGGGAGACTGAAATAAGTTTGTTATGTTGTGTAGTGTTGTAAGTGAAGAACATCGAAAAATATTTGTTCATTATTTTTGGGAATAATCCGCTTGGGATGCTAAAAAAGCTTAAATAAACGGGTTGATCGATAGATTTTTGAGATATTGTTTATTTATTAAGAGTTATAAGCACAATTACAAATTATGTTCAAACTTAATTAGCCGAGCAATAGTACCGAAGAGCTTCAGCTCGTTTTAGTGAAACAGACCAGATACTCTGGCGGGCATCGAACCCGAAACCATCGCACTGCTTGAGTAGCTCTCTACCAACAAGCTTACTGGGGCACCCTTTTTTTACATTAAATAACTAAAGCACTTGTTAAACCTATATGTTATAAATAGGGCATATAAAATTATCGGAATTTGCTTTTACCGGTAAACGGTAAATCCATAACTTAAAAACCGGATTATCGGTAATTTACCGGTAATTTTGTTTAATGTTAAGTTTATATATTGTTATATAGTAAAGTAACGAAACTATTCAACAAAATAATTTAAAATAAAATGTAATTCAAAGTTTTTCTTGGGAGTAAAAATTAATTAAGTTTTAATGTGCTAAATTCCCAATTCATAATCTTCAAAAACACACTGAAATTTATTGCTGATGGGATAAATAAAGTTCATACGCTCATTAGACTTGCTTAGGAAAGATCATCAGGAAGCCTTTTTCCAAAGACTATAGAAACGCTAAAGATATTATATAATATCTTTCAAATAAAAAAGTTAAAATTTATAATTTCATTAAAAGAAAATTTTAATTATTGAATGGATCTGCCTGTGTATTAAAATATGCTCGCAATGTGCAAATAAGCTCTGCTGCAGTCGGCTTTTCTGTCAAGAGATTGTTGACGCTTTCATCAGATACTTGCCACGCTTTTGTTCCTCTTCATGCAAGCCGATTTATTATTTATTACTTTTTTTTAAATTGTGGTATTGGTTACTGATGCGTTGGAAATTTTATTTTAGTTTTTAATGGCCAAATGTAAACTGTCTTTCATTGCTAACTGGGTTAGTTAAGGGATTTCATCGACATCATCAGATGACTTATTTTAATAATTTGTCTAGTCACTTTCATCTCTCATGTTTAATCGTTCTAGATGCGTCGCAAAAGTTTTTATCAATGATGGTTTATGTAGTTGGAATAAATCATAATTATCCTCTAGATGAATATTTCTAAATTCTAATGGATGCGTGAAATTAACTGACATATTAATTTCCAGCTTAGAGCATTATTTTCTGAACTTTACAGTGCCAAGTGCTTCACCCAAAGCTTCTACCTTTTGAAGTAATGTTCTAGGGTATTATAAGATGATCTCACACTGGAAAATCTCTCTCTTTGATGAGAAGAAGTGGAAGGTCCTTGCTCCATTCGTTTGAAAAAATTTATTAGATGCTGACTTTTGAAGTGGGCACGTAAACCACTAGTTGAGCCTGCAGCTGTTTTTAATATCTTTCCATTTCGTGTATAAAAGTCCCATACCGCCTTCTTTGTTTTTTTCAGTATTCAGAGCTTTAAATTTTTAAAATTTTTTCTGAATAGAATCAAATGCCTACTTCGTACTATATAAATATAATTGCAACAATAACTAAAAAAAAGAATTGAATGTTGTTTAAACGCTACTAAAGCAAGACAAAAGCACAATTTAAAACAAATCTTTACTTGCAAATGAAATATTTATAAAAAATTGCCGGTATTTTTCTTTAAAATTTACCGGTAAATTCGGTAATCAATATGACCGGTAAAACCGGAAACCCGGTTAACCCTTTACCGGTAATTTAACCCCTAGTTATGAAAAACGGTTAAGTGAATTTTTACACATAGCTTTTTTTGTACGAACATTTTGTATATGGGTTACACATACATTCCTACTTTTGTTAACTTCTGAACCAGTAAATAAATCATCAAATATATCAAAAGCTTAGGGGTAGATGTATCATTAACAAAGATTTCAAATAGTGCAATAAAAAAATTCAAAATCTTGTAAATACATAGCCGATGTTGTCAGAGCAACGACAATTTGTCATATTATTTTCTTCCTTAAAATTATATTTACATATTTATATTTTTTTTGTTCTTAAATTAGAATGTACTTTTCGAAAAGACTCTCTTCGGAGTGGCATATAAGTCCACACTAATCGAGACGGTTGTAAATGGTACATTTTTTGTTTTTTGATTATTTTATATTACATATTAATATTAAACAATGGTTTGTATTTTAAGAACACTTAACATTTTTTTATTATACCAAAATTATTTAAAATTGTTCAATATTAATAAATCATCAATTAAATAATCTACAACAAATACATACGTTCAAACATAGACTTTTGGTTCAATGACATTTTGTTATTAAAAAAATGTGTTATATTATTTTAATATTCATGTAGATTAAACATATACTCGTGTGTAATAAAATATGCATAAAATTCAATTAAACACATGCTTCTCCTAAATTGTTTAATCATTTAACAACAATTTGATTCAATATCTACGTAAATTGTTGTTCTATATTTACACACACGACACACACACGCCCAGCCAGCAATTTGTGGCAATAACATTAATATGTAGTTTTTGTTTTTTTGATTCTTTTGCACAATTAAAATCATCATTCATTTGTTTTATAGGCAAGACGATTTCTTTTGATCCCTTTTACGCCTACAGTATATATCTTATTTAACACATCATTCGAAAGATATTTTTGTGGTAATGTACATTTTATTCAAATCGGCTCAGTATTTTAGAATTTAGGGGCGTTATAAGCAGTTTTACTTAACCTGGGAACAACTCATATATGCATATGTGAGCCAAAACAATGTCAACAAATAACCCTGTAGTAAATGAAATAGTCAGTTGCAAAAAACACTAACTATAAATTAATAATTTTTCAAATGACTACAAATTGATTTAAATCTCATGCAGATATCAACCAAACATATTGCATAGAGGCACACGTAAAACACAAATAGAAGCAAAATAAGTAAAACAAGCATGCCATGAAATCAAATTAAAAAAAATATTACAAACATAATTTAATCAATACAAATCTGTTTATATACAAGCAATTATGTGGCGTTTTTATTTCAGCATGTATTATACATCATCATTTAAAGGAATTTGATGCAAAATTTGCTTAAATAATTATTTCGTTATAAATATATACACATATATATAAAAATATACATTCATATGCATGTATGTTTATATGTACACATATTTTTTTGACAAAAAATTTTTTAAATTTAAATAATTTATTATAAACCGACTATACGTAATTGACTACAAATTGGATGAAAAATAAGTAGTTAGTAGTCAATTTAAAAGTCATGCAGAGATAACCAATTGACTACAGCCTATGACATGCCTATGTTAAAATAGTGAGTCGTCGACAAGGAAAATAGTCACTTAATCAACTAGATGTGGTTATAAAAAAACCAGTTTGAAGTTACTTAAAAATGTGTTTGACTTCCTACAGGGAACAGAGAAACACCTTTACGCTCGCTTGTGTTTTGTTTACAGAGTAAAAAGAGCAACAATATACAGAGTTCTCTGCTCAGCGTTACCGTTGTGATACTAAAGTATCAATATGACCCTTTTTCGACGGTGCACCGTGGTGTTGAGACCTTTTATAGCCCTTTTTTTAAATTATACTTTCGTATCATTATCACCTATTTTGTGACACTTTTTGACACTTTTATGGAAATAGCTCTCACATTTTGTTTTTTGTCAAAACTGCGGAACAGAAGTGCTAAACAAATGTTTTCGAAATAAGCATTGCTTGGTATGGAACAGACTTAAAGTATAAACTTACAATTCCATGCTTTCTTCTCCTTGATTTTTGATAGTGAAGTACAATTTCCCTAAAAGCAAACATAACTCATATAAATATTTGTTATTTTTTACGGTGGTTTCTTTTCAAAACAAAAATTTTACATTTTATTAAAAAAATGCAATTTGGTGTTTTGCTCTTTTAAAGAGTAGCATGTTTTATTCAAAAAAATTCGCCATTAATAATGGCAAAAGGTATTAAACTTTTTGCCTTCTTTTGAACCGACGGTGTTGAGAGTGCCCTAACAGGAATGAAAACAAGAGGTAAAAATTGCTAAATTAGCGGAAATTCCCATATATTTGGTAACAGCGGTATGATAGCAAGGTCTTATATTTATTAAAAATCTTAAATGCTTTAAAAAATCTGATACTTACAGGAAAAAATCGCTTTAATCGAGAAAATGGTTACAATTTGCGAACGATTGCAAAATTTAAAACAAACACTAAAATTTTTTGACATCACTAAAGCGGAAAATTACATAAGAAATATTAAAAAATTAGCTATGTATAATGATAAAGAATAAACATTTTGTCAGGTGTTTAAAATAGGACCGATCATTCCATAAAAAATTAAGTTTTTTGAGCTCTTCCTACCTGAAATATTATTTGTTTGCTTATAAAAAAACTTGATCTTATTATGTTCATTAAAATGGGAAATACTGCTAAAAAAAACTTGACCCTTTTTTTATTGAAATATCTACCCCTTTTTGACCCCTTTTTCTGGAAAATACCCTTTTTGTGACCCTTTTCGAAAATTTCCAACGGTAACCCTGTCTGCTATGCCTTCAATTGGAGAACAGTAGAAAATAAGAAAAAAAAAAGACAGACAATTTTAAATCTTACGTTTTCTTTATGGAAGAGTCGTTATTTTCAAATTTTACCGTTGATTTTATAAATCTTTTGCATATGAATAATCTTAATGTTACATTATTAGTAGGGTTACAATGCAAAAATGGGTTTATTGTATTTATAAAAACAATTCGGTGGCGCTTTGTTATTTTTTAAGTTAACAAGTTTTTTGGCTTTATTAATTTAGATTTGAGTTTAATTAGTATTCATTAGCTAATTTACTAAATTTATAATTGCATGAAATCATATAATTTTAATTTGAAGTGATACAGTGATTCACAAAAATCTAAATTTTTTTAAAAAATGCGTCGCCGTGGTAATTGGACTAATAGAGTTAAGAGGCGTCAAAGAAAACATTCCACAATATTGCCAAATAATGCAATCCCAACACGCCGAATGATGATTCTGGCATCTCAGGTAATTCTTTTTATTGTTGCTTAAATTTAATCCCACCTAGCTTTCATCTTTTTTACCCCATTTAAAGCTATTTTCGGGCGTGGTTGTATAGGATTAGATTATATGGTACAAAACTATTTCCTGAACGAATTTTGTATGAGGGCAATAGGAACCATTTTTATTCAGCAAAAACGCATAGCACGCTGCCAAATTTTGCTAGTGGTTGGATACCAAAATAACAAATCTACACTCATAAAATTATTACAGTAACTGATTGTAGGCTATTAAATTCATTTTCGGTACTGTTAAAATTTAATAAAAATATATTTATTTTACGAATAATTTTATTTTTCAACATTTATGTTTGTTATTAAAAAAACAAACTACCAAAAAACAATGTTCTTCCGTATTTTTTTGTTGGTAATTTTATGACTTTGTTTCTGCTTTCAATGTAATTCTTTGGCGTTGCGTCGGGTTTTACATGATTATGGCCTTAAAAAGAAAACTTTTATATAAACATAATTGAAAAACATGCATAATTTTTTTCGCGACTACTGAAGTTTTAATAAAGTTTACAACAAAATAACAAAATCGATTTTTCACCGTCCAACTGCAAGAAATATAATTTCAAAATTACAAAAGACACATTATCAAATTGTAACTTCATGATTTGCTATCAATAGCGCAATTGATAAATCCGTTTTTAGTCTTCAAAAGCTCTTAAAGAAGACTCAGTACAATGCGTTTTTAAGTGATTGTCCAAATACTTGTTGGGTATACACAAGTAAATATAAATGTAGTGTTTATATGCAAGGTAGTATATGTATGTATATTAGGGTTTTCATTTAATCGGGCTTTTGCTTTAATCGATTAATTAGCCGAGGTTTTGGCTTATTCGGTTAAATTTGTTATTGATCGCTTAACCGATTAATTAAGTTTTTTTTAATTAAGTAATTTCAATAAATAAAACTGCATAAATTGTTTTTTATTTGAAGAAACTAGTTTATCTCTTGTTTTACCAATCACTAATAGAAAGCGTTGCAAAAGTTTGTGTTGCATTTATCTATCTTTGCTCTACTTATAATTGAAGAAACAAGTTTATCTCTTGTTTTACCAATCACTAACAGAAAGCTATGCAAAAGTTTGTGCTGCATTTATTTATTTTTGCTCTACTTATAATACAAAAGTAGCCATTAGCCACACAATATGAAATAAATGTAATGTGGCTTACACCACTTTTGAGCTGACTGCCTCAAATATGTAATATGTACACATTTTTCAATTAATACATATTATGATTTATTAAAAAATAGACTGTGAGATAATTTTATTTGTTATTTCAATAGTTTAGGGAGATCTTAATAAAATATTCTTTAAGAAAAGTGAATTGGGAAATGTTTAGGATTTAAGCAATTCTTTTCTTTAGTTTTGATAAAACTTGACTTTGAAAAAATTCTTTCAATTATCGTCAATCTTGGAAAAATCGAAAGCAATACAGATGGATTTGTGTTAACATACTTCTTTCGGTTAATTCTGTTAAAACAATATTTGTATTACAATCGAGAGTTGCTTCTGTTGTCAGGTCATTATCTGACTCATCGGCTGTAGGAAAAATCGCCCAAAGAAAAATGGCCCAAAAAAATAAATGAAAAATCGCCCAAATGAAGAATCGCCCAACAGAACATGAAAAATGACCCAAAAAGTTATATATGAAATTTTGCCCAAAAGAAACGAAAATGGGCCCAAAATAAAAATGAAAAATGACCCAAAAAAAAAAAAATTAAAATTACCCAATTTGCAAAACAGTTTTTATTATTCATATAAATTTGGTAACATAAAAATTTAAGTTTCATGTAAAAAATTGCATTGTATCTTCAACAGCTGCGCGGCAGTATGGACAGTAATACATACTTATTTGAGCCCTCCGCGAAACTTTGTGCACTATTCAATAGTTAAATATTAATTAATCACTGCATAGTTATAATCAATTACTCAAAACAGAATAAAGCTTTTTGCAAGGTGGCATGTCATAAAGTCCAGTGTCGTAATGTCCATGGACACTGTGACACTTTTGAAAATGTCGTAACGTCCGTGGGCATTAAGACACTTTGCAAATTGACATTATGCCACTTTTAAAAATGTCTTAAGGTCCATAATTACTAAAGATGTTAAATACAAAAAAAGATCTACATACACGCAGAGAAAAACATGTGTTATTACCACACCCAACAAAACCATTTTTAAAGAAACTTATTTTACCATGATATAGTTGTCGGTGACAATGATTTGGTTAAATTAAACATAATATGGTCAACATTTGTTTAAAAATGGTTTTGTTGTTCTTTCTGTGGGTGCATACATTAAACATATAACGAAAACACTTTTGGGCGCAAGGATTTTCTCCTCTATGGTGTAACAAATACCGGCAGCGCTTACTAAAGCGTCTCGGCATAGCCGGCCTTCAGCCGGGCGCAAGGATTTTCTACTCTATGGTATAACAAAAACCGGCTTCGCTAACTAAAGCTTCTCTGCATAGCCGGCCTTCGGCCGTGCCCAAGGATTTTCTCCTCTATGGTATAACAAATACTGGCTTCGCTTACTAAAGCTTATCTGCGAAGTCGGCCTTCGTTCGAAAACAAGGCAGATTTTAGAAGCTTTACTTAGCAAAACCGGTACTTGTTATACCATAAAGGAAAAAATCCTTGCGCCCGCCCAAAGGCCGTCAGCGCAGAGAAGCTTTAGTTAGCAAAGCCGGTACTTGTTTTATCAAAGAGGAGAAAATCCTTGCGCCCGGCCAAAGGCTGGCTATGCTTTCGAGTTTGTAAGCTATGCTTTCAAGTTTGTCCTCGGACACTATGACACTGGACGTTATGACATGCCACCTTTTTTCAATATGTCCCGTTATTTTTATAAATAACATTTAAGAATTCGACGTATAGTAATAATGAATGATATAGACAAATAGTATGTAAGATTTTGACGAAATTTTGAAAATGAAAAAATGGGCTATTTTTCATATAATATTTTCATTATGAAAAATCACCAAATTTAAAAAACGAAAAATCACCCAATAATAACGAAAAATAGCCCAAAAATTTTGGGTCACTTTTCATATGAATTCAGGCCCAATTTTACATGGAATTTTTTTGAAATGAAAACATTTATTTTTTTGGGCCATTTTTCTTTGGGCGATTTTTCCTACAGCCGACTCATCCTGGCAAAGCGCAGCACTGAACCTTTTGCATTTTTGATTTGTACTGTATTTTAAGTATGAAAAAATATTTTCTAAACACATAACTTTTGTATACGAGACCAAACAAATAATTAAAAACAAAAAAAAATATTTCATAATTAGGGATGAGATTTTCATGCACTAAAAAATCGAAAATATGCGCTAAAAAATGCACTAAAAAATCCAATTTATGCGCTAAAAAAATAAAAAAATAGCACTAAACACTAAAAAAAATTTCCATTAAAATCGTTTTTTAACTTTACTAAAAACAAAAATATAAAAAATTCAGCCAATTGTTATTCAAATATCTTTAAAAATTTTAAATAACTTATTTAAATTTTTGTTTGTTTAAATAAATAAGTACTGTTTTATTTGAAGTAAAACTTTTGTAGATTGCAATGAATTTTGATAAAAATTTGTTTTCAGATCACACTTTGATTCCAGATCAGAACAAAAATATTTGAAATTAATTTTATTTTTTTAAATCCATTTTTTTCATTTTTCGAATTTATTCTATGAGCTAAATTTCAGTTATGTATTTTATAAAGCTTTTTTGTAATAGTTCTATTCCTACAATTGTATAAAGTCATTTCTGAAAAATTAAAGGAATAGAACTATTACAAAAAAGCTTTACAAAATACATAACTGAAAAATAACTCATAGAATAAATTCGAAAAATGAAAAAAATGTTTATAATAATATAAAGTAACCTTCACAAGGAAATAATTCCTAATTTCTAATTGTTAAAATAGTTGAGTTAAATACATTCAATTTATAAAGTAACACTATCCAGTAAGACACAAAGAATGCTGACGAAGGCCGTAGCGGGCCAGAAAATGCATTACATTCTGCTGGTGTCTAATTGCTTTCCAAAGGAAGGCTAAGGTAAAATGTAAAAAGAAAATACAATATAATAGTCTGGTAGTGTATAAAGTCATTTCTGAAAAATTAAAGGAATAGAACTATTACAAAAAAGCTTTACAAAATACATAACTGAAATTTAACTCATAGAATAAATTCGAAAAATGAAAAAAATGTTTATAATAATATAAAGTAACCTTCACAAGGAAATAATTCCCAATTTCTAATTTTTTAAATCCCTAATTTTTTTTGGCAAAACGTTTCGGATTAAATTTGTTGGGCTAATCTTCCTTCGACATTGTTGATTTTACTTTCTGCAATGTCAATTAATTGGACTTGAGTATTAAGTGAACTAAATCCCTCCTAATTATTTATTGTTTCACCAATATATTCGTAATTGGAAAATACAAATGCTAATTTGCTACTAATGTTTTTTTAAATTTAATACTCCTTTTACTTTTTTAATTGCACCATCATCGGTATCAACAAGCTCTTCTAACATTCTTAAATTACTTAAAATTTTTGGATTAAATTCTGAAGCATATAGCCAGGTACTGATCTTGTTACTACTGGCTGCGGTGGAAGGGAAAAATTGCAATGCGGTATAACCCATGTGCCGAGGAAGTATCTTGTAACAGTTTTGGATAAAATATTTTAAACCCATTGGAAGCCTTTACCAAGTAAGGTGCTGCATCGGTTTAAAATAGAGGGATCCTTTGTAGAAATCTTGAAAATCTTGTATTTTAAAGAAAGCTCTAAAAGAATTTATTTATTGATTTAAAAATTTGTTTGGAAGTTTTTTTGTGTATTTACAAATTTACTTAAAAACTTTTTTTATAATATGGAAATAAAAAGAAAATCACTTAAAAATTTCAAAAAATGCAAAAATATGCATTTAAAAGCTAAATATGCAAAAATATGCATTTAAAAGCTAAATATGCATTTTCACCAATATTTGCAACAATATGCAAAAACAAATCGATGCCATTTTAACGCAAAATTAATGATTCGGAAAGATAATTGGTCACCATCGTTGTAAGACAATCGACAGCAAACATGCATTTGCATCGAAATCGCTAGTTATAATAATACAAAAAATTAAAAATTTTGTGTCATCGGTAAGTCGATTGAAATTAACCGGCTTAATCGTTAATTGATAAACGGTTAACCGAATGAAGACCCTAATGTATGTATACACACAAATGTACATACTTTTGCAGAAAAAATTAAATGCAATAAATCTTAAAAAGTTAATAATGGCCAGAATGTGACACGTACAACAAGTTAACATTAAATTGAAATGGGATCTTTGATATTCTATTGCAATCAGTATATCAGTAAATAACTTATCAAAAGAATACTTTTGCTAAAAGAAGGCACCTAGAGACATCAGTTCTGAAATATTTCTGTTTTGAAATTTTTTTTTAACCTACTTTTTGAAAAATTAAGCTATAAAAAATTTCAGATTTTGAAATTCTTAAAAAAAAATTGTCTACGCAACAAAGTTTACGACTTCCGCTAGGTAATTTTAAAAGTGTATTTTGTCTGTCCCACTGTGTTATCAATAAATAAGAGAATATTTTTTTTCTATTGAATTTTATCTCGATTAAATTTAAATTTATTTAAAGAAATTTTCGCAAAAGGGTCCGCGTCAATTATGAAAAAAAATTTTTATCTCTATCGAAATATATTTTTAAAATCTCTTTCGCGGAATCTGTTCTATCTATATTGTTTATAAGAAACCTTTTCTAGAGATATTGATTGGTGTTATTAACTTTAAATTTACTTTATTGTCTTAATACAGTATAATTATTAGAAAAAAAGTTGAATTAAGATTTCAAAAGAAATTCTTATACAAAAGTAATGACCAATTAGGCACTGGTCCCATGTGTCTTTTTGCCCTTTTATTATTATTATTATTATTATTTTAACAAATAAGTCATTAAGCATTTACAGATCGATTTAAAACATTACTTGCCCTAGACACACCAACTTCTCTTTTTAAAAATGGGTTTTTTGTTGTGAGTTTTGTTAATGTTCGCATCAACCGTTTTCGGTGCCTAATACCTCCCCCATTAATTAATTTATTGTAACATTTGATTAAGCTTTAGTTTGACAGTTATTCTTGTCAACAGAGTAAAAAATGTTTACAATAATTTCAACCAGGGCTGCCAGATTTGACGATTTATGGTCATTTTGACGATTTTTTGTTCCGAAATTAGCAATGTGCCGATTTGCTGATTTTTGTCAAAAAAGTGACGATTTTTTCAGTCGCCAAAGTCTGAATAACACATAACATTTTCTGACAATTTCGTTTTTTAATCTTGGAATATTTAACAGCCGTACCTTAATAAGAGCGGAAGGCGGAACGTTTTCTTTCGCTTAGCTTTTACGTGATATCTTTCTTGTTTAAAGCAGACCATACACGATTCAATTCAATTGTCAACTGAGTCGGTTGTTGTCCAAATCAAAGCGTGTATGGCCTTGTCAGTTGATTAGTTTGACGGTTGTCGAGTTGGTTGAAGAAAAATCAAAAGATTTTGATTTTTTCAAGTTGACTACTAAGTCTTCCAATTCGATTGTACTGTGTGTGCTCAAGTCTCTTGATCAGCTGTCGAAATTAATTTTTGTAGTTAAGTATTTTAAAAATTGTCTTTTATTTAATTAAATTTTAAAATAAACTTAAAATCTTTCAATTCAGTTGATGAAGTTGTCAACTGAGTTGCAAGACTCAGTTGACAACTGAATTGAACCGTGTATGGGGCGCATAATAAAACCCACAAATTATAAATAAAAATAGAGATAAAAACGCTAGATTGACCAAAAAATAGCTTAATTGCCATTATTAATTAACAATAACGGTAAACTTCACTACTAAACGAGCTGTCAAAATCGGGTCTTCCAATTGCAAAGCGTTCAAGCCGCTCTATTCAAAAACTAGAAAACTCGTGCAAGTCTTAGGAAAATCTATTGACTATTTTCAGAAGATCAATGTTACGCCTTGTTTATCTTTCGTCAAACCATCATCGAATGAACCTTTTACGGCTCTCTGTATAAATCATATTTTCAACAATTATACGGCAAGCATTTCACGAATTGTAAGAGAATATCTACATGAGTCTCATACGATTCTTGACATGAAAATCTCGCTAGATTACACTTTATGTAAAATTGCCCGCTGAATCAGACTTGTCAAAAGTAGAACAGTTTTTGAGATATTCCAAAATAACCGTTATTTGTGTTTTTAAAAAAAGATGATGCAAATATCTTCAAAAGTTTATGTATTCTTTTCTTTTTCGTGAAAGGCAATACAATTTCTAAAATACCCATGGGTCGTTTGTGAAGATGAGTCAATAAATTGTAGAGTGGACACAATTTCAAACTTCATTATTAATTTGATGATTTTGTGCAATTTTGCTCTTTTTTTCATATTCGGATTCAGCGGACAATTTAACATCAAGATAAAGTGTCAGATTCATTTGGTCACGACTTTGCTGGAAATTTGTGACGCACTGTTATTTTTGCCCACCTCTCGAACGATTCCCACAACGATTAAAGAAACGTCTTTCGCTGTGCTATGAAAGAATCTCACTCGTGGTACAGTTTTTCCCTTGTGAGAAATCTTCTAAGATTAAAAAATGTGGTCATCGACTATCAAAGATTGAAAATGCTAGCTAGGTATGAAGTTATTAAGTTTTTGTTTGAATGTTTTTTTTTTTATAAAAATCAAACAAAAATTGTTTAAAATAACTAAATTTAAATAACCGTCAACAATACAGTTCTGTGTATTTATCAAATATGAAAAATTGGGAATTTAGCACGTCATACGGAAATCGTATTAATGACTAAATTTTAAGTTTTCCGATTTTTTGACGATTTTTCGAAACGATAAAGACGATTTTTTTATTTTTTCTCAGGAAACTGACGATTTTCTCATAAATTTATCTGGCAGCCCTGATTTCAACACTAATATAGAGGCGTATTCAATTATGTGTACTTATCCACCCAGTTGGCCAAATGGTCATAGACGCAAATGTCGTCAACGAAGTCTTCCGAACATTTTTGAATTTGTCGCCTATATAACATTGATGGCGACAACTTAAGTAAGAAAACATGTATATTGTCGTGTTAAAAATAGTATTTACGACTTTTTTGGAGACATTTTTTAAAATTTGTCTTGAATAATAATTTATTGAGGACAACGTAAGTAACCATTGCATGCATTTTGTCGTGTTTCAAACCACACTGACGACAAAATGCATGCAATTGTCGCTCATCTTGTCTTTAATTAGACTTTATTGAGGACAACTTAGGCGACCATTGCATGCATTTTGTCGTGTTTCGAACTACTTTGACGACAACATGCATGCAATGGTCGCTTACGTTGTCCTCTACCAAAAAAAAAAAAAAAAATCACAACTTTAAATTTGTATGTAATTTAAAATTAATATTTCTTGATGTTTTGCTTTTATTATCAATATTTTTGATAATAAAAAAAATAAATAATCCTGCCTGTTAAATATAATTATTTTGTAACTTATTACGTTATTCGCGGCTGTGTTTCAATTGTGCAATTGGAATACGTGAATTGATAGGACAAGAAACACAAAAAATAAATGTTCCTGCTGACTACATTGCCATATCGTACCTCAATATGCAAACCAGCTAAATCCACTTTTTAAGTAAATTTAGATTTTAATGCCGTGTGAAAGAGAAAGATACACCTCGTCGACCAGCATGTAGTTTTTCTTCAAATTGAGTCTTAAAGTGTGTTAAACCAACTAAATTTTTAGGTTTTCTCTCAAGCTGCGCATATGAAATATAAAAAGTTTGTTGTTTCCATTTAAATTTATTGGAAGTTAGCAGGTTTGCATATTATGTCGACGATATGTTAAGTTCAGAACCCATTTCCTTATTAATCAAAAGCCTATTGGAGGTCTGACTGTCTCCACACATCCAGTACCCACTATTTTCGAGCCCAGTCTCTCAAACTCATCGGCCATTTCATTAGTTTGGAATTCACTAGTTGGAATTCATAGCCCATCAAGGCCCTGGAATTCACTAGTTGGAATTCACAGCCCATCAATATCCTAAGAGATTTTAGTAAATATATCCTCGAGGCATACCCATTTACCCGTTCCCCTTATTCTGGATATATCGGCCAATCTGAAGCATCGCCAATATATCAGTATCGGTGTTCATTAAATCCCTAATTGTCACTTACCTATCGGCGACTAAATCGTAGATAGTGTCAACAATATTGTCATCAACGATACTATTAAGGTAATGTCGCTAATCGGGCATTAACGACTTTATGAGAAAAAAGTCGTTTATATAGTCGCCAGTGACAACTTTAACCACATTGTTACCCATATGATCATTAACGACAATATGCATAATAATGTCGCTCACATTGTCGTTTACGACTTAAGTGCCCTTTGTTGGAAAAAGTCGTCGACGATTTGCATGGACTGTCGCCAACATGTCGTCAGGGAATTACTATGGGTCTTGTACGCGTCCTCGACGTTGTCTTGAAGACATGGCTAACTGGGCATATAATAGCATATTATATGTTCACATCTGTGTTATTTCCGATTGTTTATTATTAGATTTATCTACATATTATACACACACTCACATAAGAGTGTCAAGTACATGCCTCAATTATTTATTATTTATAACTCAAGGATGCACAGATCTGTAATTATGCTTTTATCTATAGCATATATGTTTGTATGTGTTTTTTACTTTATATTTAACTCAAAATAGATAAATATTTCAACACAAGTTTCATACATATTAAACATAAATAACTATTTTAGCATTAATTTTTCTTTTCATATTAAACTTTATTTTGCAATTACTCCTTTAGTAAATTTCTACAAAACTTATAATGAAAAAAGTTTGCAATAAATTTTCATTAATTAACCACTCACTTTTGTACTTTTGCCTTTAGCAAAGGCGGAGAAGAAAAAACTTTCTAACTTTATATTTTTATTTAAGAAAAAAAAAAAGAAACCAAGTTAAAAGAATTGATAAAACCAAGAAATTTTAAACTGCTTTATTTTATTTTAATGAATTGATCAACGTGCAAGAAAAGCAATTGATTTTTATTGTTTTTTTGTTAAGTTGAAGAATTTATTTGTTTAAGATGAAAGGCAATCACTTCTTTGTTGACGCTTTTTGAAAATTGATATAGAAATTCAATAACAAATATTTTTAATAAGTTTGTTTGAATCGTTTTTGTTTAAATCCAATGAAGTGAATGAAAAAAAAGAAAGTTCTTAAATGTTTTTTTTTATAATTTAATTAAAAGATAAATAACGTTAAAATTTACGGCCTGGCCGTAATAACAAACTTAAGTACGAAAGATATGTTCTTGTCGATATTGTGGGCCAGGTGGTTAAGTTGGTTGGTTAATTTATTTAAACATTTTAATGACGTTATAAAGTATGGGTCGTCAAGCCCAGAAATATGTGGCCTACACTAACAGTTTCCAAATGGAGATCAGCGGGCCCCTTGGAGTCCGTTACAGTTTCTATGTGGTCAGCAAAAGATAATACAAAAATGAAGCACAGCCGCGAATAACGTTGTAAAAGCCACTTTTTGCAAAAACTGTTTTTTTTTGCAGATAAACGTTAACATTACTCTCGTACACTGTTTAAACCTCAGATCACCCAAAATTATGCACCTTAAAGCCCTTAAAAATGACATACAAAGAGTCAGCTAGTGGAAGAACGTTGTAAGTTACTTACAAATGATACAAAGTAAATGGTTTTGAAACGTGGAATAACGTTTTAAGAGCCACCAGTCATGATGCTTTGTGTTGTGGAAGAACGTTTTAAATGACATCGTGATTGTGGAAACGTGAAACGTTTTTCCACTAGAAAAAGTAATAAACTGTAAATTTACATGTAATTTAAATTTGAAATTTGTTGATATTTTGCATACAAGTTTTTATTCAGCCTTATTCCGGTTGTCGTTGTCGTAATCGATCAAGTCGTTTTTTGTAAGAGATTGAAGTAACACACAAGCAGTGTTATTTTTATTTAGATTATTAAAAATAATTATAATTAGCCTTATTCCGGTTGTCGTTATCGCAATCGATCCAGTCGTTTTTGTAAGAGATTAAAGTAACACACAAGCAGTGATCTTTAATCTCTTAAAAAAACGACTTGATCGATTACGATAACGACAACGACAACCGGAATAAGGCTAATTATCATTATTTTTAATAATCTAAAAAAAAAATAGAAAATTAATAATCTTGCCTGGTAAAAACGTATTTTTGCTCTCCTGAAAAATAATTATTTTGTAACTTAAAACGTTATTCGCGGCTGGTCTTCAAATGTTAAAGTTATAAGTCTTCTGAGTGTTTTTGATTAAAGGTTTAAAGTAGGAATAAGACTGCATTGTTCTAAGTATCTGGGAACTTTTATTAATTTAACGAAACCTTTTTCACGTTTTTCGAAGGGGGAGGGAACCTAAAAAAATGGGTTTCATATCCTGAGAACTTTTTGTAAATATAGAAAAGTCATTTCCATTAGAATATGGAACGTAAAGTGCATTGTTAACTTGTATTAACGATATCACTAAAAACAAGTAAGAAAGTATAGTCGGTCAAGGCCTACCAAATAATACCCTACACCACAGTATATAAGAACAAATTTTTGCGGGTGTACCCCATTTGAGAGCCATGGGCAATCATGGACCCGCCAGAACAAAATTATATTTTGAGATAAGATTTATGTAAAAATTCTTTTAGCCGAATATTTTTCAGATAAATTCATCTTTATAAAATTTGTTTGCCTTTCGTTATTTTAATGATGGTTTTATATGGGTCATATAGTTTAATTTTGGACCCATTAGTACAACACTTTGTTATGACAAAGTGACAATCGTAAAAGTTATTGTTGCCACTTTTTATGTCAATCAGAACATTCATAGTAAAGTTATGAATTAAGCAATTTTCGGGGGCAGTATTCGTATTAAAGTTATCAAACAATCCTAGTAAAATTTTTGGGCACAAAGACACTACTTCAAAAAGAGGCTTATATTTGGTCTTTGACTTGGTTTTTGTGACAATTATAACCTGTGTACAAAACTTCATAAAATTATTTCCAAAATTGCAACCTAAATTTGCACACAAAGTTTACATAGACAGCCAGCCAGCCAGCCAGACGGACGGACATTTTTAGATTGACTCAGAAAGTGATTCTGGATCTAGAAAAGATATTTTGAGGTGTTAACAACATCAAAACAAACGCATAATACACTCTCCACTATTGTGGTGTGGGTATTTAAATAATCTTATTTTAAAAGATTTATGATGGGATAAAGCGATTTTAGCCCTTATCACGAAAATAACGTAAGCGACATCATTTTAAATTTTCGTTTTTTTTTAAATACCTATATTGGCACCCCTTGCATTATCTCCTTAAATGTCATGGTCACATAAGGTGCCGTTATGATTTTATAGCAAAAACAATATTATCGTAAGCGTCAAATTTCATACAAAATTTATCTGAAATAAAATAAAAAAAGACTCTCCTGTAAAATTATTATTTTCGCGGTAAGGGCTCGTTATGGGTCAAGTATGGACTTTAACATTTAAATACTGCTCGTGCCAAAGTTTCTTCTGAAACTAACTTGATTAAGGGATTTATTAAGGCAAATACAGGAAGGAGATGGCAATGGCACCACTCAAAAGAAAAATCAATCCATCCGTACTAAAATCAATCCGAAGCGGTATTAATAGTACGGTGAATACAGATCTTTTTGAATCAAGTACAGAAACATTGATTCAAGTACGGATTTTCAATCGCAAAATACTTAAATTATCCATATTCAATCCCGATTTCGTGCATGAAATATGAAAATGAGATTGATTTAAGTAGAACTAAGATTGAATCAATCTCAAAATTCGCTTGATTCAAGAAATATAAAATAGTTTTAATCCGAAAATAAGATTGATTTAAGCAAAACTTTTATTATTATAAAGTTGATTTTATCCCGAATTCATGCTTGAAAAAAACCAAAAAAGAAATAAGAAAGAAAAAATTGTTATGTTACACCTTTTAGAATGATAAATCACCAACATCAGGCCCGATATGGTTTTTACTTTAGAAATCTTAAGTACATATTTAGCCAAAAATATAAACTAAATGAGAAGCAAGAGTTCAAATTTACTTTTTAACCCTACGTGGTACACATGAGTCTGGATAGTCCATTTTAAATGTGTATAGAAAATCCAAACATGCGTTAGCCGGAGGGTTAAACACAACGAAAAGTTTAATCTTTCCAGAAATTCCGGGATTGATTTTAAAAAGTTATCCCGTTAAGGATTGTTTTGAGTACGTTTTAGTGTTATTCGTACTTGAATTTTTGTACTTAAATTAATCATAAAAAACTAGATTTATCCCATTTGTTTTTCTTTCTGTGTATGCATATTAAATTAAGTTGACTAGGGAAATAATTTTGAGTATTTTGAAAGGAAAAGATTTCCCGAGATTTCGCTGAAAATATTATTGTATTTCCATGGAGTTTAATGACGGGCACCAATCACCCAAAAATTATTATAGAGTTATTTATAAGACCGTTTATTTAGTGTAAGAACAAAGAATATGCGACAAGAGCATATAAGATAATGCTGGAGTTCCACTAGGAAATAATGTTGAACTTACTCTCTTTTTTAGGTGCACCTCGGATTTGCCCATATGCGACAAACTGATCATATTCACATTTGCGTATCATACAGCTATTCTTAGTTCACATGTGAACCCGCAAGTGGCTTCTCGTCAACTTCACGATTATATTAGTGGAAAACTTGGTTGAAAAATGGGCGAATTCGAGTAAACTAGTTTAAAAGTAAACACATTACATTTGCACTCAGGAGAGAAAATTGTCCACCTGCAACTCTTTATAATTTTATTAACAATACCCCAATCGGATTTTGTTACAGGTCTCGGTATGCATTAAAATATACTTGACGTCATCCAAGATACTTCAGCTGGAGTTAAGAGCTTCTAGACTTCAATGGTTAATAAGTGACAAATCTAAACATAGCCTATATAAGGCCATCCTGTATAAAATCGTTTTTAAACCGATTTGGTCATATTCTAACTAATTTATGTATATATTCTAATAATTATGCGGAATGCGATACTGGTATTTCTAGCCATCGAGAGAGAGGGCACAATCTTTTTTAGAACCATGACCGTAGCGCTGTGGAATATAAGAAGTGAGAATATTCATAGGGATTTGGATATTCCACTTGCGACAGATTTAATTCGCAAAGTCTATGCAAAATATATTATTAAACTGGAAAACCATCCAAATCCGCTTGCAGGACAATATTCTCAACTTCAAGCTCGAACAAGGCTTTTAAGAGCCGAACTTTTTTATTTTAAGTTTTCAAACTTTTACTAATTACTCTAAGCCTAAGGCATATTCAGTAAATGAATATTAAAGTAGAAAAAATATAATCCGGGAATTTCTCCAAAATGTCTCTGACTTTAGTTTTTGGTTCAATTGCCAACTTATGGATGATGAAAAGAACGTTTTATTATCTAAGTGAAGTAAAGTTAAGGGAACTCAATTTTTATTATGTATTCTTCCTAAAGTTTTGATTTAAATTTTTTGCATCATCGCACTTAAGCAGTTTTTTAAAAACTTAAGCATGATGCAAGAAAAGCAGCGATTTTTAATCGAGAAAAACGATTGTTTTATCATTTCAAATAATGTTCGTTAGAAATAGTTTAAAATTTTCTTTCAAAAAGCCAGAACAAAAAGATTTAAATTAAATAGTAAAATATATGCGATTCGTCTAGATATTGGTTTTAAAATCGTTTGCGTTGCAATTGAGTTATAAGCAAAAAAAAAAAACCATTGGCTATTTTTTGACCAAAAACTTTTTTTATTAAGATTTTTGTATGACGTGCTAAATTCCCAATTTTTCATATTTGATAAATACACTGAAATTTATTGTCGAGGGAAAGCTAGCTTCTATGCGCATTTCACTGGTTGCTTAGGCCAGATCATCAGGAAACCTTTTCCAAAGATTTTAGAAAAGCTAAAAATATTATACAAATAAAACCCTAAAGCGAATAAGAATTTTAAACACTCAAAGTCTTACTTGTAACAATATCAAAGCTTAAACAAAACACCAACATAAACAGTGAGTTTATCTTTTCTTACATCCCCCTAATTTTTTTATTTAATTTTTCACATACATTCCATAAACTGCTTCATATCCTCACCCAAGGTTTGAAGAGAAAATCATTTTGTCTTATATCGTCGCAGGAATTAAAGAACGCTGTAACTGACAAAAAATCGAAAATAATTTTGTTGCATCATTTTAATAAGAAAACAAGAAAAAAAGTATAGTCGGTCAAACCCGTCCATATGATACCCTACACCACAGTATTAAAAAACACATCATGCTTATATGTCCATATAAATATGGATTTATCTATGTTTATAAAACTCATTAAAATCGGGTTAAAAGTTTGTGAGGGGCAGAAATTGCCCCCTACCTCCCCTTGTGGTCCTATTTTTGAAAAACTGTATAGCTTATGTGTCCATATAGATATGGATCTATCTATGTTTTGAATTTCATTAAAATCGGTTTGAGAGGCAGAAATTGGCCCTATCTCCCCTCGTGGTCCTATTTTTTTAAAAAATACATCCCTTTTGTGTCCATGAAGATATGGTTCTATGTAAGTTTTAGATTTCATTAAAATCGGTTTGATAGTTTCTGAGAGGAAGAAATTTCCCCCTATCTTCCCTCGTGGTCCTACGATTTGGCCCATTTTCAATAGGCTTAGTCCTTGTGTCAATAAGAACCTATGTCCCAAATTTTATCGAATTATCTCCAAAATTTCGACCTGTACATTGCGCACAAGGTTACATAAACATCCAGCCAGCCTGCCAGCCAGCCAGCCGGACGGACATCGTTAGTTCGACCCAGAAAGTGATTCTGAGTCGATCAGTATATTTTAAGGTGGGTCTAGCACTAATATTTTAAGGCGTTACACACATCAGCACAAATGCATAATACCCTCTCCACTATTGTGGTGTGGGTATAAAAATACTGCGTCGATGGGTCCCAGTCCCATATTTCTATGATGAAAAAAATTCATTACGCGAAAAAAAAACGTTTGCTGTAATCCGCAGAATCATCTGGAATAATAGACTTGAGAGAAAAAAAAAAGTTTTTGTGATATGAATTTTGTTCTACTTTTTTTCATACAGGCTCTGGTGAACATTTTATGTTTTGTCAGTTACAGCGTTTTTTAATTCCTGCGACGATATGTACTTAATTAATGTTTTATTCTATTTATGTTTGAAATCACACATGTTTTTGTAATAAATCTTGAAATAAATACTTATTCGTGTCACTTCGTGTAATTGAAAATTAACATTTAGATTTAATTGCGAGCGAAAAAATTCTTCCGTTTCTGTTTTTAATACATAAACAAAAAGTTAATTATGTTAATGAACATTCTTTGCTTGCTTTTGTCATAAATACAAAAATCTAGGTCATGAATTTAAAACATTAAGAATTTTTGAATATAAATTAACCCAGCAATAAATTTTCATATTCTGAAAAGTACTGCTGGCACATTCTTATAATTCAGCACATATTAAAGAGGTACGTAATAAAGAAAGTAGAGCAAAGGTTTAAAGTAAATTAATAAATTTTGAGGAAATAAAAAGACAAAAAAAAAAATCTATTAACATAACATGTTCGGAGGTAACATCAGTAAAGTTTTTTATGACTTTCTTAAGTAGGACAAACTGCCCATATATACCAGAGATAAATATAATGCGGCAAACATATATTGCAGTAAATGTCAAAATTATGTTATCTTTAATGTTGACAGAACTTTTTTGTACATATGTTTGTATGTATACTATTTATGTTTCAATAAAAGTTAATCAATTTTCGTTGACAATTACTGCTAACATAAAACGTAAAATTTGGTTGGCAATGGAAAAAGCAACAATAAAAAGAATAGAAGCAAATTGTGTGGGAGAGAAATTAAGTTTGGTAAATGCTAGCAAATTGTAATTGAAGTAAAAGAATTAAATAATTAAAAATAAACACTAAAATATTTTTTTTTGGAAAATAAAAACTAAAATAAAATTGCAAAACTTATTTTTATTAATTAGGGAAATTACGATGGGTAGTGCTAAGTGTGCAAACTAGAGTTTGCTGAAAACCGTAAAAATGTGAAACCGCGGTTTCGGTTTCAAAATAATTAAAACCGGTCGGTTTCGGTTCGGTTACGGTTTTGAAAATATCAAAGTTAAACTTCATACACAAAAATATAAATTTTTTTTATTTGTTTCAATGCAGGTACTTTTATTAACTTGTATACCTGGGCCTGGGCAGGCCCGTGCGCGTCGCAATTGGCGTAATGAAAGTTTTGGTCATATTGTGCTCTATTATATCGACCCCTTTGCGCGAAATTATCGTATATGCCAATTTTTTGGAACTTGAGTTTTTGATGCAATCTTGTTCTAAATTCAAAGAGACGTCACCTGACAAATGTTGTAGGCGAATTCCACTTCGTTGCTCCAAAAATTGAATGTATATTTTCATTTAGATATTGCAAGTGATAGCAGAGAAAAGTAGAAAAATGGCTCTCCTGTTAAATTTGGTTTTTGTAACATACGATTATTTGGCGCAAAGGAGTCGATATATGTACTGTAGTTAATAAAATCAAAATGAAACGTATCAAAAAGCATACGACACACATAAGAATTCTT
Organism: Pollenia angustigena; assembly: GCA_930367215.1. NCBI lineage: Eukaryota > Metazoa > Arthropoda > Insecta > Diptera > Polleniidae > Pollenia > Pollenia angustigena. Next base: position 277,931,481 of record OV884056.1, read on the forward strand.
TCCTTACTGTGTTTTCGAAGAATTATTCCACTTTCCACTTTGAAACCGCGGTTTCGATTTCGGTTAAAACCGAACAGCAATCCCTAGTGCAAACGATGCAAATGCGTGCAAACAAAATATACGATGTATTTGGAATTTGCTCTATTTTACTTGTAGGCCACACGAACAAGTTTTACCTTTCAATTCCTTTCAATTTGAAATACACTCTCACTTTTTTACTAACCCACTCACACTTTTTAAATTCACTACGAAATGGCTTTAAATTTCACCTTTCCATTTGTTTAACAATTTTACTTTCATTTTAACAGCTGATAACATGTTTGTCTTTATAAATTGTTTTCTTGAGGATATCTTGAAAGTAAATTGCTTACAAATTGATAGCAACCTACGTCACAGCTTTCTATTTATGTAAATTTTGACAAACAGTACCCATGCTACTATAGTGAGAACTTCTCGCATAAAAAGATGTGAAACAAAATATTTCATCGTTTCTCGAAAAGTCAGAATAAAGTGTGTCTGCAATCATGTCGAATGCTAGCAAAAGAGATTACGTCGTTACGTTATAAATGTCATAACATTGTACTCGAAGCCGAAGTGACATTGCAGACGTTGATGACGCCGGTAACACATATCGTTGACGCGACCAAAATTTACTAAAATTCAAAATTTTTCAACGACGGCGACGAAAATACCACCGGCGGCTATACCTAATAATTTAATTAATAAATTTATTAATTGAACATTTTCTTGGGTTTTAATTTACAGTAGAGAATTATGTCATGAGTTAAGGATTCATGTAAAAATTATTTGTTCCGAATTTTATTTAGTTATCATCATCTAAACGAGATTTTAGGATGGGGATGTTATGTATGTATATTAGAGCGACTCCAAAAAAAAGTAATGTTGTTTCCCCTTTGAAAATAAAGCTTAATATGTTTTATGATGATTCCCAAAATATTTTGGTTCTAGCGTTGACCATCCGTGAGCAGGACCATTTTTAAAAAAGGCCTTTTTTCAGTTTTTCGAATTGTTTTGTACTTTGCTCGAAGACGACATAAATACATATGTGAAACTTGACCTATATTTTCGTTTCGGGTATTCATACAAATTCTACGTATGTGGAAATAATGTTCTGCTTTTGTTTTATATACCATTGGACGCTGCTTCAAAAACTCTTTTCGATGATACCAAATTTTATTTATGACGTCTTGGAGCAAAGTACAAAAAAATTCGAAAAAAATTGAAAAAATACCTTTTTTAAAAATGGTTCAGCTCACGGATGGTCAACGATTGAAAAAAAAACTTTTTGGGAATCATCATAAAACATATCAAGATTTTTTTTCAGAGGGGTAACAAAATCATTTTTTTCTGCTCCATACAAGTTGAGTCGGTGTAATGTATATATCGTCATCTTAAAGACCTAATAACCTCTGTGCAAAAATTTCAAAATTGAGCTTTTTATGGATTTTTATTTCCTATATCATAACGCATACGTGTGCAAAACATGTAATATTACAAATGACAAAGTTTTTGTACCTCGAGGACCGTTACGCACAAAAATAGAGAAAAATAAATGATCAAAAATCACGATAAAAGTTTAGTTTTGTTGCATAGTGTAATTTAATCAAACATTAAGTACTTGTTTTTGCTTAAACCAGTAAAAGAAACTGCTACTGTAATTATTTAATGTATATAATATTCATGTGTATAAAAAAAACCTAAGTGTCATAACATAAGCTGTGATTAGAAAAACAAAATTTTCTCAACCGATATATATTACTGTGCCCATGTTCTGTAACTCTCGCGTCGAGAAAGTTTTCGATTGAAATGTGTGAAATGAAACAAAAATGCCATAAATTGTAACAAACAGCTGTTTTTCTCACTTAACTGTGTCTGTAACTTTTTTTGGCGAGTACAAGCTGTCACGTAAGGAAATTACTTGCCAATTTACAGAAAAAGTGTGTCTGCAACGTTTTGGTGAGAAAAGTTCCCGCTTTGAACTGTCAAATAAACTCACGATTAAAAATGGGGCGAGAAAAAATGTTAACACTAAAAACCATTAAAAATGCAAAGAATAATAATAATATTTTGTTCATGGCACATTTTTCATTGTTTTATTATTTTGCTTTTAACATTTAAATAAAATATACGAATGTCTTCAAAGCTCGTTTGCAAACAACAAACATTAAAGTCGCTCTTTACACAATTTGGTATAGCCGACGTTTGTATTTTCGCCGCCGTCGTTGAACAATTTTCAATTTTAGTAAATTTTGGTCGCCGTCAACGATGTGTGTTACTGGCGTTCTGAACGTCTGCAATGTCACATCGGCTTCGAGTGCAATATTATGACATTTTTCATAGTTTTCGACATGAGTTACAGACACACATTTTTCTCACTTTTCGAGAAACGACGGAATATTTTGTTTCACATCTTTTCGATGCAAGAAGTTCTCACTAAAGTTACTGGGTACTGGATTCATTTTAATCAAAATGTGTAATTTTCGTTTCAATATCGTTAAAAGTTTTAATGTTATAAAGTTTTTTCCTCTCCTGTAAACTTTTAAAAACTGCAGATAGTTTATTTCGTCTTTTAGGTGACGATATATGTATATTATATAGCTATCGTAAAAATTTTCACCGCCAATTTTTATGTAAATACCAAAATTTATAAGAAAGTTATGGCATTTAAAGCTATTTTCTGGAGAAGTATTTGTATCAGAGCTCAGATTTCAGATTTCAATCCAATTCGTTATATTTTCATATGTTTTTAATTGATTTAATTCAAGATTAACTCAAAATTTATAAATTTTCAGTAAAAAAAAACTCTTGTTTATATGTACTCTTATATTACAAAGGGGGATACAATCGCATTTTCTTGTGGCAAAATACTAGAGAATTAATCTTAAAATTAAATGAAAAGCTTAAAACTTTAAACATATGAACATTTAAAGACTTATCACGCATTTACCTAAATAATTTTACTTTAAACTCAATAACTTAAGTAAAAGTCAACGGAAAAAGCTTTATGTTTTTAATGGAAAATCAACTATAAATATCATACAACCTGAGTAAAGAAACACCTAAATCGTACGAGTTGAGCTTTTTTTAAATTATCTTTAATGTAAGTAACAAGGTACTAAACGCTTTTTATCTAAAGTAAATCAATTTCCACAAACAACTAAGTAAATGATGTATAGGACTCATTTCATTTTAACTATGGCGTCTTGAGGCATTTGGTTTTACCTTTAATTTACTGTTTATGCACAAATGCATTAAATACTCAGAGAGAAATGGATGTTTGCCCAAAGGTGTAATGTACTTACACACACTCACACATTCTCTTCTTTATGTGTGTTACACACGCATGAGTTAGTAGCGAAGTGTTGTATTTAATAGAGTTAGAAAATATTTTCCCCTATGGAATCTCAGTTGTTTAGTGTTGAGTTGCTGTTAAAATGGGAAGTATGCTATTGTCGGTGTCTGGCGTCTGGCGTCTGGGTTATGATTATGGTTTTTTCTACTCGTGTATATTCAAAACATGTCCTTGACCTTTAAACTTTGTAGACAATAATCTGTTAAAACAAGAGGATTTTGGTTTCTGCAAATTATGTGTTTGTTAATCTCTGCAAGTGATGATACATGTGTCAAAATAATTTTTGTTTGTTTTATGTTTTGTAAAATGAAATTTATTGTTGTATCTTGAGCACATAAAATAATGGTTTTGTATTTAATTTACAAAAGAAGAAGATAGTTTTGTACTTATCTAAATAATCTTAAATTATTTGATTAATTATAATTAACAAAATATACAATTGAAATATATTTGTATTGTATTTTTTATATATATTCTCCACCACCAGTAGTGGTGCATGACGCTTTAAACCGTCACATATGATGCTTCTGTAATAAAGTTTGATTTGTTACAGTTTTATAACACACTTTTAAATTTTATTAAGGTTGGCCCATAATTTACCATAGGCCACATAAAAAGCCTTCTCTCGAAAACAGTTTAGTACGCACAAAACCATAACGAATAATGATTTTGTAGCGGAATTTGGTCTTTCGTAGTTTGACATATGAAAGTAGAAATTGTGAAGAATTTTATGAAGATTGGTCCATAATTTCCCATAGGCCCCATATAAAGCCTTCTCTCAAAAACAGTTTAGTACGCACAACACTGTAACGAATAATGATTTTGTAGCAGAATTTGATTCTTCGTAGTTTGACAAATGAAATTAGAAAATGTGAAGATCGGTCCATATTGTAGTAAAATTTGGTCCAATTGAGATTCATATGGAGAGAAATAATATCATGCGATTTTGTAATAATCCGTCCATAATTTTAACTTATGTCTCATAATAAGCAGCCTTCTAAAATCATTTTAAAATTCTAAAACGGTACAGCAAATTTTACTTGTAAGCATATCGAAATTTGCTCTAATGTAGGTTTTTTTATAACCACAAATCACTCTACAGAATTAAAGATTGTTTCATAATTAACCATGGGTCCAATAATGGCTGATTTTTTAAAAGCTATAGGAAAGTTTAAAAAAACACATAAAATTAGAAAAATGCATGAACTCCATATAATTTTAGGTTTGAAGATTATTTCATGCAAATGTTGACCGTGACTGCGCCTCAAATGGTCCATCCGCTTAGTCCAATTTTGGCATACTCTTTCCAACATTTCGGCCGGTATCTCATGCTTCAATGTTGTCTTCCAATGCGTCAATTGAAGCGGGCATGTGTGTATAGACATGAGCTTTAACATAGCCCCACAAAAAAAAGTCTAAAGGCGTTAAATCGCACGATCCAGGCGGCCAATTGACCGGTCCCGAACGTAAAATAAAATGTTCACCGAACTCGCCTCTCAATAAGTCCATTGTTAAGCGTGCAGTGTGGCATGTGGCACCGTCTTGTTGAAACCACATGTCATGCAAGTCAAGCTCTTCCATTTTGGGCAAAAAAAAGTTGGATATCATTTCACGGTAGCGCTCACCATTCACAGTTACGTTACGATTCGCATCATCTTTGAAGAAGTACGGTCCAATGATGCCACCAGCTTATAAACCGCACCAAACTGTGACTTTTTCTGGATGCATTGGTAGCTCTTGCAATGCTTCTGGCTGATCTTCACTCCGAAATCGACAATTCTGCTTATTAACGTACCCATTGAGCCAAAAATGAGCTTCGTCGCTGAACACAAGAAGCGCGCGATAAACTTTCTTAACAGAGCACGCATTTTGATAATAAAATTCAATCACTTGCAAATGAAATGTTCGTTTGTAAGACGATTCATGGTTAAATTATAGACCAAACTGAAGATGTTTGAAACAAAACAAGAAACGTGCGTCAGCTGTTTAAACCAGTGTTGCCAAAAAGATAATAGCTAAAAAATCACCCGATATAAGTTCCTATCCCGAAAATTATTTTAGTTGGGCCAAAATGGTTCGGATCATGATAATTTACTAAAATGTATTATTATTAACTTTAAAATTACTAGAAATAAAAGCACAAAGCTTTCTTTCCGACTGTCGTGCAATAATTTGACATATTATGTATGTATGAAGGCCTAAGCCGCAACCAATTTAAATCTGGCGTTCGTTTTTATAAAGATTAATTAATTTTATTTATTTAAATGCTTCTCCTTAATATTCTTACTTTCGGTGGATAGTATCCAAGATTCGGCGCAGCCGAATATAGCACTCTTACTTGTTTTTATAAGCACTGTGATGGCATCACATTTGAAGAAAATTCTAATTTTGTTTTTAAAATGCTACTGTAATACTTCATTTTAGTTAAAAGTCACAATTTCTGTCTGAGTGGATAAAAAGAAAATGTTAAATAAATATCTTGGCAATAATGACATGAAAATATCATAAATCATAAACACAAACCACAAAATATAGACAGAAAAAATGATTGATGAATCGTAAATTCGAAATTGTCTAACAGAATTGGGGTATAAATTATGTATTTTCTAGGAACCGTGTGCGAAGTATTATAAATATCTTAAATAAAAAAGTGGTATGCCTATGCTTATAGATGTAATCTTAAGTTCACTATTGTGCTGTTTTCACAACACAAGTGATTGGACGTGTAGTAAAATTTGTGTGGAAAACACTCAAAAAACTGAGTGCTTTTCATATAAATTTCACTACAAGTGCAGTCACTTGTGTTGTGAAAACAGCACATATGTTACAAATAATTACCCCTATTTTGAAAGTCAGTGTCGACACGAATCCTTTAAAAAAAACCAAAAGTCGGAAAATATCATAAAAAGCGTTAAAAAATTATCTTTAATGATGAAGAATAAAAATAAAAGAAAACTAATTGGAGATTGGATTTATTTTTGTGTTAGATTTTCGATAACAAGTCCACGTCGACAAAACTTTCTTATAAAATACCAAACTAACGTCAAAGTGATGTAAGCGTCGACTTGATGTGACAATAATAAAAAATTAATGCCGACTTCGACAACAACTTACAAAATAGGGCTGTATATTTTCTTAAATCAAATTGTGATCTCTTATAATTAAAAAAATTGATTAATGGCGTTTTCTTTTCTGAGTAAAATTCTGCATTTATGCTGCCTTTTAAATTTTTTTATGTTCTTTTCTGAAAAACATGTATTATTTTAAAAGTGTAAAGCGCTCTTTTCTGATGATGTTCATTTTAATTAAAGGAGCATGAGTGCAGCACTAGATCAAAGCGAATTCAGTACAAGGTGGTGGCAGGTTTCGAGCTGTGAACACTAACAATGCAATACAAAAAACTTCTGTATTCTTGCCACCACCTGTAATTGAATTTACCTTGCGCTTATTGTACTTTATTGCTTAATGCCGAAATTTGTGTTCTTTTGTAAACGTAAAATATGAAACACTTCTTAAAAATTAGGGGAGCATTTAAAAATATTGCCAAGTCACATGTAACACTTATGCAACAGTTTTTTTTAGAAAAGAAAACGCCATAAGTGACAAACTTAAATCGATAAAATTAACTCGATTTGTGGCCAACTTAATTTATTTTACTAAAACCGATTGTTTTAAAAAGTAAGCAAGTATTTGACAGACATAATATTTGTGATCATCAGGAAAGCCAGAAATAAGCTCTATGAAAAAGTTTTTTATGTGCATTAAATATGCAGTAAAACCTTAAAAAGAAACTATAACAATTGTAAGAAATATGCCGTAAAAAAAGAAAGTGACTTATGTAAAACAAAACATGCATTTAATAATATTTGTTTAAATATGATTACTAAGTAAAGAAGTAAAGTCGGCCAAGCCAAGGACAAATTCTTAAGGGTTTACCCTATTGCGGAGACCGACGGGATTAAAATGATGTTATCAGGTTAAGATTTTTATAACAACACTTTGCGTCCTACCTACATATCAACATCTGTAATAGATTTTTCCACCTTAATGTGATTTAAGGGACGGGATTTTTACCATAAGTAAAATGGTGAAATTTTGACTTACGATTACAAACCAATTATTTCAATATCCACATTTAGAAGGAAATTATATAATTAAAAGCTTTTTCGCTAGTATTAGAGCTATTGGCAAATATGGATCGTTCCTAATGATTATGTCTTGTGGTTCCTATAAGGAACAAAGCGCCACCACAAACTGATTCCATTCAGTTCTTTCAGATGCGTTATGTTTAATTTCTCTCCAACTAAGACCACTTTGAGTAATCGAACATTCCGGTTGGTGCCTCAATGTGAGCAATGGACGGCCTCTTCTTCTTGTACTACCCTGGGGTGTCCAGTTCATGGCGTGTTTTGCTATGTCTCCTGTGGGCCTGCGCAACGTATGGCCAATCCAACGTCATTTGCGATTCAATCTAGATTGGCTGTAGATTAGTTCTAGGGACTAAAGTTGCATGTTCAGAAGGACGGCCCTAATGGTATACCTTCAACATACAACAAAAGCCTATGTATTACCTCCTCGTGGTGGTCCCTGTCAACAACTCTTTGAGATGGCTAAAATACAAGGCTCTAGTCGAGGCTGGCTAGGAAATGCTAGAGCGAATTCCAAAAGTCTAGCGTCCTTGAATTTATTCAATGAAGTGAAGTATTAACCATAATACTTAAGGTTATATGGTATCCTCGGGGATCAGTGCCCATAGGTGCACCCACCACCTGTCTGATCATTGGTTGAGGTATGAGCTTACCTTACCACTGGCAGTGGTGACTCTTGTAAGTCAAGGGATTTGAATCAGAAAGCCAAAATTTTTGTGAAGTAACACTTTTTGTGGAGGAAAAAGACGTCGACGTTGTAGACAACTGGTATGTGAGAAGAGGTGAGAAGGATTGATGTGAGTTGATGGCAAGAAGTGTCGGAAGTGGTGCAGTGTACGTTGATTGTGTGTTGAAAAGTAAGCTTTCCTGGTCAGATGTAGGATTTATTCGGTAGTGCCGAATTTGGACATCGGAAGGGAAAGTCTGGTAGTCTTCACACATTGGATGTGCACTGCACGGTTGGATGGTGTAGTGAGAATTTGAAATGTTCGAACTAGTAACACTGCTCTTGAAAGAGTAGTGCACATGGTTTCGCCCTATGCCATGTGCTCTAAGAGAGAGTGTGAAAATCCTTATGCATTGGATGTTGCTCTGCACGAGTGTTGAGGATCTTGGTTTGTAGCAGGTTTCTTTCACAAAAGATTAGTGTTGCTGAACAAAGACTAGGCTTTTTGGTTCAAAAGCTTTTCTTACAATTGATGTCGGTAAGCTGATTACACGAGGTGGCTGAAGGTGCTACCCAAACTAACGCGGTTAGATGTTTTCCAAATTGCAATTGGAACTAGTGGAGTGGTTCGGTTGCGAGGAGGAAACATCTGTGTCCTGTTACTATTTAACAGGAGCTGTTGACAGAAAACACGCAGCAAGAGATTAGATAGCTCGAACTTCCTAGCAAGGAGTTTGAATGTTTTCAGTTCTACCAACTGTTAACATATTGCAAGATATGCGAGACTTTGTCAAACACTGTACATCGACATTTAGAGTAAAATGTAAAAAACTAAGTGGCTAAAACCCACCGTGCAATTACGTCATAGTACATATATGCATGTCAAACATGGACATTTGTAGATTAGTTCTACTCCATAGCTGTACGTTTGATATTGTTTCAGGCCAGAATATTCAAAGAATTCTTCGCATAGCATTTATATCACGTGGGGATGCGTTCCACGTCTCGCTGACATATAGGAGCACGGATTTCAAACAGGTGTTTAACAACTGTATCTGGGTGTTTAAGGAGATTACGGTTGATTTCCATATTTTACTTTGCATGCCGAATGCTTGATTGTGTTTAGATATTCGGTATACCACATCATTGCTAGAGCCGCCAGTGTATGTAATTATACTACCAAGGTAGCAGAAAGATGTTACATCATCTAGTTCTACGTTGCGTAGTTTAAACCTGCCAAATTGTATTGCATGCTTTTGCTCTTGGTGTTGTTTAACTTAGGACTATCCTTTGCGGTCTCAATCTCTATAGACTTAAGTTACGCCACCATATCTCTGTGGCTATGTGACAGCAAGTAGATGTCATCTGCAAACTCGAGGCATTCAAGGCGTTTATTAAGACCCCATCTTATTCCAACTGAGTTGATTCCAAGCTTGAGTTACATTTCGTATGATCAAGCACAATATTGAACAGCAACGGCGATAATATGCATTCTTACCTGAGTTTAAGTCTTCTGTGGATGGAACCCAGCTTGCTCATGCCTGAGCTCCGGCAATATAGCCTGGGACAATCTGTTATTTAAAATGTGTGCTATTATTTTTTTTATTGCACTAAGAATGGTTATACATATGTACCTCTCCAATTTTGACAATCCGTAAGGTCTCCTTTTTAGGGATATTGCCGATAATACCTTCTTTGAGCTGGGGATCCAATTCGTTTGTGGCCCAGAATGTTATGTTGGTTATAATTGATTTTTTTTTGGTTCTGCGCTCTTTCCAGCAAAGATACTTGCAGGCGCCATTAAATAAGTCCTGGCGAAATAAGTCCCCAAAAATATAGAAGCTAGCTTTCCCTCAACAAATGAAAAATTGGGAATTTAGCATTTGGAATTTGGTATCTTATTTCATATAAAACAAATCCCCAATTCTAAAAATTAAATAAGCTACCAACGAAATTAAATAATACTCCAATTTTTAGGGACTCATTTCATATGAAGTTAAGCCCCAGTTTCCAAAATGAAATAAGACCCCAATATAATTTATTTAATTGTACAGTTTTGGTGTTAAGAACCGGCCAATAGATAGCTTGGTTGGCGCTTCAGCCAGATGCAAGGACTTTCTCCTCTATGGTATAGCAAATACGGGCAAACTAAATTAGCTCTGCATTGTCGGCCTTTGGCCGGGCGTAAGGATTTTCACCTCTATGATGTAACAAATCGAAGCCTCTCTGCATAACGGGCGTTTGGCAGGGCGCAATGCCGAATTTTGAAGCTTTTATAAACGAAGCAGGTACCATCCTTGCGCCTATACTAAGCCCAGCTATGCAGATAAGCTTTAATTAGCGATTTGGAATTAGGGATTTTTAGTTAAAAAATTATATATTAAAAATATTTCAGATTTCTGAGTCTGAATATTTAAACCAAAGTACTTTTCATTTACTATTAACCAAATGACAGTTTTGGCTGTTTACTTTACCTTTTAAAATCTCACAAAAATGTTTTATGTTTTCAATTACTATTAAACTCATGTTTTATGCACTTGCTTGCGTGATAAAAATTATTATTAAAATTTCACTTTTACACCTGCATCCCTAAGATGAATAACACAATTTCAAAAAATTGTCACCGAAAATGTCATTCTTCTTTAAAATTTACAAGCTTAAATTATTTATTTTATTTTAATGGAACATATGAATAACACATAAAATTGGCACAGCCAAAAAGTTTTTGTGTAATTTCAATCCCCATTAAAAAGAAAAAAAATTACCTAAAAATCGTAGACTTTCCCTTAATATGGCACAATTTAACTTTAACAACAAATATGTCAAGGTGGTTTTATAATTCGTTCTACTTTTCTGCTCGCTCACACAATTCCAGATACACACAAAGATCTAGATACTTAGGAACATGGAATTAAATATTCTTAATGGAAAGAATAAACAGCAGTAAATAAAGATGAAAAAGCTAATGGCAAAAAGAAACAAAGTCTACTCAAACTAAAAGTAGGCAGGAAGGAGTGAATAAAACACAATACAAATTCAATGTCTAAGAAATGTCAGTGAGAAAAGTTAGAGTTCTTCAGAATTGAGTTGATGTGAGATGTTAATGCATGTACTAGTCGAAACATGTATGAAATACGTATTTACTAGGATTAACTTTTAAGGCCATTAATGTCGACAAGTTTCTTTTATGGTTAGAGATTTGTATATGAACGCATAATGCGAGTAAAAATGGCATATTTCATTTTCTAACAGGAAAATGGAAGCAGTAGATTAATTTTGAAAGTTGTTTATAGTTGTTTAACGTAACTACATTTTTACGAGTAAGTACATAAGGATGTCTTCAAATGAATGTTTAGTATGCTAAAGGTCACAAATTAGAATTGTGCGTACTTTTGCAAGGTAGTTTGAATCTTTATTCTTACAATTTTATGCAAGAAAAATAAGTAATAGTGTTTAATTTGGCTATGCCGAATCTTTGATACCCTTCACTGAGAATTAGAATATCTAAGGAGTGGGCTTTTATAGGGGTATATGGTAAGTTATAAGCCAATCCTTATAAAATGTAACTGTGTGACTTCTACTGCAGACCAAATTTTACTACTATAGCGTTATTCGTTAAAGTTTATATCGTCCTAAAGTGTTTTCCGAGAGTGGGAATTATTTGCTGCAACATCGTTATAATTCAAAAATATTATTTTTACAGAAAACGAATTTAAAGTCTCAAATTTAGACAAAAAGTAATGGAAAGAAAATTTTACTCTTCCCTCAAGAGTTGAGTTAATAATACCTTTATGAGAAATATTTACAATATCTTCGTTAAAATGATCTACTGTGCATTTGTATATTTGTGATTTTCGACTTATGAAGCTGTTGTAGCAAATGATTTCTAGTCTTATAAAACTATCACAGAGCGAGATTAATTACAAAATACTAATAATAATTCGTAAAAGTCTTAGGCGTACTAAATTGTTTTCCAAGAGTGGGGTTAATATGGGGTCTATGGTTAATTATGGATCAATCATTACGAAATTTAGTTGCATGATTTTACATTATATATAACGAGTTTGCGCAAAACTTAATAATCAAAAAAATCTTCAAGTTTTATTCAAGATTGTCGTTCACAACGTTTTTTTAGTGATAATGCAAGAAAACTGCGTTACTCACTTATCTAGTGATACTGCAATAATAATGGGCATGCCTTTAATGTTATTTAAAACTTAATACACTTTTTGATAAGAAAATAAAGTGGAGCAATAGTTTTGAACTAAAATGTTTTATGCTCACTTTAATGATAATGCAAAAGTAGTGCAAATTGTCCAGGTCTGGTGATATCTCTTGCCCACTCTGGGTACTGGTAACCGTAGTAATAATTAGGATATTATTGCCTAAAGGAGTGTTAACTAATTGGTGTATATGCCGTTATAAAGAGAGTGTGTTGAAGACACGTTTTAACAACATCGATCCAATTACTAAAACAACAGTTTATGATTGTGGGATTTGAAGCTATTGACATATTCCCATTTATTAATTTTTATTTATCAATGCAACTTTTGATGTCTTTAACGATAAATTAGGCGCATTACAAAAAAGTTATGTCCTTAAGTACCGGAAAAAGGGGTCGAAAATTACACTTGAAAAATACGCTGTACCAAAAAAGCTTGCGGTCCATAATTACCACAACCATATTTAAACATGAGCAATATTATATACGAAGTAGTGTGTCTTTGAATGTATTCATTTATTTTATTTTACTTTTTTTTTTTTTTTGAAACAAAAAATTATATCGATACCTTTCCATAAGAATGTATTAAGCGACATTTCTAAAATTGTGTAGGAAACGAAAAAAAACGTCGCATTTAGTTATTTATTTTTCGGATTTTATTGAAAGGAACATATTAAGAAAGCTATTTTCAGAATACAAAACATATTTAAAAATGTGGCTTAGCATAATTTCTTTGGCGGATAATACAAATTACAGGGTGCAACATTATTCCAGTGAGAAAACTTGACGGTTGATACAATTTTATTTTCACTCTAGTTTCCTTTGCATGCATGATAGGGCAGCGAAACCCAGGCCAAAATATGTTTTTACTTTAAGTATTTTTAATAATTTCTAATAAGTTTGTATAAATATAAATAATTTTAATTTTATTTAATTTTATTCAATGTTTTTGTTCCTTTTTTTTAAATTTTTTTTGATCCTTAAAATTTTGAAATTTTTTCACACTTCTTTTAAATTAAATTGTTTTAAGTTGTTTTACTATAACTTCTTCTAGTTCCATACTATAATTATAAGATGTATGTCTTGTTGTATGGAAATACAGATAAATAAATAAATAAATAAAAATATTTTGCCAATACACTGCAGTAGTTGTAAAACGAATTAAACCATATTTCGACAGCTCAATTCTAAAGCACCCTATGTCGACTAAGCATGTTTTTAATATTTTAATGTTCTTAAGTTAAGTATTAAAAAAAAAAAATTAAATTTGGTGTGGACCGGCTGATCTCATCAAAAGTTATAAACAAAAACTACTTAACATTCAACTACATGTTAAAAAAAATCCAATTCCAAAATATTGTAAGTCTACTTAGCATTCTTTGGTTTTGAACCTTTTCAATTTGATAAAATGTTAAGTAAATTTAACATTATTATATGTAATGAAGCCCACACTGCCACACGTGCGACAAGGATCTTAACGTCACCCACATCCTAGACGAATGAATGCATCAGCTGTAACACTGCCCGTGTTCTCCTTCTCCGGAACTTATCCGATACGAACATTAAACTTATATATAAATGTATATTAAATATTATCATGCTTAATAAAATCAAATTATCTATTAACCTCCAGGCCGAAAGCCATAGCTGCTAGTTCACTTACCTCTTTTAATTAGTATAATTGATTGTCTTTTTATTACTAATAAATAAATATATATATGTAATGGAAATTTTTTTTGTGCTGTGTTTTCTATGTAAATTTTTATTGAGCAACGCACTACTTTTTGCACCTCCCAGTGTTTTTAGCAGAGTTTCCCCTAACTGGGAAAACTTGTTTGAAATGTATGTTTACCCGATAACTTACACTCGTACTTGATACAGTTTTCATAATAAACTAACATATACTTCTTTAAATTCGATAGCGCAAAAATTTTTTATTAAATTTTAAATAAATAAAGTAAAATAATTAAAGTTCTCCCTTTAATTGTTAAAGAGATATCGCTCGTAAAATTTAAGAGCTTTTCCTGCAAAACTCACTTTTTCGACTTAGCATGTTTTGGAATTTATTTGTCGATTTATACGCAATCCACCAAAGTGATGGGTCTTAAATTACCTCCCTTCTAACATGTCTGTGAAACGAACAAATCTCATAAAGGTTTTGATATCTAGATAATATTCGGCACAAATATTCCTATATGAATCTGAACCTAATGACATGCTTTAATTTATGATATATGATCGCTGATGGGTTGCAAATAGTGTCCGCTCTCAAAAATGTGTCTCTAAATCTATGATGTAGGGTATCATATGGTCAAGTTTGACCGACTATTTCTTAATTGTTTTTGATAACTAAATTGCGAATGCTCAACAGGATAGTTATCGTCCAGACTTGCTATTTTTTGGTGCAACTTTTTTTAATTCTATATTTTGATCTTGTTGTTTTTATATTTTATATTAGCTGACTCGACAGACGTTGTCCTGTCCAAATTAGGAGAAATGTTTGCGTTCGATTTTTAAAATCCGTTAAAAAGATTCGAACATTTGAAAGAAAAATTATTCAAATCGATGGAGCCGTTTTCTGATTTTAGGTAAATCGAAAAAAGTGGGCGTTAAAGTGAGTGGGGCAAAATTTTCTTTCCGTAAAAACCTAAGTTGGACCATGGCGATGATTTTAAAGAAAAAATCGTCCAAATCGGTCAAGCCGTTCTCAAGTTATGCGCTTAATAGGAAAAGTGGGCGTAAATATAGGCGTGGTACATTTTTCTTTCGATGAAAACGTAAAATGGATTAATACGAGCACTTAAATGAAAAATTAGTCAAATCGATGGAGCCGTTTTTGGATTTAAGGTAAATCGAAAAAAGTGGGCGGGGCAAAATTTTCTTTCTGTAAAAACCTAAGTTGGATCATGGCAATCATTTTAAAGAAAAATCGTCCAAATCGGTCAAGCTGTTCTCAAGTTATGCGCTTAATAGAAAAAGTGGTCGTAAAAATAGGCGTGGTACATTTTTCTTTCGATGAAAACTTAAAATGGATTAATACGAACATTTGAAAGAAAAATTTGTCAAATCGATGGAGCTGTTTTCTGATTTGAGGTTATTCGAAAAAAGTGGGCGTAAAAGTGGGCGGGGCAAAATTTTGTTTTCGTATAAATATATGTTGAACCATGTCGATCATTTTAAAGAAAAAATCTTCAAAATTATATAGATGTCATTGGTGGTGCAATATGAACATTGGATTTTGCCACGCCCCTCCGCCCGCAGACCGAAATTCAAAAATCAGACTTCACAGTGTCACCCGCCTGAATATTCTGAAGATTCCCTGAAAATTTCATCAAAATCGGCCCAGCCGTTTTGGAGTCCATACGTTACATACATACATTTTATATATATAGAAGAATATAAATACAAATACATCAACAGCCAAGTTCAAGTTGAAAAGTTATAGATTTAAGAAACAAAACAGAATTCTCACCAGTGAACTTGAGAATTGCCGCAACAAATGTAGCAAGTCTGGACGATGATAAATGTTATCAA
Organism: Pollenia angustigena; assembly: GCA_930367215.1. NCBI lineage: Eukaryota > Metazoa > Arthropoda > Insecta > Diptera > Polleniidae > Pollenia > Pollenia angustigena. The sequence continues at coordinate 277,947,425 of OV884056.1, forward strand.
AGCTCTTGCGAAATATGGAAAAACTTTCCCTGATTAATTAAGTGCAATGACGGGGTTTTTATTATTTATTATTGTATTAAAATCATGACATTTAAACATTTAATGTAATTTGTTTCATGTTTATGTGAAGTTCGTATTAGGTTTCTAATTACTTGTATAAGAAATTATATTCTCTAATAACCCAGAGGTAAATATTGAAAGTATAGCAAGTGGCAGCGCTTTTAGAAGGCCTCTATATCCGTTTCTATAAGATTCGTTTCTTGTGATATCCCATTATTAGAAATATGCCTTCAAAAGGCTTCTGTCTGCTAAATATGGCCTTATATTAGGCGTCTTTACACATTCTCTTACCGTTGACATACGAGTATGTTCATTAAAATTAAATGTAAAAATTCCTAATATAACACACACATAGGAATACATTAAATGTACTTATTTTGTTCAAAAAATACACATATATACACATGTATGTCATAATTATTATTAATTGAAGACTAGTACATTTAACACTTACGAAATATGTAAGTCTTGCTTTAACAAAAATATAAATAGAATATACGAAAAATTTATTTGGAAAAATTAAAGAAAAACTTACGTGCGGATTTGATTTTAAGTAACGCCAATTTTCACCTGTCGTATACCAACCAGAACATATGGGTAGAAATGATAAAAGAGCAGGCGCCAACCACACAATAATCAGCATAATAAACACTCGCCGGTACGTCATAATTAAAGGATAATCCAATGGCTGGACAATGGCATAATATCTGCAAATTAAACGAGAGTGAAAAAAATAAAAACGAAACATTTGGCAATGGTAAAAATATTATAATTAATCCTTAATGGGCAGCAAAAAATTTGATTTGATTGAATAAAGAGAAAATAATTTTTGAAAGCTTTAAAACTTTAAGGGTGGGTTTTTAACATGGAGATTCGAGATTTAGTCATCTTAAATCTGGGTTTTTAGTTTTAAGACGAGGATTAATTACTTTTATTTGCAAGTTTAAGCGGCCAATGTTAGTGGTTTAAACTTAATGAACAAATGTCAACCCATACACATGTATAACAAAAGCAGCTATTAAAATACATAGAAAATACATAAAATAATTTTTTTTTTAGAAAACAGAAAAATGAATTATTTTAGTAAAGTTGAACACCTCAGTGATTCTGAAACATATTAAAACCAAAATAAAACAAATTAAGAATTGATTTTTTTTTTATAAGAATTAAAAGGGCGAAATTTCTTTTACTTCTGTATAAAATGAAAAGTGCATTGATAAAAAGTTTCCATTTGTTGTTATTCAGTATGGCAATGCTGCGAGGTTTAAACTACCTCTTAATAACGACAAACACAATTAGTACTCAATTAAATTTATTCTCAGATTAATAAATTATAGTTTGTCGCTAAAATTAAACTCGATGTTAAAAACCAACTATATACCGTGTTCAGATATACCTTTTTTTATCGAGTCAATATTCGGTTAATTGACATAATTATCTTTATGTTCACATATACACAATTTAGGTAACTCAATTTGTATTACTTCTTCATACAACATTTAATGTAAACAAAAATGTACATGATTAAGAAAATGTAAACAACTTTTGACAACTTTTGAAGGAATAAACATCTGGCTTTTGCGCAGACCTAATGGATGGGCCATTTTTTTGTTGTAATTTCAGTTGCCAAATGTCAAAACACTGTTTAGTAAGTTGTGTTTTGCTTAATAATTGCACTTGTTACAGTGTCGCATTTTAACTTTACTCAATATTTATTGCAATTTCGTATTAATAGTAACTAAATTGCGATTTTGTATGGATAATTGAGCTCAATGGCATTTATTGCGTAAAACTCAATTAAGGTGCATATCTAAGCACGGTATAAGTGTATTTATATACCGGCTAAAAGTGTTTATTTATTGTTAAATAATAACCAGATTTGAATGTAATATTATTTAAATATTGTTGGTCTCCTAAGGGTTAATTATTTATTTACTGTAGTTTTTCATTACTCACCTATCCACTGAGATACAACATAAATGCATTATACTGGCTGTTGAAAAATATACATCAAAACTATTCCACATATCACACATTATTGAACCAAACATCCATTTACCGGATATTTCAACGGAAGCATTAAAGGTCATGGCACATAGAGCAACCAACATATCCGCCACTGCCAGTGAAACCACAAAATAATTGGTGATAATACTGCAAAATATAACAAAAGAGAAAACAATATAATAAAAAACAGTAGTACAAAGTTTATAAAATGAGTCAAAAGTTCAAGTTTAATTGTTGAAGTTTTACAAAATTTAATGAATTTTTACAAAAAATGATTTTGCTGTGCAGGAAATATAAATTTTGCTATTTGTTTTTAAAGAAATTAATACAATTTAGAGATAATGTACTTAACCATGACCATATCAAATGTCTTAAATATTTACAAATCGATTTAGTAAATGATTTTCATAGACATTTTCTTCATATTTGCAATGTAATTAGTTAAATAAAAAACAAAGTTATACTGTTGTTATTTAGGATTTAGTTGCACTCTCGCATGTTGCACACAAACACACACACACCTATACAAGCGGTAAAGAACAACTAAGGCCCTACCCTTATGTGAATGTGCTGTCTTAAGCACCTGTTTGAATACGTAAACATATTGAACTTAAGGAAACTTTTTGTTATGTTTTATAAAACTGTCATTACCTAAAGCAAAGTGCGAAGGTGTAAGGAAATGTAAGGTTAGGTAGAAATGACAGCCAGTATCCATCTGCACACTTATACCTAATAATCAATTATGATATCATGGAGTTTCCCTAAACCAAACACCCATAACAGAACCAACACTAGCTTCCCACGAAGTTTTAAATGTACTCCAGTTCAACATCAGAGACGTTTTACGGTTTATCAAAGGTGGCGGAAACCATTTCAGACAGCCGTCTTCCCACCAGTACAGGACAGTGACAGAGAAGGTATTCTACGTTTTTCTTCTCGTATTCATAGTATCTGGCTCCCAGGCGCTGTGCATGTCTGCATATATGCGCTGAATAATGCGCTTTATATGTCAAAAATATATTGCTTCAAAGTGGGAACTCGCCATATAAAATTCATGTCTTCCGTAAGCGCAATGGTAAGCGAAACTTTTATGTTTCTCCCTTACAAACCAATTTCGTTGGAAGCTCCATTTTTATTGGGATTATCTTTTAATTAAAGTATTAGAGTTATTTCATAAAATGTTTTAATCACTTTTTTGGAAAAATAGCTCTTTGTTAAATATGTTTTGTATTCTGAAAATCGCTTTCCAAATATGTTCCTTTCAATAAAATCCGAAAAATTAATAACTAAATGAGACGTTTTTTTTCGTTTCCTACACAATTTTAGAAATGTCGCTTAATACATTATTATGGGAAGGTATCGATATGAACTGTATATCGATATTGATATTTGATATACAGTCAGTCTATAAAGTTTACGCACAACATGACTCAAAAGACATCTGTCAATATCTTTACATTACGCTTAACTTAAATAAATCGTTTTTATATCTTTTAATACATTGATCGTTTTACTGTCAATTCCCCAGCAAAAACTTTACTTACCTGGTAAGTTAGCAAATAATGTTGGAGAAAATAAACACTACTTATTTTTCGGGTGAATAACTACATATATTTGTTCGAGGTGTCCAAAGAATTCAGTACTTACAAAATACACTTACTAGAAGTCAAAAAATACCTAGTTATTATATAACTACTAGTAAGTTGAATTTTAAGTACTTACAATAAACTTTTCAGAAGCCAAAAAATCACTAGTTAATTGACCTAATAAGTAGTTATTGAGTACGTTACCAGTAAGCAAATATTCAGTAGTGAAAATAACAAAAGTAATAAGTAGTTGCTGAGGTTATTACTAGTAAGTACTTATTGAAGTTTTCAGAATAATGAAAATTGTAATGACAACTACTTACCAGGTAATGTATGAAATAACTACCACCTATTACCAAAAATCAAAAAGTTTTTCCTGGGTCAAAGCAAAAAAAAATATATCATATTGTATCCTTTGTATCATATAACGCTTTGAAAACTAAAAAAACATACTGTGCTTAAACTTTTTTCATGTGGATTTTGCTTTTATAATAATAATTTTCCAGTTTGTTATGTGTTAATTCGTTTTTCTGTGCAAGTTAATTGCACAGTAGCCGAGTTTAGAATGCAAAAAATTATACTCGATTTTGTATTTCCAAAGACGTTCACAAAATTATTATAAATCTTTACGCGCAAGGAAAATCATATTGCGAGAGGTCATATACAAGTGTCAGAACCATTGTTAAATATCTAAGCAAATGTAAAATTAATGGACCGATCTCTTTTGAAAGTCATGTTGTGCCTAAACGTTATTGACTATATATTTGAAAAACCTTGTTTAATATTGCCGTCTAAGGCAGTTTATTTTTAACAATCCATTTTTCTTTTAAAATATGTACATTAGGGCTATAACGAAATTTTTGGCATAGTACCATGAAGTGGCCAAGAATGCTTTAGTAATGAAAACACCTGTCTCCCGTCGTTTTGCGAAAAAGACCTCACGCAGGGAAGCAAATTTCTAAAACCTTCAAAGAAATTTTTAACCGCGATGAATTGTAAACCGTAGAAAAATGTTTAATTCTAAAGCAGTGGATAAATTCCAAAATAGCATTTAACTGATACGTATAGGAATATATACAAATATCAGGTGTATATTTCCGTGAGATAAAAATGGTTGTTTTCAAACTTCAACCCGATCTTTATTTATTATTAATATCTTTTTATGTTCAGCGCGACTATACTATGCCGATTTTGATATTCGCAAAAAGTGTGAAAAAGTTATAGCCCTAATGTTCATATGTATATGTATACATATACATATGTACATATATACATTTTTATCTATTTTGCTGAAAAGCTTTAAATTTCCAAGAAACTCTTCCACAAAATGAATTGTTCATATGAAATATAAGAAGGCGTTCAGCCTTTTACCTGTTGGGCTTTTAGTTTTCAAGAAAATCACATGTTTAGTTTTTCATTTAAAATGGTCCAAAAAATTTAATGCCTTTTATGGAACATACATTTCAACAGATTTTCACTCTGTTCGCTGAAGAGTTTGCTAAAAACCGTAAAAATGTGAAACCGCGGTTTCGGTTTTAAAATGATTAACACCGGTCGGTTTCGGTTTTAAAAATATCAAAGTTAAACTTCATACATAAAAATATATATTTTTTTTATTTGTTTCAATTCAGGTACTTTTATTAACCCTTGTATACCTGGGCCTGGGCAGGCATTATTTTTGACTTTTTTCCAGTTTTTTTTATAAATTTTATTAAGTATATCAAAACGAAACATTATGTTTTCCTTAATCAAAGTGTTTTTTAGCAAGAAAATGAGAAAAAAGTGTAAACACCGTGGGCGTCGCAATTGGCCAAATGAAAGTTTTGTTCATATTGTGCCCTATTATATCGACCCCTTTGCGCGAAATTATCGTATATGCCAATTTTTTGGAACTTGAGTTTTTGATGCAATCTTGTTCTACATTCAAAGAGACGTCACCTGACAAAATGTTGTAGGCGAATTCCACTTCGTTGCTCCAAAAATTGAATGTATATTTTCATTTTGATATTGCAAGTGATAGCAGAGAAATGTAGAAAAATGGCTGTCCTCTAAAATTTGGTTTTTGTAACATACGATCATTTCGCGCAAAGGGTTTGATATATGTACTAGGGTGGTTACCAGAAACTAATGTTAGATTTTCCATCGGCGCAACCCTAAAACAGTGATTTTTCACTAAAATTCGTATTTCTTTGTCCTTTATTAATGCTAAATATCACTTTATCTATTGGTATAAGGAACAAAACTATCAATATCAAAATTAATAAGAATAAAATTTCCTATAAAACCAGACTCTACTTAGGTTCCTAGATTGAATGGTTTCGGTTATAAAGGCAAGGAAATACGAATTTTAGTGAAAAATCGCTGTTTTTTCTTAATTTATTCTCAATGAGGCACATGTTAACGTTATCCGATTAAGCTGAAACTTTGTCAATCGTATTTTTTATGCTATTGGCACATATTAGGGTATTGCGCCGATGGAAAATCCAACATTGATTTCTAGTAACCACCCTAATATGTACTGTAGTTAATAAAATCAAAATGAAACGTATCAAAAAGCATACGCAACACATAGGAATTCTTTCTTTACGGTTTTTCGAAGAATTATTCCACTTTCCGCCAAAATTTTTCTGCTACAGCAATAAAACTCCAAACATATAAAAGTAGTCCCAGCATTGCCCAGGGGTTCGTTAGTGTGAGTTTTTTCTATAGCCACAAAAACTCCATACAAAATATATTGGTCCCAGCTAGGCCCAGGTGGTAATATATGCCACACAAATAAGGTGTCTACTTAAGAGTTAAAAAGGTAACATTTTCTTAGTACTTATTTTGAATTTTAAGAATTTTGAAATACCTTGCCATTGTTGTATGTATAAAGCTTTTGTATATGAAGTTCCAGTATTATGTATAATTTGCAATTTCTTTAAGCATAAATATATTGTTTAAGTAAATCCGAAAACCGAGGTTTTTTTTTGCCGGTTTTCGGTTTCAGTTTTTAGCCATTTGAAACTCCGGTTTCGATTTCGGTTAAAACCGAACAGCAATCCCTAGTTCGCTGTAGGTAATTTTGTTTCCAAGCATTTTGATTTAAGTGGTGCATCTTAATTTTTCCAAGAAATCGAAAAGGATTTTTCTCATGAATAATTTTTATGTCTCAAACTTTTAATTAAAATTATGCAACTTTGCTTTTATTAGGTTGTACTTTTATATGCACAGTGCGTATGAATAATATTAAATCTTACTAATTTTAAATTATTCCTACGCACTGTGCACTTTGTTCGAATGCTCAACACTTCCAGTACTTTGTATGTTTTTTGGAATAATTTAATTGCTTAACATTTATTTAAAAAAACTAGTGTCATTTAATCTATAATTATAATTTTTTTTTCAGGTCTTTAAAACTTAATCATAAATTCAGTGTCGATATAAAAAAGAAATTATTTTTTATTTGTATTTGTTTAATATTGTAGGCCATTGCTAAGAATTCGTGTTAAATTTGTTTTTGAAATGAAAATTTTAAAAACGATATCTTGCGTGTCAAATGCAAGTTTTAAAGCAAATTACGTTTAATAATTTTATAAATTAGTTCGTTAGTGAATTTGTTGTTTGGCTAATTGATTAAGCAATTTAATTTAAGGCGGTTTTTTTTTGCAAAAAAAAAAGTAAATCGTATAATTTATGTATTTATTAGAAAATAAAAACCAGGGACAGAAAGGATTATGACATTTATAATTGTAATAAAAATTTAATTGTTATATTCTAATTTTTATTATTTTTCTTTGTATAAATAATTGTTATTTTAAAATTAATTTTTTTTTTGCAAAAATTTTTATTTTCTGATTTAAACTTTTTTATTGGCAGATGTAATTGATTTTTTTTTTTATCTTTTTTTGGAAATGATCTTAAATATTTGGTGGAAATGATTTTTATTTTCTGATTCTAATTTTTGCCAGAAATAAATATTAAATAAAGCAAGTTAGAGTGCTATATTTGGCTGTGCCGAATCTTTGATACCCTCCACTGATAGTTCGAATGTTTTAGGAGTAATATCTGTATGATGTATATTTATGTATACTAGGATCGCCCGGTTGCCGAAATTCGACCACTCGACACTTACTTTCGAGAAAACCTGTGCGTTATACAACAAAAACGTACACATTTTAAGAGAACGGCAAAAAATGCACTATTCACCGATCTTTGTACGTATGTCTGTAAGATAAATTAAAACGCTTTTCAAACACTTTAAATCAAAATTTAGAAAAACAATATATTCTACAAACAAATTCCTTTAAAACGATATACAGTCAAAGCCCGGTATAACGAATACGCAGTTTAACGAATATCCGATATAACGAATGGCCAAATTTTTACATTAACTACCTTGTATAGCGAATGGCAAAAAAAAAAAAAATAATCCCGATTTAACGAATGACAAAGCAAAAAAAAAAAAAAAAATCGGAATAGAACCGTTAGATTTTTGTGTGTGTTTTTGGCTTCTTTGCTTTGTATTAAAGCAACACGTGTGATGCGTTGCTTTTTTCGTTAAAGTTTCAGTAGATTTGTTTGGTTCATTGTGAAAACGAGATGTCAAATCGAAAAAGAATCTCTTTTTTTTTAAAAATTAAAGATTTTAGAAGAGTCTAAGAAAGGTGCAAATCTTTCAGTAAGGGGTGATTCACACACGTCAAGTTTGACTCGTCAAGTCTTGAGTTTTTAAGAGAGAGGGGAAAAGATATGACATTCGCAATTCCCTTCTCTCCTTAAAGGTCAAGACTTGACGAGTTAAACTTAAAGTGTGTGAACCGCAGTTGATATTCCAAAAGTATGGAATAACAAAATCTTATTAAAGTTTTATATATACACCAAATTATGAATACAATTAAATTTTGATGTTTTTTTAATTGTGAACCACCATTTTTTATAAAATTTTAAGGTAAAATTACTGATCGATATAATGAATATCTCGGTATAATGAAAGGTCTGAACATTATATCATTCGTTAAACCGGGCTTTGACTGAATGTTTCATTAAAATCGGTGGACGATAAGATACTTAAAAATCAACCACAAAAAAAATTGTTCCCGTATTTATATATAAGATCTGCTGAACTTAAATGATTTTCAGGAGAGCAATTTATATTGGAGCCATGGTAAGCTATGAACCAATCATCCCAAAATTCTGCAGAGTCTGGTATTAAAAAACAGAAATTTCAATACAGCGGTGCAATTAGCTTAAGCGTTTGCATTGAATTTCAGAAGGCTGCTAAAATGGGAAATAAGGTAAATTATAGACCGTATATAACAAAATTGCATAACATTTTTTGTTGGTCATAAGAAGCTAAGCTGGTAGAAAGTTTGCCGCAAAACTTATATCCGCTACGATTTTAGGCGTATTTAATTATTTTACCAGAGTGGTTAACTCGTGGACCGATCTTCACGAAATTTCACAGTGTCCTTTCTAGTCCTACAAAACTGTGACGTACCAATTTTTATTATGATAGCATTGTTCATTAAGGCGTACTTAACTACGCTCCGGGAGTAGGGTAAATTATGGACCGATCTTCACGCAATTTCACAGTGTCATTTCAAGTGCTATAAAACTGTGACTAAGCAGTTTTCCGGAAGTAGGTTTTATATGGGGCTAGGGGTAAATTATAAACCGAACTTCACGAAACTTCCCAGTGTTATTTCTAGTCCCATTAAACTGTACCGAGCCAAATTTTGTTATGTTAGCATTATTAATTATGGTCTTAGGAGTACTAAAGTGTTTTCCGGAAGTAGGGTTTATATGGGGCCTAGGGTAAATTATAGACGAATCTTCACGAAATTTTACAGTGTCATTTATGGTCTTATTAACCTGTGACTTGCCGAAATTGGCTATGATTCGATTGGTAATAAGGGTTTTAGGCGTACTATACTGTTTTCCGGGAGTAGGGCTTATATGGGGCCTAGGATAAATTATGGATGGATCTTCATGAAATTTTACAGCGTGATTTCCAGTCGAATAAAACGAATATTTGCAAAATCTTATATTATTCGTTGCATTTTTTTTTTTTTTTGTAAAAAAATTATTTTAAATTCCACATTTTGATTCATAACTCTGATCCTAGTGAACCGATTTTGCTGGATTTCAATCCAAAATTGCTTAGGATAACTGCAAGCAATTTGACACCAAGTTTTCTTATTTCTTTTGAGTTTTTCGAAAGTGAGCGTGTTTTCAACGGACGTACAGACAGACGGACATGGCTTTATCGACTTAGAATTACTCAAGGACCCAGAATATATATACTTTATGGGGTCTGAGATGAATAATAAAACAGTTTCACACGGAATGAAAAACTTGGCATACCCTCTTCACAACTAATTGTGGTGGAAGGTATAAAAAGCACTCATTTCTGTCAAAAAAAAAAAAAAAAAAAAAAAAAAAACTATAAAATCAAACAACAACAATTCATTCTGCAAAAAAAAAATCAAGAATATAAAAAGCATATTATTTAAGAAAATATAGCTGAAAACCAGTAAATTTGTGTTACTGAAACTTCAAAAACAATTATTATTTTCGCTCCCTGATAAAATTTTGTTTTTGTAGATAGCACAATTGAAATATAAATTTTCGAACTAAAAATTTTCCTTTTCAAACAAGACGTACTAAAAGTCTTACATTATATACATATCGTCGTTCCGGAGTTATCTTGTCGTATATCACAAAATCGAAAAAAAATGAGATAAGACCGTTTCCTGTGGTAAATTTAACAGATCTATCGATCTGCCCAATCCTCACGTCTCTATCTCTTATGGTTAATTAGATATTACAAAGCCATTTTGTTGTATATCCACTTTTTCGAATAATTTAATGCGTTATAATACCGTATGTAGCATAATTGTGGATATACGACAAAAAACGCATGAAAACTTTTAATTAAAAAAATCTTGCGTTATCTTGTTGTATGTGAACAAAGTATATTAGGCATGTTACAAAAAGAGATCTTATTAATATTTCCGTTATTTTAACATTTTTCGTTTTATATGTAAAGATACGGCTATTTATATTGATGGAATTATTGCTATATTGCCTAAATTCATTTTATTGCTAAGCAATTAAAGGTTGAATATACAGGGTGGCACAACCATAATGCACAATGTAAATTGTAAATAAAACAAAAAGTTATTAGCGAATTATCTGAATATTTTTTTATTATTATAGAAGGATCTGTGACAACTATGTGTGAGACAAATTATCGGCCAAATGATCGCCGCGGCTTCGGTTGCATACCTTGTCCTATGGTCCATATTTTCAATGGCTCTGAGACATTATTGAGGTTCAATGTACTTAATGTGTCAAATTATCTATCTTTAGCTCTTTAATTTCTTCTTTCTTCTTTCAACGGTTTCAAATCATATGATCGTGACGGCCATTCTTTTGGAACTACTTATCGTTTAGGTCCATATCCTCCATTTCTAATGCAAAAATAAATCCATTATCAGCTCGCGATTGCGAACGCCATACCTCATTTTCGAAGAAGTAAGGCCCGATGATGCCGCCTGGCCATAAACCGCATCAAGCATGCAAGCACAGGCGTTTTCACATTTCCTACAGAGCTGGTTTGCTAAAATTGGCGCACAATTATCCCGATTGTGGACACATTTGATCGATTATGCTGACCAAAAAAATCAAGATGTGCACAAAAAGTATTTTTTATTTGACCGCCAATTTTCGTAAAAGGCTTCAGCAATCTTAACGCGCTGCTCAATGCTGAACCTCTCCATGGTTGATTTTGGCACTGATACCAAGAAATGTCAAAATAAGTTGGACAAAAATTTGACGCTACGGTGTGACTCACAGTTAACATCGTGCATTATGGTTAGACCACCCTTAAGTAATAATAAACTTAAAATTATTCATACATAAGAAAATTCAATAATATAAAATTTATAACTATACGAAAATTGTTATAACTTAATTTTCAATATTGGTCAAACACGTGAATGTAGGTTTTTAATACCTTATTTTGACTTATATCACACAAACTAAAAAATATATCGCAAAAAGTGGCGTATACGACAAAATTTAAAATTTTTTTCGGACTTTGGATATTTTTACATAAATCGATAAAGAACTTCAAACACAATATCTGACAAAAATATTGGAAGACTTTTTTCACGTTCATTTTTGTGTATAAAAATGTGAACCTTAAAATTCGATTTCCCAAAAAAAAAATTTTGTGATATACGGCAAGATAACTTCGGCACGACGATATGTATATTTATGACAATAAACACATCTACTTGTGTTCCTTTTAACATAATAACTTTTGTAAATTTTAAGCATTTTAAAAGGATCATGCTTTCTTAACATAAAACACCATATTACACATTAAAAATTAAAATAATATCAACAGAATTGTAAATTATCATAAAAAAGGGCATAAATCAAAATTAACCACAATTTTATATTAATGCTACTCTTTAAAAAAAAAAAAAACAAAAACAAAAAAAAAAATACAAATTAAGTATTAAGAAACAAGAAAAAATAAAACCAAACTCCATCTGGCCTTTTAAAACCACATCCATTATGACATTCACGTACCATGTTGTAGTGCTACCAGCCGAAATGGACCAGTAGAATAAAGCAAGAAAAATTTTATTTAACTCATGTAAACTTAATGTACAACTTCCTCTTTTCTCACACACCAAAGGAAAAAACCTCTAAGCAACCACACACACGTATAGTGTGTATTTAAACAAATACATAGACTTCGATACACGGGATGATTTCTACTTTTTGCAAAAGCTTTAATGACAAGTAAAAGGGAGAACAGTTTGAGGAGGAGTTGCAAGGTTGTGCCTCTGTTAATGACCTTGACAAGATATATAAGACTTGTTACTTCAAAAAAACTTTGTTTCTTATACCAAATAAAAAATTTTACAAACAAATACCTACATCACAAACTGACATTAACTTTTGAATAAGAAGACATTTTAACTCTTCTACATTACATTTCTTATATACGTATGAAGAAAGAAGAATTTAGTGGAATATTAAAAACCAAAATCTATCTATCAACAAAAAAAAAAAAAAAAATCAATAACATTAAACTTGGAAAGTTAAACATGCGAATATAAACGGTATTCAAAAGAATTGCACACACTTTACAAAGCAATCAATGTGGGATAACAAACATACGTTCGTATCATCACCTCGAATACTGACGGACGTAACTACACAAAAACATGAATTAGAGTTCTTTATTTATTATTGCTCGTTTAAATATCTACGCATTCAAACAAATGTTTGGGATTAACTTCTTGGCCTTTATTGCTGGGGTCTAAAACTGTCCTTTTATTGATTTTGTAAGATTTTTTGCTTATCCTGTCAAAAAAAAAATAATAATAAAACAGCAGTTACGTCCTTTTGCATACGTACATATGTATGTATACTTTTAACAAAATCCTCCATCCTTTTTTGATAAAAAAAAAACAGAAAAAAATATACATCCTCATTTCTTAAAACACTTCATTCACCATGCTTTAAGAATATTTTTGTACAAATTTTTGAAAATGAAACCACTACTTTTATGTGACATATTCGTACTTAACCTTTCTTATATATTCACACAATTTTTAAGGTATTAAAGAATATTTAATACATGAATATATTTATATTATAAATTATACAATGCGGCTTAAAATAATAAATGCATGAGCATTTTTAAGACTTCTTACTTTGCATACAAAAGGGTTTATGTAGCTTGAAAGAGCTTTAAAGAATATTAATAGAAGCAAGCAGCTTAAAAGAACGGATTGGAAATCATATTTCTAAGCTAATAAAAAATCGTGTAGAATTTTGTAGAAGTTGGACATACATTTTGCAAATAAGTTATATAAACTTCTTAAATATTTGTATAAAAAAGGGAGGAACTTGGAAATTAAATCTATTAAATAATAAAGTCATTGGCAGTATTTTAAGATGTTTTAATGGGAATTAAAAAAGGATAAACAAATTAACAATTCCATAATTATTAAAAAATATACACAAAATTAAAAACAAAGGTTTTTTTAGCGGGTCATACAAAACCCCAAAAGTATGCAATATAATATTTGAGCTTCTTTTTAGAAATTAGAGCAAATTTTTTTTTATATATAAAAAAAATCCTTTAAGAACTATTTATTTAAAAAGAGTAACAAATACAATTACAAACAAGTAAGAAAGTATAGTTGGTTAAGCCTGACCATATGATACCCTACACCACAGTATTAAAAAACACATCATGCTTATATGTCCACCAAGTTGTAGGTAACATTCCTCTTATTGATTTTTTTTAGAAGATCTCAAGACCCCTTTTCTAAATATATTGAACATAACTAAACTTCTACCTCAAAGTGGAATCAGGTCATATACAAATACAAAACTGTTAAAACCACAACTAGCTGATGAGCTGATTATGTTTGCTAAAAGAGATAAACACCTTCTAATATCTAAACTTGAACCTGAACTGTTGCATTGCCAACAAACATGAAAATATCTGAAAATCTATCAGATAACGTTATAGATGCTTTAATATACGGCGATGAAGATATCTACCCAAACTTAAGAAAAATATTTCAAATTTTCTTTTCAATGCTGGCAGTATTGCTACGAGCGAGAGGTCATTTCCTACCCTTCGTCGAATACAAACATGGTTCAGATCAACAATGACAGAAGATAGACTGTACTGTCTAAATTTTCCTCACAAGGAAATCCTTAATTGCTTTTTTAAAAAGATTAATTTATATTGAACTGATATTATATTTTATTTAACCTTATTGTTGAGTTTTTTCTTTAAAATATAATATACACATTAGGGGTATGACTTTTTTGTAACATATATTGTGCATGGCCGTACATGGTGAGAAATGGCAAGAAAATAATAACTGTGTTTTTAGTTTTTTATTTTATTCAAAAAAAATCCCGCACCGACCAAGATTAAAAATTGTGGGTCTTAAACTGGAATAAGAAGACAACTCAATTGAAAAGGCCTAAAATTTTTTTGTTATGTACAAATATTCTGTTTATTTATGAGTTCTGCTTTACTTTTTTATTTTCAAGATAAAAATACATATAAATCAGAATTATAGCTCGCAAATAGTTTTATTTTTTAATTTTTTCATTAGATGCAATATATTTCAAGTTCAAAGTGCGTTCAGTTTTACAATAAGTATAGATTTCTTGAATTACTTTAATGGCTCGTTCTGCACAAATATTGGTTCGTTTTAAATTAATAGATTTTTTCCAAATTTTCAAAGTTATTGTGGCGAAAACGTTGATCTGAAAACCATATATCGTACCATGCGCTGCATATAAATTGACAAATTGTCAAAAGTTCTGTCCTGTGTTCGGGTTTGAGTATACAAGTTAAAAGTGCCAGAATGGCTCTGGAATTCCAGCGGGCGTTACTGAGTGCTGGTAATACACGGAATTTGATAAAAGGAAATAAGTTATTTTTCTCATAATATTTGAATGCTTGTCCTAGTTCGAACAAATACTGCATGTCATCACGCCACTTGATTCTGTGTATTTCCAATATGATATCGCTTTGCTTGAAGTTTTGTTTAAGATTTTCGTATTCGGTAATCAATTCTGTAAAAATATCGTACGAAATATTTGGTGATGTTGATTTTGCAACAAGCATTTCATTCATGACATGCTTTAGAATCAAATCTAAAACATGATGTTGACAACCAACATATTGCGGAGGTGAAAAAGATTTTTCCTGAAACAATGTCTGCAGTAAATAAACAATTCCATTTTTATACCCACACCACAATAGTGGAGAGTGTATTATGCATTTGTGCTGATGTGTGTAACGCCTTAAAATATTGGTCCTACCCCCCCCCCCCCTCTTTAAAGTATACCGATCTACTCAGAATCACTTTCTGAGTCGAACTAACGATGTCCGTCCGGCATGCTGGCTGGCTGTATATGTAACATTGTGCGCAAAGTACAGGTCGCAATTTTGTAGATAATTTGATAAAATTTGGGTCATAGGTTCTTATTGGCACAAGGACCACGCCTATTGAAAATGGGCCGAATCGCAGGACCCCGAGGGAAGATAGGGGGAAATTTCTTCCTCTTAGAAACTATCAACCCGATTTAAATGAAATTAAAAAAACATAGATAGAACCATATCTATATGGACACAAAATGTATAAATGTTTAAAAAAATCGGACCACGAGGGGAGATAGGGGCAATTTCTGGCTCTCAAACCGATTTTAATAAAATTCAAAACGTAGATAGATCCATATCTGTAGGGACACATTAGCTATACAGTTTTTAAAAAATAGGATCACAAGGGGAGGCAGGGGGCAATTTCTGCCTATCACAAACATTCAAACCGATTTTCATGAAGTTTATAAACATAGATAAATCTACATTTACATGAACACATAAGCATGATGTGTTTTTAAATACTGTGGTATAGGGTATTATATGGTCGGCCTTGACCGACTTTACTTTCTAGCTTGGTTTTTCCTGTATTGTTATTTGTTGTATCACAAATAATCATTTTAATGGAATTCCATAGTTTAAATTTATGTACAATTTTGTTGATACCTGCAATATAATATCATAGTTAGTTATCTATTTAAAAACTTTTTATTTATTTAGCACCTTGAAATATTGTCAAACTTTGTCCATTATGAAGCTTCATGACCACCAACCTGACTTGTTTAAGCTCGTTTGGCAACACCACTACCTGCACTTCGTTTTTACCATATTTCTTCCCATCAAAATGCATGCACCAATTTTCTTCTTTTAATGTAGCCATATACTTTTCTGCGAGAAACCAGTGGTGGGTTATGTTTGTCTTTAAGAATTTACATGTAAACTTTAATCTTAGTCGGTGCGGGACTTTTTCTAATAAAATGAAACGCAGTTATTATTTTTTTGGCATTTCTTATCATGTACGGCCATGCATATTAAAAAAAAAAAAAAAATGCAAAAGTCATATCCCTAATACACATATCGTCGTTCGTAAATTATTGTGTTCTATACCGCAAAATTGAAAAAAAAATGAGATAAGGGCGGTTTCATGATAAACTTTTGGAGATCAACCGATATGTGTAATCGATTGTCTGATATCACTAATAGTTTTCGAGATACGAGACATCAACTTTATCCTATACAACATTTAACTGACACAGTTCGTAAGTTATTATGTTCCATGTTCAAAAAAGTGTGCATATAGAACAAAAACGTAGGAAAATACTTAATAAAAAAAAAAAATTGCTTATATTGTTCTACATGCAATGCATTTAATTTTTTTTAATGTTCTTTGCTCTGCTCTTATTTCACATTCCTTATAAAAATGTCATAAAATGAAATGGAGAAAAATCCTTGATCATTTGTTGTTAGTGCTTTATGCATTTATTGCTTTTGATCTTTTTGTTTTTCAACTAATAGCCCTTGTGTTTATTTTAATTTACCGTTACTAGAAATAACTAAACTTTTGTAGTATACTACCTACTTAACTAAAAGAATTTATAGTTGAAATCAGTTTGTTGGGACTAATAACTGTTGAAAGTGACTCTGTGAGTTAAGAAATATTACTGCTTTAAACTTTTTAATAGACATTAACGCTTTCGAGGCATCTTAAAATTCAATTTTTGTACTACAAAACTTCTATGGGTGAGTATAAAAAAGCAAGTTTGTGTAAGAATAATTTTTTATTTTAATGCATTGTAGCGGATTTTGACTCTGACGATCATCTAAATGATCCGGATTTTGTAATTCCTAATATGTCAGGTGAAAAAGTTGACATGAGAAAAACGTGTAGCTCCAGCTCATGGAATGAGTCCGATAGTGACGTATATCAATTACCCTTAAATGTGCGAGACAGTTCATCAAACAAATCATCAGAGGAACCTCATATGAACTCATGTGAACTTTCCTGTAAAAGAAAAAATATTGCTAACCCATCGAAACAGTATTTGCGTAAAATGCGTAGGCAACATGGTGAAGAGTATGTTTCAACAAAAGGTTTATTGCAAAAAAAGAGAGAAATAAAACCTGCTTGCACGTGTAACTGTTACTTTTCATGTAGTGAACTATTTTCAGAAACTGACCGACAAAATATTTTTAAAGAATTCTGGTCGCTTACGGATAGCCAAAAGAATACTTTTTATAGTAAATTTGTTTCAGTTAAAAACGTTGAAAGAAGAGTCGTAAAGCATTCTACAAGAAAACAAAAAAGCTTTATTTACTATCTAAAAAACAATATAACAAAATCATTGCAACGGGTTTGTCAAAATTTCTTTTTAAATACTCTGAATATTTCCAAAAATAGAATATATTATCATTTCAATCACCTTTACGATCCAACCACAGGTGTTGCCAAAGAATTACGAAAAGGCAAGCACATTAAGCATGCCATATCAAACGAGACAAAAGAAAAAATAAGGGAACATAAAAAAAGCTTTCCTGCAGTTGATTCACATTATTGCAGAGCCAGTACATCACGCCAGTATTTGGAGGAGGAATTGACGATAAGTAAAATGTTTCGGGTTTTTCAACAGAAGTTTCCTGAACAATGCGTATCATTGTCGACGTTTACCAGTATTTTTAAAAAGGAATTCAATCTTGGATTTTTTGTGCCAAAAAAAGATCAGTGTGATCGTTGTGCACTATTTCAAAAGCAAAAACAATGTAATACCTTAGATGAAAAGATGAAACAAGAATTTGAAAAACATTGCCAAGAAAAACTTTACTGCAAAGTCGAGCGTGAAAAAGATAGAGGCATTAAATCCAATGACACTTTAGCAATCTGTTTTGACTTACAAAGTGTTTTCACCCTACCAAAAGGGCTTTCTTCAATTTATTACTATAAGAGAAAACTTTCTCTTTTTAATATGACGGCAACAGTTTGTTCCCAAAATAAAAAGCCAAACATTACTTACTGTGCTATTTGGAACGAGATACAAAGTGGTCGTTCAGGTAATGACATAGCCAGTGCCATTGCAAAAATTTTACACCAAATAGCTAACGATTATAAGAATGCTAAACATTGCATCTTGTGGAGCGATTCTTGTGTTCCCCAAAATAAAAATCAAATTTTTTTAACAGCTCTTCTACAGTTTATGAATAACCAAACAAAAATTATTTCAATCACACAAAAATTTTCTGAACCAGGTCATTCTCAAATCCAAGAAGTGGATGCAGTGCCATTGACCGTCATTTGAAATTACGGGAAATTCACGGGCCTTTAGATTTAGTTGAATTGCTTAAAACTTATAAATCACCAAAAGTTATTCTTATAGTGCTGGAAATGACACGTAGAGATTTTTACATGTATTTAACAAAATCAAAATTACTTAACTTCAAAAACGTGCCTTTTGCACAAATTAAATCATTGCAGTATCAAAAGAGTAATCTATTTGCAATATATCATAAAACGTCTTTATCGCAAAAAGAATATATAAAAACTGATGTTAAGAAAAAAGGTCGAAAAAATGTTTTTTCAACACCAGTGGATTTATTTAAGAAAACACCACAAAACTCACCATCTAAAAAAATATCATCGGAGAAAGTTGATGATATAAAAAGTTTATATAACTTTCTATCATTGGATGTAGTGGCGTATTATAATGATTTGTTTAAAATAAATTAATATATAGTACATGTACATTGTTCCGTTTTTGAGTTTAAATTTATCTTGTTTTAATAAATTTAAAACATAATTATAAAATTAAACGTAAAACTTATTATGAAATAAAGATTTTGTTATATTAAAATATTATCTCGCTTGCATATCTATATATCGTTTTTCGTAAATTATTGTGTTCTATATTGTTATATTTTACATATATTATAGAACACAATAATTTACGATCGACGATATGTAAATGGATTTTTATTACATGCAATATTTTCTTACATTTTGTTCTATATGCTAAGAAATGAGAATAATGTCGTAAATACGTGCATATAGAACAAAGCAATTTCTTTTAAAACGCTAGTTGCTTTTAGCCAAACTTCCAAAAACAAACAAATCAATTGTAAAATGAAAGACAAAGTTCTTAACTTTTCTCAGTAAGAATATCATGGTATTTTTTTCGGTTCAGTTTTTTGTAATTGATATCTAAACTTTAACATCGATTTTCTCAAAACATATTTTCGGCACATAGAACACAATAATTTACGAACGACGATATTGTTTTTAATAAACTTTAAAAAACAGATTTCTTAATTTTTTGTATTATAAAAAATTCCCCCCCTCCCCCTAAGGCTCAAGCTGGATTAAAACTATACCACTAAAAGTTGTAAATAAATTATTATTATGAAACATAACAACCATAGTCGACCATAAGATAATTTTGGCTTCCAAGTGCAGGGCTAAGTTAATCAAAATTGGATTGCCAAGGACCATAATAATAACCATATTGAAAAAAAAACATTTTTTAAAGAAGAATGAATATAAGCAATTTTGCAATTTAGAAATTCTGTTTTTTGGATAAAAAAATTAATTGATGAAATTTTTTGAAAAAAAAATTAGCTTAGTGTAAACTGAACATCACAGACTAGTTTTTAACTGAATTTAATTGCTACTTATCTTAATTTTTTAAACTAAAGTTTAGTTTATTCGTATAAAATAAATAATTTAACCATCAGTTAAAATATAACCCAGAACTAGTAGGAAATATTACAAACGCTTTGACAAAGTTTTATTATTCGACTTAAATTCTAAATATTTTAAAGAATAATTAGTATTGTGGTTATTTTGTTGAACCATTTATGGTTTTTTAATCCAAATTTTTAATATTTTAATTAGGCTTAAGTTCATGAAATTTAATTTTTATTAAATTATTTTTATGAAGAAAGGAATTTTACAACATGAAAATCAATCCAAATTGTTATTAATAATCTTTCATTCTTGACGTGGCTCGGGCTCGAACCCTGGCCGGCAGGTTACCATGACATGTTTCGATCGCAACCACTCGATCTCCTCAGATGGAAAAAACAGAAGTAAAGGAAAAAACATGTAAAAATCAATTAAAATGGATAATCATTCAGGAAAGCAAATTTCGATCTACCAAATGTTAAAATACAATTTGGTTTAAGGATTGATGTTTGACTAGTGACGTCAGCAGTCGTTGATGGCTGCGAGTGTAAGACGGCAAATCCATCTGAGGAGATCGAGTGGTTGCGATCGAAACATGTCATGGTAACCTGCCGGCCAGGGTTCGAGCCCGAGCCACGTCAAGAATGAAAGATTATTAATAACAATTTTGATTGATTTTCATGTTGTAAAATTCCTTTCTTCATAAAAATAATTTAATAAAAATTAAATTTCATGAACTTAAGCCTAATTAAAATATTAAAAATTTGGATTAAAAAACCATAAATGGTTCAACAAAATAACCACAATACTAATTATTGTTAAAGCTAAGGCACGAGCTCTATGTGTACATTTGTCCTTCAAGTTGTGCTGAAAAAGGTCAACAGAAAAGAGAAAGACAAAGGGAAAAAAAAACAAAAAAATGTACTTGGACTTCAAGAAAAATTCTTGACGAATGTACGAAAAAACAGAAGTAAAGGAAAAAACATGTAAAAATCAATTAAAATGGATAATCATTCAGGAAAGCAAATTTCGATCTACCAAATGTTAAAATACAATTTGGTTTAAGGATTGATGTTTGACTAGTGACGTCAGCAGTCGTTGATGGCTGCGAGTGTAAGACGGCAAATCCATCTGAGGAGATCGAGTGGTTGCGATCGAAACATGTCATGGTAACCTGCCGGCCAGGGTTCGAGCCCGAGCCACGTCAAGAATGAAAGATTATTAATAACAATTTTGATTGATTTTCATGTTGTAAAATTCCTTTCTTCATAAAAATAATTTAATAAAAATTAAATTTCATGAACTTAAGCCTAATTAAAATATTAAAAATTTTAAAGAATTTATAAAACATTTTTGTGTGCCAGGTGGCTGGGTGTTCCAACAGAAATTTATAAAATTCTCCCACTATCCTTTATTATAAAGGTTTTTATTATACAAGCCACATAAAACAATGAAAACCTACACGATTGCCACCCATCAATAACAAAGAACGACGAAAAGGTAAAATGCCTGGGTAAATGAAGTATGTTTTGGGCAGACTAAAATGTAAATTATACTTCTACTTAAAAATACATAAATGTATAAAATTAAAAGGAAATGAACACAAACTTAAAAGCAAAACGTTTTGTTGTTTTCGCCCCTTGCTGGGCTACCTTCATAAAAAGGAAATGCGAAAGGTTTAAAGAAATTGTAGAAGTAAAAAATAAACAAAATAATTTTTTTCTTTTTTTTTCAAAACAAAATAATGAATTGTGTTTTCTAATTTTTGTTACTAAACAAACAATTTATTTACTGAAAAAAAATAGTTTTTCTGTTAGAAAATCATTTGCATGTTTAAGGATTCATTTTGTTTTTGTCAGGAGAGTATTTTATTATTTTTAGCTTAAATGGCAATAATTAATGTCCAATCATTCTCCACATAAAGCAACAAAACAAACTTAAGCACACCTTCCACGGGAAATGTCCCTAAAATCACATAAAACGTATTCTCGTTCTTAAGTCCCAATTCACACGTTGCATGTCTTATTGATCAGCTTGCTACTTTATAACGAGAGTGAAGAGAGGAAAATTAACGTTTCTCGCTCACTCTCTCTCGCCTATAAGGTAGCAAGCAGTGATGCCAACTAAGTGCTTTTGGCATTATTTATGGTGCTTTTTGATACCTCAAAACGCCAAAATTTTATCCATAGTGCCAAACTAAGAAAAAGCACTAACTTGGACAACATATTTAGTACTCGTAATAAAAAACGATGTATTTGTCTCAAAAATAGAAAATGGCTTAAAAATATTAGGAATTGTGAATGGAAAAATAAACAAAGATTAATAGTCATGTAGAAAAAACGTTTTGAAAAGTTAATAAACATGCAGTCGGAAACCATACAAAAGAACGCAAAGACTTAAAAAACAAAAACAGAGCCGTAATTTGGTATAAGCAAAGTTTGAAATAAATTAAAAACTGCTGACAGAAAATGCTTTTATAACGAGCGTTGTGTTACCTGCCATTTTTCATGCGCTTTAGTTTTTAAACGCACGACAATCGTCTCCAAATAACCGCGTGTTGTGCACTTCTTCCTTGAGTGCTATTGTAAAAAGGTTTGACAATATCATACGCCAATTGTTTTATTAAACTTTGCACGATTTTAATTTAGATTTATTTAAACGATAAAATATAAGTTTTTTTTTTATCAAATAAGGGCTGTCATTAAGTTTAATAAACAATGGTCGGTCATTGCAAATTTTCGGTAATTGCAACAGGCCAGGCTTTTTCTAGCTACGATATCGAGCTCGCACTGTATTCGATTGCAACTTGTTTTGTGTTTAATTAAATTGGAAAAATGGCTTAGTGCACTTTTTTTGTTCGAAATAGTGCTTTTTAGTGCTTTTTTTAAATTTTAAAGTGCTTTTTGCTCTCAAAAAGTTGGCATCACTGGTAGCAAGCTGATCAATAAGACTTGCAACGTGTGAATTGGCACTAAGTATATAAACATACATTCATACTTGTACTTGTATCTACAATTTTTTTTGTCGAGTGTGAGAGAAAAATTGCTTTTTATAAGTGAATAATTGTACGATGGTTTCTCTTTTATTTAAAAAAATAAAAAGATTTCAAAAATTATTTAGTAAAAGTGCAATTTAGAAGATGATTTTATTGCTAATAAAAAAAAGTATTCAAATAACGAGTTTTATTTTACTTGTTTTGATCGTTTACACATCACTAGTTCATTTTGTACAATTAATAATTTTTTGAGCTTTAATTTGTGAAATTGAAAAATATATCGAGGGTTGTTTTCCAAATAGTGCTATCTGAAAAATCACAATTTTACAGGAGAGTGAAAAAACTGATTTTTTCGATAACTCTAGGAGTTATAACTAAACTTTATTTTACAATATTATGAAAAATTAACGTCTAAATCATACATACATTAATTTTATTTTTTAATTCCAGATATTCGCGCTTACATGTCTGATAGCACTATTTACAAATTAAAATTTTATCGACTTGAACATTGAAATAAGCAGATCGCACCACTGCGGTCCCCGTTAGCCAACAGTCAAACATCAATCTTTAACCAGTAGTACTGGTGGTTCGAAATTTGCTGTTATTATCACTTAAATTTCAGATTACATGTTGCCTCCTTTTTCCTCTGTTTTTTCGTATTCTTTCTTTCAAGACTTTGCAGTGGTGCAGTGGGTAGAACAGAAAGATCTTCTGGCGGTAGCAAGTGGTGTTTCTTGAAACATGTAAAGATCAACCCGGGTTCAAATCCCAGCTCAGCCAAGAAAAATTATCAATAAATTTTAACAAAAATGCCAAGTTGTAAAATTCCTTCCCTCAGTGAAAATAATTTAATGAAAATTAAATTTGATGAACTCAAGCCTAATTAAAGAATACCAAAATTTTACACTAACGTTTATTGAAAATCAATAAATAATTTAACTTTATCCACATATTTTAAATTATCATAAAAATATTGATACTCTTGCGAAATAGCAAGAGGCCGATTATAAGGGTTTCGCTTCTATTTATCTGATCGCTGCACAGTGTGGGAAATTTGGAAAAAATGGAAATAATTCTATATTTTATAAACGGTTGGTCCGATTGGAATGCAGTCTTGGATTTGAGGTCTATAGACTTAGCAGGAGAGGTGCTATAGGTTCCCAAATTAGGACATCTCAGGTATAACAAAAACTAAAAACGATCCTTAATTCTTAATTTTAGCTGGATGCTAAAAATAATTTTTTAGAGAAATGCGCTTGCCGAGTACTCCATAATTGGTCCAGTATTTTGGAAATATAAGACTCAAATTTATCATAATTTGTTTGAAATATGTCAAAAAGATTTTGTTTGTCGTGCTTTATACCTAATTTTTATTTTTGATAAAAAACACTGAAATTTATTGCTGATGGGATAAGCTATTAACATACGCATTTCACTGGTTGCATAGGCCAGATCATCAGGAAACTTCTTCCAAAGATTTTAGAAAATTTAAGGACATTATACAAATAAATTCGCTTAACAGTTTTATTTGTATAATATCATGTACAAGTAAATTTTGGCCATGACTTTGTCTGAGGTGGTCCATTCGGACGGTCCAATTTTGGGCGAATCGTTCGACTTTGTATGACCCGATATGTGTATAATAATTGTGCAATATGAATACTAAAGCGGCTCATACACTTGCAATAAAATTGTTCAATTTTACGTATTATACAATTATATCGCCAATGTGTATGCGATATTCGGTGGTAGCACAATATATTGGCAACAATCGAAAGGCTTGATTTTTATTGCACAACGAAAAGAAAGTGAAATGTGTTGGCAACATTGTACAATGCTGTTTATGTTATTCCTATAGGTTATGTTTTATTGAATGAATGAATATGGCGAATATCATATACAATAATATTGCAAGTGTATGGGCCGCTTAAGACCCGTGCTTGGTAGCCATTATATTTCTAAAAAACACTAATTTTAGGGAATTTTCGGCTGTTTTTTTTGGGAATTTTGGTGTTCATTTTGTAAGTTTAATAAAATTTTGAGCTGGTTTGTATTAAGCATTAAAACATGTATTTACTTTTAAAATTTCATTAAATAATATTAGCTAACAAAGATTTTATTAGATAAATTAAAATTTATATTGTTTACAAAAACTCATAAAACAATTTTTTGCAGTTTTTTTTTGCAAAATTTCTACAACGAATTTAAAAATTATAGTAGTTTATGAAATCTAGACACAATTCCCAACCCTTTGATGTATAATGTGTCTACTTTTTAATAACACTTTTTATCATTTTATTATATGAAGTAATATTTTTTATGTAGATAGTAGTGCTGGGAAACTACCGATAGACTATCGATATTATCGTTAGTCTTAAAATATCGAAAATATCGATAGGAAAAATATAAATATCGATATTTTTATTTTTTAAAATACTGCTATGAAGACATCTTACAGCAGCTATACACACACAGTTTTTTGCCGCAAATTTTTACTTGCTATTATTAATTCGCACTGAGTAACAGCAATGAATACAAACAACAAGAATGACAAGTGGTATGGATTGCTTAGCAGTGCTTTTTACTGCTAATTAAAGGTCTTTAAGTCGAAATTTTTACATGTTTATATAGGGACTGAAATGTCAAATATTTTTGTAATGTTGTAAAAAAATGCAATTGCAAGCATAGGGTTTTTTTGGGTTTAGAATTTGGAAAACTTTTTAAAGTTGCAATGGAATATCTTATAGTCCCAGTTACTTCGGTTCTTTCAGAAAGGTACTTATCAATTTTAAAAAAACTACCATCTAAAATAACGTGTGTATATACAAACGTCTCATACATTCAATAAAGTGATAAAAACAACGGACTGTTGCTTATAAAAAAATAATTCATTTTTCCTGCACAAGTACAAACATTCAGTCGATAGTTATATCGATAGTGAAATCTGAACTATCGATAAATATCGATAGTAGAAAATATCTATAGTATCCCAGCACTAGTAGATAGCACTTTTTTACAAAAAAAAAAAACGTCTGTGTTAGAGAGCACAAAACAACATTTATGAAAAAAACGTTTTGGAATTTTTTTTTTTTTCAAATTTAAATGACATGTGACCCTTCCGTCAGTGAACACGTTGCTATAAAAATAAATGTTTTGAAAAATTTCAGATAGCACTATTTGAAAAATAACCCTCGATATTAATAATATTCAAACATATTTTTGAATTTCATTTTATTATTAAAGCAGAAATACATACATAATAATATATTGAATGACAATTTCTCTCAAAAATGTTCAAAATTTGCATATACACAAAGAAAAAAGCAAAAATGTCATTTTAAAATAGGTTTAAACAAGCTAATTTTCGAACCAATTTTAAAATTCGCTTATTCACACAAGGTTTAAAATAGGGTTTTTAAGGTAATATTCGCTTATGAATACAATTTTAACGATTTATGCTTAAAACAGATTTGAAATGATGTTTAAAATGTTTATGAATACGGCTGTTAAAATTCAAAGCAAATAAATTTTTAACTGATTATAACAGTTATTCAAAAAACTAATTGCATGTAAATACGGATTTTCAGTTGCAGCTCATATTGTCCGTTGATTAAGTAAAATTATTCTTTATGTAAAATTAAATGAAAATGTAATTTAAAGTAATGAAAAGTTAATTAAATTTTAACTGTCAAAAATTCAACAGCGAATTCCGTAAAAACAAATGAATTGTCAGTTATTTTATATAATTTAACTACCAAAAATAAATTTTTCCTTATCTATAAAAAACGGTTTGCTTGTTTTGTGTAAAACAATTCCCAGTTTTTATTTGTTAAAATAATTAAGTTAAATACATACATCAAATTTTAAAAGTAAAATAATTGCAAAGCCATATCGGCCATGCTGCTGGTGTCTTATAATTGAGATTTATTCTGTAAACAACGGGGTCAGTACAACAAAAGTAAAACAAACGTGTGTACGGGGGTGCCAGATGATTTTGGTAAGAAAGCGGCATATTTTCAAAACAAAAAAGGCGGCATGAAATAACCCCCCAAAAAAATAATGAAATAACCCCCAAATCGTGGGGCCTTATTTCATATGCAATAAAGCCCCAATTTTGAAAATGAAATTAGCCCCCAACGAAATGAAATAACGCCCCAAACATAAATGAAATAATTTCCTATTTTTTGGGGGTTTATTTCATATGAAATAAAACCCCAATTTCTGAAATGAAATAAGAGACCAATATATTTAATACAATTATTAATACAGTTTTGACATTCTTTCAAGAA
The DNA here is from genome assembly GCA_930367215.1 of Pollenia angustigena. Taxonomy (NCBI): domain Eukaryota; kingdom Metazoa; phylum Arthropoda; class Insecta; order Diptera; family Polleniidae; genus Pollenia; species Pollenia angustigena. The sequence continues at coordinate 277,974,954 of OV884056.1, forward strand.
TCACGCGATAGATATCATTGTATGATATACCAAACACAAGCTTCGCCAACTAAGGCTTTTCTGCATAGCCGGTCTTCGGCTGGGCGCAATGACTTTTTCCTCTATGGAATAACAAACACCGGCTTCGCTTACTAAAGCTTCTCTGCATAGTGCCAGGATTTTCTCCTCTATAGAATAAAAATACCGACTCGACCAGTCTACGCAGAGAATCTTTAGTTAGCGAAGCAGGTGTTTGGTACACCATATAGAAGAAAACCATTGCGCAGGGCTGAAGGCCGGTTATGCAGAGCAGCTTTATTTATCGAAGCCGGTGTTCTGTATACCAAAGCGGATAAATCCTTACGCCCAAAAACGTTTTCATTATAAATTTGGCAATGATATAATCCCCCACAAAAATATATTGGGGCTTTATTTCATAATGATTTTTTGGGGGATAATTTCATATGAAATAATACCCCAATTAAAAAATAGAATAACACCCCAAACAAAATGAAATAACACCCCAAAAATCGTTTTTGTTGTTCTCTGTACAAACTTTTGGGGGGTTATTTCATTATTTTTTTGGGGGGATATTTCATGCCGCCAAAAAAAAAACGGCATTGTCGGCAATTTAATTTAAAAAAATCGGCAAACCAAAAATACATTTTTAAAAAACAGTAAAACATTTTTTTAGAAACAAAAAAATAACAAAACAGAACAATTAAGCATAATTTATGTGTATATTCTCTTCTTTAGGGTAAATTGTTTTAAGGTGTTGTACTTTTTGTTATTATAGATACATATGAGCTTGACATTTTTATTTAATCCTAAATTTTAATATCAGCATCAAAATAGTTTAAAATTTTAAATTTGAAATAATCATTAGTATTGTGGTTATTTTATTGAACTATTTATGGTTTTTAATCCAAATTTTTAATATTTTTAATTAGGCTTAAGTTCATTAAATTTAATTTTCATTAAATTATTTTTATGAAGAAAGGAATTTTTCAACATGAAAATTTATTAAAACTTATTGATAATTTTTCATTCTTGACTCAATCTGGGCTCGAACCCAGGTGTTTACGGACAGGTTACCCTGACATGTTTCGATTGTAACCACACAATCTCCTCAGAGGGCTTGCCGTTTAACACTCGCAGCCATCGACGACTGCTGACGTCATTAGTCAAACATCAATCCTTAAACCAAATTGTATTCAACCTTTGGTAGATCGAAATTTGCTTTGAATGATTATCTATTTTAATTTTATTTTAACATGTTATTCCTTTACTTCTGTTTTTTCGTACCTTTGTCAAAAATTCTTCTTGAAGTTCAAAGTACATATTTTTTTTTGTTTTTTCATTTTTTTGTCTTTCTTATTCTTGTTGACCTTTTCAGCACAACTTGAAGGACAAATGCAAACATAGAGCTCGTGCCTTAGCTTTAACAATTATTAGTATTGTGGTTATTTTATTGAACTATTTATGGTTTTTAATCCAAATTTTTAATATTTTTAATTAGGCTTAAGTTCATTAAATTTAATTGAGATTGAGATTGAGTCAAGAATGAAAAATTATCAATAAATTTTAATAAATTTTCATGTTGAAAAATTCCTTTCTTCATAAAAATAATTTAATGAAAATTAAATTTAATGAACTTAAGCCTAATTAAAAATATTTGAAATAATCTTATAATGAAGAATTCCTTTCAAAGATAAATTTTGTTTTATTTAGTTGACTTGGCTAAAAAAATTTTCTACTGTGGCGGAAGAATGTGAAAGCACCATAAATTGTTAGAAATGAACCTGCAGAAGTCTCACTTTTAAATCAGAATTTTTTGGGCAAAAATTTTAAAAAATTTACTTGACTGTCATACAAAAGATTGGAAATCTAATAGTTGATTTAGGCCCTAAATTTGTAAAACGCAACGCAATCCCAAAAATAACATTGAAAGCAAAAACAATGTCAAAAATTTTTCAAAATTTTATTGTTGCTTTCTATAGAAATACATATTGCGTTTTAAAATTATCAACGCCACAAGATATGCAGCGTTTAAAATTTAAAAATTCAATATACATTTCTATAGAAAACAACAACAAAATTATGAAATATTTTCGATTTTGTTTTTGCTTTCAATATAAATGCTGGCGTTGCGTGTGCGTTTTACAAATTTAGGGCCTTAAATTTTTTCATTAAAAGTGAATATATATTTTGCCAAAACTTTTTTGTAAGTATCGATCTACATACAGTGTAATATTGATAATCCGGACTCCACTAACCCGGAATATTCGGTAATCCGGACAGAATTTTGCAGCTCATTGCGTATTCTATAATCCGGATTGATTGCAACACTATAATCCGGATTGAATAACACCCGTCTTTATTTATATTTTTTATTCAAATCACAGCATGCTTTGTAAATACAGTCATTGCGTCGTCTATAATCCGGATTGGTTGCAACTCTATAGTCCGGATTGAATAACACTTTGTCAAACGAAATTAATATTCTCTCTTTTTTATGAAACAAATATTTCAATGTTACCCAAAATTAATAAGTTGTGCTAAATTGTGTTTTGGATGTTTATCAAAAAATCGGAATTTTTTGAACAAAATGGCAGGCCTGCGTGTGTAACGGGTTAAGTAAATAATAATATTCTCTCTCTCTCTCTCTCTAATTATAAAAACAAGCGGACAGGTGTCTGTCTGGAATTTTTTAGGAATTCGGCTCTTTTGTGGAGTAAACGAAAATTTCTTAATTTAATAAAATAACTGAATATTTCTTTGTTTTTTACGGAATATGTAGTTAATTTTTTGATATTTATTTTGTATAAAATACCGGAAAATTCATTTGTTTTTTATGGAACATGGAGTGGAATTTTGGACACTAAAAGTTAAATGAACTTTTCGTTAAAAATAAATGAATTATAAGCAGACTGGCTTTTAACTGAATTTTCATTTATTTTATATTGCAATTTCAGTTAACTTCACATGCAGAATATTGCGAGTGTATGATACAAAAGCTTTTAGGGTGATTTGCTTATGTAAATTATCATGTAAATAAAATAACTTGATTCGATTGATTTTTACTTAAATCTCGTGACAAACTTTTAGATAAAATAAATTTTGTAGTGACGTTATAAGTTAATACTAAAAGTTTTAAAGAAAAAGTTTATTATTTTCTTTTAAGAACATTTAAATAAAACCTTGTTTTTAAAAAAAATGGTTTTTGGTTACCATTTATTTTTTGATTTATTCGCGGCAAGTCCTTTTATTTGATACCCACATTGTAGGAATGCATTCAAAATAATTAGTTCGCAATCTTGGGTGTTCCACCATGTTGGATTTAGTATAAAGTCACACAGCTTACCATGTATTGTCATCCAAACTGGATGACTTAAAAAATTTAAAATTAAGTTTCAAGCTTTAGACTCAATGTAACGAATTTTATTCTCACAAAACCTCTTTATTGCAAAGTTTCTCATATAAGAATGTTCCGTAGCTATGACGAAGAAATTTTGAGCTATAAGAAATATAAGCGAAGAAATCATCCAAATATGTGCCTTTAAGCAACTAATTCATTTTATTTTATTAAAAAAAAAAAACTTACCGCAAATCTCGAGCTGAAACCAATTTAATTTCCCAGGAAAAAAATCTTATTACAATCCATGTAAATTTATGAAGTTTAATACTTTTTTTAATTTCCATTTCTTCTCTTTGTGTTGTCTGCGTTAAATTGTGTTGACGTAGAAACAAAGACTTATTGTGTCATTGAAATTTATTACCATGTCATGATGTGACATTATTTTAACGCAACAACAGAGTGTTTCAGTAGGAGGAGTTTATTTTTTATTAGCGTTATTATTAGGGCACTGCTACACGTTCAATAAATATCGTGATATTTGGATCACGATCCATTTTAAAATATTGATGGATCACGAGCGTATGCTACATGTTCAATATTTATCGCGTCAGTATTTATGTTATTTTTGTGCTGTGCGGGTCGTTTATCAATGTCGCGAGAAAACCAAAAGAAAGCCCGTTTAGCTATTTTGCTCGATTTCACTGTCTTCTGCCATTACCCTTTATTTCAATAAACTTTTCACAAATTTTGTCAATTGTTTTACTTTTTATTTGTTTAATTTTTTCCACTGCGTATTTTATTTCTTTTATTTTGACACTTTTTACTGACGTATTAATTTTTATTAATATTATTTAATATCATGAAAATGCTACACGTTCAATATTTATCACGCGATCCACGATCCGCGATCTGGATTTCATATTTTAGGCCATTCTGCGATATGGATCGCGATCCATCAGTATTGCATGCTACACGTTCAATAAATATCGTGATACTAGAAATATCACGATATTTATTGAACGTGTAGCAGTGCCCTTAGTGAAGTTTAGAAAAAAGGTTTTTTTTCTTTAAAGGATTTTTTTTAATAGATATTTATACTTGTTGGCGTCTGGCTGGTGTGAACCGGGTGTCCATATTTGATTGTGTGCAACTGGACTACATGTGGTGGTGGCATCTGGCAACGCCTCGTGTGGTATGTCACCTGAAAACGAATTCGCCGTGTTTCTTTTAATTGCTAATTAAAACTTCAACCAGCCGGACGCCAGTAAATAAGAAAAAATTAAAATTTAATAAATTAAATAAAAAGAAAAGAATAAGAAAAAACTAAAAAGTGGTAAACTTGTGAATCGTGAGGGAAAAGAAGCCAAGAATAAAACCAGAGGAAATTGGGAAAAAAGGAGTTTTCTTTTAATAAAAAACATTTGCCATTCGTCGTATTGCCGGTATGCCGCGCCATAAGGGTGGTTTTTAAGTGTTGTACTTGCTCTTTGGACCTGCCTCAACCGGTGGATTACCTCATTGCCATATCCCCAGCCACAAGTGTACTTCCGCGCCACAGCCCTTGCGCCTTACGTACCCCATCACTCACTGCCCATCGGTGAACATTCCCGCCTATTGCCCACCTCCTACTAGAGCCAGCTGTATCTACCAGGTAAACGTCTATACCCCAACATTTTGGTCCTTCGCCCGTAAGGAAATATTTAAAGGTACGTACTCTGTGGAATTTGAAAATTATATATATATTGTGTCGCGCCATATTGTGTCTCAAATAAGTGAGGTTACGTCGCGCCAAAAATAAGACCTCAGAAATTAAGAGCCATCTTTTTTTTACTCGCCGGTTTTACCCGTTACTCGTCGAATTGTTGGTGTTTTATTTTGTTGCCCAATAAAATTTGCGTTAATTTATTTGAATTTATAAATAAAGGGAAAAAATCCAACAACAAATTTGCCTGATTTTGTTTTATTGCATAAATAAAAGGAAAAGTGTTGCCAGCACGTGAATTTTTTTTTTTTTGATTAATTTTGCTGGAAATTTTAATTTTGTTGCTCTTAAAGCAAATCGCATATTTTGTTGTTCTGTAGTTCGAGCAAACAACTAATAAAAAAAAAATGTCTACTTTTGAAAAGTTTATACGGGCAGCAGATGAGCTCACAAATTTCCAGGTTATGTTGAAAAAGGAAGACTTTTCAACATATACCAAAGACGGGCTAGATTTTGAAAAAAGAGAATTAGACAAAAGATGGGAAAAGTTTGAGAAAATTTTTGAAGAGTGTTCCGGGGACACAATAGAGGATAAAAAATAATTAGTAGCGGTCAAAACAAAATATCCCCAGGTGCGGAAAATATACGTAAAATGTATAAATATTTTGGCAAAGGCTAGGCAGGTATTGGAAGAAGAGATCCAAAAAAATAAAACAGTGGTTCCCAACCAGTGTTCTATACCTGTCCCTCCTTGTGATACTGGCGTTTTTCATGGTGATTACGTATCGTGACCCACCTTCAGGGATATGTTTACGGCAATCTACATAAATAATTCGAGACTTAGCTCTGTAGAAAAGTTGTTTTATTTATTTAAAAAAACAGATAATGAGGCACGGGATATAAACAGAAATATTGCCCTCACGGCAGAAAATTTTGAAATTGCGTGGGGTAATTTAAAATCTCAATATGAAAATAAACGAGTCTTAATAAATAGTCAGCTAAAAACTTTATTTAATTTGGCTCCATGTCAAAGAGAATCGTCTGCGGAAATAAAAAGGCTCCAAAGGGAAATTAATAATTGTATTTCGGTGTTAAAATTATATAAAGTAGATATTGCCTCATGGGACCCGATTTTTGTTTTTCAATGTTCGTCTCGGCTCTCAGAAAATACTTTGCATCTGTGGGAGCAATCGGTAAAAAATAAAACAGAGGTTCCCAAATGGGAAGAATTAAATAATTTTCTGACCGATAGATTTCATGCCCTTGAAAGTGTTTCTGACATTATAGTAGCGAACAATGTAGCTGCCAGTGGTTCCCAAGCAGGCCCTTCACATAATAACAATATTTCTACAAAAGTTAAGCAGTTTAAGACACATCACACAAAAGTTGACTCGAGCTCATGTAAATTGTGTAAAGAAAGGCATAAGATTAGTGTTTGTAATAAGTTTTTGAGCATGGATTACAAGAATCGTGTTTCAACGTTAAAAAGATTTCGTTTTTGTTTTAATTGTCTTACTATGGGGCATTTGTATGGAGAGTGCAGTAGTGCTAATGGCTGTTCTAAATGCAATAGAAAACACCATACACTAATACATAAAGAAATAGTAAGAAACAACAATAATAATCAAAGCCAAACAAACACTAATTCTCAAACTCAGAGTCAAAATACGCAAAGTCAAATACAGTCCACTAATGTTGCCGGCCCTTCTAGCGTAGTTCAATCGCATCATACCTCTGTTGCAAAAAAGGTTATGTTAGCCACAGCCTGGGTTAACATTATAAGTTTTGGTTCCTGTTACAAAGTTCGTGCCCTGATAGATCCATGTTCGGATGAAAGTTTTGTTTCAGAAAAGATACAAAAGTTATTGAAGTTGCCAACTAATCCAGTTTCTGCAGAAGTCTCAGGTTTAGGTGGAGAGATAATTAGTTCGTCTTCGAAAATGGCAGTTTTTACTATTGTTTCTCTTTTCGATCAGAACGTGGCTCTAAGTATTCAGGCCCTTGTTGTCCCTCGAGCAACGGGTAGTATTCCAACACATTAATTTTTGCCTCAAAAAGAGATTGAGCTGCCTAAATTATGTTATGCTGATCCGAAGTTTTATGAAAGCAGTGAAATTGATTTATTGTTAGGAGGTGATCTTTATCCTTCTATTCTTCGTGGTGGAGTAAGGCATGGTGTTTTTGAATCGTTAGTGGCTCAAGAAACCATTTTTGGTTGGATAGTTACAGGTCCAACGCCTGCTAGAGTTTCCCCTCGAATAGTAAGAGTGTCTCATATGACAAAAGTAGCGATTGATGACCAATTATCGAAGTTTTGGGAGTTAGAAGAGATTTCTCAAAGGCGTATTTTATCAGATGAGGATAAAAAATGTGAGGAGATTTATAGTTCTACTACCACTAGAGACTCTGAAGGGAGATATACTGTGAGTCTGCCCTTTAAAAATAGTTTGCTGTCGCTTGGTCCCAATAGGCATATAGCTGTTTGTCAATTTCTGAGAAATGAAAAATCTTTGATGCGCAATACTGAGCGTAAGGCCCACTACGATGAGGTCCTAAAAGAATATTTAACCCTAGGGCATATGGAAAAAGCAGAAAATGCTAGAGGTGACCCTGGTTATTATTTACCCCATCATGGCGTTTTTAAGCCTGAAAGTACAACTACGAAATTGAGGGTAGTTTTTAATGCCTCAAGTCCTTCGGCAAATGGCAGAAGCTTAAATGATTTGTTGTACACTGGCCCTATTTTGCAAGCTGAAATAGTAAATCTGATTTTGAGATGGCGATTTTTTCAGTTTGTATTTAATGCGGACATTTCAAAAATGTACCGGCAGATTTTTGTGACTCCCACACATAGGCCGTTCCAGAAAATTGTGTTTCGAAGCAGTGATAGTGCAGAACTTACTGATTACCAACTGAAAACGGTGACTTTTGGTGTAAATTGTGCCCCATATTTAGCCCTTAGAACCATTCTACAGTTGGCGAGTGATGAAGAGCGACGTTTTCCGTTAGGCGCTAGAATCCTGCGAGAAAATATGTACGTGGACGATGCCCTAGTTGGTGCCCATTCAGTTGCTGATGCTTTGGTGGCACGTGAGGAATTAATTGCCATTTTAGATATGGGGGGATTTGAGCTCAGAAAATGGACCTCGAATTCTGAAGAAATTTTGAAAAATTTGCCCCATGATCACCTGCTTAATTCTTCATTTTTGTCGCTCGATGAAAAAAGCACAACAAAAACGTTAGGGATTCGCTGGAATGCAGCAGAAGATGTGTTTTTCTTTGTTGGTGAAAAGATAACACTAAAAGCCTCATATACTAAGAGAGAGGTTCTTTCTACCATTGCTCGGCTATACGATCCTGCAGGTTGGTTGGCTCCGGTGGTAGTTGCAGCAAAAATTATAATGCAGCAAATGTGGCTTGATAAGATCGAGTGGGACGAGGCTATCAAACCAGTGGCTCTGCAGAAATGGCAGAATTTTGTTGCGAATTATGCGGATATTGAAAAAATTAAGTTGCCACGTTGGGTTCAATATTCGCCTGGCTGTACTATTCAATTTCACGGGTTCTGTGACTCGTCTGAGTTGGCGTATGCAGCTACAATATTTATAAGGGTACAGCTCGAAGATAAAGTTTTATCAAGTTTGCTCACGTGTAAAACGAAAGTGGCCCCAATAAAGAAGCCGTCTTTGCCTCGTTTAGAGTTATGTGGAGCAGTTCTTTTGGCAAATTTAGTCGATAATGTGGTACCTACTTTTAACGTGAACAAATCCCCCATGTATTTGTGGTCCGATTCCACAATTGTCCTAGCTTGGCTAAGAAAACCACCTTGTAGCTGGAAAACATTCGTGGCAAATAGAGTAGCTACAATATTAGAAAAAGTGGGGAATAAAAACTGGTGTCACGTGGCTTCAGTTGATAATCCTGCCGATCTAGCAACCCGGGGGCTGATCCCTGCGGATTTGATAGAAAATAGGCTCTGGTGGCACGGACCTGAGTGGCTCAACTTGGAGCCGTCTTCGTGGCCCGTAGGAGCAGTGGAGTTCGAGACGGCAGAAGAGTCGAAAGGAGGTCAAGTTTTTGTTGCTAGATCTGCTGATAAAGAAGATATTCTAGACAGGTTTTCTAGTTTATCTAGGGCGTATCACGTAATAGCCTACATGTTTCGATTTGTTGCCCTGGCGAGTAAAAAAAGGCGTGAAAAGGTCGACTATGGCTCGGGGAAGATTTCGGCTAATGAGTTGAAACTCGTGAGAAATCGCTTATTTTACCTTTCTCAACAAATTTACTTCTCAGGGGAGTTCAGCTGTCTTAAAGCAAATAAGAAAATTGATTCACGTAGCCCCCTGTTAACACTTACCCCTTTTGTTGATAAAGACGATATTATTCGATCTAATAGTCGACTTAGCTCTAGCACTTGCCTGTCCTACAACGAAAGGCACCCTATTATCTTGGCATATGGCAGTAGATTGGCTCGGCTGTATGTGGAGTTCGTTCACACCCTAGTCCTGCACGGAGGCCCTCGTCTAGTCCTTAACGTAGTCCGGCAAGATTGTTGGATCATTCGGGCAAAAAATCTGATAAAGACGGTGGTTCGCAATTGCAAAGTCTGTGTTCTTCACAGAAAAAAGCTTCAAAATCAAATAATGGCTGCTTTGCCCGCAGAAAGAACTACCATTTGTCGCCCATTTACGAATACTGGCGTTGATTTTGCTGGCCCGTTTGAGATTAAAAGTTTCACTGGCAGATACTGCAGAATCACTAAAGGCTACGTGTGTCTTTTTGTTTGTTTCTCTACAAAGGCGATTCACCTTGAAGCTGTAAGCGATTTGTCTACCCCTGCCTTTCTAGCAGCCTTGGCCCGCTTCGTCGCCCGTCGTGGTTGCCCAAGCTGCATTTATTCTGATAACGGCAGAACTTCGTTGGCGCCGCTAGAGAAATCGACGCAGACTTCGCCAAGCACGTAAAAGAGCTTCGTGACACGGCTGTCGAAAATTATGGTCACCAGCGTTTGTCGTGGCACTTTATCCCTGCTGCTGCACCTCATATGGGAGGACTTTGGGAAGCGGGGGTAAAAAGTATGAAAATGCACCTTAAAAAGTCAGCTGGTCAACTTAAATTTACGTTCGAGGAGTTCTCAACCGTTTTGGCAAAAATAGAGGCGTGTCTCAATTCGCGTCCGCTAGGCCCTATGTCGGAAAATGCTGAAGATTTGTCTGCCCTTACCCCAGGCCACTTTTTGATAGGCACAGCTATGCTTACCCCTGCTGAACCCGAAGAGCTGTCTTCACCCCTAAGCATTGTTAATCGATGGCGTAAAGTTAAGGCCTTACAACAAGAGTTTTGTCGCCGATGGAAGCAGGAGTTTCTGAAGGAGCAAAATAAGCGCAACAAGTGGCAACACCCCCAGCTAGACCTAAAAGAAGGCGATCTCGTTGCTCTTAAAAGTGAACCAGGCTGTCCCACTGAGTGGCGGCTAGGCCGTATTGTTCGAGTTTATCGCGGGAGTGACGCTAAGGTGCGAGTAGCGGATTTAAAAACGCAAAGCGGCGTAATCACTCGGCCAATACACAAACTGGTAGCCCTACCAAGGGGCGACACAAAGATTTCCCTTTCCTTATAATGTTCACCTTTTTTAATAAATGTCTCCTTCCAGATCTTCATGGCCTTCAACCCCAACTTCCGCTGCCCCCTGTGCGTGCGGTTCCATGCGGTGCGGCAGTGCTCGCGCTTCGTTACGCTTCCGCCAGAGGAGAAGCTGCAGGTCGTGGCCCAACACCAGCTGTGCCGCAACTGTCTGGCACATTCTCACACTCATGACGCCTGCGGGAGCATAGACCGCTGCCGGCGATGTCTGCAAAAGCACCACAGCTTGCTCCACCCAATGCCCGAGGGTCGAGTATGGCTCAAAATGACCGCCAACGTGCGCATCCGGGGCCAGGCCGGCGGTGAAATCTTTTGGTCGCGGGCAGTGCTGGACCCCACCGTAGCCCGATCGTCCATCATGCGCGACGAGGCCGAGGGTTTGGGGTGTAACTTTGTACGAGGCCATGCAAAGATCACGGTGTTCTACGGGGTGGCCGACAGAAACCAATTCGAGGTGGAGTTGGCGGTAGAGGAGCATCGGTTTGGCATATCCCCAGCCGTCAGGGTCAGAGAGGTGCCACGGGTCGAGGAAAAGACTTCCCAAGCTAATCCGCAGTGGCACATGCCCGTGTTTCACTACCTGGTCTTCGGGGCCGACATGGCTCCCCGCATCTTCATCGGGCCTGCGAAGGGGAAACCAGGGTCGCTGTATGCCCAAGACACCATCTTCGGTGTTTCATATTTCGGGGAAGGGGTTCTGTGGACCCGGTGAAGGATGAGGTTTTGTTTTGTGGCCCTTCTGGGCTCGCTTTGGTGCCCTCTGGGGCGATCGTGAACTATTTTAATTTTTTTTGTTATATTTTTTTTTTTTTTTTTTATATATGAATAATATTGTTAAGTTTTTATTTTTGTTGTTACCTTTTTGAATTTTGAAATGTATCTTTTGTTAACTTTTTTTTATTTTAATTTTCGGTAACCTTAAAGATCTCTTTTGTTCAATACATTACTTTTGTTAAAATTCTAATTACATTTTGTTTTATGTTGCACCACCGTTGCAAGGCGGGGTGTATGTTGGCGTCTGGCTGGTGTGAACCGGGTGTCCATATTTGATTGTGTGCAACTGGACTACATGTGGTGGTGGCATCTGGCAACGCCTCGTGTGGTATGTCACCTGAAAACGAATTCGCCGTGTTTCTTTTAATTGCTAATTAAAACTTCAACCAGCCGGACGCCAGTAAATAAGAAAAAATTAAAATTTAATAAATTAAATAAAAAGAAAAGAATAAGAAAAAACTAAAAAGTGGTAAACTTGTGAATCGTGAGGGAAAAGAAGCCAAGAATAAAACCAGAGGAAATTGGGAAAAAAGGAGTTTTCTTTTAATAAAAAACATTTGCCATTCGTCGTATTGCCGGTAAGCCGCGCCATAAGGGTGGTTTTTAAGTGTTGTACTTGCTCTTTGGACCTGCCTCAACCGGTGGATTACCTCATTGCCATATCCCCAGCCACAAGTGTACTTCCGCGCCACAGCCCTTGCGCCTTACGTACCCCATCACTCACTGCCCATCGGTGAACATTCCCGCCTATTGCCCACCTCCTACTAGAGCCAGCTGTATCTACCAGGTAAACGTCTATACCCCAACAATACTTAAATGAAAGGTGACAATCTAAGCAATTTGGACTCGCGAATGTTATGGGAATATGATATATGGGATCAAACCTAAATTCCCATCCCCAATAAATCGGTATTGCAAATATTTTGGGAGTAAAAATTTCTATTGCGAATTATTTGTCAGTGCTTTGTAAACAAAAGTCTCTATTGTGAGACTCTTGTCAGTGCTTGCATTGTGAAAGAAAAATATACAAAATAAAATACTAGTAAAAATATAATAAAATAAATAATGAATAGTGTTTATCTTCATATTCTTTATGTACACTCCTTCAATAAAAGGAAAAAGCAATTAAATTTAGTCCTACTTTAGTATACAAATTAAAATTTACATGTTCCCTTCTCGTTCACATCAACACCTGTTGGGAATTTATTTATTAAAAAAATTCGCGGGTATAAACATTGGCGATGCCAAATTTTTTAAGTTTGGGAATTCATTCCAAAAAAATTTGTTATGGGAATCATTCACAATACGAAATAAAAAAATATGGGAATATTTTAATGGGAGTAGTTGTTTGCGATAAGGGTGAATAATTTAAAAGATTTTGTTATTCGTTCTTAATTCCCAATTTCTATTTTTGATAAAAACACTGAAATTTATTGTTGATGGGATAAGCTATTCCTATGCGCATTTCACTGGCTGCCAGATCGTCAGGAACCTACTTCAACCATAAAGATTTTAGAAAAACTAAAGATATTAAACCAAATAAAACTGCAAAAACGTATTATAAGCAACAGTTCTACTTGTAACAATATCAAAGTTTAAACAGGAACATCAACCATAAACAGTGAGTTTATCTCTTCTTACAGTCCCAACTACAATTGATTGGAATTCTTCCAATATAAATTGTAGTTGTAAGTAGGTTATTTTTTTTTAAGCCGAGCACTTGCCTGTTTATTATCAAAGTAATTTTTGGGAAAAGGAATCTTTTTATAAGTTCTGATTACTTAATTCTACGCCAATTGATACTGGTATAAAACTAAAGCTTTTATGTAAAATCTTATTGGAGGTGAACATATTTTTAATTGCCTGCTTTACAATCGCCAGCATTCGCCCAGAAAATTTCTATAACAAACACTTCCTTCTTAAAATATTATTCATATAAAATTCTATGCAGACACTAACGTTCGAATTTGTGAGGAAGCAGAAGTAAAAAAAAAGGATTTCAACTTTGTTGTTGTTATTTCAGACTTAAGCGACATGCAGTTTTTCCAAATGCGCGAAAGAATGCCTTTGGCAAAAGGAGATCGTAATTGATTTATGTTAGTCAATTTTAATTAAAAAAGTTGGCCTTGTTCAATTTAAATATTAGTTTAACATTTGGGAAATAGTTCTAGTGTATTGAATATTGAATAGCATTTGATACACATTTATCACGTAAGTTAGTCCAGTCATTTAAGGAAATAAAATGTGTCAACTGCGGACTGAGAAATAATAAGCTTTAAACTCGTATACACCTTTATTTTTGTGTTCTAAAAGTTGTTTCAAAGTCTCGTATCTGTGCCGTAAATTATTCAAGGTCAACGTTAACAAGAATCAGTTGTTCGCGATTATCTCGGTTTCTACGCACAGTAGTCCCAATAGCAATTTAGCGCGAAAAGTTAGTCCCCAAGTACAAGTACCCTGCGGGAAATTAGTGTCAATTGGTCCCACAGCCTGGTCCTGGGAGTTGTGAAAATAGAACAGGTTCAAAAAGAAAGAACTCATGACCAGTGAAAGGAGAACCAATCATGTAACTGGTTTATGTAGAACAAAAAGGTAGAAAGTGTAATGAATTACAGTACAGTCTTCACCGGTGGTGTGATACATTTTTCTGTTTCTAAAATTTGGCTCTTGAATTTAATTCTAAGACTTGTTTTATTGAAATAATACTACATCGTATTGAAATAACACTACATTTTAGTAACTGTCACTTAACATGTCCATTGAGAATAGATTTGTGACTGGTCAAATGGTGTCAATTGACCCCCTCCAATGACAACCCCATGTAAAAGTGATAGGTCTTATTCATAGAAAGTGTTAAAACTTGAACCGGTCTCTACCACCAAAGACCTATCACGGGACTACTTTGGTGTCAGTTCGCTTCCCTCTAGGGTACCCACCGAGCACAACGGTATATAATTTAGTTGGTATATTTGCAATATTATAACTGCAGTATTGTTTCAAACACAAATAATTGCTTAATTTTGTTATTAATAAGAGATCAGTCGATAATTGTATGTGGTTTGGAGAGCTATTTAAACAATAGAGGCATGTATTTTTTTAATTGAAAATGGGCCGTTGATTTAGTATTCCCTTTAGAAAAAGGTGTATGGAAATTAAAAGGCATTTCTGAATTGTGCAATTTTATCTGTATTATAACTTGAGTTAGATTTTTGAAATGTGAATTTTACCAGCTTTCGCTTTTATTTTGTGTCGTTATCATCTATAACATGTGAATTGTTAAATGTTTTAGAAATCAGCTGCCTATTTTTGCCTCAACACTATATCGAATCTTTTGTTTGCAGTGTATATCACCAAAAGGGATTTGTTCAATGTTTGGTACGCTAAAAAAGATCAAAAGAAAAAAAGTTACGGTGTCATATTTTACATTTTCATCAAAAGTGGAACACGATAAAAAAATGACAAAAAATAAAAGGAAAGTAAGCAGATCAAAATTTCGTAAGCACTGTCGAAGAAGACGATGCAGGCACATCGAACAAAGAATGTTTTCGAGTCTACTTTAAATGTTGGTTGGATGAAAATTTCCTCTTTCCTAGTAAAGCCTCGACGATGTTTTTGGAAGAAGTCTCAAAGGATGGACCGTCAATATCGAAACACATACGACCTTCCAAATCGTTAATAGAAGATGGACAAATATCCAAACAGTAGAAAATTAAGTCTCGTGTGAACACTTGCTTTCTAAAAAAGTTAACATTTGCTGCTGCAAGTAATTTGCAGTATAATTTATAAACAAAATTCTGTTCAAACAATTTCGGAAGGTCACTTTACCCTGCACTGCTTTAATCTTTAAAACTAACCAGCAAACTAAAAACAAATATTAAATTTATAATTTTCTCCAGAATATTCAAAATAATTGCCTCAGAATAGAAAATACATATTTAACAAAATTTACGAAAATACAACAATTTTGATGCAGTTTACATAAATATTTCATAAAATATACACATTTTCATATGTTTTATGATAAAACGCTATTTTGAAATATTCTAAAGCTTTTCGTTCATTGTACGTAGGAGCTTCATGGTGCGAAATCAGGAACGATTTCACGTAATGAACGAAAGTTTTATTGATTTTATGTCAGCTAATTTTATATGGAAAGTGCCACCTCCACTGAATCAATTCCGCCCATTTTTGGAAGTGGATCATTCGTACTTATACACGCAGAAAAAAACATGTTTAAATATGGTCACCTCCAACAAAACTATTTTTAAAGAACATTTTAAGCATATTATGTTTAATATTATCACCAACAGCCATATAATGGTTAAATTAGTCCTCCATCAAGAAGCCACAGCCATATTATGGTTGCCTCTAAACACCATATGGTTTAATATGACAATAATTTGTTTTTAAATTAACAATATCTTTTCCAAGAGCAATATGCTATGATTGAAAACCAACCATGCTCTTATAACTGTTTATTATGTTTTAGTTATTTTTAAACACAACATGTTCGGAGGCAACCATAATATGGTTTTGGCTGCTTGATGGAGGACTAATTCAACCACTATATGATTAATGGGCAAATAAAACAAATTATGTTTAAAATTATCTTTAAAAATTGTTTTGTTGGAGTTGACTGTATTTAAACTTGTTTTTTTCTCTGGGTGTAGGAACTTATAAAATAATGTTTTGGATTTTTTCGCGCTAAATTTACCATTGGGACCACTGTGCTTCGGCTCCAAAGATGTAAATACTTACTATACAAAATGTTATACATAAAATTTGCTGCAGATTTTATTTTAAGAAATTTTTCATTCGCCCAATCGTTTTTGAGATACAGGCCAGATAGAAGGTAATCGCCTTCAGTGTGAATTAATCATTACTTGCTAAAAATAGCGGGAGAAACACCACGAACGACACATCATATGATAATATGACACCTGTTGGTATCGAACTTGGTGAAAAAATGGGACGAATGTATGTCATCGATATTCGATTTCTTCTGTATATTGTCGTATGGAGTAATGAAGATAATTTTTCCGATGGCATAGACAAATACTTAAATTTTTTTAGAAAGACTACACTAAAGGCAATGGAACAACTAAAAAGAACTACTGCTCTTTCTCATCTTACGAAGTTTGTTTCAACGAAGCAAAGATTGCGCCGATTAGTCAAGATAAGTTTATGTTAACTCGGTGTTATTAAAAGAAACTTATTGATTTGCTTTATAAAAATTTAGAGAAAGTTAATATTACAACAAAACAAGAAAATAATGATGCTTATGTACTTATCATACACGCAGATAAAAACATGTTTTAAAATGGTCACCTCCAACAAAACTATTTTTAGAGAAATTTTAAAACATATTATATTTAATTTAAACACAAAAAGTCCTTCATCAAAAAGATACAACCATATTATGGTTGCCTCTGAACGTGTTGTGATTAAATATGACCAGTGTTTGAAAATAAACAGTAGATTATTTAGCGTTCGGCTCACACACCGATATTTGTAGAAATTGTGTAGACGAACACAACCCTTAATACCGTTCGTTACTATTTTCAAGAAAGGGCCGAACATTATATAGTGTTATATTCTTCGTTGAAGAACAGAACAACTCTTGATGCATAGTGAAACACCTAATTTAACTGTCTGTTTGAAAGTTCCAAATAAACTAAGTAGTAATCTGGGGGTTAAGCTATTTTTCCTTAATTATACAGTTCTTTCTTAATTTTCTAAAACCACGGAAAACATAAAATTTCCCTGCTATTTTTAAATTACGAAAGACGGCAAAAAAAATCTCCTTAAAGATTTAACCGAAACTTTAAATGAAATATTAAGTGGAATCAAACATAAGATTTAAAACATTTGGAGTTGCATTTTCAAAATAAGTATTTGTTTGCTTTCTGGCACTGAAGTTAACTAGGCTAATTATCTTCACACATGGTACTCATGAAATTACATATGTATGTCACATTATTAACTCATGAACATTTCATTCTGGAATATAAACCATCTTACATTTAATCGCTTGAGTTTAAGCAAAAGCATAATAAAAACGAAGGTAGAATAATAAACATGGAAAAAATATTAAAGCAATATGATTTCAAGAAGGTTCTAAGTAACGAAACATAATTGTTATTATCCTTATTGCGAAATGGACTTCTAAAGGGAACAAGAGAAAATAACAAAGTACTTTAATGGATCCACTGGCTTGACTTAAGCTTGAATAGCTAAACGATTTCTCCTAAATACAAAAAAAACTAATTTACGCCGTGTTCGGGTGATTTTTTTATGAGCTATAGGAAAGTTTAAAAAAAACACACATAAAATTCAGAAAATTGTATGAAATCTTTATTTAAATCGATAGTACGGTCCATATAATTTAAGGTTTGAAGATTATTTCATGCAAATGAATAAATGCTTCAATGTTGTCTTTCAATGCGTCAATTGAAGCGGACATGTGTGTATAGACATGAGATTTAACATATCCCCAAAAAAAATAGTCTAAAGGCGTTAAATCGCACGATCTAGGCGGCCAATTGACCGGTTCCGAACTTGCCTCTCAATAAGTCCATTGTTAAGCGTGCTGTGTAGCATGTGACACAGTCTTGTTGAAACCACATGTCATGTAAGTCAAGCTCTTGCATTTTGGGCAAAAAAAAGTTGGATATCATCTCACGGTAGCGCTCACCATTCACAGTTACGTTACGATTCGCATCATCTTTAAAGACCAAACTGTGACTTTTTCTGGATGCATTGAAAGCTCTTGCAATGCTTCTGGCTGATCTTC
This sequence comes from Pollenia angustigena, assembly GCA_930367215.1. Taxonomy (NCBI): domain Eukaryota; kingdom Metazoa; phylum Arthropoda; class Insecta; order Diptera; family Polleniidae; genus Pollenia; species Pollenia angustigena. Next base: position 277,993,203 of record OV884056.1, read on the forward strand.
GCTCCAAAATTGACAATTCTGCTTATTAACGTACCCATTGGGCCAAAAATGAGCTTCGTCGCTGAACACAATTTTTCGATAAAACAGTGGATCTTCGGCCAAATTTCCAAGAGCCCACTCACCAAAAATTCTACGTTGCGGTAGGTCGTTCGGCTTCAATTCTTGCACCAGCTGTATTTTGAAAGGCTTCACACATAAATCCTTCCGCAAAATTGCCCACGTTGTTGAGTAACAGAGGCCCAATTGCTGCGAACGGCGACGAATCGATAATTGATGGTCATCATTTACACTGGCCGATACAGCTGCGATATTTTTTTCACTTCGCACTGTACGTAAGCGTGTTGGTGGTTTAATGTCCAACAATGTAAATTTGGTGCGAAATTTAGTCACAATAGCCCGAATAGCCGCTTCAGTGGGTCGATTAAACAGACCATAAAATGGAAGAAGCGCGCAATGAACTTTCTTAACAGAGCACGCATTTTGATAATAAAATTCAATAATTTGCAAGCGTTGTTCGTTTGTAAGACGATTCATGGTTAAATCATAGACCAAACTGAACAGTGAAACAACACACGAAACGTGCTTCAGCTGTTAAAACCAGTGTTGTCAAAAAAATAATAGCTTAAAAATCACCCGATATAATATATGGAGATTTCCTGGGGCCACGAACGTACGTTCGTACGCTTTTGATGTACAAATAATATTGAAAACAAAACTTTTTCTAGCATTTTTTTGCGATTCGATAGCATTTGGGTAGCTCTATGTTTAGTATAAAAGATGGATTTCATCGAGTTTAATTTTTCATAATTATAGTTTTAAACATGTGGTCACGAACGAACGCAAAATAGATGTCAACTTTGTCTGACAGTAGTGAAATGTTAAAATCTGCGTAATGGAACGGAATATTCAAAAGTGATTAATTTATTTTAACAGTGTATTAATGTAGGTCTCCATCCAGTATTTACAAAATATAATATCTCTCTGTTAAAATTTCCTTAACAGAAAACTTAATACTCCTTTTACAATTGATTTAAATTGAGAGATTATGAAGAAAGAATGTAAACATAACATATTTTTTAAATGTAAAATAAGTATATAAAAATGTCTTTGGAAAAGAAAATATTAAATTTTCCAGTTTCCAGCGCAATTTTCTCAAGAAAAACAGCTGAGATTTGCTATGAAACCATTCTTTTATAAAAATATAGACTTTTTTTATTATAATAATAAACAATAAAAGACGATGATTAACAACATTTTATTTTATTTTTTTATTCTGGTAGACCATCCTGGGAAATGCCCATATATTTTGCTTAAAAATATATCTATCATATCAATTAAAAAATTACGATTTATGCCAGTATTTACAATACATAAAGTCTTACAATATAAATTTTCTATGAAAAAATTCCTTAATTAACCTTTGTTAAATTTTGCTATCATAAAAGAATACGGTGGAAAGTTTTTAAAAATATTTTAAGTCAGTTAAAATATAGCAGATATTCCGTTTTTCACTTATATGACTGAATAAATTTTATTATACACACATCATTAGCAAACACACTTACCGCAATTTCCTGTGTCGCATGACGGATACAATCACCAACATGTTGCCAAGTATGGCAGCGAGTATTATGAAACCGATAATAAAACATTTAACGATGACAAATGTCAAATGTGACTCGCTTAGAGCATCAATAGGAACTGAAATGCTGCCTCCTCCACCGCCACTATTCACAGCACCATTTGTTTCTGCCACACCTGTAACACTCTCACCACTGCCAACACCTCCGACCCCGCCTCCCCCACTGCCACTTGCGCCCATACCACCAAAACCACTTATACTAAAAGCCTCATCATTGCCTCCGCCAACACCACCCCCTGCGACACCACTGGAGTCCAGCAGGCCATTGGCAACGAAATTTAAATATTTCGTATTGGCATCTTGATCAATGTGTATCAGATTGTGATGATGTTGTTGTTGTTGATGTAATTGTTGCTGATGATGTTCTGGTTGCATTTGTTGTTGAGTGTAGTGTTGTTGTTCTTGTTGTTGATGTAGCGAGGAGGAGGAGGTGGAATTCATTAAGGAGGAACTTATGTTTGTAATATTTATTAAGGACATTAATAAGGTGGTTGTTATCGTGTTTGTAGCCAAAACAGGTAGTATTGTTGTTGTTGCTGCTGTTACTGTTGCTATTGTTATCAGGGGTGTCATTGTAAGCCCCATGGACAATAGCAATACTTAGCCAGAAACAAGGTAGATACAAGCTTTGCAATTGTTTCACAGTTTTAATGTAAATATTATTTTTTATATATTTTTACTTTCCCTTTTGTTTCCGTATTTTCTTTGTTTTATTTAATTTTTTTTTTCGTTTCTATTCTTTCTGGGTGTATATTTATTTGTTTAGTTGTTTGTTCATTTGTTTGTTTTCTGGTTTCATTTACACCAAATGTTTGTTAAATGTTTTATTAAGTAGTGCCATTGCTATCGTTTCACTTGTTGTTGTTTTTCTTCTATCATTGGACAGTTGTCTTTTAGTCAGACCTTTAAAGATATAATTTCGTAAAAAAGATGAAAAAATATAGCAAATTAATAAATCATGTAGAAGTATTTTTATTGGAATCACTAAAATTTTTGACTTAATCCAACTACAATAGATTTGCTAGTAAGCAAATCAAGCGAGTGTATATTAAGGCACGATTAGTTGAACTTATGTATTTTAATAGCGATTATTAGATAATCACCTATATCGTGAATAATAAGAGGAATTTTTGTTCCCATCAAATTTTCATTCCCCATGAAAGGGGGATTCATTCCACATTCCACATACATTCCAGTGAATGTAAAAAAAAGAAGAAAGATAAAAAAAAATTATAAATCAATGAAATTTTTGTTCGAAAATGTACAAGTATATATTTTAAAGAAAATTTAAAATAATAAAGCAAAATATTAAGTATTGGAGGAATAGTTTGATTACAACGTTAGTTTTTTGCACTTTTTAAATTTTATATAGTTAAATATTTTCCAAAATTTTGCCACCACGTCTTTCCAAAGCTTCACAAATCCGCAGGCAAACGACCTGTTGTTTTGCATTTTGTTGAGCAATATTTCGGTTTGTGCGGATATTAGCGGATCAAGCTCTTAATGTTCGATTTATAGGAGGCACTACTTACAAACATGTTCTGTTCCCTAGCAAAAATAAAGTGAGAAAATCTAAGGAAAACGTGAACAAATTTCGAGGGAAAAAACTTTTTACGATAAGGGGAATTTTTTCCCGTAAACATTTTTTACGTTATTATTCTCCTTTGAATTACTCTTTTTCATGGGAGTTTTTCATGATCGCAAATATGTGAAAAGGGGAAAAATTACGAGGGAAAAATTATTCACGATAGGGATGAATAAGTTGCTCTCATGAAACTTTTTAATGAAAATAATAATGATGGCGATGACTTGTCTTAACAGGTGTTGAAATACTTGGCCGATTTAAATCAAATAAACTGTACTTTGTAGCTTATGTCCTGGAATTTCCGTTTATTTCTATCTGCATGTTTTTTGTACTTCTATTCAATGTCGACATTACCTTTCCGAATCATTAAATTTGCGTTTAAAATTAAAAAACTATTTTTTGTGGAAATGTTTTAAGTTTTTAGTGTATTTTTTTATTTGCTTAACGCATATTTTAGACTTCTTAGTGCATATTTCAAGCAAATCTCAACCCTTATATTTATATTAATTTAAAATATTTTGTAACCAGTTTTGGTTCGATTCTCATTAAATTTAATGCCATTATTTATAAAACATATTAAAAAAATTCCTGTAAAATTTCATGACAATATGGTTATAGTTCTTTACGATTAAAAAGTGTTTAGCTCAAATGAATTAAAAGCAATTTAAACTTTTTGGCTTTGGAAGAAATTCTGTCCTAAGTGTCTATGGAAAACTGCCACTTTACAACTCTACCTTTAAGCTATCTATTGCAACGGTATTCAGTTATACACACAAAGAAAAAACATGGTTGTGGTAAACATATTCTAAGAGCAACATATTATGATGGGATTTATGATTGTGGTCACCATATTACTATTATTATTGAACTATATTATGACCAAATATGTTCGTAATATAACCTTATAACATTTTTACCTTAATCATATTCTTATCATGTTAATCATTATTAGTTTAGTAGTAATCATATTATTTTCATGTTAATCATAACAAGTTAAAAAGTAATCATGTTATTGTCATGTTAATCACAATTAATTAAGAAGTAATCATATTATTATCATGTTAATCATAATAAGTTAAAAAGTAATCATATTATCATGTTTATCTTAAACAATTTGGAAGTAATCATATTATGATACAGCACCACTTTCACAACACTAGAAAATAAATTAAAATTTTTTGCATCGATTTTTTATTTTGTGGCACTTTAAAATTTTTATTTAATATAAAAACAATTTCTTTATTTTTTTAATTTCTTCATTTTTCTTTTCATGGGTATTTTGTTTTTAATTCAGTTTCAACATCTCCCTAACAAACAATTCGATAGGCATATTTAAAACAAACGACACAACTGATGGAAAATTACTTTACAAATGGCGCTAACATAATATTATAAGAGTTAACATATTTTGTTAGCTTCTTAAGCATACTATGACTACACGTATGGAAAGTTATCATGTTATGGCTATTAAATATCATGAAATGGTTGTGAAAATAATAATTTTTTGTGTACGAAAACAATATATATTTACAATAAACATTGTGTAGTTGCCGTTACCATGCCCAACCATATTTTTTTCTCTGCGTGTAGGGTACTGCCTCGGCATCCAATATTGAAAGAATTCAAAAGCGCTACGAATAACTTATCCGAATAATCGCAGCCGCCCCCTGGTATGTTAAAAACTCGAATATTCACAAGGATATCAATGTGCCATTAGTAAAAACTATTAACACGGAGTATTCAGTAAAATATTTCAAAAGCCAAATCCTTTAGCTTAGAAAATTCTTGGTGATGTTGGTCATACCCACCTAAGGAGAAGGACTCGTCCGATAAGAACTGCATAAAGAAGACAATTTTATGGGAAAAATTTTCTTACGGCACTGGCAGGACATAAAGTAAGCAATTAGAATAAGGTTTGATAATAATAATAAATAAGTATGAAAAAATAAGTATTTTTCAAAACTTGGAATGGGACCTTTGAACGATTGTGCACCGCAGATCGTTATTCGTTACGATTATATTTGTACTAAACCTTTTTTGGAAGTAGGATTTCTATGAGACTTAAGAAAAATTCGCATTTAATAAACTTATATCATATTTTCTAGTTATTTTAAAGGAATTTGAGAAAAAGTTCAAGTCAGTTTTCTTAGTCGTTTGGATGTAAGGCATATTAAGGTGTGTTTTTAAGAAGAATAGACTTGAGACTCGGCCGACTACGAATTCGGATCAGAATCAACTTAATAATGCTTAAATTAAGCGCATTTTGAGATTAGTTCCATTTAAGTTTTACTTGAATCAATCTCATTTTCGAATTATTTTCAAATTGGTTCAATTCAATCTTAGTTTTACTTAAATCAACCTCATTTTAGGATAGTTTCAAGTGCGAGTTCGGGATTGAATATCGATAAGTTAAGTATTTCGCGATTGAAAATTCATACTCAAAACAATCTTGATTCAACGAAATCCGTACTCACCGTGCTATTAATACCGCTTCGGATTTATTTCAGTACGGATGGATTGATTTTTCTTTTCAGTGTTGATACAGCAGTTCAGTTAGCATCATTTGCACTAGATCAAAAAGCGTTGATCAATTCTTTCACATTTTAACAAATTTTAAGAATGAATTCTTTTAAAAACTTTTAATGATTTTAAGTAGATGAATTTGTATAACTAGAGTCAGAAAGTATTTAATATAATATAACACTTACAATGATTATGGCAGGAAACAAAAGCAAAAGACACATTCGAAATTCTAGTAGTGGAAGTAGCATTTGAAACTGTAGTAGTAGTAGCCGGATTAGTATATGCACTTGTATTAGTAGTATTATAACCCATGAGGGATTTGTGGCCAATGTGCTGTAGCCTAAACAATGATTGCCTTTGTCGCTGCTGCTGCAATTGTAACTTATGTTGTTGTTCTTGTTGTTTTTGTGGTTGTAATGATTTTGAGTATTTAAGCTTTAAACTAAAATAACGAGGATAATGTTGATAATTATGATGATTACAGCAGTTATTCGGGTGTTGGTAATTGCTTAAATGACGTTGATGTTTTTGTAGTTGTAGTTGTTGATGTTGATGTCTCTGTTGTTGATACTTTTTCATTGACTGCCACATGGCTGCAAATAAAAACAGAAAGTAAAAGAAGAAGAATTATACAGAAACATATTTACTTAATTATCATAGAAATCTCAAAATCATTTTTTGTAAATGCAAAACCTATAGCCTTTTTACAGTGATCAACATTTTAAATCCACCATCAATTTGCGAAGATGTTAACATCTTCTCCAATGAGAAATGTTATGCAACATCTTAATTAAATTTTTCAAGTTTAATTTATGCTATTATTCATCTTTGGATTATTTTAGTGGCATCACTAGAAAAGTGATAATAAGTTCTGTTGTTATTGTGGCATCACTAACAAAATTACGTTTCTGTTGAAAGTTACGATTTGTCAAATTTCCCCATTTCTTCCCATTCTTTGCAATGTTTTTTGTTTAATATCTTTTATATTTTAAAACAAAATGAATTTCAAATATATTTTTGTGTTTCCTTTAAAAGTTTTCGCACTTTTATACAAAAAATGTTTTCATTTAAAACATTTTATACATCTTCCATGCGTTTCACTTAAATGTCAATCAGTATAAAAAGCCTATAAATGATTACAAGAGATTAAAAAGTTACATCCAACATACAGTTGTCTTTTGTTACATTAAATTCAACGAAGATTAGACTTAAAATTACCAATATTAAGAATTGTTTTTACTTATATAAAAAAAAAAAACTTTTTTTTTATTTATTTTTCTGTTTTATTGTGTTCTTAAATGTCGTGCAGTCTGTTATCCAACAGATTTATTTGGATTTTATTGTTTTGAGTTTAATTATTTTTGTGTCTGCATCTGTCAATGCCAACATAAAAGATAATTTTTCTCTCTTATCAATGGAAGACATTGTTTGAAAAGAATGCTAATCGATTTTCTCCTACTTGTTAAGTGGAGGTTTTATTATGATTGTGGGGCGTTTAAAATATTTAAAAAAATATAAGATTTTTTAATACCGAGTCATTAAAAATTTTGTATGAAAAATTTCGCTTAAGATAAAATAGTATTTGGTATAAAATCGTAACGGTACCTAAAGTGACCATGATATTTTAGGAGATGGTGCAGGTGTTGCCAATAAAGTCATTTACTTTTTAAAATAAAACTAATATTGAAAATTATGCCGCTTAAGCTTTTTTTGCGGTAATGACTATATGTTTATTTCATATTTATTTATTAACAGGATCTTCATATATAAAACTAGCTGTTAGGAAATTATTGTCGTTTCTTTTTATTATGATAATATTGCTATTGTTCAATTATGTATGGAACAAAATATCGGCCAAATGGCCGCCGCGGCACACCTCAATCCGGTGGTCAAAATTTTCGATGACGCTGAGGCATAATTGAGGTTCCTTCAGCTCTTGAATTGTTGCGGGCTTATTAATGTACACCTTTTCTTTCAAATAACCCCAAAGAAAGAAGTCCAACGGTGTCAAATCACATGATCTCGGAGGCCAATTGACACCACCACCATGTGAGATAACGGCCATTGAATTTGTCGCGCAAAGAGCCATTGTTTCGTTAGCAGTGTGGAAAATGCCACCGTCTTGTTGAAACCGCATATTGTCCACATCCATATCTTCCAATACAGGCCATCAAATTTTGGAAAATTGATGATGCCGCCAGCCCAAAAGCCGTTCCAAACAGTCACTGTTTGTGGGTGCATTTTTTTTGTTTTTTTATTTATTTTATTCTTATGTATATATTTTTTTTTTAATTCCCTAAGTTAAACCCTGCGAAGCTCTGCGCTTGTCTGCAGGAATGAAACCAGAGTCTCTGGCGGGAATCGAACCCGCAACCCCGGCGTTGATAACCAGCTCATTAGCATCTAGGCTACCGGGGCACTCAATTGGGTTTTTGAGCGTCACTCTTGGATTATGATTAGTCCAAATGCGGCAATTCTGCCTATTGACGAATCCACTTTTGTAAAAAGTGCCTTATCACTGAAGATGATTTTCTTCGAAATTTGATTTATATGCATTTTGATTTGAACGCCCATTTTCATAATAAGCCTGAATAACTTTAACGGTTCAAATTGAGTTAGTGAGATATGTCAAATGAAATACAGAACAAAACTAGGCGTTTAGTTGTGGGTCACTTTCAACATCGGCCCTTAACTACCCGTTATAAGCAAAAATTCTAATTGTCTAGTTCTCTAATTCTTATTCTCTGTCCATAGGCCAATATCGGGGTACGTTAGTATTTGGCCTAGGTGTTTTACTATATGCATGCCAATATTCAGCTTTCTAGCCCATCAGTGGGCTTCAAGCAGCTCTGGATAGACAGAAAAAGAAGAAAACACATATAATCAACAATAACAAAGGCCTGCAAAATTTGGAAAAGTCGAAACCCTAGGACCAGGGTTGTCAGATTTATTTTGACCTTTTTCGCCAAATTCAATGTCAAAAATCGCCAAAATCGCCAAAGCCTTTATTTTCCAGTTTTTGGCAGTAAAATACATATTTTTCAATTTATTAAAAATATTTTTTATAAATCCTAAAAAATTAATTTGTTCCGTTTTGCTAAAATATTTTGTTGATTTTGAATAAAACACAAATTATTTAGGAAATTATTGTCATTTCTTTTTATTATGATAATATTGGTATGTTTTAATTATGTATGGAACAAAATATCGGCCAAATGGCCGCCGCGACGGCACACCTCCATCCGATGGTCCAAATTTTCGATGACAATGAGGCATAATTATGGTTCTATCTCATCCTTTAGCTCTTGAATTGTTGCTGGCTTATCGACGTACACCTTTTCATTTAAATAACCCCAAAGAAAGAAGTCCAACGGTGTCAACTTCTTGGCGGCCAATCGACATTGCCACCACGTGAGATAACAAGGCTATTGAATTCGTCGCGCAAAAGAGCCCTTGTTTCGTTAGCTGTGTGGCAAGTGGCACCGTACTGTTGACATCACAAATTGTCCACATCCATATCTTCCAATTCGGGCCATAAAAAGTTCGTTATCATCTCACGATAGCGAACACCATTCACATTAACTACCTGACCGTCCTCATTTTGAAAAAATACGGCCCGATGATGCCGGCAACCCATAAACCGCACCAAACAGTGACTCTTTGTGGGTGCATTGGTTTTTCGACAATCACTCTTGGATTATCATTCGCCCAAATGCGGCAATTCTACTTCTTGACGAATCCACTAAGGTGAAAATCTGCCTAATCACTGAATCACGATAATAAGCCTTAATAACTTTAACGCGCTGCTCGATTTTGTATCTTTCCATGGTGCAAATTGAGTTAGTCTGAAATTGAGAAATGTCAAATGAAGTGCAGAAAAAAACTTGACGTTAAGGTTTGGTTCACATTTAACATCGGACCTTAAAATGTAACCACCCTTAAATTTTTATATATGTAGTTGCAGCTTTATTATATATCTAAAACGCTTCACCGGCAAAGCTCCCTATTTGTCTTCTTTTTTTGAATACACTTTAAAGGTATTGCATTTATTCAACGATGGTACAAAAGAAGTGCAACTTGTAACACGTAATAACGTGTATAGAAGTTCGTAATGTATTCTACTTCGAAGGCGAGTTTAAGTAAATTTCAAAGCTTAAACACAGGCATTACTAGTAATAATTACCAGAATATAAAGAGCAGTCAAAGTAAGTTCCTTAAAATTGTACGTACCTTCCGTATCGTTGAAGCTTTAAAGTTTTGGCATAAACTTGTTTATCTTTCCAATTAACCAACGCTAATTTTTCCATTGTGTTTCAAAAATGTCCAAAGGTATGTAAGAGTTCATAAAAATATCACTAACAAGAACGTATAGTATCTGTGATAACAAATTGCCACATACATAGACTTTAAATATATTTATGTTTAATTCAATTAATTGATTCTTTCAAAAGCACGTTAAAATATAAAAAACTATTTTATTGGAAATATTTATTTTATTCATCAGCCATTTGAATATACTTTCAAATTCTTACCATACATATGAATGCCTCAAATTTCATACACAAAAATACTATAAGTTTTTCTCAGTATTGAATTTAACGAATTTCAAAACAAATGCATTGCTCATAAAAAATAGCCAACAAAATCGCCAACTTTTTTGTTAAATCGCCAAAAAATCGCCATGTCGCCAAATCAAAAATTAGGTCGCAAAACAAGATTGAAAATCGCCACGTTTGGCGAGAAATCGCCACATCTGACAACCCTGCCTAGGACTAGCGTTTACTTTTCTAAATTTCTCCATCACATCGTGAAGTCTTCGCTTTAAGTTTTAAAAACCCTGATTTTCGCTATATTCGAGATGTGTTAACTGCGCGAATTGATCTTTATTTATCAAACCGTATAAGTTGCTAATAGTCCCACCAAATCTCTTTAAAATAAATGTTTAACCCTTGTAACATCTTGTGTCTTCCCTGAGATATCTTTACCTTTAGTTTAAAAGAGTCGATTTTTCAATTAATTTATTGTATTTTCGCCAAAGGTATTTGAATTTTTTGCTTGGTTTTTTATAGTTTTGACTTATTTTTGATATTTTTAATACCCTCCACCGATGGTAAAAGGGTATAATATCCGTTTGTAATATCTCTAATATTGATCTTAAACTCTATGAAATATATATGTATGAATATTCTAGGTCCTTATGAGGAGCAAAGTTTATTAAACTGCGTCCGTCTGTCCGTTGAAATAGGGTTTCCGAAGATCACCATTTACGATTATATTGTTATTGACAAAAGGCAAATTTTACAGGAGAGGGGTTTTTTCTTAAGTAGTGCAGCGCTTTATTTGGTTTCATATTATGCATTAATTAATTTCCTCAATTATAATGGCGTATTCGATAGTTTTCAAGAGCATGCTGAGATTTAAGTGATCGTTTACGATAGTTTTAATGATGTCGCTTACGATATAATCGCAAAAAGGGCTCTATAAAGTCCGGAATTGTTAGCTTATGACAGGGCTGTCAGATATGGCGATTTTTCGCCAAACGTGGCGATTTTGAAAAGTGTTTGGCGATGGGATTTCCCATTTGGCGACTGGCGACTTTTATGGCGATTTCTGATATAACTGGCGATTAACTTGGCTATTTTTACCATTTATATTATTTCGGCAATTTTGTTTAACAACTTGTCATTTTTGTTATCATTACTAATATAAAAAAACATATTTAGTGAATTTTATATTCAGTCACTATTTTATTCTAACACTCAATTTACATGATGAATTTTATGACGTCCAATTTTAGACGTCATTTTTTGTTTGGTAGCAAGCGGTGTAGAGAAGAATGAGGAAGAGAAAACAGAAATCATGTCTATTTTTCTACCCCTCTTTCTTCTCTACACCGCTTGCTGCCAAACAAAAAAATGACGTCCAAAATTGGACGTCATAAAATTCATCATGTAAATTGAATGTAATAGTTTGTATGTAATTCTAATAGTATGAAGTTCAAAACTCCAGTAATGAAATCGGTGAGACTGAAGTGTACGATCTTATAGACTTGTGTACTTAGTTTAAGTTTTTAACTGAATACATACATATATGATCTCTTAAAAAAAATTACAGAATCAAAACAAATAATCTTTGGAAAAGGTTTCCTGATGAGCTGGCCTAAGTAAGCAACCAGTGAAATGCGCATAGAAGCTAGCTTTCCCTCAACAATAAATCTCAGTGTATTTATCAAATATGAAAAATTGGGAGCTTATCTCATCATACGGAAATCTTATTAAAAACAAAATTTACTTCGGCAACTTTTTTGTATTTTTTCTCAGTTTTTGGCGATTTTTTACTGAAAAATTATACTAGCGTTTTTTGTATGAAAAATTTAATTAAAAAAAAAAGAAAATTTTACAAAAACTGAACAAAATCGACGTTCGGCGATTTTTGGCGATTTCTGACATCCGATATGGCGATGGAGCTCAAAAAAATCTGACAACCCTGGCTTATGAAGCTCAGTCTGATCGGTAAACAAATGGCTGAGATAGAAGCAAACAATTTCGAATGCCTCTAATTTTACCCAAAACACCCTTCTTGTTTATATTTTTGTGGTTATCTGGAGAACGGCGATATCCCAATTAGGTACAAGCATCCGCCAAATTTGGTTTCTAAGATTTTCTTCTTGCCTTTTTCCTTAAGGATTAAAAGGATTTTTTTTTTTTTAATATTTTAAAGCGGAGGCTTATTAAAGCCGCATGCTTTAAAAAGTTAAAAAGTTAAATTCATGGCTGTTCTACTAAGCAAAAAGAGACAAGATCAAAATCTAGTCTAACTTAAAAAATATCTAATGTTAAAATTGAAAGCAACTGAAAATTATCTATTATTGTTTTGAATTTTACATTTAACAAAAACAAATTCTTAAATGTACTATTTATTGATAAATCATTGAATATGAAATGTAAATATAAGTATCAAAATACAAACATACTTTTATCTTCAAATATTGCAAAGTATACATAGTTTATATTCTAATGATTATTTAACATCAAAAAATATGAAGAGAATTATTCAATATAAATTTGTCTCCCGCCTGTGTACATAACCAGAACTTTTTATTTACTGATTGCCGTTGCATTAACCCTGCAGACAAAGTTAGTGGTATTCAGCTAGAAATATACAAGCATTTGCACTTTAGATTTTCTTCATTTATCAAACTACCAAATTTTACATTGGGTTTTCATATGAGCCCAACTAGTTCATTTTTATCCAGTTTTATAATAGTTTAAATCTAGTTGTTTTATTTATAGTATAAGTTTTAAAAGATAAAATTAAATAATCACCCCTATCGTGAATAATTTTTCCCTCGCAATTTTTCCCCTTTTCACATATTTGCGATCATGAACAACTCCCATGAAAAAATATAATTCAAAGAGGAATAATAACGTGAAAAAATGTTCACGGGAATAAAATTCCCCTTATGGTGAAAAATTTTTTCCCTCGTAATTTCTTCACATTTCCCTTAGATTTTCTCACTTTATTTTTGCTAGGGAAAAGAACATGTATGTAAGTAGTTCCTCCTATAAATCAAATGCAAAACAAAAGGTCGATTGCCTGCGGATTTGTGAAGCTTTCGACAGACTTGGTGGCAGAATTTTGGAAAATATTTTACTACATAAAATTATAATGAGAATATCACATTGAAATGGAACTTACACCAAACTTTAAAGTTCTAAGTTGATAGGGACAATTATGTTCTAACACTTTATATGAAGGGGACTTGTCACTTTAAGGAAGGGCTTAATTGGCACCTTTTTGACACTTTGTAAAATCCTAACAAAAAATTTTCTTCTTTTGCAAAGCACTAATAGCTAATTTTTAAAAGTAAGCGCACACTTATGCGCTAGTCTGACTTCACACGTTTCATTTTTTGATGCTAATTTCTAATGTTTTTAGGCGAGAGAAGAAAGGGTGTTCGTACGGAGATGCCTTTACTCGGTCGGTACGCTTTGTGTTTTTATTCTTTGTTATATGCACAACGATTGCTGCCTGTAATTTTTTTCTTTTCTTTTTCTCTTTGATTCGCTGTTAATAAAACTGTTGTTGTTTTGAATCGAAGAAAGTTGAAAACGATTGCTGCGTGTGATTAAGTTCGCATCTTTAATAGGGAATTGAAAAGAAGTTGATTATCAAAAGATGAAACGTGTAAATTCAGACCTAGCAATAAGTCATACAGAGATGCAGTAAGGTAAGTATTCGCTCACTTAAATCAAAAAAAAAATATGTAGCATTTGAAGAGTCACGACATTCCCTTACTACAAAGCAGGTTTGTAAGGGAAAATATTAAAAATTACTAATCAAATCACAATTTTAATATTGTGTTCTCTGGTGACGGGATAAGCGCTTTAAGGACAAATTTCCCGCAGAGAACCTTTGTAGAAATAGCCTTCCATATAAAAAATAGATACTTATTAAAGTATTCTTTAACTTCTTAGAAGAAGAATATGTTTTAAGCTGCATGAGAACTTCAAATGAAATGCAAAAAAGAAATATTGTTGGAATGAATTTTTTTTTTTTTTTTTTATATAATTTGGTAGATAATTGTATGGCATTTATTTCTTAGATATGATTTCCAGCATATGTTCATCGCAGCTACGCGTTATATGGTCCATTCGACAAGTCCAACTTTTTTATAGTTTTTCCAAAAAATCTGGCCTTCTTCAAAAGTTGCTGGTTTGTCGGTCCTTTAAAAAGGAATCCAGAGGAGTTAAATCGCACTAAAGAGAGGGCCAGTAACCAGGACCACTTCGGGAAGTAAACCAAATTGATTTTACACTAATTGTTAAGCGCGCTATATGGCAAGTTGCGCCGTCCTGTTAGAACCAAATGTCGTTGATGTTTAGCTGCATAATATTTGGAAACAAAAATTTTGTCAGCATGGATGAATAGCGCTCGCCTTTCACCGTAACGGCAGGTCCTTGCTCATTTCGAAAGAGCGTGTTGATTGCAAGAAATAATTAATTTAAATTGATGTGATGGTTAATGGCTTGAAGATTGTTTTTGCTCCAAATACATCAATTTGGCCTATTGACTTGGCCATTTATCCAGAAATAAGCTTCGTAAAATGGACGGAAGTGCTCAATCAACTTCTAGAGCATATTTATTTCTTTTTTTTAAAGTAATTTACCACAAATTGGAAGCATTGTTCCTAGCGTTAAAAGATTCATTATGACTTGCCAAACCTTACAGAATGGAAATATCAACACAGTTTAACAATCTCAAGAGTGCCCCGGTAGGCTAGCTAGCAGTGAGCTAGTTGGGGTTGCGGGTTCGATTCCCGCCAGAGACTCTGGTTTCTTTCCTGCAGACAGAGAGTGATAAAAACAACGAACTTTAGCCTGAATAAAAACTAGTTAAAGTTTTCCAACTTGAGTACAAACATTCAGTCGATAGTAATATCGATATATCGATAGTGAAATCTGAACTATCGATTAATATCGATAGCAGAAAATATCGATATTATCCCAGCACTACTTGTAATGATGACCTAAGTCGTAGCATGATGACCTAAGTCGTAGAGGATATTACGGAATTTAAAAGCATCTTTTGAATGATCCTTTGATTTGAAGAACAGCTCTAGTCCCACTATAAGATAAAAAATGTTCTTAACATTTTCCTCGACTTTGTCATCGCACCCCCATACACAGAATCACTATTAAGGCCCAGTTAGGCGACCGTTGCTGTCGCCTATATGTTTTCGTCATATGTTTTCCCATACATAAACGAAAAGCAATAGTATACATAAAACAATACACACAGTGATGGGAATCAAAAATGTTTAAATGGTCACCGCTGTGCAGAAAAAGTACCAAGTGATTTAAATGGTATTAAAAAAGTATTTTGTGTATGTAAAAAACGTTATTAAATAAATATTTATTTTATAGATTTACAATAAACAAATAAATATTTTAGTGTATATATTTTTAGCATACATATATTATAAATATCCATACACCAAACAAGGTTTTGATACCATTCAAAGCCTTTTATATGTTTCTCATTTCCATTGTACAGGTAACCCTCGATTTACGCGGTCTGTTGGGACCGAAGAAAGCACGTGTAAATCCAATTCGCGTAAAACAAGGTTCAGGACTGGTACAAATTCCGTTTATGGGACCAGAAATTTAACATATCGCGTAAATCAAAACATGAGATACATACAAAATTTAATTTTGGGGCCCTAAAACCGTGTTAAATCAAGAACATAGAACTGTATATATTTTACTTTTAAAAAATTAAAGGATATTTCTTTATAACGATATGTATTAAGCTTTGTTGTTATATCTTTATAAAATAATTGAATTAAAAAAAAAATAGTCAAAAACAAACTAAACCAAGGCAAATTGAATAAAAAACCAGTAAAATTTTACTGGTGACTGAAATAATGGCAATATTCAGTAAATTTTTACTGATTACTAAAAAAACAGTATTCACTTTTTAAAAGAATTTAAATAAAAAAAAGTTATATTGTAAGCATTGTCAATTAATTTTTAGACTTTTTCAGGTAAAATATATTTGTTTGCATATGTTTCAGAAAAGGGAAATTAGCTTAGT
Organism: Pollenia angustigena; assembly: GCA_930367215.1. Classification (NCBI taxonomy): domain Eukaryota; kingdom Metazoa; phylum Arthropoda; class Insecta; order Diptera; family Polleniidae; genus Pollenia; species Pollenia angustigena. Next base: position 278,009,549 of record OV884056.1, read on the forward strand.
ACTGCATTATTTTAGTAACTTGTAAAAGTTGTCTGAATACTGTAATTTTTTCAGTAAACAGAAAAAATTTACTGGTAGCTGAAAAAATTGCCATCATTTTTTGAGCGTGTTTTATTAAAACGCGTAAAAAAAGCGCGTATTTCAAAAAAAAGTTACTATTATTGATTCGTGTTATATCTAAATCGCGTAAATAAAGTACCGTGTAAATCAAGGGATACCTGTATGTGTTTATGCATTTGATTATTTTAAACGGTAAAGCAACGTTCGCCAGACTGAGCCTTTAGCTTTCTGTGAGTAAGGGCTAATAAAGCAGTGCAAGTTAAACTCTCTTTTTAATTTGAAATGTGTTTAAACCAGCATATCAATAGATCAGTAAACATATAAACCAACTCTAAACGCATACAATTTGGCCATTAAACTACCAACACAAATCATATGAATTTTTCAACATTTATCTTAGTGCTGCCACATTATTATTTTTTAAACTAGCTAAATATAAATTAAACTTTAGCTCAAAAATTCTCTGGTTTATTAGTCATAAATGCGTTGCAGCCTCCCCTTAGCCAATACTTTTTTAAAACAGCGTTTGCTGGTGTATTATGAAAAAAAATATGCGTCAGAATATTCCTGCCTTTAACAAATGTTCCACGAAGCCCTTTTTTCGCCCATTTACCACGAATTCAGCTGCAGGGTATTTGTTCTAAGCATGAATATGTGTGCGTTTTTAATAATATTTTTTTAACATTTCATAATCTTTCCGAGCAATATTTGAATTCCAATGATGTAAATGGCATATGAAAGCAAGCAAGTCTAGCGTAGGTAACATTTATGTATGTGGGAGTTGTATTATGGTTAGATAAAATGAAAATATCCTTAAAGTAGCAAAAAATGTGATACTTAGTTTAATACAATTTAATTATACTGTGATATTTTTTACTTTTATTTATATTTTTGCATTTGTTTTGTTTAATTAAATTTATGTTTTATGTTGTGTTTATGTAAAACAGAATGTGTGTTAAATATTCAAAATGCAGAACTATTGACGAAAGATTATATATCTAATAAAATATCCCTGATGATGTTGGGAATCTTCAACGAAACGTCGGAAAAATAAATTATGAAATAATCTTTTATTTGCATAGAATACATGACCTTAATAAGCCCGATTTAGAATTTTCTTAACAAATCAATAATTATTTATAGCTTTTGCTATAAAAAATTTTACATTACAAAATTTTTGGAAAAATTTTTAATAGTAGTAGGAAGTGAAGTTCTACGGATTTGTCTGAAATTTATTTAAACGTTAGTTAAAGCATTTTGCCTTTCAGCTAACCATACCACTCTATCCTTATTCAGTAAATACATACGTACACTTATATATTGTTTGAGTGAGTATGTGGATATTTATTTTATAGAATCTCAGTTGTTGTATTAAATATCGAACTACCAAAAATTCAATTTACTTAATGAATTTATGATATAAACAGATTGGCAACAGTTTTTATCGTAAAATTGTTAACAAGTTTTTGAAACAAACATGTTGGTAATGGCTTTGAAAACCCCTTCCTGGAAATGAAGTGCTGGCATTTGGAATTTACTTTTAACAAATTTAAAAACGCCTTTATAAAAATATACAATATTTTTTATCACTGTTATCCTTAAGTTAGAACGGATTAATGGCTGTTCGATATTTTTGGGTTTCCAACAAACAAATTATTTCAAAAAATATTTATCACAGGATATCTGTAGATAAATATACCTATGGATAGATAAACTATGGCTTTATGAGAACTTTCTACATCGACAACTATGGTTTAACAGCCGAGAAAGTCAAAGTGTGTTGGCATTTCTCTTCAGCAGGGTTTGGCAATTCATCGTGAATCGTTTAACGCTAGAACAACGCTTGCAAATTGTGGAAATTTACTTTGAAAATAAAAATTTACTAGCGATGTTCATAGAGCTCTTCGTTCGTTTTACTTCGCGTAAATTTGGTTAAATGGCTTCGTCAATGAACAGAATTGTAGAATTTGGAGCGAAGTAAATTGTCAAACCATTAACGAATTAAAATTTTATTTATTAAAATCGACTGTTTTTTGAGATTTACATGCTCTTTCGAATAGAGCATAAAACTGGCGTTACTGTGAATGGCGAACGCTATGGAGCCATGCTGACTGAATTTTTGTTTCCGAAAACTAATCAGCTAAACATCAACGACATTTGGTTACAACAACTTGCCATACAGCGCGTCTACAATCTATTTACTGAAAAATCAATTTGGTAACAACCTTATTTCCAGAACTGGTCCTGTTCCCTGGCTTTGTTAAGTCATTAATATATGCCGACAAGCCAGCAGCTCTGGAAGCATTGGAAGCCAATACTCAAGCCACCAATTGTGCTATACAGCCAGATTGTCTAAAATTGGACTGATCGAATGACTGCGGAGGACACATGCCGGATATGATACTTAAAAAAATTCCATGAAATTAGCTAACAGATTATAATAAAAACAAATCCTTTCCAACAAGATTTCTGTCTTGTATTTAAATGTTAAGTTCTCATGCAGCTAAAACAAAACCCTATAAAACATTTGATAATTTTTTGGACTTATGTTTTTAAACGTCATCATTGACAATGTAAAAAATACCCTACAAGAAATGGCTGATGTAAACTAACACATACAAAACTTGTAAACTAACACACTTTCAAATTTGTATTAAATTCACGTATATGTATTAAAGTTCGCAAGTATGAGTGGGAAAAAATGTCACACGTACACTAATGTTTACATCAGTTTTTTCATATTCCCCTTAATAAAATGATAGAAACTTCTGATGTATAAACCCATCAGCAATGCCCATCAGATGATGCATCAAATGACTGTCATTGTTCTTGTAGGGTATGTATTTAACCTTTAGATTTTAAATAACGGGTGTTGAGGCTTCATCGATCAATGGAAATCGCTACATTGAGATGATCCGAAGCTTTTAGTGGCGCAAAATTAGTGATTTAGATGAAGAAAATATGTGCTTTCAACAGGACTTGCCACACAGCAAGACAAACAATTGAAATTTAAAAGAAAAGTTCAAATATCGCATTATTTCTCGTTGAAGAGGGGTGAAGCGAGCGATTTCACACTTTTAGACTATTTTTTCAAATCAAAAGTGTACAGCAATAATTCCACAACAGTTTACAAGTTTAAAAACAACAATATCGAGCAGAAATCAACTATTAACAACAGTTTATTGAAAAACGTGTTTGAGAATTTGATAAAAGATTAGAAGCCTGACGAGTCAGTAAAGGGTACACTCCACCGACATAATTTTTAATTTTCAACCGAAATCTATTTGGACAAACTGAAAAAAAATTTTATATCTCAAATAAATTTTTTATTTTTAAATTAAATGATACCAAAGTTTTGGACGCCCTTTAAAATTAAATTTTAATAATCTATAAATAAATTCTAAAATTTTGTGTAAAAAACTTTCCAACTTGTTTTCTAAAACCCGCTTCCTTAATGAGGTTTTTTATAATATAAAATCTACTTTGAATAGTAAATCTACTTGAAAAGAAAACAAACTTAAAACTAACAGCATTAAAATCAAAATACAAAATTTTAATGACGTTATTTATTATTATTAAATTCTGTAGCTTCCTTAAATAACAGCGTATGCCCATTTATGTTGATTTTAAGCTATAAATGGTTTAAAACGTATTTAATAACAATATTGACCCAGTTTAGATTTGCTTGGCTTAAAAAAAAAACAAGATAACAAGATTCTTTTTGGCAGGTCTAGTATTTTCAATCATTAATCTCAAATATTTTTTCCAATTTAATATTTATAAATATGTATGTAGACTCATAAACAAAATTTGTTTTTCTGGTAACAAAAGAAACTAAATCCCAGTTGGCAAAAAACTACAATTCAAAACAACTTTTGTTGTATATTTAAAAAATATCTTTTGTAAAATGTATGAATGAAAAAGTTTTATACGTGTTATTGTAAAGAAAACATCATGTGTCCGACATTCTGCTTTATTAGATGGATTGTTGTTAATTAAGGGAATTTTATTTAAAGAGATGTTTTCAAAAAGTTTCTGTCCAAAAAAAGTTTGTCGACAAATGTTTGCTCACTGACTAATTTCAACTTTTTTAAATACAAAAAAGCATGCACGCTTTTACACACATTGTTATTTTTACCGCAACTATATTATGGCTGCATTACAGCTCTTTAACAATCAAATTATGGTATTTTATGGTATATTTTATTGCCGATATCTTGTGATTGCCAACATATATATTGTCAGCCCAGACTCAGAGAAAAAACATTTTTCAATATGGTCACCTCCAACAAAACTAATTCTAACGAAAACCCAAATGTGGTTTTGATAGTTTCGATAATCGGGTGATTCAAGGCGAATTCATACAAGGTGGTCTTATTTTGAAAACGTTTTTCAACACTGTAAAATAGTTTAACGTTGTGTCAAAAATTCAAACAAATATTTGATTTTGTTTTTATATTAAATTGTGTTTTTTTGAAATATTATAACTTAAAAAAGTTTTAAATTTCACAATTTAAATCGAAATTATAGAATTTAGTTAAGATTTCCCAGAACCAACAGGACGGTATACCATTTTGACACAAGGTTAGTAATCAGCTGTTGCTTTAGTAGCAAGATAAGTTCACCTGGTGTAAATTCGCCTTGGGGTAATTTCTTAGCTATTATCTTTTTGGCAACACTGGTTTAAACAGCTGACGCACGTTTCGTGTTTTGTTTCACTGTCAAGCATCTTCAGTTTGGCCTAAAATTTAACCATGAATCGACTTACAAACGAACAACGCTTGCAGATTATTGAATTTTATTATCAAAATGCGTGCTCTGTTAATAAAGTTCATCGCGCGCTTCTTGTGTTCAGGGACGAAGCTCATTTTTGGCTTAATGGGTACGTTAATAAGCAGAATTGTCGATTTTGGAGTGAAGATCAGCCAGAAGTATTGCAAGAGCTACCAATATATATATATATATATATATATATATATATGTTCCTTTCACTCCTCTAGGGGGCATAGGGCCATAAGAGCTACCAATGCATCCAGAAAAAGGCACAGTTTGGAGCGGTTTAAGGCTGGTGGCATCATTGGACTGTACTTCTTCAAAGATGATGCGAATCGTAACGTAACTGTGAATGGTGAGCGCTACCGTGAGATGATATCCAACTTTTTTTTGCCCAAAATGCAAGAGCTTGACTTGCATGACATGTGGTTTCAACAAGACGGTGCCACTTGCCACACAGCACGCTTAACAATGGACTAACAATGAACATTTTATTTCACGTTCGGGACCGGTCAATTGACCGTCTAGATTGTACGATTTAACGTCTTTAGTCTATTTTTTGTGGGGCTATGTTAAAGCTCATGTCTATACACACATGCCCGCTTCAATTGACGGATTGGAAGACAATATTGAAGCATTTATTCATGAGATACCGGCCGAAATGTTGAAAAGAGTATGCCAAAATTGAACTAAGCGGATGGACCATATCATGCATTTTTCTGAATTTTATGTGTTTTTTCTTAAACTTTCCTATAGCTTCAAAAGATTTTGTTATTCGTGCTTAATTCCCAGTTTTTATTCTTGATAAAAACACTTGAAATTTATTGTTGATGGGATAAGCTATTCCTATGCGCATTTCACTGGTTGCTTAGGCCAGATCATCAGGAAACTTCATCCATAAAGATTTTAGAAAAACTAAAGATATTAAACCAAATAAAACTGTTAAACGTATAAGACTTATAGCAACAGTTCTACTTGCAATAATATCAAAGTTTAAACAAAACACATCAACAATAAACAGTGGGTTTATCTCATCTTACATTCCCCACTACAATTAGTTGAAATTCTCTCAACATTAATTGTAGTTGTAAGTAGGTTAAGAAAAACAAAATAAAAACAACAACAACTTACAAAAGATGTTGCCAATTAAGTGTTTTTTTAGGCCGTGCACTTGCCTGTTTATTATCAAAAAGTAATTTAAATTTTTGGGAATACAAAATTTTAATTTCAAAAGATTTTGTTATTCGTGCTTAATTCCAAGTTTTTATTTTTTCCTATAGCTCTTAAAAAATCACCCACAAGCAAATATTTTTATACAAATAATGCAAAAATTATATTAAGAGAAAATTTGTGCTAATACTTTGAGAAATTGCACACGTAAAGGAGTTTTCATTTTATGTGTTTCACTGTGTATAACAATAAAATATTCTTGGCATTTGAATTTCTTTAATAAATCCGTTTTTGCTTGAAGGGGTCTAAAAATTTGCTTTAAGATGCAGTTTGATAAGGCGAACCATAATCAATCAAAATATCGATTTCGAATACATATTTGTATAGTTATACATATTCCTTTAAATATAATTAAACTATATCCGTGACCATATAAAAACATATTCTTTCTCTGCGTGCGAGTTTGAAAGTCCATTTTTTTATTAAATTCAGTAAGAGATACAAATTCAAAAGAAGCAAAACAACATAAATTATTACATGTACAAAATTCATTTTTTGAATGGCAGTGAATGATGAGAACACAAAATAAAAATAGAAAAAAAAGAAAACTACTTTAAAATACGCATTTAAAAAATGTATAGCCGATTTCAAGGTTTCTTTAACTACAGGAAGGATAACACATAATGGTACTTGGATGAGATATACAAAGAGAATTGGATAAAAAAAAATTCATCATGACGTTTATATGCTTAATACTAACAAAATATTGCAACAGACTTACAGATATGTATGTACGCACACATACACTGCAAAAGCACCAAGAAGGCGTAGAAAGAATAGGACAGGAAGTCACTTATTCTTCACTTCTGGGCGGTTAAAGGAAGAATATGCACATTTTTATAACATTCATAATTATCTACAGCTTTTTTATGTCTTGAACTTAAAGACATAACATTTTTAAGCAAGTGAGATTTCTTAAGACCTTTCAAAAAAATTACAATTTTCCCAACGAACACGAAGTCAAACCTGACTTTATCATTTGACATCAAACACAATTCTCAAACGTTTTTCAATTATTTGATTTTAACATTGTAATTCAAATTGATAATGATTTAACTTTTGACATCAATTTGTTGTATTAATTTGATGTCAAATTGTTGTCAAATGCTTATTCAAATCAAAACTAAACTTGGCAATACTAAAGCGAAAATAAATGTAAACATTAAAAATGCCGATGAAAGTTAAATTTTTACTTCGTGGTTAAATGTGTTTTACAAGTGAACGATTTATTTCTTGTGAAAAAAACAAAAATTATTTGTTAATAATTACAATGATTAAGAATACGAATTTAAAAAAATTCAACGGGAAAGAGAAGAATTAAAAGGCGCACTAAATGGTTATATGGGGCCTAGGGTAAATTATGGACGGATCTTCCAGAAATTTCACAGTGTCATTTCTAGTCCTATTAAACTGTGACGTGCCAAAATTTGTTATGATAGCATTGTTAATAAGGGTTTTAGGCGTACTATACTGTTTTTGGGGAGTAGTGCTTATATCTAACAGCTTGGTTTCCAGTCGAATAAAACAAATTTTTGCAAAATCTTATATCATTCTGTGCATTATTCCACCATTTATGTTAGTTTTTTTAACAAAATTATAAATTTTTTTTAGGTGGTGGTTACACATTTTGATTCATAGCTCTGATCCTACCAAACCGATTTAGCTGGATTTCAATCCCCAACTGCTTAGGATAATTACAAGCAATTTGACACCAAGTTTGTTTATTTCTTTTGAGTTTTTCGAAAGTGAGCGTGTTTTCAACAGACGGACATGGCTAAATCGAATTAAAATTACTCAAGGACCCAGAATATATATTATTTATGGGGTCTGAGATAAATAATAAAAAAGTTTTACACGGAATGACAAACTTAGTATGGAGGGTATAAAAATCCTTCTAATGTTAATAACATAAAATATTGTAAGTTATATATGCTTTTGAAAATGTTTTCTGTTTAATTAATGTTTGTATTTAATAAATAGACTGCCCTTGAAGATGAAAGCATATACCGACGAAACGTTGGGAAAATTGTAAAAAAATTGTAGGCCTTATTAGCTTAAAAACAACAAAATCTATAACAATATGTTTTTTTTAATCGTATAAAACTGTAACATGGTTGTTCCACATTTTGATTCATAGCTCTTATCCTACTGATCCAATTTAGTTGAGTTACAATCCCAAACTACTTAGAATAGAAGAAACTATTTAACACCAATATTTTTCTTTTTGTTTGAGTTGTTTGTAAATGAGAGGTTTTTCGACCGACAGACATACCTATAACAAGACAGTCATACCAACAGACAGACTGAGAAATGGACACATATAAATCGACTGAGAATTACTCACGGACCCTGAATGTATATACTAAGATAAATAATAAAAAAGTAAATTAATTGTTTGTTTAAATTAAGAAACATGTTTTAAAATTATATTTTTTAGATCATAACTTTTTCTTTGAGGATGACCAACAAAGTTGGTCGAAATATTGGAATAAATAAATAAATAAATTATAAAAAACTTTCACACCGAATGACAAACATAGTATACCTTCATATGCCAACTAGTGGTGGAAAGAAAAAAAATGAAATAATTATCAAATACAGCATGATTTTTATTTTTATGGTTTTAACAATATTGGAGATGAATATTCATCTTTAAGTAGAAACCTTTTTGACACTTCTTTGTCGCTTCTCAGCCACACTTGAAAGTGTTGTGAAGTGCTTTCTTAGAGTCAACTGGAAGAGTTTTTTTTTTTTGTATCTCAAAGACGACGCTTATACGGCAAGGCAGCTTTTCTGTTAAAAAGTGTGAATTACAATAGTTTGATGGTGTGTTTGGTAATCATTATAATCAAAAGACACCTTTTTTCGAATGTTTGTGATAGTAAATGCTTGCAGGGAATAAAAGCACTAGCACTGAACAAAAGCACTTTTGCTCTGAAGTATTAGCAAATACTATTATAATCATTCATGATGTGATATACATATGATAGAACATACTTTTATACACACATATATGATAAGTATTATTGGTACAAATGTATGTATGTCTGAACATGCGTGTACTATTCAATGAATTGCTTGAATATGTGTGAGCTTTTCCGTACACAAACAGCTAAACAATAGAAATATACGAAGACGGTTCCAAAATTACCAACTAAACAAAGAAAACACAACAATTTTTTTATTTTTTTTTTATTTTTTATAACATAGTCTACTTTAAGCTCAATACCCTTTTCCCAGCGATACCCGGTTTATTGTAAGAACTGTCTTACTCCCTAAAATTGCCATTAATTGCAGACTCCACCTCCTAATCTGTTCGCAAATCTTTAATTTTTTCCATTTTTTTTAATTTTGGAATAAAGAAAACAGTTCCACAAAGCTAAATCTAGCAAATTATGTGCGTAATGAAGTAATTCGAACTTTAAATCATTCAGAGTTATTACGGTTGTCGTTAACGACAGTGCCATTTATTGTAATAGATTAAAGTAATACACAACTTATGTGCTTTGTTCGCGTTAACGACAACCACAACCGTAATAAGGCTGATTGTCTTTTGCCATCGCTATAGTAAATGTGCTACCAGTTGCATGGTCTTAAGAAAAAACACTTTCTTTTTCGCATACGCGGCTGTTTTTCCTTAATAACATCCCTAAAACGCTGTGATAAATAGTTCAAACACTCGCCGTAAATTGGTTTTACTTTTTTAAGATTTATGATAATTATCAACTTTTATTAAAAAAAAAAAAAAAAAGATACGGACACCTTGACCTGCCTGCAACTGAAACAGTCTTTGCCTTTTTCATTCTCAATTCTCACATTCCAGTTTACTGATTTGACTGTTTCTTTGTCTCAGGTTCCATGTCACATTTAGGATTACGAATCGACATCGCCAAACACCTTATTAAGACATGTTCATGCCGCTGTTTTTGTTTAATTGTATGCAAAGACGGCACCCATGTTGCGCACAGCCTACGCACCTTTAGCCGACGATCATCTAATACCAATTTGTGGATTTTTTTTAAGTTTTGGCAGTAACACCCAATTAGTTTACCACTACGGTGTTCACCTTAGCAGCTAGTACGGCCTCGTTTAAACTCTGCCTTATTAAGGGGCATCAATAATAAAAATGAATGTATTAAAGACAGAATGAAAATGCTTCAAATGATTTTTGTATTACAGAGTCGTTGTGGGATTTGCTTAAAAGGTTTTCATTGTTGTTAAAAAAAAAATATATTTTACAAACATACAAGTTTATTTTTCTGAAGAGATACTGTTTAAAAATACACTCAAAAAATATTTGTTAGATAAAACTATTTATCTATAATGATTTTTTATATCTACAATTAACACTGCGGAACAGTCATTTTGCGGCCTTTAATCTAATTTGAGGTCGCTGATTTCAAAACAAATGTTAATTTGTCTGTATCAGCTCGATTTTTCGAGATATACCGTTATGTCCAAAATTATTTAAGTCACTTTCACTACATATATTAGAATAAGAAAAATGCTCACCATATTCAGCAAAAAAAAAATCTGAAACTCGGCAACAATATTATCTTCAATCCGTGCTTACATTGTTTTTAAATTTGCTTAGTAGTTTCAGAGATATCGTTGAAGTTTTGAAAAAAATAACAACAAAAAAATTTGTGTTCTTTTAAAATTAATAAAAAATAAAAATGCGACAAAAATCACAGTTTTGGTTTAAAAACATTCCGTTAAATATATTTAGAATGAAATGAGCAGGGGCCTTATTCTGGCAGTAATCGAGTTCTCTCTCGATTCGAAAGCAATTTAATACCTTATTCTTTCAGTCAATATTTAACGAATCGAAATTATTGTTTCAATGTTGTAAAGCATTTATTTGAGTTTTAAAATGCTGAAAAAGTACAAAGTACTCGATCACGACTGCCAAGATTGGGCCCCTGTATTTCGTTGCAATCGCTGCACACCTTTTGATTGTGTTTACAATTTACTGTATTCATAATTCAATTCAACTAGAATTTTGTTCGAAAAATTGTTTTTTTTTAATTTTTTTTAAATAGCCATTACATGATTAAATTAACAATAGTATAATTATTAATGTTAAACACATTATTAAACCACATATCGTTCACATCCATATCTTCCAATTCGGGCCATAAAAAGTTCGTTATCATCTCACAATAACGAACACCATTCACATTAACAGCATGACCGGCCTCATTTTTGAAAAATACGGCCCGACGATGCCGCCAGCCCATAAACCGCACCCAAAGTCACTCTTTGTGGGTGCATTTGTTTTTCGACAATCACTCTTGGATCATCATTCGCCCAAATGCGGCAATTGTGCTTATTGACGAATCCACTGAGGTGAAAATGTGCCTTATCACTGAAGATGATTTTCTTCGAAAATTGATTATCCACTGCTGCCATTTCTTGCCACTATTCTGACCATTGACTATTGTGTATCTTTCCATGGTTCAAATTGAGTTAGTCTGAAATTGAGAAATGTCAAATGAAATGCAGAAAGAAACTTGACGTTAAGGTGTGGTTCACATTTAACATCGGCCCTCAAAATATTTTTATATTGCACAGGTTTACAGATGAACATTGTTTGTTTTTTTTTTTTTTTTTTTGATTTTTAGTTGAACTGTTAATTTTTAATTTTTTTTGATATTCTTTAATTAGGCTTGAGTTCATCAAATTTAATTTTCATTAAATTATTTTCACTGAGTGAAGGAATTTTACAACTTGGAATTTTTATTAAAATTTATTGATAATTTTTCTTGGCTGAGCTGGGATTTGAACCCGGGTTGATCTTTACATGTTTCAAGAAACACCACTTTCTATCGTCAGAAGATCTTTGTAATCTACCCACTGCACCACTGCGGTGCCCGTTTGTTTGTTTTAGTTATTTTGAAAGCTGGACGGGAATCTCGACCCCGTTTTTTTCTTTAGCTAGATATAAAGGAGAACATCTTTTAAAAGAAAAAAACCGCTTTTAAGAAAGTATTTCAATGTCCAATTTCCATACGGTTCAATATAAAAAATATTTTGTGCAAGAAATCTTTTAATAAATTTGCGGCCACACGATGAAGTTTTGCCTTTGAATTCCTTCAAATTTTCAAGACTCTTACACTTTTTATACCCTCCACCACAATTAGTTGTGAAGAGGGTATATTCAGTTTGTCATTCCGTGTGAAACTTTTTTACTATTCATCTCAGACCCTATAAAGTATATATATTCTGGGTCCTTGAGTAATTTTAAGTCGATTTAGCCATGTCCGTCTGTCTGTCCGTCTGTCCGTCTGTCCGTCTGTTGAAAACACGCTCACTTTCGAAAAACTCAAAAGAAATCAACAAACTTGGTGTCAAATTGCTTGTAGTTATCCTAAGCAGTTTGGGATTGAAATTCAGCAAAATCGGTTCAATAGGATCTGAGCTATGAATCAAAATGTGGAACCACCACCTAAAAAAAATTGATAATTTTGTTACAAAAACTAACATAAATGGTGGAAATCACGCTGTGAAATTTCGTGAAGATCCGTCAATAATTTACCCTAGGCCCCATATAAGCCCTACTCCCGGAAAACAGTATATTAAGCCTAAAACCCTAACTAACAATGCTATCATTACAAATTTTGGCAAGTCACAGTTACATAGGACTAGAAATTAAACTGTTAAGTTTCGTGAAGATCGGTCCATAATTTACCATAGGCCCCATATAAAACCTACTTCCGGAAAACAACTTAGTACGCCTAAAAACGTAAAAAATAATGCTATCATAACAAAATTTGGTACATCAAAGTTTTATTGGACAAGAAATAAAATTGTGTTATTTCGTGAAGATCGGTTAATAACTTACCCTGGGCCCCATATAAACCTTACTCCCGGAAAACAGTTTAGTACGCCTAAATCCGTAAAAAATAATGCAATCATAACAAAATTTGGTACATCAAAGTTTTATAGGACAAGAAATAAAACTGTGTAATTTCGTGAAGAGCGGTCCATAATTTACCCTGGACCCCATATAAACCCTACTCCCGGAAAACAGTTTAGTACGCCTAAATCCGTAAAAAATAATGCTATCATAACAAAATTTGGTACATCAAAGTTTTATAGAACTGGGAAAAAGACTGTGAAATTTCGTGAAGATCGGTCCATAATTTACCCTAGGCCTCATATAAACCCTACTACCGGAAAACAGTTTAGTCGCCTAAATCCATAATTAATAACAAATCGTCACAGTTTAAGATAATAATAACATCATACAGATATTACTCTTTAAACATTCGAACTGTCGGTGGAGGGTATCAAAGATTCGGCACAGCCGAATATAGCACTCTAACTTGTTTGGCTTACAAATTAACCCTGCAGGAATCCTGGGTGCAAGTGTCTCCAAGTCACCAGTTTTGTCGACTATATTACGAAGTTCTACACTACATACCATTTGCCACTATATTTGGCTTCAATACGGAAAAAACTTTATCAATGACAACTGAGAAGTACAATTCCTATAAAAGTTGAAGAAATAATAAAAAAAGATTGTAATGATTTCGTATTCTTACAAAAAGTGTAGACTACTTTTACTAAAATATACTAGCGATACTCTGGATCCAATGTCTACATATTTTCCCATAGGAACTACCTAGTCAGTAGTACCAACGTCAGTAGTAGATTTCCAATGACACGCACATGTTAAATGTCTATTGTAAATAACATTGCCTGGGGTATAATAAGTCAATAGTACTGGTGACTGTGTCAATAGTGAATCAGAACAGATTCACTAGTGACATTTCCTGCAGGGTAAGTGTTGTGTTTCCTTTCAAAATATGGTTCTTAAAAAGTAAATGTACTTAATTTAAAAAAGGTTGAGTTTTGAACTCATTAATGCGAATTTTTTACTGTAGCACTTTCAAAAATTTTAATTTTTAAATATCAAGTTGGCAATACCATTACTGACATTACAACAAAGCACGTCTTATTGCATTTGTTTCACCTATTCTGATTTGTATGTTGTATATTATGCAAAATATGCACAACCAATTTATGAAAAAACAAATATCTCGAGCCGGGGAAGAAAAATATATGTGAAATATATTAAATATTATGTGAATATTTGTTATTTTCTGTGTGTTGTTATTTGTAAATAAGTGTAATGATTCAATTGATATAAAAAAATTATGACAAAATATTATGCCCTGCGCATATAGTGGCTTTGAGTGCAACGTCACCTTAAAGGGGCACTGCGTCCGTAGTACAATTGTACTACGATGATCGAGCAAATATTTTTTCATATATTGACTTACAATTTTAAAAATATTGGATGAACCGGCTCCCCTTCACTATAATATTTTCAATGACTTTGACATTGACGCAATTCCACCATTATATGAAGCCGGTACTGAGCAAGATACCGCTGAAAGCGCTGATGGCATAAGGCAAATCTTAATCATTTCGGTTCAATTTTATTATTTACAGAATGTGAAGAAATTGCTGCGACACTTATCATCTATCGGAATATGTACTTCAGGCGCGTTATGAGAAGGGCGAAGAGAAAAATGTCCTTTTCACACAATCCCGGTAATAAAAAAAAGAAGAAATGGGATCTGTAAATCACAGATTTACATAAAATGAAAGCATATTGCTATGGAATGTTGTCACAATTGCAACATTTGATGACAATGAAATAGGATCATGCCAACGATTCGTTAAAGGAAAGGATGCTGTAAGTATTTTCGAACCAAAAGTGTTTCATTGATATAATATGGACATGAAGGTGTTGATAGAACGGAAGAATTAGTTGTAGTCTAACGCTCGGGAATCAGACAAAAGGAGTGGTGGTGACCAATCTTTGCATATCTCCTTGATGCCTCATTCGTTGATGCTTGACTGCGGATGAATAAGTTACATCCCAATGATCCGACAAGTGCGTCTCTTCTTATTTTTTGCTGAAATCATGCTACATTCTGCCTTGAAACGTATGGTACCCCATATATAAGAGGATCGCGGCACTATCAAAGTGACGGCAGAAACTTATTGAATATTCAAAAACTGATAAACGATGTCGACATTGCGAAAGAACAAATTTCATTTGCAATAAATCTGAAAACGGGCTTCCGAATGATTTAAAATTTATGATACGCCAAGTGTACCTCTTGCGCAGTGTCCCTTATAAGGAACGGTCCATTACTCCAAAACTATAAGTTTTTTTTTAATAAAATGTTTTGAACCGAATTAATCAGATCATTTTTATTAATTATTGGTGAAAATAATTGGGGGAAGTTGCCAGGGAATTTCGTCCCCTAATGGGTTAAAAATGCTTGTGATTTAAAAAAAAAACTTTTATAAAAGTTAAAATTTTAAATTGTTTCTTCGTTGGGGGCATTTTTAAAATGAAATTGACTATCAATTAGTATGCAACCTGTACGTTTGCTGTCAATACAAACGAATTTTGGCAAGCAGTTTGTGTAAGTCTGTGTTCAAACGGCTCATGTCTTATTGACATGATTGCTACTTTATAGGCGAGTGGGACGAGGGGAAAAGAAACGAGTACACAGATGCATGTACTGTCTTTACGTTTTGCTTTTTCATTCGTTGTTTAATTATGTTTTTGTTTTCAATATCAAAAAAGCACACATGCATACGCACGACTATACAAAATAAAAAACATGTCGCCAACATGACATGAATCATTTGAACGCGAATTCATGTTCAAAGAAGAAAAAGGAAGAATCTTTTCAAGAAGACATGAGCCATATAAACTCAGACTTAGCAACTGGAAAATGATTTATTGTACACGTAGGTGTAGCATGATGGGAAGAAAAACTGATAAAAGATATATTTTTCCATGTTCCAAAAATAAAAATATTTTTTTACATTGAAAAAACTTTATTTACTTTCGCAAAATATCCAACCAAGTCCGTTTATATTGACTTTGGTTTTCTTATAGTAAAGTATAAACTTAAAAAAAAATAGAAACTGGGAATTATTTCCTTCCGAAGGTAACTTTATATTATATTCAACATTTTTAATTTTTCGAATTTATTCTATGAGCTAAATTTATAAAATACATAACTGAAATTTAGCTCATAGAATAAATTCGAAAAATTAAAAATCTTAAAAAAAAAAATAATTGCTTAAAAGAAAAAACGGTAATTAGAAACATTTTCATGGCATTTTTTTTTTTATTTCTTATATCCGTTACTTACTGTTAATAGAATTATTTTTTTGGGTGTATTTTGAGGTCTTTGATTTTTCTTATTTTTTATGATTTACTGTGAAAGTTGTTGCTTTTGCTCTTGTATTATCGTTATTGTTTTGTTTATTTTTATTATCTAAAAAATATTTATTTTAAAAGGTAAAAAATTGTTTAATTTATTGTAACAGTTTTTATTTTCTTTTTACAAAAAGAAAATATTTTGATTTTCTTAAGTTACTTTTAGTGTGCTTCTTTATGCCTTCAATCCTATTCTAATACCTTCTCCACTTGTGGCTTTTAATGCAAATAGAGATTTGTGGTTCCATCATCTACACCTTTGTTGGGTTAACAAAGCAAAAGTTTTAAAATAAGAAAGAATAATAAAAGTATTCTAAATATCATTTTGAAGGGAAATCATTGTGTGCTCAAAGATTTCCTTTTGATTTTAATACAAAAGCCAAGACAAAATCTGTTTGAAAAGAATAAATAAAATTGAGAAAAAGGATGTTATTTAAGGAGTTTTCCTTTTTCTTGTTATATTTACAGGGAAAAAGAAAAAAAATTTTTTTTGAAGTTTTATTTTAAACAAACTTCTGGAGAGTTTTCTTAAATTTTTGCTTGCTGTGTTAAATTTGATAGCTGGCGTAAAGATTTTTTTTTCAATTATCGTTTGTTGATTGTATAAACCCTAAATAAACTGTTGACCTATTTGAATTAACTATTTGGTAACTTTTGTATAAAAATATTATTAAAAAGATTTAATTAAAAATTTCAACAGTTATTTAAAGAAAGTTGATTTAGTAGAGTTTGGATATCTTAATTCGCTTTGTAGCACATCAAAATAATTACGGGAGAAATGTATACTGTAAGTCCTTAAACAATTCTAAAAAGACTAAGCGGTGTACATGCCTCCATCTGTCTGTAGAAAGCATGATTAAGCTCGCAAATTTGGTAAAATTATTTTAAGATAATAGTTTCATTTAGTATTTAAAAAAGTCAAAATTAGTCCAATTTTTACCACGCCGGCAGACAAATGCTTTCCCGGGAGAAGAAACGACAGCGGGCACAGAGGATAAGCTTAATCAGCAAAATTTACCCTGAATACCCTTAATTTAAGAAATATTTTTATGTATGCAAAATTTGCTAAACGTGTCTATTGTTTTATCAAATTCTGGCTAATATTGCTTTATAAAGATAATTAGAATAAAGAAGTGTTGGGTATTAAACGTGGGCCAAAGTAATGCGTTCTTTTACATTGCCATATTCAAATGCAACACTAAGGCGTATGGGCAGGTTTGTTAATTGTGACAATTTTTGTGGAGAAAATACAGTAAAATGACGATTGACAATTTTTTTTTTACTAAAAGTAAAAGTGTTATGACGATTTTCAAGATGTATAAATCTATTTTTCGAAATACAAAAATTATTGGAAATTAAACAAAAAAAAAAAAAAAAAAAAAAAAATTCTTCCCCCCCTCACAAACCACGTGGCTAACATTAAAAGCATTAGTAATTCGAGTTTTACAATTATATGAAAGCCGTCGCTTTTTAAAAATTGGTTAAATCTGCTTTTTTCACAGAATCCATAATCACCAGCGTTGTCAACTGGGTGCGTTTCGCACCATTTTGGGTGCGTTTTCAAATTTTGTGTGTGAAAAAATCCTTTTTTGGTGCGTGGTAAGCTTTTTTTAAATTTCGGTGCGTTTTTTTATTTTTGGTGACACCAGAGCAAATTCAACACAATTGTTTGTTTCAGTATGAGAAAAAAATCCATTTCATTCAACACTGCAAAATTTTTATAAACAATTTTACAAACCACAATAAGAACAACAAGTAATGATGTTTAAGACGTACCAAATCATATCGAGTCCTAACCGCGAAAATAACGTAAGCGACATTATTTTCAATTTTCGTTTTTTTTAATAAATGACTTTAATGGCAACACTTGCATCATCTTCTTAAATGTCATGGTCAGTCACATAAGGTACCGTTACGATTTTATAGCAAGAGCAATTTTATCGTAAGCGACAAATTTCATTTCATATTTCATAAAAATAAAATAAAAAAAAACCCTCCCCTCTAAAATTTGATTTTTGGCGCTTACGTTATTTTCGCGGTTAGAGCTCCGCATGTCTTAAGTAAGACGGTCTTGTTGTTGTAGATAACTTGTACACGCAGAGAAAAAATATGGTTGGGCATGGTTACGGCAACAACACTATGTTAAATGTAACAATATATTGTTGCCGTACACAAATAATTGTTATTTTTATTTAATATCAACAATATTATAGTTACTGTAAACATATCAATGTTTATCGCAATTATGAATTTGAGTATTGTTGACCGAAAAATAATTATTTTTCTAACAACTTAATTATGATAACTTTCTAAACATATTATATTTCTCACAACCATATCATGATATTTAATAGCCATAACATGATAACTTTCTATACATTTATCATATTTTGTTAAAGATGCAATCAAACTATTTTAACTCTAATAATATTATGTTAGCGCCATTTGTAAAATAATTTTGAAGCAGTTGTGTCGTTTTTTTTATTTGTGAGCGGTTAAACAATAAAAAGATAAAATTCCATAAAAAAAATAAGTTTAAAGATATTAAAAAATTAAAATATTAGCGGAGTTCATTCAAGTATTAGTGATGTAATAGTGCAAATACAAAATATCATAGTTTTTTTTTGTAAAATCCAACAACAAAACACACAGAGATTTCGTTATATTTTATAAAAGTGCTACGATATTTCTGTGGTTTTCATGGGCAACCGCGTATGTCTTAAAACAAATTTTTCAGGAAAGCCGAAAAACCATTCTAGATCAAACTATGGGCTAGGTATTGCACTTTTTAAACTTTGTCATTACGTTAAAAAATCGGTTTTGATCCATCTTTTTCAAAAAAATGTAAAGAGCGTTCAAAATTAGGCAATATGGCATCAACATCATAAAATCGAAAAAATAGACACACGCGGTTGCCCATGAAAACCACAGATTTTGCATTTGCTCTTTTGCAAGCCTTATATTGAACTCCGCTATTTGATTAACATTAAGAAAAATTGTAAAAAGCCACAAAACAAAAAATCGATGCAAAAATATTTTAATTTATTTTGTATTTTTATGACAGCTATGAAAGGTGCTGTATCATAATATGATTGCTTCTAAATTTATTATGATTAACATGATGATAATATGATTACTTCTTTGCTTATTATGATTAACATGACAATAATATGATTAATTTCTTAGCATATTATGATTAACATGACAATAATTTGATTACTTCTTAACTTAGTATGATTAACAGAATAATAATATGATTAAGGGAAAAATATTATGATGTAATAGTACGAGTATATTTATTCATAATATGATTCAATAATAATCTTAATATATATATATGTTTACCACAACCATGTTTTTTCTTTGCGTGTATTATGTAAAGTAACATTTCATTATATGAACTTTGCTGTATTATAAATATTGAATCCATACTATTAAATTTTTTTTTTTTTTTTTTTTTTTTATTGTTTATTTTATTTTGCAATCTATCAACATATGATATTAAGCAAATTTGTTAAAAGATATTATTAAATGATAATAAAAAAAAATTTATTATCTACACCATTTTTCATTGAAAATATAAAAATTCAAATAAAAATTTTTAATTTCAACTGATATTTTCTCAATTTCAATTGAAATTTGCTCAATTTTAAATTAAAATTCTCACTTTTGTAGTACAACCCAGTAAAAACTTCGCCTACAAAATAATGTGTTGAGTAATCAGAAAAACATAAGAGCACTACTTACAATTCTACTGAAAGAACCAATGAATTTTACAAGGGATGTCCTAAAATAAACGCAATAAAAAGTAAGTCATTATTTTTTTTACCTGCATACACCCAGAAAAAAGGAGTTATGGAAGTTGTTATAGATGTAGTTATAGAAGAAAGCTACAAAATAATGAGTTAAAGAAGCTATTCATTTTGTAAAATTAGGCGAAGTTTTTACTGGGAAATGAATACAAACAAATTTCTTTATGTGCTGTTTTTACAACACAACTTTTTTTAATTTTTTTTTTTAATATAGTAGTTCCTCAAAAGTAAAAAACAAGATTTAAAAGATTTCAATTATAAAATTGAGGGTTATATTTTATTCGATTTATATATATTCATACTACAAAATTAGCGTGGCTTTACAATGACTGTCAGGAAAAAGAAGGGGGGAAAATAGGCGGAAGTCAAGCCCTTTTTTTTTTTTAATATTGAATTGACATTTATATTTTGATGTCAACATTTCAAATTGATAAATGTTGCCATATTATATTCATTAAGAAAGCGTTAAATTCAACACTCCTTCTCACTTTCTTAAAGAATGCTAATCTTCAAAACCAAAATATTTTATTAAGTTATTAAATTTATCTTTTGATAGGGCTTTCGTTAAAACATCAGCAAGTTGTTTAGAAGTCTCTAAATATTGTACATCAATATCACCTTCCCGTTAAACATCGCAAGTATTGAAATATTGGATAACAATATGCTTTGTTCTCTTTGCTGATTCAGGACTCTTAACAAGAGTAATTGCTCTTTGATTGTCACACATTACTGGCGTAGCAGTTGTTTGCTTTATGTTTATATCTGCTGTTAATTTTCTTAAATATTTTACGGCTTTTGTTGCTGCAAATTAAGCTACAAATTCAGCTTCAGTGGTGGATGTCGCTGTTACTGTTTGTTTTCGAGAGCTCCAGAAAACTGGACCGCCATTTATGAAACCAATCCAACCTGTGGTGCTGCGTCTTGTTGTAACATCACCAGCCCAGTCAGAGTCACAATACATAACAAGTTGTTTTGAACCAGAGCCTATGTCAAAAGAAATGCCACGGTTATCAGAACCTTTTAAATACTTAAAAATTCTCTTGACACCTTGCCAATGGGCATTAGAAGAATTTTCAACAAACCTACTTAAAACTCCAACAATAAAAGCAATATCAGGTCGAGTACATACCATTAAATACATCAATGATCCAATAGCTTCACGATAAGGGACAGTTCTTTCTGTTGTTTCATTATGTTGCGAAAATTGCATACCTGGTTCAGCTGGCGTTGTGACTGTCGAACAATTAACATGATTAAAACGCTGTAGAATTTTCTGTGTATAAACATGTTGAAAAATTTTTAACTTCTTTTTCTGTTGATCAATACTGATCTGCAAACCGACGAAAAATTCAGCATCTCTGTGTGTTATTTCAAATTCTTTATGTAAAGATTTTAGTAAATGCTATATTAAATCATCATCATTTCCACATATCAAGCCATCACCTACATATAAAGTTAGGTAAATTGTTGTTGTATCAGTGACGTAAATAAAAACACATAAATCAGCTGATGATTGCTTAAAACCAAAATTTGTGAGAAAACTAACAATTCTTTTGTTCCACTGGTGAGAGGCTTGTTTTAATACATACAAACTTTTTTGCAAATGACAAACTCTATCGTCTGTTTCAAACCCATACGGTTGCTCCATAAAAATATTCTCTTCAATATTTCCATGCAAAAATGCGGTCTTGACATCAAATTGTATAACATGCATATTTTGCGCTGCTGCTATTGATAAAATTGTTCTTACCGATTCGTACCGTACAACAGGAGAATAAATCTCATTGTAGTCGATGCCTTTCTTTTGAAAACATCCACGAACTACCAATCTGGCCTTATATTTTTGGTAATCATTATAATCAAAAGACACCTTTTTTCGAATGTTTGTGATTGTAAATGCTTGCAGGGAATAAAAGCACTAGCACTGAACAAAAACACTTTTGCTCTGAAGTATTAGCAAATACTATTATAATCATTCATGATGTGATATACATATGATAGAACATACTTTTATACACACATATATGATAAGTATTATTGGTACAAATGTATGTATGTCTGAACATGCGTGTACTATTCAATGAATTGCTTGAATATGTGTGAGCTTTTCCGTACACAAAC
Source organism: Pollenia angustigena (assembly GCA_930367215.1). Lineage (NCBI taxonomy): Eukaryota > Metazoa > Arthropoda > Insecta > Diptera > Polleniidae > Pollenia > Pollenia angustigena. The sequence continues at coordinate 278,031,803 of OV884056.1, forward strand.
AGCTAAACAATAGAAATATACGAAGACGGTTCCAAAATTACCAACTAAACAAAGAAAACACAACAATTTTTTTATTTTTTTTTTATTTTTTATAACATAGTCTACTTTAAGCTCAATACCCTTTTCCCAGCGATACCCGGTTTATTGTAAGAACTGTCTTACTCCCTAAAATTGCCATTAATTGCAGACTCCACCTCCTAATCTGTTCGCAAATCTTTAATTTTTTCCATTTTTTTTAATTTTGGAATAAAGAAAACAGTTCCACAAAGCTAAATCTAGCAAATTATGTGCGTAATGAAGTAATTCGAACTTTAAATCATTCAGAGTTATTACGGTTGTCGTTAACGACAGTGCCATTTATTGTAATAGATTAAAGTAATACACAACTTATGTGCTTTGTTCGCGTTAACGACAACCACAACCGTAATAAGGCTGATTGTCTTTTGCCATCGCTATAGTAAATGTGCTACCAGTTGCATGGTCTTAAGAAAAAACACTTTCTTTTTCGCATACGCGGCTGTTTTTCCTTAATAACATCCCTAAAACGCTGTGATAAATAGTTCAAACACTCGCCGTAAATTGGTTTTACTTTTTTAAGATTTATGATAATTATCAACTTTTATTAAAAAAAAAAAAAAAAGATACGGACACCTTGACCTGCCTGCAACTGAAACAGTCTTTGCCTTTTTCATTCTCAATTCTCACATTCCAGTTTACTGATTTGACTGTTTCTTTGTCTCAGGTTCCATGTCACATTTAGGATTACGAATCGACATCGCCAAACACCTTATTAAGACATGTTCATGCCGCTGTTTTTGTTTAATTGTATGCAAAGACGGCACCCATGTTGCGCACAGCCTACGCACCTTTAGCCGACGATCATCTAATACCAATTTGTGGATTTTTTTTTAAGTTTTGGCAGTAACACCCAATTAGTTTACCACTACGGTGTTCACCTTAGCAGCTAGTACGGCCTCGTTTAAACTCTGCCTTATTAAGGGGCATCAAAATTAAAAATGAATGTATTAAAGACAGAATGAAAATGCTTCAAATGATTTTTGTATTACAGAGTCGTTGTGGGATTTGCTTAAAAGGTTTTCATTGTTGTTAAAAAAAAAATATATTTTACAAACATACAAGTTTATTTTTCTGAAGAGATACTGTTTAAAAATACACTCAAAAAATATTTGTTAGATAAAACTATTTATCTATAATGATTTTTTATATCTACAATTAACACTGCGGAACAGTCATTTTGCGGCCTTTAATCTAATTTGAGGTCGCTGATTTCAAAACAAATGTTAATTTGTCTGTATCAGCTCGATTTTTCGAGATATACCGTTATGTCCAAAATTAGTTAAGTCACTTTCACTACATATATTAGAATAAGAAAAATGCTCACCATATTCAGCAAAAAAAAAATCTGAAACTCGGCAACAATATTATCTTCAATCCGTGCTTACATTGTTTTTAAATTTGCTTAGTAGTTTCAGAGATATCGTTGAAGTTTTGAAAAAAATAACAACAAAAAAATTTGTGTTCTTTTAAAATTAATAAAAAATAAAAATGCGACAAAAATCACAGTTTTGGTTTAAAAACATTCCGTTAAATATATTTAGAATGAAATGAGCAGGGGCCTTATTCTGGCAGTAATCGAGTTCTCTCTCGATTCGAAAGCAATTTAATACCTTATTCTTTCAGTCAATATTTAACGAATCGAAATTATTGTTTCAATGTTGTAAAGCATTTATTTGAGTTTTAAAATGCTGAAAAAGTACAAAGTACTCGATCACGACTGCCAAGATTGGGCCCCTGTATTTCGTTGCAATCGCTGCACACCTTTTGATTGTGTTTACAATTTACTGTATTCATAATTCAATTCAACTAGAATTTTGTTCGAAAAATTGTTTTTTTTTAATTTTTTTTAAATAGCCATTACATGATTAAATTAACAATAGTATAATTATTAATGTTAAACACATTATTAAACCACATATCGTTCACATCCATATCTTCCAATTCGGGCCATAAAAAGTTCGTTATCATCTCACAATAACGAACACCATTCACATTAACAGCATGACCGGCCTCATTTTTGAAAAATACGGCCCGACGATGCCGCCAGCCCATAAACCGCACCCAAAGTCACTCTTTGTGGGTGCATTTGTTTTTCGACAATCACTCTTGGATCATCATTCGCCCAAATGCGGCAATTGTGCTTATTGACGAATCCACTGAGGTGAAAATGTGCCTTATCACTGAAGATGATTTTCTTCGAAAATTGATTATCCACTGCTGCCATTTCTTGCCACTATTCTGACCATTGACTATTGTGTATCTTTCCATGGTTCAAATTGAGTTAGTCTGAAATTGAGAAATGTCAAATGAAATGCAGAAAGAAACTTGACGTTAAGGTGTGGTTCACATTTAACATCGGCCCTCAAAATATTTTTATATTGCACAGGTTTACAGATGAACATTGTTTGTTTTTTTTTTTTTTTTTTTGTTTTTTAGTTGAACTGTTAATTTTTAATTTTTTTTGATATTCTTTAATTAGGCTTGAGTTCATCAAATTTAATTTTCATTAAATTATTTTCACTGAGGGAAGGAATCTTACAACTTGGAATTTTTATTAAAATTTATTGATAATTTTTCTTGGCTGAGCTGGGATTTGAACCCGGGTTGATCTTTACATGTTTCAAGAAACACCACTTTCTATCGTCAGAAGATCTTTGTAATCTACCCACTGCACCACTGCGGTGCCCGTTTGTTTGTTTTAGTTATTTTGAAAGCTGGACGGGAATCTCGACCCCGTTTTTTTCTTTAGCTAGATATAAAGGAGAACATCTTTTAAAAGAAAAAAACCGCTTTTAAGAAAGTATTTCAATGTCCAATTTCCATACGGTTCAATATAAAAAATATTTTGTGCAAGAAATCTTTTAATAAATTGGCGGCCACACGATGAAGTTTTGCCTTTGAATTCCTTCAAATTTTCAAGACTCTTACACTTTTTATACCCTCCACCACAATTAGTTGTGAAGAGGGTATATTCAGTTTGTCATTCCGTGTGAAACTTTTTTACTATTCATCTCAGACCCTATAAAGTATATATATTCTGGGTCCTTGAGTAATTTTAAGTCGATTTAGCCATGTCCGTCTGTCTGTCCGTCTGTCCGTCTGTCCGTCTGTTGAAAACACGCTCACTTTCGAAAAACTCAAAAGAAATCAACAAACTTGGTGTCAAATTGCTTGTAGTTATCCTAAGCAGTTTGGGATTGAAATTCAGCAAAATCGGTTCAATAGGATCTGAGCTATGAATCAAAATGTGGAACCACCACCTAAAAAAAATTGATAATTTTGTTACAAAAACTAACATAAATGGTGGAAATCACGCTGTGAAATTTCGTGAAGATCCGTCAATAATTTACCCTAGGCCCCATATAAGCCCTACTCCCGGAAAACAGTATATTAAGCCTAAAACCCTAACTAACAATGCTATCATTACAAATTTTGGCAAGTCACAGTTACATAGGACTAGAAATTAAACTGTTAAGTTTCGTGAAGATCGGTCCATAATTTACCATAGGCCCCATATAAAACCTACTTCCGGAAAACAACTTAGTACGCCTAAAAACGTAAAAAATAATGCTATCATAACAAAATTTGGTACATCAAAGTTTTATTGGACAAGAAATAAAATTGTGTTATTTCGTGAAGATCGGTTAATAACTTACCCTGGGCCCCATATAAACCTTACTCCCGGAAAACAGTTTAGTACGCCTAAATCCGTAAAAAATAATGCAATCATAACAAAATTTGGTACATCAAAGTTTTATAGGACAAGAAATAAAACTGTGTAATTTCGTGAAGAGCGGTCCATAATTTACCCTGGACCCCATATAAACCCTACTCCCGGAAAACAGTTTAGTACGCCTAAATCCGTAAAAAATAATGCTATCATAACAAAATTTGGTACATCAAAGTTTTATAGAACTGGGAAAAAGACTGTGAAATTTCGTGAAGATCGGTCCATAATTTACCCTAGGCCTCATATAAACCCTACTACCGGAAAACAGTTTAGTCGCCTAAATCCATAATTAATAACAAATCGTCACAGTTTAAGATAATAATAACATCATACAGATATTACTCTTTAAACATTCGAACTGTCGGTGGAGGGTATCAAAGATTCGGCACAGCCGAATATAGCACTCTAACTTGTTTGGCTTACAAATTAACCCTGCAGGAATCCTGGGTGCAAGTGTCTCCAAGTCACCAGTTTTGTCGACTATATTACGAAGTTCTACACTACATACCATTTGCCACTATATTTGGCTTCAATACGGAAAAAACTTTATCAATGACAACTGAGAAGTACAATTCCTATAAAAGTTGAAGAAATAATAAAAAAAGATTGTAATGATTTCGTATTCTTACAAAAAGTGTAGACTACTTTTACTAAAATATACTAGCGATACTCTGGATCCAATGTCTACATATTTTCCCATAGGAACTACCTAGTCAGTAGTACCAACGTCAGTAGTAGATTTCCAATGACACGCACATGTTAAATGTCTATTGTAAATAACATTGCCTGGGGTATAATAAGTCAATAGTACTGGTGACTGTGTCAATAGTGAATCAGAACAGATTCACTAGTGACATTTCCTGCAGGGTAAGTGTTGTGTTTCCTTTCAAAATATGGTTCTTAAAAAGTAAATGTACTTAATTTAAAAAAGGTTGAGTTTTGAACTCATTAATGCGAATTTTTTACTGTAGCACTTTCAAAAATTTTAATTTTTAAATATCAAGTTGGCAATACCATTACTGACATTACAACAAAGCACGTCTTATTGCATTTGTTTCACCTATTCTGATTTGTATGTTGTATATTATGCAAAATATGCACAACCAATTTATGAAAAAACAAATATCTCGAGCCGGGGAAGAAAAATATATGTGAAATATATTAAATATTATGTGAATATTTGTTATTTTCTGTGTGTTGTTATTTGTAAATAAGTGTAATGATTCAATTGATATAAAAAAATTATGACAAAATATTATGCCCTGCGCATATAGTGGCTTTGAGTGCAACGTCACCTTAAAGGGGCACTGCGTCCGTAGTACAATTGTACTACGATGATCGAGCAAATATTTTTTCATATATTGACTTACAATTTTAAAAATATTGGATGAACCGGCTCCCCTTCACTATAATATTTTCAATGACTTTGACATTGACGCAATTCCACCATTATATGAAGCCGGTACTGAGCAAGATACCGCTGAAAGCGCTGATGGCATAAGGCAAATCTTAATCATTTCGGTTCAATTTTATTATTTACAGAATGTGAAGAAATTGCTGCGACACTTATCATCTATCGGAATATGTACTTCAGGCGCGTTATGAGAAGGGCGAAGAGAAAAATGTCCTTTTCACACAATCCCGGTAATAAAAAAAAGAAGAAATGGGATCTGTAAATCACAGATTTACATAAAATGAAAGCATATTGCTATGGAATGTTGTCACAATTGCAACATTTGATGACAATGAAATAGGATCATGCCAACGATTCGTTAAAGGAAAGGATGCTGTAAGTATTTTCGAACCAAAAGTGTTTCATTGATATAATATGGACATGAAGGTGTTGATAGAACGGAAGAATTAGTTGTAGTCTAACGCTCGGGAATCAGACAAAAGGAGTGGTGGTGACCAATCTTTGCATATCTCCTTGATGCCTCATTCGTTGATGCTTGACTGCGGATGAATAAGTTACATCCCAATGATCCGACAAGTGCGTCTCTTCTTATTTTTTGCTGAAATCATGCTACATTCTGCCTTGAAACGTATGGTACCCCATATATAAGAGGATCGCGGCACTATCAAAGTGACGGCAGAAACTTATTGAATATTCAAAAACTGATAAACGATGTCGACATTGCGAAAGAACAAATTTCATTTGCAATAAATCTGAAAACGGGCTTCCGAATGATTTAAAATTTATGATACGCCAAGTGTACCTCTTGCGCAGTGTCCCTTATAAGGAACGGTCCATTACTCCAAAACTATAAGTTTTTTTTTAATAAAATGTTTTGAACCGAATTAATCAGATCATTTTTATTAATTATTGGTGAAAATAATTGGGGGAAGTTGCCAGGGAATTTCGTCCCCTAATGGGTTAAAAATGCTTGTGATTTAAAAAAAAAACTTTTATAAAAGTTAAAATTTTAAATTGTTTCTTCGTTGGGGGCATTTTTAAAATGAAATTGACTATCAATTAGTATGCAACCTGTACGTTTGCTGTCAATACAAACGAATTTTGGCAAGCAGTTTGTGTAAGTCTGTGTTCAAACGGCTCATGTCTTATTGACATGATTGCTACTTTATAGGCGAGTGGGACGAGGGGAAAAGAAACGAGTACACAGATGCATGTACTGTCTTTACGTTTTGCTTTTTCATTCGTTGTTTAATTATGTTTTTGTTTTCAATATCAAAAAAGCACACATGCATACGCACGACTATACAAAATAAAAAACATGTCGCCAACATGACATGAATCATTTGAACGCGAATTCATGTTCAAAGAAGAAAAAGGAAGAATCTTTTCAAGAAGACATGAGCCATATAAACTCAGACTTAGCAACTGGAAAATGATTTATTGTACACGTAGGTGTAGCATGATGGGAAGAAAAACTGATAAAAGATATATTTTTCCATGTTCCAAAAATAAAAATATTTTTTTACATTGAAAAAACTTTATTTACTTTCGCAAAATATCCAACCAAGTCCGTTTATATTGACTTTGGTTTTCTTATAGTAAAGTATAAACTTAAAAAAAAATAGAAACTGGGAATTATTTCCTTCCGAAGGTAACTTTATATTATATTCAACATTTTTAATTTTTCGAATTTATTCTATGAGCTAAATTTATAAAATACATAACTGAAATTTAGCTCATAGAATAAATTCGAAAAATTAAAAATCTTAAAAAAAAAAATAATTGCTTAAAAGAAAAAACGGTAATTAGAAACATTTTCATGGCATTTTTTTTTTTATTTCTTATATCCGTTACTTACTGTTAATAGAATTATTTTTTTGGGTGTATTTTGAGGTCTTTGATTTTTCTTATTTTTTATGATTTACTGTGAAAGTTGTTGCTTTTGCTCTTGTATTATCGTTATTGTTTTGTTTATTTTTATTATCTAAAAAATATTTATTTTAAAAGGTAAAAAATTGTTTAATTTATTGTAACAGTTTTTATTTTCTTTTTACAAAAAGAAAATATTTTGATTTTCTTAAGTTACTTTTAGTGTGCTTCTTTATGCCTTCAATCCTATTCTAATACCTTCTCCACTTGTGGCTTTTAATGCAAATAGAGATTTGTGGTTCCATCATCTACACCTTTGTTGGGTTAACAAAGCAAAAGTTTTAAAATAAGAAAGAATAATAAAAGTATTCTAAATATCATTTTGAAGGGAAATCATTGTGTGCTCAAAGATTTCCTTTTGATTTTAATACAAAAGCCAAGACAAAATCTGTTTGAAAAGAATAAATAAAATTGAGAAAAAGGATGTTATTTAAGGAGTTTTCCTTTTTCTTGTTATATTTACAGGGAAAAAGAAAAAAAATTTTTTTTGAAGTTTTATTTTAAACAAACTTCTGGAGAGTTTTCTTAAATTTTTGCTTGCTGTGTTAAATTTGATAGCTGGCGTAAAGATTTTTTTTTCAATTATCGTTTGTTGATTGTATAAACCCTAAATAAACTGTTGACCTATTTGAATTAACTATTTGGTAACTTTTGTATAAAAATATTATTAAAAAGATTTAATTAAAAATTTCAACAGTTATTTAAAGAAAGTTGATTTAGTAGAGTTTGGGTATCTTAATTCGCTTTGTAGCACATCAAAATAATTACGGGAGAAATGTATACTGTAAGTCCTTAAACAATTCTAAAAAGACTAAGCGGTGTACATGCCTCCATCTGTCTGTAGAAAGCATGATTAAGCTCGCAAATTTGGTAAAATTATTTTAAGATAATAGTTTCATTTAGTATTTAAAAAAGTCAAAATTAGTCCAATTTTTACCACGCCGGCAGACAAATGCTTTCCCGGGAGAAGAAACGACAGCGGGCACAGAGGATAAGCTTAATCAGCAAAATTTACCCTGAATACCCTTAATTTAAGAAATATTTTTATGTATGCAAAATTTGCTAAACGTGTCTATTGTTTTATCAAATTCTGGCTAATATTGCTTTATAAAGATAATTAGAATAAAGAAGTGTTGGGTATTAAACGTGGGCCAAAGTAATGCGTTCTTTTACATTGCCATATTCAAATGCAACACTAAGGCGTATGGGCAGGTTTGTTAATTGTGACAATTTTTGTGGAGAAAATACAGTAAAATGACGATTGACAATTTTTTTTTTACTAAAAGTAAAAGTGTTATGACGATTTTCAAGATGTATAAATCTATTTTTCGAAATACAAAAATTATTGGAAATTAAACAAAAAAAAAAAAAAAAAAAAAAAAATTCTTCCCCCCCTCACAAACCACGTGGCTAACATTAAAAGCATTAGTAATTCGAGTTTTACAATTATATGAAAGCCGTCGCTTTTTAAAAATTGGTTAAATCTGCTTTTTTCACAGAATCCATAATCACCAGCGTTGTCAACTGGGTGCGTTTCGCACCATTTTGGGTGCGTTTTCAAATTTTGTGTGTGAAAAAATCCTTTTTTGGTGCGTGGTAAGCTTTTTTTAAATTTCGGTGCGTTTTTTTATTTTTGGTGACACCAGAGCAAATTCAACACAATTGTTTGTTTCAGTATGAGAAAAAAATCCATTTCATTCAACACTGCAAAATTTTTATAAACAATTTTACAAACCACAATAAGAACAACAAGTAATGATGTTTAAGACGTACCAAATCATATCGAGTCCTAACCGCGAAAATAACGTAAGCGACATTATTTTCAATTTTCGTTTTTTTTAATAAATGACTTTAATGGCAACACTTGCATCATCTTCTTAAATGTCATGGTCAGTCACATAAGGTACCGTTACGATTTTATAGCAAGAGCAATTTTATCGTAAGCGACAAATTTCATTTCATATTTCATAAAAATAAAATAAAAAAAAACCCTCCCCTCTAAAATTTGATTTTTGGCGCTTACGTTATTTTCGCGGTTAGAGCTCCGCATGTCTTAAGTAAGACGGTCTTGTTGTTGTAGATAACTTGTACACGCAGAGAAAAAATATGGTTGGGCATGGTTACGGCAACAACACTATGTTAAATGTAACAATATATTGTTGCCGTACACAAATAATTGTTATTTTTATTTAATATCAACAATATTATAGTTACTGTAAACATATCAATGTTTATCGCAATTATGAATTTGAGTATTGTTGACCGAAAAATAATTATTTTTCTAACAACTTAATTATGATAACTTTCTAAACATATTATATTTCTCACAACCATATCATGATATTTAATAGCCATAACATGATAACTTTCTATACATTTATCATATTTTGTTAAAGATGCAATCAAACTATTTTAACTCTAATAATATTATGTTAGCGCCATTTGTAAAATAATTTTGAAGCAGTTGTGTCGTTTTTTTTATTTGTGAGCGGTTAAACAATAAAAAGATAAAATTCCATAAAAAAAATAAGTTTAAAGATATTAAAAAATTAAAATATTAGCGGAGTTCATTCAAGTATTAGTGATGTAATAGTGCAAATACAAAATATCATAGTTTTTTTTTGTAAAATCCAACAACAAAACACACAGAGATTTCGTTATATTTTATAAAAGTGCTACGATATTTCTGTGGTTTTCATGGGCAACCGCGTATGTCTTAAAACAAATTTTTCAGGAAAGCCGAAAAACCATTCTAGATCAAACTATGGGCTAGGTATTGCACTTTTTAAACTTTGTCATTACGTTAAAAAATCGGTTTTGATCCATCTTTTTCAAAAAAATGTAAAGAGCGTTCAAAATTAGGCAATATGGCATCAACATCATAAAATCGAAAAAATAGACACACGCGGTTGCCCATGAAAACCACAGATTTTGCATTTGCTCTTTTGCAAGCCTTATATTGAACTCCGCTATTTGATTAACATTAAGAAAAATTGTAAAAAGCCACAAAACAAAAAATCGATGCAAAAATATTTTAATTTATTTTGTATTTTTATGACAGCTATGAAAGGTGCTGTATCATAATATGATTGCTTCTAAATTTATTATGATTAACATGATGATAATATGATTACTTCTTTGCTTATTATGATTAACATGACAATAATATGATTAATTTCTTAGCATATTATGATTAACATGACAATAATTTGATTACTTCTTAACTTAGTATGATTAACAGAATAATAATATGATTAAGGGAAAAATATTATGATGTAATAGTACGAGTATATTTATTCATAATATGATTCAATAATAATCTTAATATATATATATGTTTACCACAACCATGTTTTTTCTTTGCGTGTATTATGTAAAGTAACATTTCATTATATGAACTTTGCTGTATTATAAATATTGAATCCATACTATTAATTTTTTTTTTTTTTTTTTTTTTTATTGTTTATTTTATTTTGCAATCTATCAACATATGATATTAAGCAAATTTGTTAAAAGATATTATTAAATGATAATAAAAAAAAATTTATTATCTACACCATTTTTCATTGAAAATATAAAAATTCAAATAAAAATTTTTAATTTCAACTGATATTTTCTCAATTTCAATTGGAATTTGCTCAATTTTAAATTAAAATTCTCACTTTTGTAGTACAACCCAGTAAAAACTTCGCCTACAAAATAATGTGTTGAGTAATCAGAAAAACATAAGAGCACTACTTACAATTCTACTGAAAGAACCAATGAATTTTACAAGGGATGTCCTAAAATAAACGCAATAAAAAGTAAGTCATTATTTTTTTTACCTGCATACACCCAGAAAAAAGGAGTTATGGAAGTTGTTATAGATGTAGTTATAGAAGAAAGCTACAAAATAATGAGTTAAAGAAGCTATTCATTTTGTAAAATTAGGCGAAGTTTTTACTGGGAAATGAATACAAACAAATTTCTTTATGTGCTGTTTTTACAACACAACTTTTTTTAATTTTTTTTTTAATATAGTAGTTCCTCAAAAGTAAAAAACAAGATTTAAAAGATTTCAATTATAAAATTGAGGGTTATATTTTATTCGATTTATATATATTCATACTACAAAATTAGCGTGGCTTTACAATGACTGTCAGGAAAAAGAAGGGGGGAAAATAGGCGGAAGTCAAGCCCTTTTTTTTTTTAATATTGAATTGACATTTATATTTTGATGTCAACATTTCAAATTGATAAATGTTGCCATATTATATTCATTAAGAAAGCGTTAAATTCAACACTCCTTCTCACTTTCTTAAAGAATGCTAATCTTCAAAACCAAAATATTTTATTAAGTTATTAAATTTATCTTTTGATAGGGCTTTCGTTAAAACATCAGCAAGTTGTTTAGAAGTCTCTAAATATTGTACATCAATATCACCTTCCCGTTAAACATCGCAAGTATTGAAATATTGGATAACAATATGCTTTGTTCTCTTTGCTGATTCAGGACTCTTAACAAGAGTAATTGCTCTTTGATTGTCACACATTACTGGCGTAGCAGTTGTTTGCTTTATGTTTATATCTGCTGTTAATTTTCTTAAATATTTTACGGCTTTTGTTGCTGCAAATTAAGCTACAAATTCAGCTTCAGTGGTGGATGTCGCTGTTACTGTTTGTTTTCGAGAGCTCCAGAAAACTGGACCGCCATTTATGAAACCAATCCAACCTGTGGTGCTGCGTCTTGTTGTAACATCACCAGCCCAGTCAGAGTCACAATACATAACAAGTTGTTTTGAACCAGAGCCTATGTCAAAAGAAATGCCACGGTTATCAGAATTTTCAACAAACCTACTTAAAACTCCAACAATAAAAGCAATATCAGGTCGAGTACATACCATTAAATACATCAATGATCCAATAGCTTCACGATAAGGGACAGTTCTTTCTGTTGTTTCATTATGTTGCGAAAATTGCATACCTGGTTCAGCTGGCGTTGTGACTGTCGAACAATTAACATGATTAAAACGCTGTAGAATTTTCTGTGTATAAACATGTTGAAAAATTTTTAACTTCTTTTTCTGTTGATCAATACTGATCTGCAAACCGACGAAAAATTCAGCATCTCTGTGTGTTATTTCAAATTCTTTATGTAAAGATTTTAGTAAATGCTATATTAAATCATCATCATTTCCACATATCAAGCCATCACCTACATATAAAGTTAGGTAAATTGTTGTTGTATCAGTGACGTAAATAAAAACACATAAATCAGCTGATGATTGCTTAAAACCAAAATTTGTGAGAAAACTAACAATTCTTTTGTTCCACTGGTGAGAGGCTTGTTTTAATACATACAAACTTTTTTGCAAATGACAAACTCTATCGTCTGTTTCAAACCCATACGGTTGCTCCATAAAAATATTCTCTTCAATATTTCCATGCAAAAATGCGGTCTTGACATCAAATTGTATAACATGCATATTTTGCGCTGCTGCTATTGATAAAATTGTTCTTACCAATTCGTACCGTACAACAGGAGAATAAATCTCATTGTAGTCGATGCCTTTCTTTTGAAAACATCCACGAACTACCAATCTGGCCTTATATTTTTCAATTTCACCATTTGCTTTGTACTGACGTTCAAAAATCCATTAAATTGACAACACCTGCATATCTGTTGTTCTTGGTACTAAATTCCATGCTTTGTTTTTGTTAAGAGAATCAATTGCAGAATGAATTGCTTCTAGCCATTTCTTTGAATCAAAATCATTTAAGGCTTGTTCTAAAGATGTTGGTTCCAATTCAGTTATGCACAATGCGGCATTGACTTCATCACATGTAGGGTTTTGGTTTTCTCCAATTCTTGTACTGTATGGACTGCGTGGAATTGGATGCCTAGGATTTTTGTAAATTTTTGGACTCTTTTCAATGTTTGTGTCAGCTGTGTCGTCTTTTTGTTTATTATTTATTTTCTCTTTCACTTCAATGACGTCATGTACCTTTTGTTGTTTTTCATTAAATTTAACGTCTCTTCGGATAAAAACTCTCTTACAATTTGGATCATACATTCGATGTGCCTTGCTGTCATCATTGTAGCCAACCATTATTCCTTTGGTGGCATTTTTATCCCATTTTGTGCGCTGTTCTTTGGGTATGTGTACGTAAGCTTCACTGCCAAACACCTTAAGGTGTGGGTTTTCTGTTAAACCATAATTCATACGGAGTACGACCATCTAAGACATCTGATGCTGTGCGATTTTTAACGTACACCGCAGTATTTGTAGCTTCTGCCCAGAGGTATAGCTGGAATTCTCGTTTATGTAGCATAGCTTTTGCACTCTTCAAAATTGTACGATTTTGTCTTTCTATAAAACCGTTCTGTTCTGGAGCTCGCGGTGTGGTTACTTCATGTTTAATGTTGTGTTCTAATAATAATTTATTTACCTCATCATTACAAAATTCTAAGCCGCAGTCTGTTCGCAGTCTTTTAATTGTGTGACCATCAGCTTGAACTTCGGTAAAAAATTTCATTAAACATTCAAAAACGTCTGTTTTATTTTTGAGAAAATAAACAAAACAATATCTGGATGATTACTTCAACAACAAAAAATAATTACACTTTCCAATAGAAGACACACTCATTTTTCCACAAATATCTGCATGAAAAGTTTCACCTGGTTTATTGGCTCTTTTAGCACCGGATTTTGGAAAACTTTGTCTGTGTTGTTTGCCATACGCGCACCCTTCACAAAATGGATTTTCAGCTGGAATACTTTCGATTTTCAAATCATCAACAACATGTTCGTTCCTCATTTATTTTAAGGTTTTAAAGTTTACATGTCCTAATCGCTCGTGCCAAATCATCAGAGTCTCTGCTGTCGCTGAATTCAATGATACATTTATTATTGGTTTTAAATTCATTTTATACAACCTGTTTCCACGCACTCCATCAACAATAGTTTCATCACCTTTCGAAAATATAACACGACCAGCACCTTCTTCAAAAACTACTTTCATATCTTTTTCAGTTACTCGTGATACCGATATAAAATTTCTATCCAAGTCTGGAAGAAATAAAACATCTTTAATTGTACATATGTACAACACCCTTTTCACCAAAGCTCTTTATTATCTGCACATCAATATCTCCAACACCAACTACATTTAATTTGCGGCCACCGCCAACTTTTACTTGACACGTGCCATATCGATACTCCACAAGATTTGTATACAACTCCCCCTGGAAACACATGTGATCTGTCGCACCTGAGTCTGCATACAAAATATTTTCAAATTTGTTTTGTTTATCATTTGAATGTAAAACAAATAAATGTGAACTTCTGCTGTTTGACGTTTCTTCATTATCTGTTGTATTAGGTTCTCTTGTTATGGCCAAAGAGTTACGTTCATTTGTGCTTTTATTTTGCTGATCTCTTTGCCTCTTAAAACATTCTCTTGCCCAATGGCCTTGCTTATGACAATAGTTGCATTTGCTATTTCTCTTATTCAAATGTTTGCTGTTTTTCTGTTTACTTAGGTAATATGCTGTTTTATTATTTTCTGTGACTCCATTTGAACGCAAATTTAATAAAGATTCTTCATTTACCAGATGGTCTGTTTTGCTCGATGCGAGGGACTGCATACCATGCAGTTCTGACATGATCGAATTTAGTTGGCAAGCTACTTAAAATTTTTGCAATAACCATGGGTTCTTTTTGCTCTAAATCCATGTCTTTAAAACGTTGTGCTAATGATGTCACACTTGCTATTAAATTTACAATGCCTTCATCATCTTCCATTTTGCAATTAATAAATTTCTCTAATAAGATTTGAGCAGACTGTTCACTCTTTTCTGCATGTACAGTTTTTAATCTTGACCACATCTGTGCAGATGTATTACAATCTGTTAAATATTTTAGTTGCTCTAAGTCAATACCTCTCATTATAAAAGCCTGTGCCTCAGCATCCTAATCATCCCATGCTTGACTATCGGAACTTGGTCTCGGTATTGTTCCCAAAATATATGGATTCAACTTGTTTTCTGTCATATAAATTTCCATTTGACGCCTCCACAACTGATAGTTCTGCCCGTTGAACCGATGTAATTGATACGATCTTGCTTCCGTCATCTTGCTTAGATTCAAAAACGAATATTTCAAATTATTTTCAATTGCAGAATTTTCTCCACTTTTCGTTGTTGCTTTGTTGTCGCTTGTATTTCTAACGTCAGCCATTTATTTATTTATTTATTACAAATGAGGGACTGGGCCCATAACCTGTTTTAAAATATAGTAGTTCCTCAAAAGTAAAAAACAAGATTTAAAAGATTTCAATTATAAATTTAATTCGATTTATATATATTTATACTACAAAATTAGCGTGGCTTTACAATGACAGTCAGGAAAAAGAAGGGGCAAAAATAGGCGGAAATCAAGACTTTTTTTTTAATATTGAATTGACATTTATAATTTAGATGTCAACATTTTAAATTGATAAATGTTACCATATTATATTCATTAAGAAGGCGTTAAATTCAACACAAGTGATTGAACGTGTAGTAGTGCTTTTCATATAAATTTTGCGTGTTAGGAAGGAAGTAAGAAGATAGTTCTTAATAAGAAGTTGTGTAGAAAAATTGAGTGCAGAGAAGAAAAGGCAGAAAATGTTTGGAACAAAAATTGGACGTAATTACACGTTTCAAGACGGGTAAAAATATATTTTTTCTTATGTATTTATTTTCAAATAATAAATATATTTGAGCCCACTTGCTGAAATAAATAAAATAAAACTTAACCATATCACTTTCTTTATCATAAATAGAATTTCTTGCTAAAAATTTATATTTTTGAATCAATCAATGCAATAAATTATCTCTGATTTGTAGAATTTGAATATTTGACGATTTTGTTAAATGTTCGTGACGATTTTGACAAATTTTGTTAAAACTTTTGACGATGTTTTAAGAAAAAAGCATAACAACCCTGCTTATGGGCACTATAGCGAGTACAAGTGAGCTAGGACTTTAAAATATGACGCTAATACTCTTTATATCCTTCAGCACAGGTGGAAAGGATAGGTATATCGTATCTAACATTCACAATTTTTTAAGTTTAAGCCATAAAACTTGATAAAAAAAAATTAAAAAAAAGTTTATGCATAGTTTTGGAACTATAAAAAATTTAGGACTTTTCCTTTAATGACTGAATTTGTAACAGAAAAAAAGAAATAGAATAATTTTCGTAACTCAAAAAGCATATCTGAAGTAAATAATCATAATATATTTGATAGTGACCATGCCATTGTAAGTTTTGACCATAATATAAAATTATCATATGAAATGATAAAATGATAAAACAAGACAGAAATATGGCATTTATTTCCTAAATATGAGTTCTGGCATATGTCCGCCCCGCCCCGAGTGAAATGGTCCATTCGGTCAGTAAAAAATTTTTCTACTTTTTCTAATATATCGGGCCATATGGCGAGAATGATGGCTTAAATTTTGGCTTCCAATGCTACTACAACTTCCCGATATTTAAAGGTTGGACTTTGTCCCACTTATAAAAAGTATTTCACTATTTCCACTTTGCTTTTAACTAATAAATCCGGAAAGTTTATATTCCTTGGCTGCCTTTTATAAAATTGGCCTTATCTTAAATTTATGTCGATACAACAATAACACTGTGCTAGTTGAAAAAATAGACAAGCCGGGTACCTGGCGTTTTAACATAATTCGGGTACGCTTAATCCAGTGATGCTTACCGTTTTTTAGATTGTTAGCAATGTTTTCGAAATATAACGCTATTTTGAAAATGGAGGAGGTTACACAACATAACTCAAAAACGTATCAGTTTATTCAAAATATTGTTTGTTATGTGTGTATGTAGACCTTTTCACTTGTTAAATGTGTTATGTTAATATTTTTCGGGTTGAGGTCTGTTTCATAAAATAGAATAAAAATAAAATCTCTTGTTTTGTGTTAGTTTTTATTATTTATTAACTCCAATATTTTGACCAACTTTGTTGGTCATTTTCAGGGAAATAGTTATGATCTAAAAGTGTTAATATTTGAAACATGTTTCTTAATTTTAATAACAAACAATTTACATAATATTTAATGCAATGTTGTCCGATGTAATTATTTTAAGTCTAGTAAAATATTTAAAAAAAAAACGAAATTCCGCAATAAACTTAATTGCAGAAGATAGAGCGCAAAGAATTCTGATGACGAGAATGTGGTTATTCTCGAAACTTAAATTCAACCCGAGTTCGAGCCTTAGCTCAGCCAAGAATAAAAATTATCACTAAATTTCATGTTGCAAATTCCTCCCTTCAGTAAAAATAATTTAATGAAAATAAAATTTGATGAACTCAAGCCTAACTAAATATCAAAATTTCAAATTAAGTTCTAGACACAGAACTTTTTTTTTGGCAAAAACAAATAATTTTTTAGCAAAATTTCGAAATTTTTTTTTGTTATAAATGCGAGAAGCCATAAATGATTAAAATCTGTTAACAACCACACC
The DNA here is from genome assembly GCA_930367215.1 of Pollenia angustigena. Lineage (NCBI taxonomy): Eukaryota > Metazoa > Arthropoda > Insecta > Diptera > Polleniidae > Pollenia > Pollenia angustigena. The sequence goes on from OV884056.1 coordinate 278,049,465, forward strand.
ACAATAGTGGAGAGGGTATTATGCATTTGTGCTGATGTGTGTAACGCCTTAAAATATTGGTCCTATACCCACTTTAAAGTATACCGATCGACTTAGAATCACTTTCTGAGTCGAACTAACGATGTCCGTCCGGCTGGCTGGCTGGCTGTCAATGTAACCTTGAGTGCAAAGTACAGGTCGCAATTTTGGAGACAATTTGATAAAATTTGGGACAAAGATTCTTATTAGCACAAGGAACAAGCCTATTGCAAATGGGCCGAATCGTAGGACTACGAGGGAAGATAGGGGTAAATTTCTGCCTCTCAGAAACTATCAAACCGATTTTAACGAAATTTTAATCATAGATAGAAATATATTTATATGGACACATAAGCTATGTAGTTTTTCAAAAATATGACCACAAGGGGAGTTAGGGGGCAATTTCTTCCTCTCACAAACTTTCAAACTGATTTTAATGAAGTTTATAAACATATATAAGTCCATATTAATATGGACACATAAGCATGATGTGTTTTTAATTACTGTGGCGTAGGGTATCATATGGTCGGGCTTGACCGACTATACTTTCTTACTTGTTTTTTTAATTTAATTTAAGAATTTAAAAAACGCAGTATTTGTATGGGAGTCCCCCTATGAAGTGGTGATGAAGGGCAAGTATGTATCCAACGCGCTGCAGGGGCCAAATTTAAGAATTTCAGCCATAAAAATCGCGACCATAGGACAACAAGGTTATATCTTACATGTAGCTTATGTGCAAATAGATTCTTGTTGCCCTAAGGTCGCGAAATATGGCGGTTTAATGAAATTCTTAAATTTGGCCCCTGCAGCTCCTAGACGGCCCTAGATGCTTTCACATGATAAAACTGTTGGAATTGTAGAGCACAAAGTCCCAAAGTAATTAGGGTTTTGCTTACTTAAGTTTTTATCCATTTCGGGCTCTTGGCCCGTTCGGAACACTTTTCAATTATGTCCGTTTTACAATAATTACGTTATTAAGCAGTTTTTTCTATAAGCTTAAATTAAGTTCATGTGCAAGTTTGCAATCATATAAATACATAAACACATTAACAACTATTTATATTTTTCGATTTTTGCTGCCGTTTTCAAAATAAATAGCTGACAATATGACTACAACTGCAGTTAACAGCAATTACAGATGTCGTCTATGTGTCAAATGCATATAGTTTTAAGCATCCTAATCCTAATGACAACATTTTTAAACATTTATTCTAATCAAATACAACGAAAAGAACTTAAATATCATGTCGTCTAGCAGATTTTTTATTTTAGATATTTTTTTATGTCACACACAAAAATCTAATTACAGACAAATAAAAACATAAACACATGCATACATACAAACATCCCAGCGGGAAAACTCAGAAGACCTTCTCACTTCAGGCCTTTGAAAGGCCTGCTTAAACATTTTTTTTGGATTAATTGCTATTCGTATCTAACAGCTAAATAATGCCTTATAGAAGGTCTCGGCTCTTTGGTATAAAAGATAAGATACACCTTCCACACTCGCTTCTATGAGAAGGAGTAACATTTTTTGTATTGTTTTTTTGCACAAGCAAAATAATAATTTTTTTTTGATCCCGTCACCATTCTTATGTACCTACTACAGAAGCGAGAGCGGAAGGCCTACTCCTCAATGACAACGTGTGTAAAAAAGATATAAGTATGGAATGGAGCGAGCAGGCCTTGTTTATCCAAAAGAAGGAGTACAGAGGCCTTCTAGAAGGCATCCTTACTATTTCGTTTTCCCGCTGGGATATTATTGGGTATAAATAATTCTATACGAATGTATTCTTGTTATGAATTTAGGGAGTTACAAAACTTGGTTTTATTTAAAGGTAGTTATAGAATTTAATTTAATTAAATTTCAGTGAAACGTGTTTTGAATTGTTGATTAATTCTTTGCTAAAGAATTGAACTTTTTCATACCACTTAAAACAAAACTTTAGCTTTTTGTTCTTGATTATGTTCTTTAATCAAATAGCTTTTTTAGAAGTCTATTACAGGATATTCAGGTTCGTATGAAGGAGTTGTTGAGCAGAGTATTAAAGAGCATTTACGCTCGAATTAATGTCTTTAAATATTTGACATGAGTAGGGGGGATAAAGGAAAATTCTAAGTATTATACAAAACTATTTTATGAATTTTAAAACTTTGTTGTTATTCTAGAATTTTATCATGAATATTTTAAACTGTAGTACATTTTTTGTATACAAGCTTTGTAAATTGTAATGAATGAAAGTTTGCTTTATTATTCCATGCAAACAACCAGTCCTGTACGCAATACGTTTTGTTTTTGTTTTTCTTTTTGTAAATAAAAGCTTTTTAAATAACTATTTGTGTTAGTAATTTCTAGAGTCTGACCGAATTTGACTTGACTTAGCAGAAGTTCCAAAAGAGCATGATAAAGTGTAAGCTCAAATATACATAAGTATATGAATACTGAGGTTCTAGTCCATTTATAAACCTTAAAGGTACCAACACATTTGCAATAATATTGTGCAATTTGTTGTTTAACTTAACTTCTGTTAAATTATGTTGTTGATCGGCTAATCCAATTTAAAGTTCTATCGCCTCTAAAGCTTAAGACGTTCTCCTGCAAAACTCACTTTCTTGACTAAGCATGTTTTGGAATTAAGCTTTCGATGTGCAAAATTGTAAAGCTACAGACTTGCTACCTGCCAGATTTATCATCGCACAGCTAAAGCTGAAATTTGGACCGGAGCTCGGTCTCTCGCAAAATCGATTGACAAAGACGGGATTTTTGGAAATTCAAATGTTTAGGGCGTAAACAAGGGTAAAAAGATGTAAATTCGTTAGCATTGTATCATCTAAGCTAAAAGAAATTCAAAAGGAATAATACATAATAATAATCGTTGTACATTTAAAACATAAGCGGAATGTGTCTGGAAATGTTTTAAATTTTGGGTTTTTTAAGGAGAAAATGGGTAAAGCCTGTATTTTTGAATTTTTTTTTTAACACCCCATCTATCTTTTAAGCCAATAATTATGGAAATTAAAATAATAACACATTGGTAACTTATCTAAAAATACAAATAAAAGTTTAGCACTTTTTCGAAACTCGAACGTTGAAGATGGAGAAATCGTATTGGTTCTTTTCTACAAAACTGTTTTCCCATTAATTGACATATGTATATGTATTAAATTATGGACTGCCACTACAAGTTTGCAATTTTTTGATACTTTAGTTGGGAGGAAAAAAAATCAAAAAGGGGAAATACGGAAAATTTAATTTCTTGCCTTAACCTTTCCATTCTTAATGTGATACTTTTTGAATTTTCTCTAATCCATATATATATAAAAAGTGTTCACTTTGATTTCACTAACTGCGGTTCCGGAGATATGCCATTTAGATTTTCCTATATATTATTTTTTATATGTCGGAATAGATCTTAATATATATTTCAAATCTCCAGAGGGCGTAAAATAGGGCAAAACGGGTATTAGATCTAATATATTCTAAACTAATCAACCGATTTTCTTGAAATTTGGCAGGCAAATAGTGTAACATCTAGAAGAAACTATAGCCTATAATTTTTAATATTTTGGGCTTGAAATGGGGCAAGAGAAATAAATATTACCCCTCCCTATATCTTCTTAACTAATCAACATTTTTTCTTAAAATTTGGTATGCGGACTTTGTAATATCTGAAGGAACTTTAAGATATTCATTTTTTAAAAATTCCAATAATTAGGGCGTTAAATAGGCCAAAAGGGGTAAACCCTCCCTCTACCCATGTCTTCTTAATTAAGTACACTATGCGACAAATGGTAGGGTTCAGTGATCGGGAAAGGTTCAAACTACCGGGGAAAGTTATATCGGTAAAAAAGAAGTTATACGAGCTCTATGTGTACACTCAAAATATTATGTAGTTAAATTCAAACGAAAATTCATTTGAAACAAATTAAAATTCATTTAAAAAACGGATCATTTACATTTCATTTAAAACAAATGATTTTTTCAGTAATTTCTAAGTTTTTTATTTATTGAACATCATATTCGTTAAAATTGAATAGTTTTTACTTTTAAAAAATATATTTTAACCGATAAAAATCAAACAAATTAACAAAAAAAAATACGGAAAACATTATTTTTTGGTAGTTTGTTTTTTTAATAACAAACATAAATGTTGAAAAATAAATTTATTCGTAAAATAACTATATTTTTATTCAATTTTAACAGTACCGAAAACGAATTTAATAACCTACAATCAGTTACTGTAATAATTTTATAAGTGTACATTTGTCCTTCAAGTTGTGCTGAAAAAGGTCAACAGAAAAGAGAAAGACAAAGTGAAAAAACAAAAAAAAAAAAATGTACTTGGACTTCAAGAAAAATTCTTGACGAAAGTACGAAAAAAACAGAAGTAAAGGAAAAAACATGTAAAATCAATTAAAAAGGATAATCATTCAGGAAAGCAAATTTCGATCTACCAAATATTAAAAAAAAATACAATTTGGTTTAAGGATTGATGTTTGACTAGTGACGTCAGCAGTCGTCGATGGCTGCGAGTGTAAGACGGCAAATCCATCTGAGGAGATCGAGTGGTTGCGATCGAAACATGTCATGGTAACCTGCCGGCCAGGGTTCGAGCCTGAGCCACGTCAAGAATGAAAAATTATCAATAACAATTTTGATTAATTTTCATGTTGTAAAATTCCTTTCTTCATAAAAATAATTTAATAAAAATTAAATTTCATGAACTTAAGCCTAATTAAAAATATTAAAAATTTGGATTAAAAATTTACTGCGAAAATAAAGCAAAAACGGTGAGAGCACTCCCCTCATACACCTTCTTATTTAATTTACCGATTCTTCTTCGGAATTTGAACCCGTTAGGGCTAGGCAATGGTATACGATTGATCGTTAAAAAATTTATGAAAAACGTTATCGAAGCTGCCATTTTGAATGGTAACTTTATTTCCTATTAGATTATTAGCATTTGCAATGACAAGCAATAAGTCGCAAGGCCAAAAGATGTCTGTTTGCGGCTTAGATTTGTGCACACCATGTTTTTCACACGGACAGTTATACTTGGCATGTTCTCGCGTCGGCAAGCCATCGAGCTTATTTATGTTGGCTAAAGACGAGCTGACATTAATATGTAACGAACAGAAATAAATAGCTTTTATTTTTTCCAACGTAGTTATATGGCAAAACAACGTAAGCCAGGTATTTAAATAAAATAATATTGAACTAAAATTAAAGGTGAAGGGTCCTGAGTAAATGAGAGCCAATAAGATGAAAATGTTGGTACTTTTTTGTTAAAAATAGTAACATAAGCTTTTGCATTTAAAAAAATATGAACACGAGAGAAAGAGAGTCGCTAACGAAGCAGCGGGTTAAATGTAAGTCATCTATAAAATGGAAATTTTTCATGATATTATTCGTTCTTCATTATTTAATTAAAATATACATATCTGTGGCGTTTTGACAAAACATCTTAAAAATTTAAAAAGTTGGAAAAAATAAAATTAATCATACGAATTTGCATTCAAAAAACATTTTTGTTAACGTTTTTAAAATTTTGTATTACAAACGAATTTTTGCTTTATTATATTATTTTTTCACTGTGTTTCTTTTTAACTTTTTTGCATCTCGATTTAATTCTATTATAAAATTTTTAAAATTTTAAAGTAATTTTTCTTTATAAAACTAATTAAAAAAACTAATAGCTAAATTCATTTATTCATGGCCAAACAAGGCGACAAGTAATTAAATTAAGCCATTAAATAGCTAAATTGGCAACACTGTACTTAAGGGGCCATAACTTACCAAACAATTATAGTGGTCATCACAGGTTCCTACAGGCATTTTAAGTCATATTAACTGAATATATAAAGCCGTATTCATAAAAAAATCTTAATGCAAACTAATTAAAAAACATTTTAAGCCTAAAAAAAACTTTGTTAAAAATTCGTTTTCATAATTATAATTAGCATTTTTACGTTGTTTTTTTTTTTAATTGGATGATGGCAACACTATCTCTTTTATTTGTCACTTGAATCTTAATGATGCAAAAGAGCGATTATTAATAATTACAGTACTTTCCCTAAGGGAAATTTGGGCCAATTGTTCTTAAAGCACTTATCCCGCGACCAGTGAAAACAATACTATAATAAAAAGGAAAGAATTGTGATAGGTGAAAACGTGATACATATATCACTAAACTGGCGATAATGTGTTTTAGGTGTAGTTACTCCAGAGAATAGGTAAATGACACAAACCTAGTCATGTGTTTGGATTTTGTGCGGGTTGTAGCTGAGTTTATTAGGTTCTATTATTTTATATGAAGTGAATCTATCATATAAACATGGTTCACACTGCGATAGGCATTAGTTTAACCAAAATTTAATGTGTACATTTAGGTTATTTCAGTGCCGTGTTACAAAGTGTCAAAAAGGTCTCAATTGACCCCTTTCTAGGACATCGGCATGTTAAAATGACAAGCCTCCTTCATATAAAGTGGTAGAACTACATATAACCGGCCCCTGCCACTTTAAAACTGCAAAGTGTCAATTTTGGTGTTAGTTATCTTTCCCTAAGGGTGTATTTAAATTTGTTTGTTTGTTGTTTTTGATAAAAATATAGTTTTTATAAATACAAATTGTATGATGATTTCTCTATTAATTTTATAAATAACAAGTAAGAAAGTATAGTCGGTCAAGCCCGACCATATAATACCCTACACCACAGTATTTAAAAACACATCATTATGCTTATGTGTCCATATAAATATAGATTTATCTATGCTTATAAACTTCATGAAAATCGGTTTGAAAGTTTGTGAGAGGCAGAAATTGCCCCCTACCTCCACTTGTGGTTCTATTTTTGAAAAACTGTATAGCTAATGTGTCCATATAGATATGGATCTATCTATGTTTTAAATTTCATTAAAATCGGTTTGAGAGGCAGAAATTGCCTCTATCTCCCCCCGTGGTCCTATTTTTTAAAAAATGCATACATTTTGTGTCCATATAGATATGGTTCTATTTATGTTTTAAATTTCATTGAAATCGGTTTGATAGTTTCTGAGAGGAAGAAATTTTCCTCTATTTTCCCTCGTGGTCCTACGATTCGGCACATTTTCCTTGTGTCAATAATTACCTATGACCCAAATTTCATCAAATTATCTCCAAAATTGCGACTTGTACTTTCGACTCAGAAAGTGATTCTAAGACGATCGGTATACTTTAAGGTGGGTATAGGACCAATATTTTAAGGCGTTACACACATCAGCACAAATGCATAATACACTCTCTACTATTGTGGTGTGAGTATAAAAAGAGTCAAAAAATGATGATGATTTTATTGCTGATAAAAATGTATTAAAAAAATGGATTTTTTTTTTAATTGTTTCGTTCGTTTACACAACACTTGTTTATTTTGTACAATTAAAATCATTTTGGGGAATATTTGTGCAATTCAAAAACTAAACAAATAGTAATGCTTTACGACCAACTTTCACACCATGTTTTTCCAAGCATGATTTGTTATTTTGTGCTTTCGATTTTAGTTTATATGATGTATCGGACCCTATTACCTTCTATGATTTTAAACACAATAACCATAGTATTTTGTACTCTGAGCTTGAACAAGTTGACTGGAATTCCATATACTATATGCCTTCTGTAAATAATCAGCTTAATTTCTCTGCCCATGTATTCAGAAAATCCGTTCCTCTTAAAGTCTTCAGAAAAAGCGCTAAGAAAAATCCTTGGTTTAATGATGAAATTAAAGCAGCTATTGCTCACAGAGATTTTGTTTATAGACGTTGGAAACTCTTCAAGATTACTGCCTTTCACTCTGAATACTGTACGGCTCGAAGAGAAGTAAATAGAATGATAAAAAGTGCAAAATCAACTTACTATTCTAATCGTTTTACACCTGCCGCTGGCTCAAACAAAACTTCGAAAACTATTCGAGAAATTGGTATTGGTAAACAATCATCTGGAAATAGAACCGTAATCGATGTAGACAATGTTAATGAAAGTTTTGTCAATATACCTAATATACCTGCTGATGTCAGGTTTTGCGAGCAAAATCAATTATCAAGTCAGAAATATTCTTTTTTCACTGTGTAAGCGAATTTGAAGTACAAATGAGCTGTCGATACATAAAGTCGAATGCAGTCGGCTTTGATGACATTAATCCTAAATTCTTCAACACTCTTATTCCCCAAATCCGTTAAAAAGATACGAACATTTGAAAGAAAAATTAGTCAAATCGATGGAGCCGTTTTCTGATTTCTGTCATTCGAAAAAAGTGGGCGTAAAAGTGGGCGGGGCAAAATTTTCTTTTCGTATAAATCTAAGTTGGACCATGGCGATCATTTTAAAGAAAAAATCGTCCAAATTATATAGATGTCATTGGTGGTGCAATATGAAAATTGGATTTTGCCACGCCCCTCCGCCCGCAGACCGAAAATCAAAAATCAGACTTCACAGTGTCACCCGCCTGAATATTCTGAAGATTCCCTGAAAATTTCATCAAAATCAGCCCAGCCGTTTTGGAGTCCATACGTTACATACACACATCCATACATACATACATACATACATACATACATACATACATACACATACATACATACATACATACATACATACATACATACATACACATACATACATACATACATACATACATACATACATACATACATACATACATACATACATACATACATACATACATACATACATACATACATACATACATACATACATACATACATACATACATACATACATACATACATACATACATACATACATACATACATACATACATACATACATACATACATACATACATACATACATACATACATACATACATACATACATACATACATACATACATACATACATACATACATACATACATACATACATACATACATACATACATACATACATACATACATACATACATACATACATACATATACATACATACATACATACATACATACATACACACATCCTATTTTATATATATAGAATTGTGTTGAGAAAATAAATCTTGATTTAAAACGTGTTTACACATGGGCGAAGGCAAATGGTTTGTGTATAAACCACACGAAGTCCAAATGCTTGATAATAATGAAAAAAAAAAACACTGAAACTGTCGCTTGAACCTATGAACGAATTGAAATTGTACAAAAGGTAAAAAATCTTGGCATTATTTTTAACAACACACTCACATGGTCTGATCATGTCACTGCTGCTGCTGGGAAACATATTCAATGCTGCGAACGCTATGGAACACCCAACACATCACACCATTTAATATTCGAATATTACTTGCAAAAATATCATGCCAATTTTACTCTATGGATGCGAACTGTTTGCAAGTTGTGACTCAACAAGCCTGTGAAAACTTGAGAAAACTTTCAATGCTGTATCGAGATATGTTTTTAACCTAAGAAAGTATAATCATATTTCCCAATTTAAAAATAAACTTTATGGCGTTTCTCTGAGTAATCTGTTAAAAATTAAAACCCTAATGCTATTGCACAAAATAATTTTCAAACATGACCAGTGTATCTTTTTGACAGAATATCCTTTTCGCGTTCAAGAAGATCATATGATACAATTTATATTAGATATAGAAGTCAGGTTTCTGAGCGTCATTTTTACATCAATTCAATCCGCCTTTGGAACTCGCTAAATATAAATTTTTTATTCCAAATTAATACTGTATTCATCTTATTATGTTTGTAATTAATTAATTTAAACTTATTTGTTTATTTCTAGAAATTAATTAATTATTTTTTTTTATAATTTATCTTTTTTTTTTTACCTCAATAATGTTATTACAATACAAAAATCCAATACTATAATTATAAGATTTGTATCATGTTGTATTGGAAATGAAATAAATAAATAAATATATTATCGAGCTCAAAGGAAAAAAAGTTCTTTTATTTAAACATTTTAAAGGTCAAATTAAACAAAATATAAGATTTATATTATTTATATTTCATTACACTGCTTTACAAATTTTTAGTTTGGAAAAGTACCAAGAACGCCACATGCCTAGATAAGTTAGTTGGGACCTACTGAACACGAAAAACGATGTAATTTTTTTCCTAAGTACCGTTTTCTAGATAACGGTACTTTTGTGTTTTTCGGTGTATGGTCCCACTCAAACCCTTGTGAAGCCCAAACAAAAAAGTCCGATCGAAATAAGTGGCATATCGTTGGAAAGGTAATTGCATGCCTTTTCCAAAATTTGCCTATTTTTACGTTTTTTTCAAAAATTTTCATCTTTATTTCGTTTTTTTTTCTACGTTATATTAAATATCTGGACTGTTTTATTATTTAGCCAAATAGTATATTTAATTACCAACATTTAAAGCGCAATTTGAAAAAAATCGGATGAAAAATAAAGTTTTGATTAAGGATTTTGTGGAACGACAGTATTTTCATACTCAACAAATGCAAAAAAAAAAAAAAAAATCATAAATAAATTGCTACGATAATAGCACATGATTGGACTTTTTGGTTGGGCTCCACAAGGGTTTGAGTGGGACCATACACCGAAAAACACAAAAGTACCGTTATCTAAAAAACGGTACTTAGGAAAAAAAATTACAGCATTTTTCGTGCTCAGGAGGTCTCAATTAATTTATCTAGGCATGTGGCGTTCTTGGTATTTTTGGCTGTAAACCAGTGTTATTATTAAGATATAAAATAGATTAATAATAATATCTATATTTAAGAAAAATTACTATTAACACAAAACAAAAAGCCAATTTAAAATAGGTTTAATTAAGAGTCGAACCAATTTTAAAATTCCTTTATTTACACAAGGTTTAAAATAGGTTTTTAAGGATAATATTCGCTTTTGAATACCATTTGAACGTATTTTACTTAAAACATGTTGAAATGATGATTAAAATTTTCATGAATACGACTGATAATCCCTTAAACTTTGCACTGTGTAGTTTTGTAAAAAACCATATTTTTTTTTTTTTTTTTACGTATCTATTTATACCGGTATTTTGTTATGCAAATGTTAGTAAATATTTAATTCTCCTCATTTGTTTAGCGATTATTTAGGAAAATAAATACACAAATCAGCAAGCAAGCAAACAGAAAAAATATTCATACCACTTAATACAGAATAACATTTGTATGTAAATAGAAAAATTTAATAAATACTTAGATAAACAAAAAATTATGGCAGTTTTATTTAAGACAAATTGACAAAGAAAGACAGAGAAGAAGAATGAAAGAAAGACATACAAACTAGAGGTATTTCAAATTTGCTTTCAATATGCAAACGAATTCAGATCTACACGTACATATGAGTAATTTAAGTGTCTGTTGTTATTTAAACCTTCACCGAAGGTAAAATGGTATATACAAGTTTGACATTTCGTTTGTAATTTCTGAAATATTGATCCTTAAGTATTTATTTTGGATGCTTTTAAGAAGAAAAGTCCAAAACACGATGTCCGTCTGTCCGTTGAAATGGGTTTCCCGAAGACTCCATTTACGATGGGAGTGTTGGAATTTACGTATCACTCGAGTCCTTTTATGTTACAGCCAAAATAAAAATACCTTAAATCTAGCTTTAAGATTTTATATAAAAATGGTTTTTTATTAAACAAATAATTTCCACAGAATGACAGATATTTCATTTTTACAAAAAATATAAAGCAAAACCAAGGCGAATTCATACAAGGTGACCTTGGTTTGCTACGTAAGCAACAGCTGATAACTAACTATATGTCAAAATGATATGCCGTTCCTTTTTTTTGACATTTCTATTTAAATTCAAAATAAATTTCAAGATTTTTTTTTATAAATTATAAATTCAAAATTAATCACACACATGCACGCAAAACCTAAAAAGAAGGAAGTGGAGTACTTCCAGCTTGACGAACATCGTTATATCGGCTCAGAAAGTGATTCTGAGAGTATACTTAGGATTGTCTAGGAACAATATTTTAAGGTGCTACAAACATCTGCACAAACGAACCCCAGCTAGCATAGGCTGTTTAGTAGGCGATGGTATTTAATACACAACTCCTTAAATAATCTTCTGATGATTATTTGAAGAGTAATCTTGGAATGGTAACCATGCAAGTCCTAACTATCATTTAATAATTATTTCAAGAGTATTTCCTTTCAATAATTTTTCAAGCTCAAAAATTGTTTGAAATATAAAAAACCAAAAATCCCTGAAGAAGCTATCCATTGAGATAGCGAAATATTGGATAAATTTTAAATAAATAATTTTTATATAAAACGGACCTTGAGCTTGAAAAATTATTGAAAGGAAATAATATTAAGAAGGTCGAAGAAATTAAGCTAAATAATTATTTCAAGAGTATAAAAACTACAATGTTACACTTAGTTCATCCTTCGTTAAAACATCATCGAATTAATCTTTTGCGACTCCCCGTATGAGTCATATAACAATCACTGAGCTTCCTAAATAAGAGAGTTTTTTTTAACATGCAAATTCCATTGTCAAAACCGACTGTAGGATCAGTATTACCGTTCGCCCGACTAAAGTCGAAATTTTACCCTTTTTCAGCGGTCTGCGACTTTTTGTGAGACTTTTTTTTATCACCGACTTTTGCGACTATTTTAATTTTTCTGCTACTTTTTACCCTTTTTGTTAAGATTCTTACAAAACATTCAATATTCTTATTATTTGTATCAAAAAAAAAAATTCGTCAAAATAGCCTCGTCAAAATTTAAAAACAATTCATAAATTATTGTTCATTTGGCAACACTTTTATTACATTTTTGCAACCTTGTCATGTATACAACGTATTTGAGGCGAATTCAGTTCAAGGTTGTGGCAAGTTTTGATAGTTCGGACCAATTTGTTTTAATTTGTCAGTGTTTTGTTAGAAATGGTTGACATTTCGAATCGTAACACCAGCAATGCAAAAAACCTCTGTTGTTTCTGTTGGTTTTGGATTGTTGTAGTCTTAGCACCACCTGTAGTTTTCGAATCGTAAACACTAGCAATGCAATGTAAAAACATGTAATTCAATGCTGTCATCTTTAAATTTAATAGACAAAGATATAAAAGACTGGATCCCCTGTGATGAACTTATTTCTAAATATAGAAATAAAATTTCAAAAAGTAGTATTTATGTAGGTATGTTAAGAAAAAGAAATATTGCGCCAAGATCAAACGAACGGAATTAAAGTAAAATTTTCAAGCGGCTTTAATTGGACAAGTTTAAATTTTGTCAAAAATATATTAACCTTAACTTTTTTGGCTTTAAACAGAAATTCTACTCCTTTGACCTTGGCAGCATACGACAAATTTATTAAACTTAAGTAAATGTTTTCACTATACATGAAAACATGGACAAACATGTACATTGTTACGAAATATGATAAAAATGAATTCTGCAATAAGCTTTTTGTTTCAATTGTTTTGTTATGCTTTTTATTAATAAAAAACGTTAAAAAAAGATATGCGACTTTTATTTTCTGAAACGACTTTTTTGTGCCACTTTATTTTTATAAAACAACCTTTTGTGCGACTTTTCAAAAATTCCTAACGGTAACCCTGTGTAGGATCTTTCAAATAAGATTTGCTGACATGAAAAAAACGCTTGAAGCTCTTACTTAGGTAGTTCATTTGTACGGTTGAGCATTTCACGAGTTGTAAAATAATTCCTGCATGAAACTCATGCGCATATTGACATTTCAAATGCCTAATATAAGCGAAGCGTCTTTCTCTGTGTTGTATAATTATCTCACAGAGGAATCAGCTTGTGCAACAGTTTCTCCCGTGCGAGGAATCTTTTACGATTTAAAAATGAACTCTTCGACGATGAAAAACGCTCTTCATGAGATTCCTAGTAGACTCTTACACAATTAAAAATGCTGGCTGGGATAATACCAACTCCACTATTGTGATGAGGGTATAAATATAACTCTTTTTCTATTGAGTTCTTAAAACTATGTAGGCTTAAAACTTTTACTCGTGAATACAATGAAATCTTATCAGAAAAAGATATCATGAGCAATCAGTCTGCTTCATCTGCACTTTTTTTTTAAATAAAAAAGCAAAACTTCTTGCAAATAAGGTTTTCTAAACACACATATTTAAATTATTGCATTCCACAAAACACGATTTAAAATTAAAAACAAAATGAAATATGACAGCCAATATTTTTGACACACAGCTTATTTGTTTGTTGTATAATTTTGACACAACGTTAAAGTAATTTACAGTGTTGTATCCATTTTCAAAATAAGACCACCTTGTATGAATTCGCCTTGAGCAAAACTATATTGATTAAAATAAATACAACAAAAAACAACAAGCAAGGAATTTTGTATTGCAAATTACAATTTCAAAATAATTCAACAGGGAGCCAGGTGTTTATATATAATTATGTATCATATAGTCCGAAGTTATTTGCTATTAAAATTCAGCCTAATCGGTCCCCAAATGGCTGAGATATGAGCAAAAAACCTCGCCTGCCTCTAATTTTACTCTTTAAATCCTTGTTGTTGTTTTTTAAGTATATCTGGAAAACGGCAAGAACCAAAGCTTCCAAATTTGAAGAAAGCATTTTGGTTATCAATACACAACATCCAAAAAAAGGTGGGCGAGAAGTGGGCGTGGATCAAAATAAATTTATTTATATATAAAGAAATAAAATTATTTATATATAAAGAACGGTAAGAGAAAAATTGTTAAATTTTTTTTACATATAGCTGGGTTATTAATACACAATCTCTCTAACAATATAGACGGGAGTGGAGAAGAAGGCGTGGCATCATCCGAACAAAAACAGTATAGACTTCTGTATATCAAGAGAACAGAAATAGCCAAAGTTTGCGAATTAGGTAAAGCATCTTGGTGCTCAATACAAAACCCCTGAAAAGATTTTGGCGAGATTTGAGAAGTCGGCGTGGCACAAGATAGATTTATTTACATTTTAGACACGATATTTATCCCTCTGTAACATATAGTATACTACAGGCAACATACTGGTCATCTCTCAATAATTTCCATAGTAATAGTTATTGTAAACTATCAAATGATTTAACCTGTAGTATACATACACTCTGTTCTTTACCTCAAGTGCAAAAAAGCATAACCCAGTAAACAAATTTAGGTTTTTTGAAGCTCTTAAGTGAAAAAGCGCACAATCGAGCGCATCAATAAGAGAGATCTTTTACAGCAGCAAATGATAAAGAATGAAATAACCAAAAAAGTTGCTATATTAGTGCTGACAACGAAGAAGGTTTTAAAGCGAAAAAAAAAAATTAAATGAATGAAAAAATTAATTTAAACCAGTAAAAGCAAAACATTAATGAATATGTTAATATAGTTAGCCCTTAAAAAAGCACTTTAGGAGTGCTTTATTTGCATGTTAAAAGAAGCGCTTATTGTCAGGAGAAAATAGTCCTCCAAACCGGCAACAGCCCCTACAAAAATCAGGCATCCCATCAGCAGGTTTGAAGCGATTTGAGTTATGAATTCATACAAAAAACCTGCTCCTTTTGGAGCACCTTTATTTGCTGGGAAGCTGGTTGTTTCTTATTGTTATAAATATTGCGAACCCATTATAATTTTAAAAATTTTAAAAAGTCAAAATGTGTTATAATAAATAATTCACAAAAAAAATATTTTTATAATCGCTGCTTCATTTTTTTGTGAGCATCTGTAAGGTTAGTGTCTAGATATGAATCTTACTCTAGTACTTTTAATATTTTTTTGACTTATTTGCGTAAAACACGAAATTTAGTGTTTGTGTCTTGTGGACTACATTGAGCGAAAAGGGAATCTATTTTGTACAGCCTCCAACAAATTTATTATAGTGCTATTTTATATTTTTTGATTAAGAATATCTATTTAGACCTAACAATGTCTAACTTTTGGTTGATTTATACGATCGAATGCAAATAAATCAAGGACTATTATGTTATCGTAAAACGTTCGCATAGAAGTAAGCGAGTCTCTATGTAGGATGAGAAGTTGACCCACCCTTACACTTTTATAAGGTCAAATCCAAGCAAAAACGAATAGAAAACCTCAGCAACACTTGCCTTCGCACGTAGTCCGCCAGAATCAAGTCGATCACTGGCCTCAATCGGCGAAAAGAATTCGACACTACTATCCAAAATATGTAAACTATTTATACTGTGTGAGATATGCATCGTAGATTTATGTTACTCGAAAACAAAAAAAAAGTATTTCTAGAGTTTTCACTCGCCTTATCTGATCTAATTAACATAAATATGAAATTCTTTTAATTTTTACGTGAAGCTTTTTCAAAATTTTTTTTATTTTTTCGTTCCGTTGTTGCTCGTTGTTGCCTGTAGGGCACGCTCCGTTTTTAAGAAATTACTCCTTTGAAAAAAAAAAAAATGTTTAAATTTTGATATGTATTTTTTTTTTAATGGTAACCACTATGTGAATTAATTGAAAATTTTAATACCCTTCACCACAGGTGGAAAATGGTATATATAAGTTTGTCATTCCGTTTGTAATTTCTACAATATTGATTTTAGACCCTATAAAGTATATATATTCTGGGTCCTTACGAGGAGAGAAGCTGATTTAACGATATCCGTCCGTCTTACGTTTGATATGTGTTTTCCGGAGACTCCAGATATGATAGCGGCTAGGTTGTTTTACATTTATATCACATATAGTCAACCATTTCTTGCTATTGAAATTCAGCCAGATCGGTCTAACAATGGATGAGATATGACCAAAAAACCACGACTGCCTCTAATTTTTCCAAAAAATCCCTTGTGGTTGTTGTATTTTTATTACTTTTTTCTGTATATTGGAGAACGGCAAGAGCCAAAGTTTTCAAATTAGGTACAAACATTTAGGTTATAAATATGTGGTACCTCCCATACAAAAAGTATTCAAAATTGTATAAAAACCTGAATTTTTTTACTGTAATATGACCTATGGTTACGCCTTGTATATCAAAAGATCGGAAAAAAGATTTTTAATAGAAAATATTTTCTGAAAAACTCGGGATAATCGGTTCAGATACGAAAAAGTTATGACCAAAATATTAATTTTTTTGTTTGAAAAATACTTATTTTCGGGAACCATAGATCTTCCCGAGTCCAAGTTTTATAGCCAAAATAACTGGCATTTTCATTAACACGTTGGTATATAAATCTGTCAAATCGGTTAAGAAATAGCAGAGTTATGACCAAAATACTGAAATCCCAAAAATTACTCTTTTTTATAATTAAGTTTGCTTTTTATACCCTTCACCGAAGATCCTACACCCTATAAAGTATATATAATCTGGGTCCTTATGAAAAGCGAAGTTCAAATCCGGTTGTCGTGTCTTTTTAAATTTCATTTATAATGAAGTTTTAAGTATTGTAAATATGTATTTATGTATATGTAAAAATTATTTAGTTGCTCTGTATTCTGCTCGCACAATGGTGAAGGGTGTATAAGATTCGGCACAGCCGAATATAGCACTCTTACTTGTTAATTTTAAGATGTTGAATTATAGAGGGTTATATAACTTTCTGTTTATTCCGCATCATGGTGTAGGGTAAGTAAGATTCGGCATAACCGAAGATATCACTCTTACTTGTTTTTATATAAAAATATGTCTGTGTATAAATAAAAAGAATTTATCTTGTTACTTGTTTTTCATTCTTGTTAGCTCACACTTTTTTCGTTTCATCTTCATTTACTTTAATTTAACATAAACACAACAGAGGCAAAAAAAAATATAATTTTTTTATGTGTTTGTATGTACATACATATGTTCGTATAAATTTATCTTGTGTAAGTATGTTGGCAAACAATGTTTTTTTTTGTCTGTATTTATGTATGTGTTTTTACTAAAAGCCTATTTATATGTTTTATACCTTTTAATAATTCACAACTTATTTTCCTTTTCTCCCTTGTATTTAATTTTTTTCTTTCTGATATGTGTAATAACAAGAGTTCCTTTCCCCAGAACGTGTTACGCTAGCCGGGAAGGTGTGAAGAAATTTTAATATCCCAGGATTTTGGGATAACCCGCTCAAAATTATAATAAATTAGTTATTGTTTTCAATACAAAATTAACGTAACTAACCAGTATGCAACAAAGGTAAAATTTTTTATTAAAAAAAAAGTTTATTAAAATTGAGTTTTATATTCCGAGGAGACGGCAACTTTTAAAATGTCTACGATGTCATGGCTTTGTGCTGGTGAGTCCAGAAATGACCATAGTCTCTTATAAACTCTGCAATCGCTTAAAGGCGAAAACAAATCATGAAGTAAATGTAGATATCTACAACCAGAGAAAAAATATGTTTAAATATGATCATCTCAGACAAAACTATTTTTAAAGAAAATTTTAATCATATTATGTTGAATTTAACTATACTATTGTCACCCACAAACATATTATGGTTATATAAGTCCTCCACCACGAAGCCACTACCATATTATAGTTGCCTCGATCATGTTATGGTTATTAATAACTTAAATTGGTTTAACACTTATAATAACATTTTTGGTTTTCAACCATAGCATGTTGGTCTTGGAACAGAGAAACATAACTCTGTTAATTTAAAAACAAATTGTTGTCAAATTTAGCCATAACAGGTTAAGGGGAAACCATAATATGGTTTTGGCTTCTTAATGGAGGATTAATTAACCATAATATGGTTGTCGTTGACAACAATATGGCAAATTAATCATTATATGTGTAAAATCTTCTTTGAAAATAGTCTTGTTGGAGGTAACCATATTCAAACATGTTTTTCCTCGGCGTGCAGATACCTTCATACATTTTTTTTGTTTTGTTTTGTTATGCGGGTCCATTATTGCCCATGGCTAATAGTACGTTCTAGAAAATTTGTTTGTGTACGATTTAGTGTAGGCTATAAAATATTCGGCCTATACCGACTATAGTTTCTCACTTGTTTTGTATGGCGGAGCAGAGCGTAAAAGTATGAAAATTGCTTAGGAAATAGTTTTGACAGCTTAAATAACCATAAAATTATTTAAATATTAACCTTTTTCAATACTTTTAATAGACTTAAGGCAGAATTAGCCTTTACTTTCTGTTCTGTTCCGAACCAGCTAATTTGGTTTTGTTATTAAAAAACCTATGAAATTGATAAGTTTTTCTGTTCTGTTGCGGTTCAGCTTGTTAAAATCAAAAACTTTTTAAGTAATTGTAAGTGACAGCAAAATAAATAATAAAAACTACATATTTATATTGAAATAAACTGTTTTTTGATTTTTAAAAATTTATAAAATTTAATTTTTTAAAATTTATGTGCATTAAAGTTATTGAAATAAAACAATGGAAGGTGCAAAACTAATAAATTTGTCATAAAAGGCTGATAAGTTACTACAGAAAAAGTAACTAATACAATTTCGTAACAGAACAGAACAGAAACAGAAAGTAAAGACTTACTGAGCCTTAATGCCCAATTTTCAGGATAGTATTTAAATCAAGTTAATTTTCATAACAAACTTAAATCGTATTTAAAACAGATGGGTTTTTTGAGTTTTATTTGAAAAGTCTTATTTAAATAAGATAAAAGTATGGTAGCACTACTAAATACAAAAAAAAATATAAAAAAGTGTATTTATTTACAAGGTGGTCTGAAAAAACAGCTGGCTGTTAATGCTTTGCATGTTGTTGTTGTATTCTTGTAATACTGAGGCCACCTTGCTAAAATATTACAATGAAAACTTAAGTTGAAATTACGTGTACCACATCGGTGACTTAAGTTTCACTTAAGTTTTTAGTGAAGAAGAGAATTTTGTATTTAAAACGATTTTAAAAATTAATGTGTTTTAATATCAATCCTGAAAATCATCTGAGACATTTAATTCTAAATTTATATTTTTCAACATGTAAGTTCTATGTTTAATAATTGCAAGTTTTAAATTTTCTTTGCTGTTTTCAAAACACAAGTGATTGAATTTGTAGTAAAATTTATATGAAAACCACCCAAAAAACCCAATTGGACAGAGTTCAAAGAATTACCTAAGTTATGGCACATTAAAAGCAGCAATAGGCTTAAGTAAGTCTTAAGAATCCTATGAAAAATTTATAAAAATGTTAAGGAAAGAATTTAAAAGGCAAAAAATTTTTTTTTTTAATTGCACGTGTTGTCTTCTTCTTCACTTTTCAATTTAAAATAAAAAATTGCACAGATTACTTGTATAGTATATGGCCAAATCCCGGAAACAGTCCACCAACCAAAAATGTTTCAAATTAATTTTTGTTAATGGAATAGATGTAAAATATCATTTTTATATTAAAAAATATGTATTTCGATGATCATTAATACAAAATTTTTTCATCAAATCCTACCCCACCGCTGATTTCTTAATGTTATACATGAATTTTACATTTTTTTAGGTGCTTTATGTCCCAGCAAAAACTTACATTGCAAAGTAATGAGTTAAAAAGCTAATATAACGACTCCTCACTACTTATACATTGGCATTTTAACTCATTATTTTAACACGGTGATGTCATTGGAGGCAAGTACTTACCACCCTCGCTTACAAATAGGGAGTTAAATAAGTCATTACCACATTCGCTTACAAATAGGGAGTTAAATAAGTCATTACCACATTCGCTTACAAATAGGGACTTAAATAAGTTATTACTCCGATGTCACCAAAATTACAACTAACATGTCATGACTTTAAAAAAAAATTTTTTTTATTATTTTTTTTCTATTTTTTCTTATTTTATTTTACTTTGTTTTATTTTTTATTTTTTTTTTCTGTCTCTGGCGGGATTCGATCGCGCAACCTCGGTGCTGATAGACAAGCTCACTACCAGCTAGTCTACCGGGGCAGTGTAGTTTTTGTATAAAAAAACGATGTTTTTTACTCAATTAAGAGCGTAAATATGAGATTAAATTATTGGAGGCAACTACTTACCACCCTCGCTTACAAATAGGGAGTTAAATAAGTCATTACCACATTCGCTTACAAATAGGGAGTTAAATAACGCATTACCACATTCGCTTACAAATAGGGACTTAAATAACTTATTACTCCGATGTCACCAAAATTACAACTAACATGTCATGACTATAAAATTTCAGTACAGCATAATTTTTCATATTCAAATTTATTACAAATTGTTTTTTATTTATAATAAAAAGAAAAACAAATTGTAAGAACATATATTTTAAATCAATTTGTATTAGATTTGAAAAAACTTCAACTTTAGATGCATTTTATTACGAATGAATTATAAATTTCGTTAATCAACTCATACACAAGTACTTAGGTATAGACTATATGTCAGCCATTACCAAACTACTTCTATATAATGCAGATGGTATGAAGTAGTCATTGAAAAGTAAGTTGTTCAGTAATGGCAAGTCATTACCAAGTTTTTGCTGGGGTGCTTAAAATAGCACTTACAGCATAGCAGACTCATCAAAATATAAATTTCGTTCTGGCCTAAGCAACCAGTGAAATGCGCATAGTAATAGCTTATCCCTTCAACAAAAATTTCAGTTTATCAATAGTATGAAATGGGAATTTAGCACATTTAAACAAAATCTTGTAAACATTGATATTCATTAATAATCACAAAATTAGTTTAAAAAATGCAATTCTTAAAACTATAATTTGTTTTGTTGAAATAAATAAAATTTGGTTTATTATATACTACTGGAAAAACTGTAGCGTGCGTTGTGAGACGTGCGACACGAAGGGTTCACGGCTTTTGCCAAAAAAAAAAAAACACATTCTTTGGCTGCGAATAAGTGATTTTAGAATTCTTTTATATTCATCTTTCTTTTAGGAATGAGGTTTTGTAAACCTTATGATGTACAATTCGCTAAAAATTAGGAAAACACACTTCAACTTTTAAAGTTACTTTCATTTTTTTGGAGCATGCGTCACAAAACTTTGTCATCAATTATTTCGCAACAAATAACTGCTAAAGGCCGTAACACACTATCCCACAAAGTCTTACGTATTTTATGAAAATGCAACTCTGTCATGATAAGTTGTTATTGGTTTTTGAAAATTTATAAACAATAATTAGATCAGGGAAGCATTTTCATAAAATACGAACGACTTTGTGGGATAGTGTGTAACGGCCTTAAGAAGTTATAATTTATGCCATTCCTAAATACATATTAATGTCCCTAAACTATATATCTATCTATATATATAAAACAGGATGTGTGTATGTATGTATGTATGTATGTATGTATGTATGTATGTATGTATGTATGTATGTATGTATGTATGTATATATGTATGTATGTATGTATGTAACGTATGGACTCCAAAACGGCTGGGCCGATTTCGATGGTCCAACTTAGAGTTATTCGAAAAGAAGATTTTGCCCCGCTCACTTTTACGCCCACTTTTTCGATTTACCTAAAATCAAAAAACGGCTCCATCGATTTGACTAATTTTTCTTCTAAATGTTCCTATTAATCCATTTTACGTTTTCATCGAAAGAAAAATATACCAAGCCTACTTTTACGCCCAATTTTTCTTTTAAGCGCATAACTTGAGAACGGCTTGACCGATTTGGACGATTTTTTCTTTAAAATCATCGCCATGGTCCAACTTAGGTTTTTACGGAAAGAAAATTTTGCCCCGCCCACTTTTTTCGATTTACCTAAAACCAGAAAACGGCTCAATCGATTTGACTAATTTTTCTTTTAAATGTTCGTATCTTTTGAACGGATTTTAAAAATCGAACGCAAACATTTTTCCTAATTTGGACAGGACAACGTCTGTCGGGTCAGCTAGTACTATATATGAGTTGAAACTATATCTTTTGAAAGATCAAAAAATTTTTATATATCAATCAGAAAACGCGTGTAAATGTAGCGTTCGTGACGCAGGATTTTCCCATATGTCACAAGTTTCGTTTACGCAGTGCCAGGCTTAAGCATTGAATTTGTGTAGTGTATGACCGGCATTAGTAATTGTTTCCCCTAAGTTTTATTTAAAAAAAACTTGTCTTGAAAACCCCGCATTTTATAGAGTTTCCCAAACGGGAATACTAGGAATTTAGCCTTAGTAATAATAATAAAATACACAAACGCAAACAAAGGGTAATATTACGTTACTTTATGGTAACGGCATAAGTGTTTGCCACAAACACACGCCAAAAACACTCTTTGCCACATCAATTTTGTATTCATATGCAGATTAAGGTTTTTAATAATCTATTAATCTATTAATTAAATTTTTAAATATTAATGTTGAACATACACACAAAGTACAAGGGCTCTTTGTGGTTGTTAGTGTAATTCGCTTTAAACCCATAATTGCTTAACATTATTGGCAAAAAAAAAAAACACAATCAGGCTGATTCAGAGACCAAACACTTTTTGCTCTCGTACTTTTATTTTAATTAATTCTTATTAATTTTAAATTAATTAAACTTCTAAAATATTCAGGCTTAAGAGGATGAGTTAATATTAAACAGAAGCAAAAGCTAATGTATAATAAAGCTTTACAGGTTTTTTTGTAAGGACTAATAAAGCATTACATTTTTATTTTTTGTTAATAATGTTAATTTTTTTTAATGAATAATATTAGCATACAAGGCAAAAGTGCTGCCTGTTTTTCGATATCAAGCGGAAGTCATTCGTTAAACTTACATTTAAAATAAAAACATAATAAAAAAATTTTTTTTTGATATTTGCAAAAAAAAAAATCTTTTAAATTAACAAAAAAGATTAAGCGCCCGTTCAATAATTTTAAACGTAAACTTTCGTATAGAATTTCATATGGAAAATATGGAAAACTGAGTGTTTTTTATTGCATTTTTCTATGCTAAAGTTTAAAGAGGCACTAATAGTATGTTCACATTTGGGTTTTTAAACGCGTTTAAGCAAAATGTTGATTTAGCTAATCAAAGCCGTTCACATTACATTTGAGATGATTAAGATGACAGATGATTAAGAAAAAACACACACACAAGCACACAAAAAAACAACAAACAAATTTAAATTTCTTTAAAGTATTAAAAATGGATAAAAACACTTTTATAAAATTATCAGAAGATTATTTTATCAATTTAATGATGAAATTGTGAAAATTTATGAATTATTTAAGGAAAAAAAAAATAAAAATATTAAGCAGACATCTTGGCCGGTTGTACACAATCGAGCGATTCTACATTATTAGGGTATGTTCAGTGGATTCTATGTGGTTTATGAAGTGATTTAGTTGTAATCATGTCGATTTGAAGTGATTAACAAATCACTTCAATGTATGGGTAATCATCTCGATTTTGAAGTGATTAGAGCTTAATCACGTTCGAACTGCTTAAACGCGTTTAAGAAGCCAAATGTGAACATACTATAACACATTCTTTGCGTATACTTGTTAAGTACATTGATCATACGCTACCATTGAATTAACAGTGTGAGATTTGGGGAAAAATGGAAATATGTAGTTCTGTTTTTTGTAAACCGTTAGTCCGATTAAAATAAAATTCGAGGTGGAATTAAAGAAAGTGTATTCGAGTTTTAGTTATGGATTTGGGCCGCCATAGCTTCCTAGGGCACCTCGGGTTTTGCACAAATTAAAAACAGACCAGAATTCTTAATTAACGACCGATTAAATTAAAACTTGAAATTGTTGATCTACCTTAGTCTAGTATTTTTCTAATAGAAGGAAAAAAATGTATTCCAATTTTGCTTAAAAAATTTTTTTTTGGAATACTTGCAAATAAATAAATACTCTACAGAAGAAATTGAGAACATTTTTTTTTAAATAACACAGTTTTATTCATTTAAAGTTAATTTGTGGAAAAAAATGTTTGTTGCATTTTCTATCTGAAAAAGTATTTTCAATATTTTTTATATAAAAAAAATTGTTATGTAACCAAACACCAAACTCTGAAATCCGTTTATATTCATTGGACAGTAAATACGAGTTGCCATTTTATATCAATTATAAATATTTAGGTTTGAAAAATTTGGAACTTTTTGGCTTTAAATCAAAAAAGTACAATTGTACCAACTTTATCAACCGTGGTACGGTAGAAACAAATGATATGCGTTTGACAATTTTTTTTTAAGCAAACGCACACAAACACAAATATTAAAGCTGAATTGACGTGTGTAAGAAAAATCAGTTCTTAAGAAAAAATTCGCATCAATGCTGTTGTTTACTTTTTATTTTAATTAGGTTTTGTTCAATATGAGTTTTAGAGAAAACTTGTTAAGCCAAAAGTTGTTGGAAAATTTACTAACAACATTCTTAGAAAACGATTTTTTTTTTCAAACTTTGGCGGGCTTGAGGGACGGCTTAGCCTTCGCCGATCGTCCTAAACATTTTTTTGAGTTGTTTTTTTATCAATACCCACCGAATTGGGGGGGGGGGGGGGTGAGAGCATGGAAAAATAGAAAAAAAAATTTGATCCATACAGTTAACGACCACCCTAATGTACATAAGTATGTGTGAATATTAAATTAAAAAAAATGAAACTACTCCTATATCTTTAACGTTGTTAACTTGAAACTGGCATTCACAAACTGCTTCAGGAACTGGCTTAGTTCTTTTAAAAAAGAATTCTGCGATAAATAGTACGTTGTAATCCTAATTTGGAAACCTCTTTGTAGAGCTCCATGTATCTAGCTATACGCGATTGTAGGTCTGATTTCCAAAAAATTTCTGCAAACTTATTTGCCATTTGAAGGTCATCAAGAATTGTCTTGGAAGTTATTGAACGTGGAATATCATCTTCATCACTTAATTATCATTTTGATATCTTTAAGGGCCATTATTACAACTTGAAGTTAGCTAAAGTTAAGATTAAATTGACAGATAATAATGTGTTATCTGTCAAAAAGCGTCTGCTAACTGTCGGATAACAGCTAACGCCAAGTTATAATAATGGCCCTAAGAAGCATTGACCCCATTCAAATATCAATAAAAATTACAATACAAAAGAAGTGCATGGATTGGATTTTCATGGGTGCCCAAGCATAATTTAAGAGCTTTTAGGTTAAAGTATTTTTTTTGAGATTTTTCGGAAGATGTTTAGAGGTCGCTCAAGTCGATATTTTGCCAAAAATCGGGTCTGCCGGCCTTTTTAAAGTTTTCTTCATAAATTTGTCAAAAACCACAATTTTCTTTACTTTTAAGGAAATAATTTAAAAGAAAAATGTCCAAGCTCTATTTTGGTGTACAAAGACTATACATTTTTGCAATGCATTTGCTCATTTATGCACCCTACATTAGAATTTTTCGTAATTTTTCCATAAATTTTGTAAATATCGCTTTATTACTTTTAAAATCTTTATAAAAAAGAAACAAACCGTCAATGCAGTTTGAAATATCAGTTTATTCTTAATAGTTCACAATCAAATATTTTTTTTACCGTTCCTGAGTTATACCGGTTTTCAACTTTTATAATTTGTGAATCCCTTAACAATAAATATGGAAAAGATCCACCATTTATCTAGTTTCCTATTTTCAATTTTTCTTAAAGCATGCGACATCACTTTTTTACACACAAACTAAAAATTCCTTAACTATACAACTTTGATGGTGATAAAAAAAATACGAGTAAAAACATGATAAGTTAATTTCCTCCAAAATTCGTATAAAAAGGCCGTAATGAAACAGGTATGAATTTATTCGAAAGTTTATTTTGTGAATTGTGGAATTCCTTTTGAAATCATACAACAGCTCGCTTGTATAGAGAATCAAAAAATGTATAAACTTGTAAAATAACATTGAAAAATATTAACTAATAAAGTTTTTATTCAATTAATAAAAGTTTATATTATTTACAAAAACTGGAATATATATGTATATTTTTGAAAATATTTTCAACAAATTTTACAATGAGTGCCCCGGTAGGCTAGCTGGTAGCGAGCTAGTCTATCAACGGCGGGGTTACGAGTTCGATTTCCGCCAAAGACTCTGGTTTCTTTCCTGCAGACAAGCATAGAGCTTCGCAGAATTAGCTTAGGAAATTAAAAAAAAAAAATAATTAATTATGGTTTCTGTTTTTGAATTCTAGACATAATAATGGCGGCCCTCCTGATAAGGATATAAAATTTAATTCCAAAACCTTAACTTGAACACGAGTCCTTAAATACCATCTGAAACGTTATTCCAACCAGACAAACGGTTTACAAAATACAGAGCTATTTCCATTTTTTCCACAATCTCCCACTATGCAAAGATAGACAATTTTATCCGATTTTGTGTTAATAAGACATAATTACGTTGCTTTATACGTTGTTCTTAACTTTTTTTAAAATAACATTTGTTTCTTTACGCAACGCCCATATTCACAAGGCGAATAAACCAAAAAAAATGATTTTTTAAAAAAACACTCCACAGATAGTTCGTTTCGATCAAATTTAACTTTTTTTATAGGAAATATGGACAGGTTTAACCTTTTAACCTCTTAAGACCTGAACGTGAACCGATTGAGTAAAAGGCTTTTCAACTGCTTTTTTTATCTTATGAGGTGTAATTAAAATTTCGATTTTTCTTATTTTTTTAATTTTTTTATTAAAAGTGGTAGAAAAAGGAGGTGCACATATGTGTACTTCAGGTTTAAATGTTTAGTTAGTGAGTAAAAATAGACTTAACGCTATGGTAGTGCTCAAAGCAGTTATTTTTTAAAATACATAAATAGACATTGCATTTTATACATATAGTACGGCAGCGTGAAGAGCAAGTTGGGTGGCGTCATTTTGACACAAACTGGCTCTCTACAAAGCGCGGTAGGTGACCAACATTGTCAAGCCTTATTTCTGGTTGTGGGTGTGGCACAATCGCACGGTGCTTCTTTGAGGGAGGTTCGCTTAGACAATCTTGACTTTCATCTATGGCATTCAAGCTGGATCCTGCAAATGCGCCGGTGTTGGGACGAGATATAGTGCCAAAAGGCAAGAAATTGTGTTCAACTCTGCCTCCATCATACTTCATCATCGCTTTGGCCAGATTCAGCCTGTATTGCATTAAGCCTAACTTATCCTTTCGTTGGACATTTTCTTGTACACAACAACGCGTGTACATGACCCAGCAATTAACGACAACTAGGTCCAAGAAATGGGAGAAAGCTCTCACGGTCCATTTTTTTGTCCGCATTGAACTTCGATAGTAAGCTATCAATCTATCGCATAAATCTATGCCACCCATGCAGGAGTTATAATTATTTACGGCAGCTGGCCGAGTTACATCAATTTGTTTCTTTTCTTTTTTGCACCAACGTTTGCAAGTATCTGCAGAAGCGCTTCCTGAACAAGTGGATAGCATCGTAACTGATTTCGTATC
Source organism: Pollenia angustigena (assembly GCA_930367215.1). Classification (NCBI taxonomy): domain Eukaryota; kingdom Metazoa; phylum Arthropoda; class Insecta; order Diptera; family Polleniidae; genus Pollenia; species Pollenia angustigena. The sequence continues at coordinate 278,077,753 of OV884056.1, forward strand.
CATCAATTTAATGATACAGACTTTATCATCACTTCTAACTTTCTCGTCCCATTCTCCCCTTTTTAACTGCTTGTCGGGCTTTAGTTTTTGTGCCACTGGTCAAACCCTATTTGCCATTACAGTCCCAGTCAGAAAAATCCCGCTTCTTTTTGCATTTAAATGATCAGCCAGCTTTAGGCTGGTAAAAAATCTGTCTGTGTACAAAACACAGCTGTCGGTGATTGTACGACAAAGCTTTTCCACAATTCCTGCTCCTAATCCAAGATTTTTCATAACGTCTTAAGGTAATGTATCTTTCCCAACATAGATCTCGAAGTCTAGTACCAACCCGTCCCGAGCAGCCAAAACAAAGTTTTTTAGTCCAAGTGGATTAGGCTTAGATGGCATATATTGGCGATACTCACAACGTCCCGAAAAAGGTATCATTTGTTCGTCGATTGGCATGTGTTTGGAACGTGGAAAACTTTGACATTTTCTCAAAATTGGGTCTAAAAGTGGTTTTATTTTCCAAAGTTTATTATTGCCATTGGATTGATTGCTATCTGAAAAGTGGAGAAAATTTATAATCTCAAAGAACCTGTCGCGAAGGATAGCTTCTCTAACAATTGGTACAGAAAGGTCTCGACTCCAATAAAGCTTCGCTTGAGGATATTTGAGGGTGCCCATCATCAGCTGCACACCAGCAAAACGTATCATTTCAATTGTATTGGTGTTAATTGATTTTAGCTCCCGCTTTTGTGCCGAATATATGTTACTTTGTTCTGCCACTAATTTCCAAAAGTCTAGCCCCAAATATTCAAAAAAAGAGCAAAGAATGTTTATGTCAGAGCTACCCTCAGAAGTAAGGATATCATCCTTTATATCTGGTCCAGATTTAGCCATTTCTTTTGTCTTCCAAAAAACGCGGTGTGAACTTGCAACTTCATCTTCATCATCTGCCCCATTTTGCAAATCTTCTTCATCTCCCACCCATTCTTCAGATGACTGAGGCGCTCGGATGACTTCTGGAGGCAAGTACTCATCATCATCATCGTCTCCCGAGAAATCAAATTCGCTATCATTGAGCATATCCGCAATCTGCTGTTCATTCATATCCAAGCTAACAAATATTCAATGTTTAAGCAAAACAAACTTTTAATCCGGAGGTACACATATGTGTACCAAGAAAATAAAGTAGTATTTCATTATGAAAAACCACTAAAAATAAAAAACTTACCTTTTTCCACGTTTACTCAACAAGTTCACTATACAAAACTTCAAAAAGTACTAACCTAACTGAAGAACTAAATTTTTATTAATTTTGTTTACAATTTCGCCAAGGCCTACTAAAATTTTTTCAAACTGTTAAATTCAAATGCAAAAACATTGCCTTGAACTTCTAAGCAGCACCATCTACTGATATTATTTTTAAGCCCAGTAGCTTAAAGCAAGTAATAAAACTGTTGCTAGTGATCACACGATGCCGCTAGTGTTTAAAACTTGTAATAAGTTAAGGTACACATATGTGTACCCACGGTCTGAAGAGGTTAAATTTGGAATTCTATGTCTCTTATTAATTTGTATTTTTTTTACTTAAGCACGTTTGTTGTCGGTATCGTAAAGATTCCTTTATTGAAAATATTTGACAAAAATAAAAAAAAAGATACATTTACTTTGTACTTAGCTTATGTACATGCAGTATTTTTAAGTTTCATTTTCATGTGCCGATAGTGTGAACGGTCAATATTTTTTAATTTCCGACAATCTGTGCCGAAATTGTGCTGGCTGTGGACAATCAAAATTATCCTGGATGCGCCGATAATGTGAACACTCTTTTGCACAATGTGGAGCAATCAAATTGTTTAATATGTACTTAATATTATCGGCCACTTGTGTGCCGATTACAGTCGCCAATCAGCGCCGATACAAGGGATGGCAAAACGAATATTTTTAAAGTGCACCAACTGGCTACTAAAATTTTACTTTTTTGAGCTTAATTGTACCAAAATTACATTTGTTTTATTATGTATTAAAAAGTTAAATAGTAAATTAGTACTGTTAAATGAAAGAAAACAATTTGCTTTAACGAAAACATTGTTGTTGTATCGATGTTGCCATCCCTGCTTTGTAAACATCTGTTTACAGAACAACAATTACAAAAAAAAAAAAAAAAAAAAACAAATGCAGTAAGTTTGAATAAAATTTAATACATTTTTAATTTTATATTAATATATTATTTAAAATTGCTAGGAAACTAATAACGGAATATTCAGACAGAGAATTTTGCGAATTTTTATGTCAGTTATGTATTTTATAAAGCTTTTTTGTAATAGTTCTATTCCTTCAATTTTTCAGAAATGACTTTATACACTACCAGACTATTATACATAACTGAAATTTAGCTCATAGAATAAATTCGAAGAAATAATATGTTAGAGTGCTATATTCGGCTGTGCCGAATCTTTAATACCGTCCACCGACAGTTCGAATGTTTAAGGAGTAATATAAGAATGATGTTAATATTATCTTAAACTGTGATGATTTGTCACAGTTTAGGTGACTAAACTTTTTTCCGGTAGTAGGGTTTATATGGGGTCTAGGGTAAATTATGGACCGATCATCTCGAAATTTCACAGCGTCATTTCTAGTCCTTTAAACCTGTGACGTACCAATTTCTGTTACGCTAGCATTATTAATTATGGTTTTAGGTGTACTAAACTGTTTTCCGGGAAATTTCACAGTATTATTTATAGTCCTATAGAACTGTGACGAGCCAAAATTGGTTATGATTGCATTATTTTTTACGGTTTTAGGCGTACTAAACTGTTTTCCGGTAGTAGGATTTATATGGGGCCTAAGGTAAATTATCGACCGATCGTCACGAAATTTAACAGTGTTATTTCTAGTCCTAAAAAACTGTGACGTACCAAATTTTGTTACGCTAGCGGCTTTTTTTACGGTTTTAGGGGTACTAAACTGTTTTCCGGGAGTATTGTTTATATGGGGCTTATGGTAAATTATGGACGGATCTTCACGAAATTCAGCAGCGTGATTTCCAGTCAAAGAAAACAAATTCTTGCAAAATCTTATCCCATTCCGTGCCTTGTTCCAGCATTTATGTTATTTTTTGTAACAAAATTATCAATTTTTTTAGGTGGTGGTTCCACATTTTGATTCATAGCTCTGGTCCTACTGAACCGATTTTGCTGGATTTCAATCCCAAGCTGCTTAGGATAACCACAAGCAATTTGGCATCAATATTGTTCATTTCTTTTGAGTTGTTCGAAAGTGAGCGTGTTTTGAACAGACGGAAAGACGGACAGACAGACGGACACGGCTAAATCGACTTAGAATTACTCAAGGACCCAGAAGATATGTACTTTATGGGGTCTGAGATGAATAATAAAAAAGTTTCACACGGAATGACAAACTTAATATACCCTCTTCGCAACTAATTGTGGTGGAGGGTATAAAAAAATGTTGAATATAATATAAAGTAACCTTTGGAAGGAAAGAATTCCCAGTTTCTATTTCTTAATTCCCTAAGCTAATCCCGCGAAGCTCTACGCTTGTCTGCAGGAAAGAAACAGATCGGGTACGATTCCCGCCAGAGAACCCTGGCGCTGAAAAACAAGCTCTCGTAATGGTTTCTGGCATGCTAAAGTGTTTTTCAAAAATGGGCTTTATATGGAGAGCTCACAATATCAGGAATTTTAAAATCACTATTTTTCTTGGTTTATTCAATTCATACGCTCAAATTTACATTCACTCTTTGCTTGCAAAACAAAGTTCAACGTTGGTAATTTTTACATCGTTTCGAACACATTTGAATTTTGCATGTGTTCGTTTTTTATTGAAAGTGCTTTGTTTGCATTATTTGTTACGCACGCAATATAACTTAAATGTGTAAAGTCAAAAGGCACACATTCTTATACTTTTGCATGCAAGTAGTCATTGTCCACTCGATGAGACGCTTTGTTAACATTAACAACAATAACAACAATAAACCACTCGATGAGACGCTTTGTTAAAATTAACAACAATAAAAAGAATACATTGTACATACAGAACTACTGTACTTTTTAAGAGAAAAAAAGCCTTCTGTTTCTATGGAAATTGTTTGTATGTACCTACATATGTGCGTTTAGTTTCATTTAAATTTGTTATACCCACACCACAATAGTGGAGAGGGTATTATGCATTTGTGCTGATCTGTGTAACGCCTTAAAATAGTGGTCCTAGACCCACCTTTAAGTATACCGATCTATTCAGAATCACCTTTTGAGTCGAACCAACGATGTCCGTCCGGCTGGCTGGCTGGCAGGCTAGCTGGCAGGTTGGCTGGCTGGCTGGCTGGCTGTCTGTCCATGTAACCTTGTGTGCAAAGTACAGGTCGCAATTTGCGAGGTAATTTTTTGCAATCGCAGAAAGCCGTTCTCTGATGTGTATTGCACACCTCGTTCAAAAGTGGCTCAACTCAAAAAACTTAAATTTTCAGAAATCAAAAAAAAAACTGTTTTTGACCGAAAAAAAAATTGTTAAAACAAATCTTTGGACCATTTAGTAGAAATTCTAAAATTTAAAATTTTTTTTTTAATATTTATACACTAGATAACGAACAATTTTTAGTTGTGCCATTTTTGATGATGTATTTTTTGCACAAGCTACTGAATTATTTTAAGTTATGTCACTTTACAAAATCAAGGCATATGAAACCCAAATTAATGAGAATCGGTGCTTAACGTGATTTTTTGGAAGGGGGCTTATCTAAGTAAATTTTTGTCGTCCAAAAATTTTATTACATTTCCAACATTTTTAGGGAATGTACAGGAGGTTAAACGTTCAGCAAAATAAGGTACGTAATATTTTTTTATGAAAAATCTTTTTTTCTATTTTAAAAATATGCTTTTTTGCTAAGTACGTGCTTAAATCAATATGGCTTCGAGCATTTTTTTTTGCAAACTCAAATTTACTTAACTTAAACAAAAAAAATATCTACATTTTTCAATATTTTTGTTAGAATGTTCTTGCAACTTTAGCGGTTAAATCAAAGTAATTTTACTAAGCGAAAAAATGAAGCGAAGCATGCAATTTTAACAAATATTCATCTGTTTTAAGTTGTTTTGTATATTCTTTAACTTAAAACTAGAGATATGCGCGTGACTTTCTTTTTTCGTGTCACTCATAATTGTGATCACTTTATATAATAATCACTCGAGAGAGAATAATGAAATAGCGCTATAAAATTTATGAAAGTGATCGTGTGTATGTAAATTTTTTTAATCTTACTTAAGAAACAAATAAATAAATAGATCGATTACGGATGGCAACTGAGCTGAAACTGTGTTGCCAGCAGCGAAATCAGGTAGAGCCGCTCATGTTTAAATATAAAATAAAACATTTTTTTGATATTTTGATTTAAGTCAGGCTTGAGCTTATCAAATTTAATTTTCATTAATAGCCCAGTCATATTAGGGGTTTCACCTCGGAATGAACGATAATTAGCTGAAATTTTATTTTTTTGTTTTTACTGAAGGAAGGAATTTTACCAGCTTTAAAAAACTGCAGTCAAAGTGGAAAAACTGCTATTGCTAACACTTGTTCATTTGCCATTAGCAAACAGTTCAACAGTTTTGGATTCGACTGCAGTTTTTTAAACCTTGAATTTTACAGCACTCAAGCCTTTCTAAAAATATCAAAAATTAATAGTTCAACTGAAAATCACAATTTTTATAAAAAAAAAAATTTCTATATTTCAACATGCTGATTAAGCTGCTGGTAATACAACTAAAGTTGGTCCGTTATCGGCCTATAAAAATATTTTTATAAAATTGCATAAGTTTTAAGACTTTTTAAATTAAAACTATTTTTTAAAATTCAATAGAACTGAAAAATACTTAATAGTTTTAAAATTCCTCTTGCATGAGTACGCGTGAGTACATTCCCTTCCCTTGTTTGCATTCGTGATGGTTATAATTTCAAATTTCCTCTTGCATGAAAGCGAGTGATTGTGAGTTAAAAACTACTCACGAGCACAACTCTAGCTCTAAGCATTAAAGTTCTATTTTTTCATATATTTTTGGCAACAAGATTATTTGCAATGTAAAAAAAAAAAAATGTAAAAGCTTCTTTACAAAAACTTACAATTGACAAATTCTAGTTTTGTGGAACGAAATTCTTTATGCAACCCCATTTTATTACTTTTGATAAATAGAGCAGACTGAACAATACCCGTTTTTTTGTATGGCAAAAAAATATAAATAATTCTTACATGACACATGGTGCAAATATACATAAAGAAAAAAATTGTATAAAATATTGCAAACATTTTGATAGGTTTCAAATAAGAATAAAAGAATCAATAGAAATATCTAAATTTCAATCAGATACACGAACCTAACAAATACTTAAACAGTATTAAAATATATTTTTCAAAAGAAAAGTTTTACTCTGCTTTGAATTATTGGGGTCAGGGTCAAAATTTACTTTAAAGTGGCTTTAAACTTAGGGCTAAGGATTTTATTTTGATTAAGCTTGTTAATTTAGCTAATTTAAAATGTCCCTTTGAACTTTTAAAGAATAGTTGGCTTTTTGCAGACTTAAGAATTAGATAAAAAAAAACTTTTAAAAGGATTAAATTTTAGGTATCATTATAACAAGAATCCATCCAGGTTAAATAAGAGGTCAAGTTTTTTTTTCTTAATTCAATTGGATTATTAAAACCCCCTTTCAAAGATTAAACTTCAAGTCATAAGACCAGTATTTAACTCTTATCCTTTTTTGTTATTGTTACTAAAAAAAAAGCACACAGTTTTCGTCGTTACCCTGGACGCTAAATAAAAAGGATTTTGGTTAAATAATGCTTTCAATACTCATTTAAGGTCGACCCTTTTGATTGGTATTTGTAAACTAAACAATCAAAATAAATAAACAAAGAATGTCATAAATTCCTTAATGAACTGAAATGATAATTTATACAATATTTAAACTTTTTTAAATTTTTTTAATATTTCTTTACGCTTTTATTTAGTTATTTTCTAGATTAAATTACAGCAAATAAAGGAGGTAGATAGGAAGCAAATTTATTTTTTTGTAACATAAAAAAAGTTGGCACTAGGTAAGTTGTCCTAAAATCAAAAGAATATACTGTATTATAGCGATTTATTTTCTAAGAAAAATATGTTACTGTAAATACATGTTAAGCTAAGATCCCACTATCGGCGCAATATACCAATTTTTGTCTTATTTCATGTGCCAATAGTGTGAACGGTCAATATTTTTTAATTTCCGACAATCTGTGCCGAAATTGTGCTGGCTGTGGACAATTAAAATTAACCTGGATGCGCCGATAATGTGAACACTCTTTTGCACAATGTGGAGCAATCAAATTGTTTAATATGTACCGATTATTATCGGCCACTTGTGTGCCGGTCACAGTCGCCAATCAACGCCGATACAAGGGATGGCAAAACGAATATTTTTAAAGTGCACCAACTGGCTACTAAAATTTTACTTTTTTGAGCTTAATTGTACCAAAATGACATTTGTTTTATTATGTATTAAAAAGTTAAATAGTACATTTGAAAGAAAACAATTTGCTTTAACGAAAACATTGCTGTTGTATCGATGTTGCCATCCCTGCTTTGTAAACATCTGTTTACAGAACAACAATTACAAAAAAAAAAAAAAACAAATGCAGTAAGTTTGAATAAAATTGAATACATTTTTAATTTTATATTAATATATTATTTAAAATTGCTAGGAAACTAATAACGGAATATTCAGACAGAGAATTTTGCGAATTTTTAAAGTAAAATTATGTCGCCAACAAACAAATAAACCAAAACATATGATTAAATTGGCCCAAATAACACCATAGTGTGACCGCATTGTACCGATTATTGTCGCAATTGAGTTTTGGCCGATATGAACCGAAAAAAATTCTCACAATGTGCGACGATAATGGGACCACCCAAGAATAAACTGTGCAATGTTTTTTAATGTGCGCCGATACAGCACAATAAAAATCGTCACAGATTGTGCTATTTGAGCCGATAGTGGGATCTTAGTTTTACACTTTCTAATGTAACCTATAATCACTCGAAGTGTTCCATGTTGTGCATCTTCATTAGAACAAAATTAGATGCTTTTATTTATTTCTACTTCACTTTTATCATAAATGTACTTCATAAGCGATTTTAAAAGCTGTTTGAGCGGTTTCTGCACACTATTACGGTTTGAAAACATATATTAATATCACTTACTGCTTGGAAAAAATAAAAACGAAAATAATAGGACCAGTCAAACCCTGCAGATAACGTGACTAGTGCATACATGCATGTAAAGAGTAGTTTAAAAAGGAGTATGAGTACTCCAAAACTACTCCAAATATATGGGTAAAAGGTGGTCCATTTAGCATTACGATATCCTAGGAGGGGACCATATAACCCACCGAAGAAGTCCCTAAACTAATGCATGGAGTACTAAAGTGGGTTAGTTTTAAAAGTACTCCATGTTACGACAGTATGGAGTACACTTAAGGGGTAGTTTAAGCATTTTTCTTTTTCATTTTTTACTAATCGCTTTTTATGGTGTGTACTGTAGTCTATTACTGCTATTATTAAATATATTTACTTAATTTTTTACCTTTTTTTCACAAATTTCAAAAACTTTCACTTTTAAATAAACAATGCAGTTGTTGGCAGCGCTGCATGTTAATTTCTTATAACATGGTCCATACTACAGTACATTGGACCATGTTGTAAGTAGTCCATTTAAGCCACAATGGACCACGTAGTCCAATATAATCTGTAGGGAAACACGCGTGTAAAATGTAGCCCACAAGGGACTAGGACTAGTCCAAAAGTAACCCAAACGTATGAAAAAAACATGGTCTATTTAACATTACGATGTCCTACGGCAGGACCATATAACCCAGCTTTGGATTACAAAGGAGAAGTACAAAAACTACTCCATGGTATACTCAAGAGGATTAGTTTTGTAGTCGTTTGAAAACGAAAGCATGTCGTTAAAAAGCGAAGACATGTCGTCTCACTATAAACACTTTTTAACAATGACATGGTCCATATTTGCATTACATTGGACCAGTCCATGGAATAGTCCATTTTTTCAAACAGGTAGTCCAACATTATTTGCAGGGTAATGACATAGAATTTTTTGCAAATATGTAGTGAGACGACATATTCACTTAAGAACTCGAAAATGTTTCCACAGTTCTATTTTTGTACAAACGAAAAAAAATGTAGAACATGTAAAATTTATGCAACATATTTATCAAAAAAGAAATCGCCATTTATGTGTTACACTTAAAGAAGAAGCATTTTGCATTTATTCAACATTTTGACTTTTTAATCATACAAGCGTTAACGCCATTCTCACTTAAAAGCTAATAAACTATTGATTACAGCTTTTGGCTTCCTATATCAATGGTATAACCGACTTTTGCTAACACTCTTTTAATATCTGTGGCATTTTGACAAAACATCTTAACTCAAATTTAAAAAGTTGAAAAAAAATGTTGTTAATCATACGAATTTTAATTCAAAAAACCTTTTTGTTTACGTTTAAAATTTTGTATTATTAACGAAATTTTTCTTTAATTTTGGTTTATTTCATTATTTGGTAAAAGTGATGTTTTCACCGAGTTTTTTTTTTTAACTTTTTTGCTATCTTATCTCGACTTAAGATGTTTTGTCAAAATGCCACAGATATGTATGTGTGAAAATAGATGAAGAAACAGGGTTGATCATGTGCATCGGATTAATACATACATTCAAAATTAAAGTCCTGATCCTGCAACAATAAAAGCTCAAACAGTCGCTGAATATTTCTCTTTACGACTTTAACTACTGATAGAATTTTTTCCATGCTAAAATTCAAGCCGGATATTTAAGGACTTGCATGGTGTATTTGTAGATTCTACAATATAAATATTAGGTTAAATCGAGAGCCAACGCGAGAACGGCTCACTTGGGGACTTATAGAGGTTTTAATACCCTGAGCCATTTACAGAGTTATAACAGTGTTGTCCAGATTACTTTCCAGACACCACTGCAGCCCCGAACTATTTCGATTTCTTGCAAAAAAGAGATTGACCTTAGTCCTACATTAGATAATGCATCCAAGCCTGGAAATTCTATTCTCTTAAAATGCTTTATCCTAATTACCCCTAGCCCGAGGCATTGCCAGAGAAAGTAAAACACATTTTTCTCATCACCCTCACGTTGACAACTTCAACTGCAATTATTATACCCAAGACACATTCCCAACGAGTCCTTATCGCGTCCTGGGACCCAAAATGACTGGGGGTTGCCCCCCGTCTTTCTATAATATTTACTTAACGTAAAAGATTTTCTAGTAACCCTTCTATCAATCTATATACAAATCCACAAGGGAAAAACAGTTAAGAACACTTTCCTCCTCTGTTTGTTAACCGGTTTGAACAAAAAATACAACATTTGAAAGATATTTAGAGAAGTGCGGGATATATATTTTATCACCCATCTATCTTTTAAATGAGTCAACATAGAATTAAAGAGTATACCAAATTCGTAACTTATCTAAAAAATACAAATACGAACGATTAGAAAGTGATAATCGTACATATTTTTGGTACTTTTTTTACAGAACATGTTGCTTCCATACGTACATACGTATAAAATTATAGGCTCCTACTACAATATTATAATTTTTTACACTTCGTTGGGGTGAAACAAATATCAAAAAAGGGGAATTACGGGATATTTAATTTTTTTCTTTTACTTTTCCGTGCTGTTTGTGGTAAATTTTTTAATCTTCTATAATATTGATCTTAAAAACAAAGGTCCTTAGTGAATGAGAACCTATAAGAATAAAAATTTTGGTACTTTTTGGTTCTTCAACTGGAACCTACAACATAAAATTAAACATGCAATTTGAGTGGATGAGAATCTTTCAGAAGAACCTTTTTTGTATTCTTTTTCATCTTCAACTGGTACTTTATTTGGATTTCATTAATACCATAGAAACATAAAATTTAGCATGCAATGTCCTGAATGGATGTGAGTTTGTAAGAGGGAACTTTTTTGTACCTTTGCTTCTTCAATTGATACTTTTGGAATTTTCGTTAATACTGGGCCTACACGAAACATCAAACTAAACATGCAATGTTCTGAGTGGATGTTAATCTATTGTTTTTTCTTTTAACCCACTTACAACTACAATTCGAGTCGGAAAGAACCCAACCAATTGTAGGGGGATGTAAGAAAAGATAAACTCACTGTTTATTGTTGGTGCTTTGTTTAAGCTTTGATATTGTTACAAGTAAGACTTAGAGTCTTTATAGCTCTTATTCGCTTTAGGGTTTCATTTGTTTAATATTTTTGGCTTTTCTAAAATCTTTGGAAAAGGTTTCCTGATGAGCTGGTCTAAGCAACCGGCGAAATGCGCATGGAGGCTAGCTTTCCCTCAACAATAAATTTCAGTGTATTTATCAAATATGAAAAACTGGGAATTTAGCTCGTCATACGGAAATCGTAATAATAAGGCAGTCTTTTGTTCTTTAACTTGTACTTTTTATATTTCTGTTAGTGTTGGACCTTGAAGCATAAAATTAAACACGCAATGTCCTGAGTAAATAAGAATCTGTAAGTAAGATTATTTTGATACTTTTTGGTTCTTAAGCATGTATTTTTTGAATTTTTATTAATACTAAACCTAGAAATATAAAATTCAACATGCGCTGTCCAGAGTAATTGAGAAACAACGAGTGGAGACTATTTTTTAATTTTGACTTTGTGATATTTTATATTATTGAACTTACAAAATCAAATTAAACATTCACAGACTTAAGTGGAAGATAACAAATGACTGAGAAAAAATCTCATTTTTGTTCAGCCATTGGATTCGTTAATTAATGGTGTTTTCTTTTCTTAGAAAAAAGTGTTGCATAAGTGTTACATGTGACTTGGCAACATTTTTAAATGCTTCCCTAATTTTTAAGAAGTGTTTTATATTTTACGTTTACAAAAGAACACAAATTTCGCCATTAAACAATAAAGTACAATTAGCGCATGGTAAATTCAATTACAGGTGGTGGCAAGACTACAACAATCAAAAGCCAACAGAAACAACAGATGTTTTTTGTATTGCATTGTTAGTGTTAACGGCTCAAAATTTGCCACGACCTTGTACTAAATTCGCCTTGTCCCTTTAATTTCAAACTGGTCCAGCTCACGAGAGGTCAAAGCTGGAGCCGAAATATTTAAAATGTCATCTTAAAAAAGTCCAAGGTTTATTTTTAGGAGGGTACATCGAGCACTTTTTTTGGTGAGTCGCTCTAATATATATATATATATATACTAGCTGACCCGGTCTACGTTGCTGGCCCTAAGTAAACATTAGTTTTGTATTACCACACGATTTAAATTGAGCATTTAACGAAATTTACGGCCTTTAAAATAAAAATCCATGGAATACCTATCATAAATTTTTTTTAAAAAATAACTTACATAGGGTGTGGATATGGGCTCAATCAAAAAAGAATAAGTTGGACCATGGCGATAATTTTAAAGAAAAAATCGTCCAAATCGGTCAAGCCGTTCTCAAATCATGCTCTTAATAGAAAAAGTGGGCGTAAAAGTAGGCGTGGTAATTTTTTCTTTCGATGAAAACGTAAAATAAATTAATACGAACAGTTAAAAGAAAAATTAGTCAAATCGATGGAGCAGTTTTTTGATTTTAGGTAAATCGAAAAAAGTGGGCGTAAAAGTGGGCGGGGCAAAATTTTCTTTCCGTAAAAACCTAAGTTAAACCATGGCGATCATTTTGAAGAAAAAATCGTCCAAATCGGTCAAGTCGTTCTCCAGTTATGCGCTTAATAGAAAAAGTGGGCGTAAAAGTAGGCGTGGTAAATTTTTCTATCGATGAAAACTTAAAATGGATTAATATGAACATTTGAAAGATAAATTAGTCAAATCAAAATCGTCCAAATCGGTCAAGTCGTTCTCCAGTTATGCGCTTAATAGAAAAAGTGGGCGTAAAAGTAGGCGTGGTAAATTTTTCTATCGATGAAAACTTAAAATGGATTAATACGAACATTTGAAAGATAAATTAGTCAAATCGATGGAGCAGTTTTTTGATTTTAGGTAAATCGAAAAAAGTGGGCGTAAAAGTGGGCGGGGCAAAATTTTCTTTCCGTAAAACCCTAAGGTGGACCATGGCGATCATTTTAAAGAAAAAATCGTCCAAATCGGTCAAGCCGTTCTCAATTTATGCGCTTAATAGAAAAAGTGGGCGTAAAAGTAGGCGTGGTAAATTTTTCTATCGATGAAAACTTAAAATGGATTAATACGAAGATTTGAAAGAAAAATTAGTCAACTCGATGGAGCCGTTTTCTGATTTTAGGTAAATCGAAAAAAGTGGGCGTAAAAGTGGGCGGGGCAAAAGTATCCTATGTCCGTCTCCTGGCTCTAAGCTACCTCCCTACCAATTTTCAGCCAAATCTGTTCTGCCGTTCTTGAGTTATAAGTGGTGTAACTAACACGACTTTCTTTTATATATATAGATATAATTTTTTATGAATATGGGGGTAAAAGTTCATAAAATACTGTGCTGGCAAAAAACCGAAATTGACAGATCACAGTAGATCTTCACGATTTCCTGCGATCGGGGCTGACCAATGATCCTATCTGTACCCCCGCTGACACGGCGCCGGCCTGACTATTTGTTGTGTCTTCCGTTAGTATGCTTATTACAGGAAATTATAACTGTGTTTCAGGGAGATTGTCTTCGCTAAAGTTTTGCCGGTTCGCTGACTAAATACTGTCGGCGATCACGTTGTGTATCCAAAGTCGTGGAAGGGGAGATCCTGAAATTCTTACTGCATTTACACAAGAAAATATTTTTTTTTAAGTTCTGTGGCTCTGTATATATATGTACCCAATGAAAAATGTTATCATTTTGCGAAGCATTTATTAAGTCAGAGCACAATTATGCGCTACTCAATAAGACATACAGAGGTGCAGTAAAGTAAGTGAAGGAATTCTTAACTAGTTTTATAAAAGAAAAAATAATATATTAAGTGCTCCGGCATTCCTTTACTGAGAAGCAGGTTTGTAAGGGAAAATACTAAAAAAATAACTTTAAAAAAATATTCAGTGTGTAAAACTGATAACCACCCAGTAAAAACTTCGCTTACTTTTTTAAAATGAATAGCTTCTTTAACTCATTATTTAGTACCTTTGTTCTATAACCACATCTTTAACAACTTCTATAACTACTTTTTTCTGGATATGTATAGGTAAAAAAATAATGACTTACTTTTGAATGCGTTCATTTTGGGACATCCATTGTAAAATTCATTGGTTCTTTCTTTCAGTAGGAATGTAAGTAGTGCTCTTATGTTTTTCTGATTACTCAACAAATTATTTTGTAGGCGAAGTTTTTACTGGGCAGTTTTTATATGCGTTGAATAAAGTGCTTTTTGTGCCGAAAATGTATTGCTTCAAAGTGGAAACTCACCATATAAAATTCATGTCTTCCGTAAACGATATGTTAAGCGAAACTTTTCCATTTCTCCCTTTTTATTGGGTATGCAATTAATCAGGTAACCCAAGCTCTACAACAACTACAACTAGGCAAAAACAACATGCATATATTTTGTCGGTAGAAAAACCATCTAGATTATCAAAGATATGTATGTGTATTTCCACCAACAAAAAACATCTTATTTGTAAACAAACGCAATTGTGTGAGGTTCGTAAACAATATTCAGCTGGGCTACTCAGGTTACCTTATTTATTGTATCAAGTGAAAAAGTGTGAGTGCATTGAAACTTGAAGCAAAATTTTAGGCAAAACTTGATCGTGTAACCCCCAAGTAAACCGAGAAATTGCTTCCAACTTACCTTCTTAGCCTAAAAATATAAGCGTTTGTAAAAATTTCAAGTTAATTTTTTGCCAGAAAAATTGGAGAAAATCTCGAATAAATTTTAATTTAATAAGTATAAAAAACGTGCTTGAAATACAGCAATAATTTCTCACTTTAAAGTTACACGCCTTATTTTACAGACAGCAATCTCTAAGCCGATTTAGTTGTGGTCATGAAACCCAGAGATTTATAAATTTGTTGTCACACAACCATTGAAATATATAAAAATCTTAGATAGAGTGTTTTGAATATAAACCTTCGATAATCCATAAACTTAACTAATTCCATTTTCTTATTTATTCTATATTAAACTGTTAAATCTTTACTAGAATCTTAAGTAACCAAGTTAAGGACATATAATAATATTTGATTGGCCGTTTTTATGTTTTTTTTCCTGCTAATTGTAAATTTAGTTTGATTATCAAACTTTTAAAGCACAACTCGCCATAAATCACAAAATATATTTAAAAATGTTCTTTCTTTAACAACCATTACAAAAAAAAAAATAAAAAAACTTTACCCTGAAGTTTCTATAAATAAAAATCTTGCCCACTCAATTCAATAGCCAGCAGTAAACAAATTTAAAATGCAAATATTATGAAATGTATTTTCATCTTACATACTTTCCTCTTTTTCTATTTACCACTCAGTCGTATTTATGGGTCTGTTTTATTTAAAAGAAAAAAAAACTGAATTTTTAAGCCAAAGAAAACCCCAAAAGAATATGGAAAAATATAAAATGTATTAACTGACTAACAAACCAATTTTTTGAACTTAATTTATTTTCACGAATGGCTTTACTTTTGTTAGACGTTGGAAAATTATAAAGTTTTAAGTTCTAAAGGGAAATTAGAAGTTAGATTAAGTGGCTTTCGAAAAAACTCGAGAAACGAAATAAAATTAATGCAAACTTTTTGCTTTTTTGAATAAAGATTTCAAACTGAATATTTTTTGTTAGCATAAGAAATATTTTACAGACATATTGTGCGATTTTTGGTATGAAATTTAAATAAATTAGATATTCAATTTGTATAATTTTGTTTTTAATCGATTTAGTTGCAAATCCTTTAAGAATATTTATTATGTCAATTCTAAGTGAACAAGTTAAATTGCGATGTTCTTGGAAACTAAAGGGACTACAGTGACTGTAATTAAAGTTTATAAGAATAATCGTTTCTTGTATTAAAATCTAAGATTTGAATTTTTTTTAAAAAAATTAGAATTTGGGAATTTTTCTTCTCTTTTTAATATCATATTTTATTATTATCAAGTCAAAAAAAATTTAAATTTAAAAATAGACATTAAAAAGTTTGTATTACCTTTTATTTATAATCAACGTCAGTTATTTTACCAATCTTTTTTGACTTTTGTATTTTTTAAAACATTCTCAATTTTTTTTTTAATTTTTTTCAAACAGTTTTAGTTTTTTTATACCCTCCACAACAATAAGTTGTGAAGAAGGTAAACTAAGTTTGTCCGTCTGTCTGTCCGCTGTTGAAAACACGCTTTCTTTCGAAAAAGCAAAATCGGTTCAGTAGGATTAGCTATAAATCAAAATGTGCAACCACCACCCTAAAAAATTCATCATTTTGTTACAATAACTATCATAAATAGTGAAACAATGCACGGAATTCGACTGGAAATCACACTGTAAAATTTCGTGAACATCAGTCTATAATTTACCCTGGGCCCCATATAAAGCCTTCTCCCGGAAAACAGTTTAGTACGTCTAAAACCGTAATAAATAATACTGTCACAATAAAATTGGAAAATTAACAGTTTTATAGGACTAGAAATGACACCGTGAAATTTCGTGCAGATCGGTCCATAATTTATGCCTAGGCCCCATATAAATCCTGCTCCCGGAAAACAGTTTAGTAGGCCTAAAACCTTAATTAATAATGCTTTCATTTTGAAATTTGGTACGTCACAATTTGTTAGTACTAGAAAACACACTGTCAATTTCGTGAAGATCGGCCCATAATTTACTACAGGCCCCATATAAAGCCCACTTTGATAAATTGATTAAATACGCCTAAACCCGTAGCAGATATAGATATTGCCGGTAAATTTCTCCCAACTTAGCTTCATATGGCCAAAAAAAATGTCATGCAATTTGTTTAAATACGGTCCATAATTTATCTTAGATCCCATATTTAGCAGCCTTCTGAAATTCACTGTAAACCCTCAAACTAATTTAACCACTGTAATTAAATTTAAATCATTTAAATCCAGCTTAAGCTGCTACGAATCATGATATTTTTCACAAGCTAGCTAAAATTGCTAAAATCACAAAACTTTCTGATTGTCGGTCAATAATTTAATAAAGATCTTAATGCTGACGTCTGTTTTTATAGAGATAAATAAATAATTAATAGATATCATGTAGATATGACTCCTGAAATAATTGAACTGTCGGTGGAGGGTATCAAAGATTCGGCACAGCCGAATATAGCACTCTAACTTGTTCCTAATAATACATATCGATGCGTTACTTCCTCAACCTCGTAACTTAAAAAATACGACTGCTATTTTTGTGTTCTAATACTGCAACAACTTAGTAGTATGTTTAGGGGAATCCGGCCCCACTTTTTTCATACAAATTTGGGATCATGCCTAGATGGGAGTATGTATACATTTCTAATATATAAAAGAGATCGAAAGAAATGTAAGCATACCCCATCTAGATCTTTGTTCGACCACCCTAATGACAGAAAATGAAAGATCGCAAGAAAGTATTAAACTTTTGCTAAGTAAGTTTTTCTATAATTCCTGCATAACAGTCGGCAGTCTGTGATTTTTTGGAGGCGTTGCATGCCATAAATGATTAAAATCTGTCTACAACTTTTGATGTTAATTACAAAAGATAAAAAATTGTAATTAAGAATTTCATAATACACCGTATTTGTATGGGAACCCCCTAAGGGGTGGTGATAGTATGTTTTGAGAACATTTTAAGGACAGAAAAGTAATTGAGGTCGGTCATACATTTTATCCCCCAGGGGCGACTTCTTAGCACTTGGAGGCATTTGCAATATTGTCCTTTTCTTTTAAGTTGTTTTAAAGCGAACGTGTTTTCAACAGACGGGCATTGCTAAATCGACTTAAAATTACTCAAGGGTCTTAGATGAATATTAAAAAAGTTTCACACGAAATGCCAAACTTAGTATACCTTCATTCTCCATTAGTTGTGGAGGGTATAAGAAACATCTCTCTGTTTCGCATTTATTTTAAAATTTTTGTATTTTCTATAAACATCCTTCAATCAGAGAAATTCCTTCAATAAAAAATTTCTTTATAAATTCAAAAAATACTTAATTTCTGCATAAATTTAATGGTTGCAATACATAAAGTAAACCTACTCTACATTGTTCTTCTTATTTTTTTATGTTCTCTTTCCAAATTAAAGTAATTGACAGTAATATTGAAGCATTTTTTTCGCTGATATTTTTCGATTGAAACAAGGTGTCCTTAGTTACAGACCATCGAGCAGTTTTGCTTAAAAGTCAAGAGCCAAAAACGAAGTTCATATTCAAACTGACCTTGTTCAATTTACAAGGAATGCCAAAAAAACACATATACAACAATATTTTTTCCTTTTTTTTCGTTTCGGTTCGTTCTAATGTTTTGCGTCCATTTCATTGTTATGAAAACACAATCATCTTTTATTTAGTCAGTTATTGAGTAAGTCATTCAGTCAGTCATTTGTTCATTATTTTAGTCACTTAAACTTTCAGTTATTGTAGTTCATTGCTCATTCAGCTACTCATTCATATTTTTTTTTTCCTTTTCTTTATGAATGGTTGGTTTGTGGTGCATAAATATGCGAGGGTATTTGTGAAATATTAAAAGGTATTTGTGAAATATTAAAAGGAGTTGATAATATGTAGATTCATTTAGAATTGCATCTACTTAGCGCACTAAATGCAAAGTTAGAGATATATTCAATTTAATGTCAGACATAGACACAGTTTTGTTGCAGATGTATTATTTTAGATTTTTTTTTTTTGTCAAGATTGAATAGAATAAAGTTATGAAACATAGTTGGGAGTGCCAAGTCTATTTCATTCATGTATAGAGTATTCAAAACCGGAAGCCCGTTAAAGGGGATTTTGTTACAAGAATCCCAACCGGTTTGAAGTGGTTTTTGTTTTTAATTTTAGCGAGATACTGGTTCATTTAAAAAAGTTTTTTTAATATTTACTTAATAACAAAAATAACTTTAGAAAGATGGTTGCCAGATTTAGCGATTTATCGTCATTTTAAAGATTTTTGGACTAAAAAAATACCTGATGTCAAAATAGTTGCAATAATTTACATATTGTCCCAACGATAAACCCGAGTCACATTAATTAATCCTTGACTCATACTATTGTAAAAGAAGAAGGAATGTATAATCGATCCAGCACCAGTATATAGATAGAATAATTTTTAAGAATTCAATACAACTTTGTTTCAATATCGATATATCGGTATTTTATATATAGGCGATATATATGGATTATTTTTTTTTTAATATCGATATTTGAATGTATCGATAATTGTTGCCCATTCCTACCTCCGATATACTAAAATGTAAACCTTAACGCTTTAGAAATATTTTATATACAGTCAAAGTCCGGTTTAACGAATGATATAATGTTCAGATCTTTCGGTATACCGAGATATTCGTTATATCGATCAGTAATTTTACCTTAAAATTTTATAAAAAAAATGGTGGTTCACAATTTAAAAAACATCAAAATTTAATTGTATTCATAATTTGGTGTAGATATAAAACTTTAATAAGATTTTGTTATTCCATACTTTTGGAATATCAACTGCGGTTCACACACTTCAAGTTTAACTCGTTAAGTCTTGAACTTTAAGGAGAGAAGGGAAATGCGAATGTCATATCTTTTCCCCTCTCTCTTAAAAACTCAAGACTTGACGAGTCAAATTTGACGTGTGTGAATCAACCCTTACTGAAAGATTTGCACCTTTCTTAAAAAAAGCAACGCATCACACGTGTTGCTTTAATACAAAGCAAAGAAGCCAAAAACACACACAAAAATCTAACGGTTCTATTACGATTTTTTTATTTTGCTTTGTCATTCGTTAAATCGGGATTATTTTTTTTTTTTGCCATTCGCTATACAAGGTAGTTAATGTAAAAATTTGGTCATTCGTTATAGCGGATATTCGTTAAACTGCGTATTCGTTATACCGGGCTTTGACTGTAATATAATTTTTTTTTTTAATCATTTTATTCGTTTCGCAATCCTTAGCCTTAGTTAACATTGGGGTGGGCTTTTGAGCGTTACATTTACTTTATAAGAAATGGTACAACGGTAAGGAAGACACAGACTGTAGCAACCGGTTATCTTATTCAAGTTCGTGCTTGTCTCCTCCGTTTTATTTTTGCATGTACATAATTGTATGTCTGAAAGATTTTATCGAACGTTTCTATACTAAAGCACACAAAATAATATTATAACATACGCTGTTACAAAAAAAAAATATATATATATATATATATATATATATATATATATATATATATATAAGTTAACTGGCAAAGCGCAGCAAAAAACATATGTATGTTTGTTCATATAACATGGTTTAAAAAAAAAGTATAAAATGTGGTTATTAAAAAGAAACAAATATGCAATAAATAATTATTTGATTGAAAATATGCAATTAAGTAAAAAATATGGACGCAAACGCAAAATGAGCTACGGCTAAGTTAAAAGGTTCAACAAAACAACGGCATCATAAGACCTAGGGTATTCATTTAATCGAGCTTTTTCTTTAATCGGTTAATCACCAGATTAATTAATCGAGGTTTTGGTTTAAACGGTTAATCGATTAATACATTTTTTTTAATCAATTAAGTAATTTGAATAAATAACATGTTAGAGTGCTATATTCGGCTGTGCCGAATCTTTGATACCCTCCATCGACACTTCGAATGTTTAAGGAGTAATATCTGTATGATGTTATTATTATCTTAAACTGTGACGATTTGTTATTAATTATGGTTTTAGGCGACTAAACTGTTTTCCGGTAGTAGGGTTTATATGGGGCCTAGGGTAAATTATGGACCGATCATCACGAAATTTCACAGTAACATTAATAGTCCTATAAAACTGTGACGAGCCAAAATTTGTTATGATTGCATTATTTTTTACGGTTTTAGGCGTACTAAACTGTTTTCCGGTAGTAGGGTTTATATGGGGCCTAAGGTAAATTATAGACCGATCGTCACGAAATTTCACAGTGTTATTTTTAGTCCCAAAAAACTGTGAAGTGTCAAATTTTGTTACGCTAGCGCTATTTTTTACGGTTTTAGGCGTACTAAACTGTTTTCCGGGAGTAGTGTTTATATGGGGCTAAGGGTAAAATATGTTCAGATCTTCACGAAATTTTACAGCGTGATTTCCAGTCAAATAAAACAAATTTTTCTAAAATCTTATCTGATTCCGTGCCTTGTTCCAGCATTTATGTTATTTTTTGTAACAAAATTATAAATTATTTTAGGTGCTGGTTCCACATTTTTATTCATAGCTCTGGTCCTACTGAACCAATTTTGCTGGATTTCAATCCCAAACTGCTTAGGATAAATACAAGTTTGTTCAATTCTTTTGAGTTGTTCGAAAGTGAGCGTGTTTTCAACAGACGGACAGACTGACGGACGGACAGACAGACGGACATGGCTAAAACGACTTAGAATTATTCAATGACCCAGAATATATATACTTTATGGGGTCTGAGATGAATAATAAAAAAGTTTCACACGGAATGGCAAACTTATTATACCCTCTTCACAACTAATTGTGGTGGAGGGTATAAAAATGAAAACTTATTTATTACTTAATAAACTCCATATTAGTAAATTAAAAACAATAACATAACAAACAATTCTTAAGCTAAAACGAGCAAACAAAAAAATAATTCAAAACTTTGTAAAACATATTTTTTAATTAATACATATTATGTTTTTATTAAAACATAAACTGTGAGATCATTTTATAAGTAGTTTCAATAGTTTAAGGAGAACTTATAAAATAATCAATAACATTTCTCTATGACGTGCTAAATTCCCAACTTTTATTTTTGTTAAATACACTTAAATTTATTGTTGAGGAAATTTTGTTTCTATGCGCATTTCACTGGTTGCTTAATCAAATTATCAGGAAACCTTTTTCCATAGATTTTCGAAAAGCTAAAAATATTATACAAATAAAACTCTTAAGCGAATAAGAATTATAAATACTCAAAGTTTTACCCGCAACTAAATCAAAGCTAAAACAACACACCAACAATAAACAGTGAGTTTATCTTTTCTTACACAATCCTTAAGAAAAATAAGCGACTCTTTTCTTTAGTTTTGATAAATGCTGGTAAAAATTCTTTCACTTAACGTAGATGTTTTAGAATTCGATAGCAACTCACAATACATTCTGTACTTTTTTAGTCCTTTTCCTGGATTTCTCTAAACATATAAAGCCTTCAATTATGCCAATACAGTCCTGTTTTAATTTTTAAAACTTCTAATTGTTTCTGTTGTTGTATTTCTATCGAGAGTTTCTTCTGTTGTCAGGTCATCATCTAACTCTTTATGATGCTTTGTGAGATAGAAATCTATTGAGTTTTGTTGCGACTGTCAAAAAAATCTAATTTAACATTACAGTTTGTATTGACACCATCGCACATGAACATGATTTTTTTTTAAATGCAACCCTGATCAAATGAAAAGTATTTATTATTGTTTAGAAAAAAAGAATAAAGTCCTATGGGACAAATGAAAAGAATTATTGTTTACTTGGCGGTCACACGATCAAGTTTTGCCTTTCAATTCCTTTCAATTTGCAATACACTCTTATTACACACTCACACTTTTTAAATTGACTTCGAGATGGCTTTCAATTTCACCTTTCCATTTGTTTGGCAATTTAACTTTCAATTTAACAGCTGAGTACAAGTTTGTCTTTATAAATTGTGTTGTTGTTGACATCTTGGGAGTAAATTTCTTACAAATTGAGTGCAGCCTACGTCACAGCTTTTAATTTATGTAAATTTTGACAATCAGTATATGTTAAAGACTATCAAGAACAACTTGATCGTGTGGCTGCAAGGTAAGAAAAAAAGAATTAAGTCCTATGGGATGTCAAATGGTTTTTCATAATACTTGTCATTTTTTTCATAACACATTGCTTTCACACTATCACACTTTTACAAATTACTTGAGTTTTGTCATGTATTAACACAAAGTATAATAGTGTAAAGTAGCCTTAAATAATATTCGGCACGTTGAACTTTTACATAAATTTTAGTCTTATAACAAGCGTTTAAAAAACTGCAGTCAAAGTAGAAAAACGGCCATTTCTTCCACATCTTCATTTCTCATTGGCCAAAAAAAATTGTTTCTTTTACTTCTGATTCATTAAATGTAAACAGTCGCTGCCGAAACAACGCAAAAAGCGAAAAGTTGTACACGCATTTTCGTTTCTAGATCGATGGTTTTTGGTTTCGACTGCCGGTTTTTAAATCCTGCTTATAGCATAATTTTGTTCTGGCGGGTCTATGGTTGCTTACTGTAGTGAACGGTATCAAATGACGGGAGTGGACGACTTTGCTTTCTTCCTTGTTTTTTCCACGAAATAACAACGAAAAATTGAAATTCCCATACTGATATTCTGCAAAATTATTTCGTAAAATACCAAATTGTTTTTACTTCATAACTTTAGTAATTCAAAATTGGGAAATGTTTTTAATTTTATGTTATTGATTTTCCAGCCAGTGCATCAATATGCATTTTAAATTGCGCAAAGTATTGGTTATGAAATATATTTTATAAGTTTTTGTTCCCTTTGCAATCAAAACAAGAACAACTAAAAAAATAAATGTAAAATATACCACCAAATTACAAAACACTTACACACATAGAGAACAGCTTTTGCTTTTCATGATGTAATTTTATGGTGAAAAAGTTTTGTTGATAGCCAAACTTAGTCTGGCACTAGAGCAGCTAGCAAGTTTGTCAAGGATATTGGCTGGTCGTGGTTGGTAGCTGGTTTGCTCTTGTCTGGTTTGGTACTTTAATGTTGTGATATGAGTAAAAGGTGAAATTTTGATGAGAAAGAAAATTAATTTTACACCAAATGACCAATTGTATTTACCTCTTAGAATAATTGAATTCAATTTGTTTATAATTTGTTTTTCTATTTTGTGAGAACACAGGGAAAACCAGAATTTTGCTTAAATTAAATCTTCTTTGGCGTAAATGTTCAATGTTGTGTTGACCTTTGAAAGTTGCTTGCAGTAAAATTGTACAGTTTGTTTTTTGTTTAGCATGATTTATTGATTTATAAAGTTAAATTGAAAAAAAACCCCTAAACTATTTTTGGTTCGACTTAGTAGAAGGAAGAAACAATAACGAATAAGAAAATAGAGAAAAAGATTTTTGATACTTAATATAAAATAAATTATTTTAATGATGTGTATTATGTTAGTCTTAACTGGTTCGGTTGTGATTTTTATCATTTTACTAAGCATTTTAACTGATTAGTTAAGAACATTTATTCCCGAAATAACATCAACAAACTTTCAAATTAATTTGCTATACTTTTTTTATATACTTCATTTAAATTACCGTGTTAAGTTTGCAGTACTTTCATCATTTGATTAATATTTCAAAACTATGTTAAATTTTCTTCAGCTTGAATATTATCGAGTTATCTGAAAAGAGGTTAAAATGAATGAAAAATGTAACCTTTCAAATTGATGTTCGTTTAAAATATTTTATCTTTATTTTATAGAAAAGAAATGAATGAATGTTCAAATCTGGATTATAAAGAAAATGTGCATAAAAATGTTTCTTACACTCTTTTACTTTTAATCGCTTCTTAACACACATTGCCAAACTAAAAAGAAAAAGTTCTTCCTGTAAATGTTAAACAAAAGCACTTAAATCTCAAATTGAAAATAAAAGTTTTTCTTAAGTGCAATATGACAAATGCAAGAAGAAAAAATTAAATTTTCACATTGTTGAATAAGATGTTAAATTGGAAATATAAAACATATACACCAGTTCTGAACCTTTAATAAAAATTCATAAATATCTAAAAAAAAAGTTTATTCTTAATATGCTAAAAAACGGTAATTTTTATAAAAATTTCAATAAACAGCAAATTTTTTATAAAAAATGGCACGCTTTCATTAAGTTGGCTATAAAGCGCTTGAAACTTTATAGATTGCAAATTAGAAACAAACAAAACATTTTATAATACTTGCGACAAAAAAAATATTCACATATTTGCTGGGAATTGCAAATCTAGTTAAAATTTTCTATAAATATCCAATTTTGGTAAAATTTCCTATAAAAATCTAATTATAGTAAAATTTCCTATAAAATCCAATTTTGGTAAAATTTCCTATAAAAATCCAATTTTAGCTTAATTTGACTATAAAAGCCGAATTTTGGTCAAATTCATATATGCTATTTATAGGATAAATTTTGGTAAAATTTCCTATAAACAGCAAATTTTGGTAAAATTTCATATGGTCAAATTTCCTATAATAGCAAATGTTCAATGTGCAATTGTTCAAATTTCCTATAAATAGCAAATTTGTTCAAATTTCTTATAAATAGCAAGTTTGGTCATATTTTTTATAAATAGCAATATTTGTTCAAATATCCCTTAAATAGCAAATATTAGTTAAATATTCTATAAACAAACTTTGGTCAAATTATAAAATAAAAATTTCCTATAAAATGCCAATTTTGAAAAAATTTCCTATAAGAAGCAAATATGTACAATTTTTCCTAAAAACAAGTACATTTTGACAAAATTCCCTATAAAAAAATTTTTTTTTATAATTTTCTATAAAATGTAAATTTCACAAAATTCCCTATAAACAGTAAATTTTTACAAAATTCCCTATAAATAATAAATTTTGACCAAATTTCCTATAAATATTTAATTTAGACCAAATTTCCTATAAATAGTTAATTTTGAACAAATTTCCTATAACTAGTAAATTTTGACCAATGTCCTATAAATAGTAAATTTTGACCAAATTTCCTATAAAAAGTAAATTTTGAACAAATTTTGAACAAATTTCCTATAAATAGTAAATTTTGACCAAATGTCCTATAAATAGTAAATTTTGACCAATGTCCTATAAATATTTAATTTTGACCAAATTTTCCATAAATAGTAAATTTTGACCAATGTCCTATAAATAGTAAATTTTGACCAAATTTCCTATAAAAAGTAAATTTTGAACAAATTTCTTAAAAATAGTAAATTTTGACCAATGTCCTATTAATAGTAAATTTTGACCAAATGTGCTATAAATAGTAAATTTTGACCAATGTCCTATAAATATTTAATTTTGACAAAATTTTCCATAAATAGTAAATTTTGACCAATGTCCTATTAATATTTAATTCTGACCAAATTTCCAATAAATAGTAAATTTTGACCAATGTCCTATAAATAGTAAATTTGAACAAATTTCCTATAAATATTAAATTTTGACCAATGTCCTATAAATAGTAATATTGACCAAATTTCCTATAAGTAGTAAATTTTGACAAAATTTCCTATAAATAGTAAATTTTGACCAAATTTCCTACATATAATAAATTTTGACCAAATTATCTATAAGAAGTAAATCTTACCAAAATTTCCTTATAATGTAAATTTTTACAACATTTCCTATAAAAAGAAAATTTTTCAATAAAAATTTCAATTTTTACAAAATTGCCTAAAAAAAGAAATTTTTTCAAAATTTTCAATAAAAAGTTAATTTTTACAAAATTTCCTATAAAAAGTAAATTTTAACAAAATTTCCTAAAAAAAAATTACTTTTTACAAAATTTCCTATAAAAAGAAATTTTTTAAAAATTTTCAATAAAAAGTTAATTTTTACAAAATTTCCTATAAAATGTAAATTTTAACAAAATTTCCTAAAAAAATTACTTTTTACAAAATTTCCTATAAAAAATAAATTTCTACAAAATTTCATATAAAAAAATAAATCTTACAAAGTTTCTTTTAAAAAGTAAATTTTTTACAAAATTTCGTATAAAAAGTAAATTTTTACAAAATTTCCTATAAAAAGTAAATGTTTACAAAATTTTCTATAAAAAGTAAATTTTTACAAAATTTTCTATAAAAAGTAAATTTTTACAAAATTTCCTATAAAAAGTAAATTTTTACAAAATTTCGTATAACAAGTAAATTTTTACAAAATTTCCTATAAAAAGAAATAATTGGACGAAATTTCCTATAAAAGTTAATTTTAACAAAATTTCCTAGGAAAAGTAAATTTTTACAAAATTTCCTATAAAAATAAATTTTTACAAAGTTTTCTATAAAAAGTAAATTTTTACAAAATTTCCTATAATAGTTAATTATGATAAAGTTAATTGTCGGAATAGAATTATGACAAAATTTTCTACAAATAGAATTTTTTTAACAAAATTTCTTTTTTAAAGCAAAATTTTTTATATATAAAAAAGTTTTGCCAAATATTTTATAAATTGCTAATTTTTATCAATATTTTCTATAATTAAAAAATCATATTTCAAAATATTTAAAATATGTATAATTGGAAATGGTGTAAATAAAGCTCATACATCCTTAAATATGTATATAAATTAAAGTTAAGTGAAATGGAAATACAAATAATAAAACAACTACAATAAACTATTAAATAAATATATTTACATATCGCTGGCTCAATATGGTTTTATGGAATTTTTTTTTTTAATTTTTAGCAACGGCTACTTTACACTATTATACTTTGTATTTATACATGTCAAAAACTCAAGTAAAAGGTAAAAGTGTGATAGTGTGAATGCAATGTGTTATGATAAAAACAAGTTATAATACGAAAAAAAATTTGACATCACAAACGACTTTGTCGTGTTTTGAAATATTGCTTGACAATAATACTTTGCATATGATCAGATTGCATTGTATATCATGTTTGATAGTGTGAATACACACTGTTATGTTAAATTAGATTTTTGACAGTCGCATCAAAACTCATTAGATTTTTATCTTACACAGTATTACGGAATACGTAAGACTTGTCTGATAGTGTAAACTAGCCTTAAGTAATATTTTGGTGTTGTATGGGACAGTTAACAACTTTAGGTGTTGATTCAGCGATGCTAACAAGTTCTTGGCCATCTTGTTTAACTAAATTTTACTACGTGATTTTATTGGAAACAGTAAAATGAAAATAATCAATTTGTTAAATATTTTTCCGATTTCACATACAACCTTGTTATATTCATCCAGCGATATGTAAATATATTGTATATTATAAAATAGTAAAAACTAAACTAAAATTAAAGCTGCTAAAGACAAAAATAGCAACAACAAACTACAACTTACAACTATTTAAGTGGATAAAAACTTAAATACAATAGCAAAAATGGCAATAAGGACCAAAACACAAAATCTGTTGTTACTCAACAGCATCCACAAGAAAATGCAACACAACTGAGCCAGGACCATCACAAACACAACAATAAAAACTCAACCAAGTACAAGGAAAAAATTATATACATAAACAGTGAGTAAGAGTAACATCCTTATCAAGGACAATCTAAAAACAAAAGCATCAAGAAGTAAACGAGTTTTTTTTATTTCTGTTTTTTTTGTGTTGGCAACATGGATAACAAGGATATGCAACCATTTATATAAAAGCCACTCACACTAACGTACCAAAAAGGATGCAAAATTTGATTCAAACAACAAGCAGCTGTGTATAAAAACTGTCAACCCTAATGATACTTTTATATGGCATCCATGTTTGTGTTTTTTGTTTGTTGGTATTAGTGTTTCTGTTTGAGTGTATAGGACAGCTTGTGTAAAATATAAATGATAAAATGTATACACTGATTTGTGTGACGGTGGTTTTGGGGGGATTTGTTTATGGAAAATTATTAGTAAAATAGTTTAAGGCAACAAGGACGAAAATATTTTTAGACTTAATTTTAAAACACTTCCAGAGAATTTTTATAAATAAAAAAAAACTAATGTATGAAAGTGAATTTTCCAGCGTAATTGAAAAACAAAAGTGAATGGTTAATACTAGAGTATCCAATTATTTGACTTTTGGTTTTGTTCGAGTAAGGAATTAATCGATTTTTGAATTTAAAAATTGCTCGATTAATCGAATAGAGGTTTAAAATTGTTCGAGTTACTCGAATAACTCGAATAATTCAAGTAATTAAATCCAATGGGAAAAAACATACTTATATCTCTATTTGAATTGTTTAAAGCATTTAAATAAAATAAAAAAATTTAAAAATCAAAAACCCGACTGCAAAAATACAGGGGTCTAATCACCGCATTCGATACTATCGTACCGAATAAACTATCGAATGTTTTTGCATACGATAGACACTGACATATTGAATGAAAACTCGATAAATGTAATGTTGAGTTACTCGATATCGAATGCTATTATTTCAAATTCAATCATTTCATTCGATATCGAGTTTTATAATACCAAAATAAATAATTTCGATCAATTTTGCTCGATATCGTATACCGTGATTAGACCCCAGTTTTAATTCAATAAAAAGATTGAAAGAAGATTAAGGAAAGTAAAATTAATACAAATTTTAAGCAAAGTAAACACTTCTTCGGTTTAACAAACTATAAAATAATTTGAAAAATCTAAAATTTTTTTAAGAAAGTTCCTGCTTTGAACTTTCAAATAAACCCACGAATAAAAATGGAGCGAGAAAAAAATTTAACACAAAAAATATATTAAAAACGCAAAATGCTATTATTATTATTATTAAGTATTTTAGTTTTGGTTGATTTTTTCATTTTTTAGTTATTTTCCTCTTAACATTTTTATTTTTAACATATTTTAATGCCAATGTTTTCCAAGCCATTTTGTAAACAACAAACATTAAAGTCGAACCTTACATTATTTGGTACATCCGACGGTAGTCTTTTTGCCGCCGTCGTTGGACATTTTTTAATATTAGTAAATTTTGGTCGCCGTCACCGATACGTGTGATCGGCGTTCTCAAAGTCAAATCGGCTCCGAGTGGAATATTATAAAGTTTGTAATGTAACGGCGTAATTTATTTTGATAGTGCTGGTTCACACTCTTCAAGTTTTATTAGTCAAGTCTTGAACTTTAAGGAGAAAGGAAAAGAGAATGCCATTTCTTTTCCTCTTTCTTCTAAAAACTCAAGACTTGACGGCCAAGACTTGAAGAGTTTGAACCAGCACATAGTTTTCGATATGAGTTAGCGACACACTTTTTGTCACTTTTCGAGAAACGATGGAATTCTTACCAAAGCTGCAGAACATGTGTACTGTTTGTAAATATTGAGTTGACAAATTAGAACACAGAAAAAATTTAAAATTTTCTCTAATCACCAATTTTATACCAAATTCATAGAATCAAGCAACCCATTTGTTGATTTTGCACCTATTACCAAAATGATTATATTGATTACCAAAAATTATAAAAATTTTATATTTTGAAGATTTTTTTCTATAAATGATATTTTTAATTTTAATTAAAAAAATTATCAAAAAACTTTGCCGTTTCAAACAATGTGTTGATTGATTTCGACAATTTCCAACAACAATTACACAAGTTAAAGTTTTTTTATTTTAAATGAAATAATTTTTTGTTATTTGATTATTATTTTAATTCAAAATTAATTTCAAAACAGCTAAAATGTTAATTAAATCAAAATTATATTTTTAATATTCGTTCAACAAAGAAAAATAATTGATTCAATTATTACATTAATTAAGTTTAAATACTTTTTAAATAATTTTTTTAATTGATAAAAAATTAATAATAATTTTTTCTGTGAATAAATAACTTCGATAAAGCAAACAAAATATTAACACCAAATGCTGTGAAAATCAAATAAAAAATTATATGACTGAAAATATAAGAAAAAGCTAAAAGTAATGTCACGAAATATTTAATAATATTTATGAGAAATTCATTCCTCACAAAAAAATAGTTAAGGAAAAAGCACATTTGATTCGTATTAATTATTTAAATATGGATTTTATTAAGGAATTATATTTTTCTGTATAGGCTAAAGCTAAAGAAAATTCTATGTTTTATTAGTCACTTAATCGCATGTTTCAAATGTGCATGGGAGTATAAAATACATATTGTTAACAAACAAAAAATTTTAATAATCCTAAATTTCTAAGAAATTAAAATAAAGCACACGTGCACGTAAATATTTACCGACACACACTTGAAAGTTATTTTTAGATTAAAATTTAATTTCCCGAGGAATAATATTGATTTCATATCTTTTGAGTGTCCTTGTTCACTAAATTATATTCCAGTCGTTATTTTTAAATTTTTAGTTAAAGACCAACATTTTAACCATTTTATTGATTTATTAACAAACTGAAAATTATTCTGTTAATGAAAAAAAGCTCACAAATTTTGTCCAAAACTCATTAGAATTAATTAATTCAACAGCTTTGGGATATACGTTTACTACTTTAATAGTTTAATTTCTATACACTATAGATTATAAAGGACACTTTGACATGAGTACAAGAACCAAGTAGACAGTGGTATGTTGTTGATAAAAACAAAAACAAAAACGCAAACACAAACCACACTCTGCCAACCCAGAACCAAGTCAGTGGTTAAAGGAGTAACAACGAGTCGTTGCACAATAGAACAAGCCAAGTAGAAAATAAGGAATCAATGGACTCTTAAGGACATTAAATGTTAGGAACACATTTTATACAAGATAAATGAACATTTTTGAAAAATGAAACATTAAAACAAAGAAACCTTAAAAGAAAAACTTAAAGAAAAATCAATAAAGAACAATAGTTTTTAGGTTTATTATGTTGAAAAATTAAAATGTAATAGAAATAAATACACTCAAAATATTATGTAGTTAAATTCAAACGAAAATTCATTTGAAACAAATTAAAATTCATTTAAAAAACGGATCATTTACATTTCATTTAAAACAAATGATTTTTTCAGTAATTTCTAAGTTTTTTATTTATTGAACATCATATTCGTTAAAATTGAATAGTTTTTACTTTTAAAAAATATATTTTAACCGATAAAAA
Organism: Pollenia angustigena; assembly: GCA_930367215.1. Classification (NCBI taxonomy): domain Eukaryota; kingdom Metazoa; phylum Arthropoda; class Insecta; order Diptera; family Polleniidae; genus Pollenia; species Pollenia angustigena. Next base: position 278,109,765 of record OV884056.1, read on the forward strand.
TCAAACAAATTAACAAAAAAAAAATACGGAAAACATTATTTTTTGGTAGTTTGTTTTTTTAATAACAAACATAAATGTTGAAAAATAAATTTATTCGTAAAATAACTATATTTTTATTCAATTTTAACAGTACCGAAAACGAATTTAATAACCTACAATCAGTTACTGTAATAATTTTATGAGTGTACAAATAAGAAAGAGAGAAGGAGAGAAGGAGAGAGAGAGAGTGAGGAATTAATATTCAACTTGTTAATATTTATAGGATAATTAAATAGTACAAAGAAAACAATGAAAGGTTAAAAGTCTAATCTGAAATCAGGGACAGGGCTGTCAGATATGGCGATTTCTCGCCAAACGTGGAGATTTTAAAACGTGTTTGGCGGTGTGGTTTTCCATTTGGCGACTGGCGACTTTTTTTTTTGAGATTTTTGATATAAACTAGCGATGTACTAGGCTTTTTTCCAATTATATTATTTAAGCGTTTTTTTTTACAGTTTGTCATTTTTTTATATCACTACAAATTTAAAAACAAATCTGGTTTAGTTATCATTTTAATTGCCATTCTCTCAATGTATCGACAAACTATCTGTTATTTATTTCAACACATTTATTAGATTTATCACACCGATAAATTGTCCATTAACGATTTTGGGTTTCTCAATATACCGACAAAAAACTTTATTTTCTGTTAACAACAACTCTCAAAATACATGTAAAAGTTGGGAATCAACTGATTGAATTTATCTGTACGGCAAATATGTAAAAGGAAAATAAATAATTGGCAGATGTGTGCGGTTAGCTTTGCACCAGAATAGAAGCAAATGAGACATTGAGAAACCTAAATTTCTATATTGTGCAGTTTTTCGTAAAGAAAAAAGATAATCATGTAATGAAAAAACGGCCATAAGTGAATTTTATATTCAGTTCCGTTTTAAATCTTATAGTTTGTGTGCAGGTTAAAACACCAGTAATGAAATCGATGAAGCTGAAGTGTATGATCTTATAGACTTGTGTACTTAATTTTAGCTTTTTTTAACTGAATATATGATCTCCATGTTATGTTATTTAAAAAAAAAATAACAGAAACTAAACAAAATTTACTTTCGACGACTTTTTTGTATTTTTTCTCAGTTTTTGGCCATTTTTGTCTATATTTTACTTGCTTTTTTATGCAAAATTTAATTTAAAAAAAAAAATCGCGAAAACTGGACAAAACTTACGTTTGGCGATTTTCTGTTGATTTCTAACATCCGGCTTGGCAAAAAATCTGACAACCCTGATCAGGGACTGTAGGAATTTCTGGTAGTCGTGATCGAGTACTTTCTCGATTCGAATGCAATTTTATTTCACTCGATACTGAACGAATCGAAATTATTTTTCCAGTATTGTGAAACTCCAATTAATGCTTTATAACACTAGAAAAAAAAAATCCGATTCGTTCAGTAGATATTAAATTGCTTTCGAGTCGAGAAAGTACACGATGACGACTGCCAGAATCAGTTTTTGTAATTTAAATAAAACTTTTTTAATTTCAATTAAATTTTGTTTACTTAGCAGTCAGTTATGTAATGAAAATCTATCAATTTTGACAAGATCGCTTTAAAAAGGCATGATGTATTTAGAGCAAATTTAAAATCCATTTCTGCATTATATAAAGTCTTAACTTTTTCTTCCAAATACAGTTTAATTCAAAAAAGTTATTTTTTTACTCTTACAGACCTAATTTTATTGCAAGAGCGTTATTCCTTACGGTTATATCACGAAAGGCGACAGTGTGATTTCTAGTCTTATAAAAGTATGACAGTTTAAGTTTAATTACAATAGCATTATTCAAAACGGTTTAAGGCGTACCAAACTGATTTCAGAGAGTAGGCCCCATATGGGCAAATCCTGCGTGACGAACGCTACATTTGCACGCGTTTTCTGATTGAAATAAAAAAATTTGTTGGTCTTTTAGAATAGATAGCTTCAACTTATATTTAGTATTTAGGTGTTTGCTAGAATCATCCGGATTACCACAAAGTTTATGGGGTGAAGCCATAAATACAGCAACATATATAAGAAATCGTGCTCCAACAAAGGTTATCGAAGATGTTACTCCTTATGAGAGGTGGTGTGGTAGACAGCCGTCTGTTGCCCATTTAAAAACGTTTGGTTGTGATGCTGTTATGCTGAAAAAAGGCCCTAAACCTAAAGGTGGTAAGTTTCTACATAAAGGTGACAAAGTTAAATTTGTTGGCTATCAACTGTATACAAAAGGGTATCGTTTATACAATCCCAGTACAAGACAAATTGTTATTGCTCGTGATGTAATATTTTTTGAGCAATCTTTTGAAAAAACGGATATACCTGATGGTGCTTTAAATGAAATTTTTTATGCTGATCTTTTTAAAATAAATGATGATGATGCTGTGGCCTGTCGGTAATAATAAAAGAAAACGTGGTAGACCAAAATTGGTTAAAGGTGGTGGTAAAGGCAGACCAAGAAAAGTTTATTGCACTGAGGATGGACCGGAAATGTTGAACTCGATTATTGAAAACCCAAACACTGTGGCCGAGGCGTTGAATTCTGACAATACTATGAAGTGGAAAGATGCAATGCAAATGGGTTTTTGCCTTAAAACGCAAACCTGATGGTTCCGTAGAAAAATATAAAGCTAGGTTAGTAGCTCATGGTTGTTCGCAGAAGCACAATGTCGATTACCAAGAAACTTTTGCTCCGGTGGTACGACATTCAACAATAAGATTACTGTTGGCTCTATCGGCAAAACACAAACTGTTGGTAAACCACATTGATATTGTGGCAGCTTATTTAAATGGCGATTTAGAAGATGAGGTGTATATGGTGCAGCCTAAGATGTTTGAGGACAAAGATTATCCCAACAAAGTCTGCAAATTAAACAAGGCCCTGTACGGTTTAAAACAAGCGGGCAGGGAATGGAACAAAAAGGTGAATGATATTTTGACGGAAATGGGTTTTATGCGGTGCAAGTCAGATACTTGCGTCTATGTTCAACGAAATGGAGACGAAATTTGCTTAATTGCCATTTATGTTGACGATATGTTGCTAGCATGTTAGAGTGAGCTGGAAATGAAAAATATTATTTCAAAATTAAATAAATACGTGGAGGCTATTGATCGTGGTCCAATATCGTTCTACCTGGGGATGGAGATTTATCGTGATGGTTTGCGAGGCGACATTACTCTTCATCAGCAGAAATATACCGAACAAATACTCGAACGATGGGGTATGACTGACTGTAAGCCAGCTGCAACTCCATGGTCAAGCGGTACTGTTTTGAAGAAATGTGTTACTAAATGTGAAGATTTGGACACGAAAAATTACCAAAGTTTAATTGGTGCTTTGATGTACCTGGTCTTGATTTCGAGACCTGATATCATTCATGTGGTGTCGAAATTGTCTCAATTTAATTCACATCCACATAAGGAACATTTTCAAGCTGCAAAATATGTTCAGAGATACCTGAAGAAAAATCCTGTAGGTAAAATTACTTTTTCTGCTAATTTTGAAAATTTTGAATGTTTCACAGACTCAGACTGGGGTTGTGAACCTAATGATCGAAAATCCTATTCTGGTCATGTGGTGTTCTTGGCTGGTGGTCCTGTTGCCTGGGAGTCCCGTAAACAACCTGTGGTGGCTCTAAGTACAATGGAGGCCGAATATATTGCTCTTTGCCAAGGTACGAAGGAAGTCGTTTTTCATCGTGGTCTTTTAAAGGAGATGGGTTTTGAAAATTATATCGTGCATCCTACTCCGATTTTCTGTGATAACCAAGGCGCTGCTTTTATGGTGAAGAATCCAACAGTTCATAAGAGGAGTAAACACATTGATATACGTTATCACTACATCCGAGAAAAATATGAAGAGAAGGCTATCGATATACAGTACGTTCCCTCCGATGAGAATGCGGCTGATATTCTTACAAAATGTTTAGATAAACAGAAACATATTAATGGTTGTAATCTTTTAAAAATTGAAATGTAAATTTTTGTTGAAGGCATTTCACTTGAGGGGGAGATTGTTGAAAAAAACGTTACAACCTTAGTACAACTCAAATGCTAACAACTCTGTTCTAGTAATGTTCTAATTCTATGTTTTTGTTATTACAATTACATCGTTAAAATATTGCAGATATTGCTAATTCTTTTTTGTGCTTTCGTTAAATAATGAACCGTTTGTATTTTTAGAACCTTTTTCCTTAGTATACATATTTTTTATCATTGTTAATAAACTTATTAAATTGTACGACACGGTGTTTCACTTGAGCGGAGGTTTAGTTTTTGATTTTGGAATCCAAGCAAATTCCATTGCACTACAAATTTGCTAACAAATATGTACTTACGAATGGCATATATCATAATTTCTTAGCAAGTATTTGCTGCGAAATAATTGATCACAAAGTTTTGTGACGCACGCTACAAAGGTTGAAGTGCATTTACCTTATTTTTAGCGAATTTGGCATGATAAGTTATACAAAATCTAATTCCTAAAAGAAAGATGACTATAAGATAATTCTAAACGTACTTATTCGCAGCCAAAAAATTTTGTGATTTTTTGACAAAAGCCGTGAACCCTTTGTGACGCACGCTACAGTTTTTCCAGTTGTATTTTATTATTATATTTTATTTATTTTAACAAAACAAATTATATTTTTATGAATTGCATTTCGTAAACTAATTTCCTAACTAATGAATTTCAACTTTTTTTTAACGAAATTTATATTTTGATAAGTCTGCTGTAAGTGCTACTTTAAGCACAAAAATCACCTAAAATAATGCTAAATTCACGTATAACATTAAGAAATAAGCAGTGGGGTACGATTTGGTAAAAATTATTGCATTAATGATCATTGAAATACATATTTTTTAATATAAAAATTAAATTATACATCTAGTCTTATATTCCATTAAAAAAAATGCATTTGAAAAAATTTTGGTTGGTGGACTGTTTCTGGGATTTGCCCATATGGTAAATTATGGGTCGATCTTTAAAAAATTTAATTGCATGATTTTAAGCCATATAAAAATTGTGCAAAATCTTATAGCAAGCCGTGTATTCCGCTACAATGTATGTCAGTTTTTGTAATAAAATTATACATTTTTGAGTGTATTGGTTTCACAACTAGATTCATAACTCTTAGCCTTCTGAACAGATTTTGCTGGAATTGCAATCGCAAACTGCTTATCTAGAACCAGGGTTTAAAAAACCGCAGTCGAAATCAAAAACTGTCGAACAAGAAACGAAAATTTGTTTACAACTTTACGGTTTTTGCGTTGGTTTGTTAACGACGGTTTGCATTTAATGAATCAGACGTAAAAGCAACAGGTTTTTTTTGCCAATGGCAAATTATGAAGAGGAAAAAATTGCAGTTTTTCTTCTTTGACTGCAGTTTTTAAACGCTGCCAAGAACCTATTTGACACCAATATTGTTCTTTTCTTTTGCCTCTTTGGATATTGAGCGTGTTTTCAACAGACGGACAGACATGCACAGAAAAAATTATTGCCGAATTATTTTCAAACAAACGCTTGTTTGAAAATTTTTTTAATTTCTACAAATTTTTTTACTGATTCAATTAATATTTTTGTTTGATTTTTATTTAACCAACAATAATGTGGACAACTATTCAAAAATATAATATACGCGTTATTGGTTTCAAGTTTTCATAATTTTGTATAAAATATTTAACGCTTTTTAATGTTGTCGTCTTTATGGGAAATATAAGAACTACAACAAAAAACACATACAGTCTATTTTTGGACGCTTTAAAAAAGTGCAACAATAAGAATGATGATAAAATGGCATGACGAGGTGTAGTAAAACAAAAACATAGCATGTAAAAAAAGTTTCACTTTTTTTAAACAACAGAAATAACAACAACATCATAAGAAACAAAATACATTTTTGGTTGGTTTCAAAGTTGGTAAAAAAAACAAAATCCCGTATTAAATTTTTTCAAACTGTTTACTTAAATACCTACATCAAAACGGTCTGCCGCCGTTTTTGGTTACATTTCTTCTTCATTAGCAAATAAAAGGATACAGTAACAGTGAGTGATGAAGAAAAACATTGTGTGTATAAATAAGGCTTCGTTCAAAAATTATTCCAACAAAAAATGTGTCTCAAAGCCAGCCGTCCGCTCTGCTCTGCTTCATCTTCTCCAACAGTGCTTGCTTGTGTGCGCGCCATTGCTTGTGCAAAAACTTTTTTGTTTGATTCAGCAAAATTATTTGTTTGAAATTTATATGAAGTTCAGTAAACTTTTTGTTTGATTCAGTTAAATTACTTGTTTGAAAAAATCGGTGTTTTTTCAATAAACAAAATGCAAATAAATTGTTTGAATATGCGAATTTGTTTGTAGTACCTATTTCAGACAAAAAATTTTTTGGTTCTACAAATTTTTTGTTTAAATTGGAAAAATAATTTTTTCTGTGTGGTTATATAAATTTATATTAATCAAGGCCCAGAATATATTTACTTTATAATGGGGTCTTAGAGGAATATTGCAAATCATTCATCACTAGAGGTTGAGGGCATAAAAAGTATATTTCAATATTTCATTGATAAAATTTTAAATTCAAAATGAAACAGGCGGCTGCTCTCCATTGCTCTGTGAAAGAGTATGGTACCAAATCTTGTGATTGGTGCTCTTTAATGTGTTTGCGATTTTTTCTTTCGCACCTTTTTATTTTGATTTTCTTTCATATGATTTACATATTTCATTTAAATTTTAAAATTTCAAATTTATTTTACATATTTTGAAATTTCATTACTTTCAATCAATTCCAAGGCGAATTTATTACAGGTGGTCTTAAAAGCCCTGCTGATATTAGCTAAAATCACTGTTAGATGTCAAAATTTTGTATATTCTCTTTTATTATCTTTGTTTCTGTTTTGTTTTATTTCTGTTTTTGACATTGTACAATGATTTTACAAAAACAAATTGCTTGTGGTTTTTGTAGGAGTTGTACTTGTTGTAGTACCGAGATTACCTGGGATGAATTCGCCTTGATCAATTCAATTTTTATTACCAGTGTTGCTGTATTTTCAAAAAATTTTGCGAAGGCGATAGAGAGTTACAAAAAGTGCCATTTAGCTTTCGTATCGAAATTGAATACGTAGCACAATAGAGAGTGGACTCCTAGAATTAAAAGCATTTTTGTTTTTCATAATATTATTATGAAATAGCAAGACTTATTTTCAAACCAGATCTTTTAAGTCCAAGCAGGAAAATTTTGATCACAAGTCGATGAAAATTATATTTTCTTTATAGAATTTAAGAATTTTAAAATATATTTATAAGACTATCAAATCAAACAAGATAAAATCTACTTCAATTTCAAACTTTCATCTCCATCGTTTCTATTTTCAGAAAACGAAAACAATCTTATTTTATTACATCTTACAAACAATTGCTAAATAAACAAAAATAACCTTTCAGAAAAGCAGCACCTTGGCATTGTACTCATAACATTTTTATAGTTTTCATTACAATTTTGACTTTCAACAATATTTCTTTCTGCCCTTTTTCATAAAAATATTTTCACTCAATACCAATAATTCGAAATAGTTTATTTGTTTTGCTTAATCACCTTTTTCTTGGCAATAAAAGTTATTGTTTGTTTATTTCATTTTGTTACACAATTAACATTAAATCACGTTTTTTTTTTCTTCATATTTTACCAAAAGTCTGCCGCCTACAACAACAACACCACCCTTAACCAACATCATCATCATTATTTGTATTTTCCTTCCTCAATTCTAAAACAGTTTGCGATTAGATTTTTTACTCCGCTTTAACGGAACAGCAATAAAAAGTTTGTCAAATAGTTAAGGGCATTTTATTGAAGGGAAGAATGTGGTTGCGGGGGAGAATAAAGAAGTAAATAGAATTATTATTGATATTTTTATAGCATAAATAGTGAAAACCGAAGGGAAAAAACGACAAATAGAGTAGAAAGGGACTAAAAACAATATAAGAAATAAATTCGTTTAATAAAAAAATTCAATATCAAGGCAAATAAGTATGAAGTTGAGCTTTGAGATTACCAACTATTTTGTTATTACCCAACAAACACGGAGGTTTGATTTCAAATTGAAAATGATTTGAAATAAAACGTTTTCTCAAACGACAAACGCTTGATAATAATTTGAAAATCTCTTAAAAAATAGCACTCTCAAAAAAAGGGGAAATTATTATCAAATTGAAAAATTCCTTTATTTTCAACTTGCTTTCAAACGTAATTCTCAAATGTTTTTCCAATGTGGATTATCATACAATGTTAAACATAAATAAAAATATTTTATTCAACATTTTTCATTTTTCGAAATTATTCTATGAGCTAAATTTCAGTTATGAAGGAATAGAACTATTACAAAAAAGCTTTATAAAATACATAACTGAAATTTAGCTCATAGAATAAATTCGAAAAATGAAAAATTTTGAATATAATATAAAGTTACCTTCCGAAAGAAATAATTCCCAGTTTCTATTTGTAAAAATATTTAATTTTTTAATTTAAATTCATTATTTATTCAAATAAATTGTGAGATAAACATTCGGCAACATAGCTAAACGATGAAATAATCTTCTTTCCGTCCTCCTTTTCTTGCAATGACGAAATACAACAAACTTGTAATTTCTTCACTTTCCCGTTTTATTTTTTTGGATTCGTATTCTTTATCATTGCAATTACTCACAAAAAATTTTATTTTTCATAAGAAATAAATTGTTCACTTGTAAAACACATTAAAAGGGTCTGTACACGGTCAAACTGCTTGTCATGCAGGCGTATTCACTTGTGTACGTGTGCTGGACGTAATATTCGACGTTATATCTAAATTTTTTAAATTTCCATCCAGCATCGTCGGTGTCACATATACAAACACATTTTCACTTATACTACCATAGCGCTTGATAAGAAATGCTTGACCATGTATAGACCCCTTAACCACGAAGCTAAAATTTTATTTTAATCGCAATTTTTAATGTTTACATTTACTTTTCGCTTTATAATTTAACATTTAATACGAATTTGACATCAAATTGATAAAACATTTGATGTCAAATGCTTATTTTCAAATCATTGTCAATTTGAATTTAAATGTTAAAATCAAAAAATTGAAAGGCCTTTGAGAATTGTGTTTGATGTCAAATGATAAAGTCATTTCATATCAAAGGTTTGACTTCGCGTTTGTTGGGTAAGTTGTGTATATATGTACATATGTATTTATATGTTTTTGTTGGATGTGCTTTACAAAATGTTTTCCCGTTAAAATTCCTTCGCATAAATTTGGACACAGGAATGCAGGCACATTTTCATACAAACAGGCTTGTAAATGATTATGTGTTTGTGTGATTATAAGCCTGAATACTAAGAGAAACAGTTTGTAGTTGGTATTGAATATTGAAACAGGTTTTCCCAAAAGGCACTCCCAATTTACACCAATTCCGATTGATTTCGAAAAAAGAGTAACAGTTTTAACAGTAACAGTTTACGAACTGTCGTCCGGGCTTAACACCTCCTTGAGTATATGAAAACCGGGGTTGGACAACCAACTTTTGTTATCAAGGCCTAGACTTAGTTACCAAAATTTCTTTCAAGTATATAAAAAGTTGTGACCAAATAATGTGGCAAAAACTTGCGATTGTTAATGATTTTAATATTCCGATACTTGAAAAATAAAAACTGGCTGAAATGGTAACATTGAATATAAAAGACAATTGATATTACCAGAACCATTGTGTGAAAGCTTAAGTTAGACCGACTTAATCAGAAAACTGCAAAAATCACAAATTTGGTTGATTTATTCATACGCTTAAATTTACATAAATTCTATGCCTGCAACTCAAAGTTCAACGTTGATTAATATTGACATCGTTTCGTATTCATTTTTTTCGCATGTGTGAATTTCATGATTGAACGTGCTTTGTTTGCATCATTGATTCGCACGCCATAAGACAATTGCTCAAAACCATCTCACACCAGTACCCATGTTCTGTAACTTTAGTGAGAACTTCTCGCATCGAAAAGATGTGAAACAAAATATTCCATCGTTTCTCGAAAAGTGCGAAAAAAGTGTGTCTGTAACTCATGTCGAAAACTATCAAAAAAGATTACGTCGTTACGTTATAAATGTCATAATATTCTTCTCGAAGCCGATGTGACATTGCTGTCGTTGAGAATGCCAGTCACACATTTCGTTGACAGCGACTAAAATTTACTGAAATTTAAAATTTTTCAACGACGTACAGAGGGGCGAAACCCATCAAAAGTGGCGATTAATACAAAAGATGAACTTTAACTTTCAAAAGCGTATTCGGTACCATATGAAAGAAGATAAAATTCTACATCACTGCAAAACTAAAAGTTCTAAGTTGTTTACGTTATTTGCAGTGTGTGGTCAAAGTTCATGAAAAAAAATGTACTTTGGACTTCAAGAAGAATTCTTGACAAAAGAACGAAAAACAGAAGTAAGGAAAAAACATATAAAATCAATTAAAATGGATAATCATTCAAAAAAGCAAATTTCGATCTACCAAAGGTTAAAGTACAATTTGGTTTATGGATTGATGTTTGACTATTGGCGTCAGCAGTCGTCGATGGCTGCGAGTGTAAGATGGCAAATTCCTCTGAGGAGATCGAGTGGTTACAATCGAAACATGTCGCGGTAACCTGCCGGCCAGGGTTCGAGCCCGGCTACAGTCAAGAAGGAAAAATTGTCAAAACAACAATTTTAATTAATTTTCATGTTGTATTCCTTTCTTCATAATAATTTAATGAAATTTAAATTTGATGAACTTAAGCTTAATTAAAAAATATTATTTATTTATATAAGAAAATGTTTAATACAACTGTACATTTCTTCTTTTTATGTACATATATCACTCCAATTTGTAAAATAAGATTGAAAAAATTAGTTCTAACTAAGTTTACCAGTTGTACTTAAATCAAGTTTTAAAATAAAAATTATTTTTAGTTTTTTCTATAATTAAGTGTCCTCTTCTCACTTTGTCTTTCATGAACATAATGCAAATAATAAACTTTATTTTTATAACCGTAAAGAAAACTTTTCTTATAAAAAAAAACTTTTAATTTAAAGCAAACTGTGTAGCGGTAAAACAAAAAGTTATTAAAACTACTTTAACATTTAATTATTTTTTGATTTCCTTTCGAGAAACATAAACAGTGGATTTTGTTATAGCCGGACGCCGATGGGAACATTACAATATGTCCGGACAAAAGAGAAGTCCTCTCGAAAAACTCAATGATTCTTAAAAGAACGCTGGCGAATAGGGGTATCAGCTATGGCGATTTCTCGCCAAAAGTGGCAATTTTTTAACCAATTTGACGGTTTTTGCGTTTTTTAACTTGGCGATATTTAGAATGGTGGGCGATATGGGAAACGCTTTATTCAAAGTTAGGAAGTAAAGTTTTTTTTCTTGTTTTCTTTTTTTCAAATTTTTATCGTTTTTTGAAACTTTTCTATTTGCAATATCTTGTGAACTATCATTAACTATTATTGTGTACATAGATGATTAGCTTTGCAGAGAGTAATTTAATCGGGGAAAAAAGTATATGAGTGACAATTAGAGTTTTTTTTCCCGGAGTTTTTCGATTCCCGGGAAAGCGGGAAATTTTTTTGAATTTCCCGGGATCCCGGGATCCCGCTCCATATAAATAATACACAGTAAAATAAATAAAAGAAATCCTTAAATACTACAAAATTAAATGAAGATTAAAAGAGGAACTCGAATTATTATTACCTTACGGTTTTATATGTAAATTCCGTATTATTATTATGCTCTAGATACAAGATAAAAAATTAAGATAAACATAACAATTTAATTCATAAAACAATAATAAAAACAAACACAAATTGAGGTACTCAAGATATGAGATCAAAAAGTTAATTCATAAAATAGATAAAATATTTTAAATAAATATATTAACATTTTTTAACGGCTTAGGAAATAACTTTCTGACACTTAGTAAGTCGTCAAAAAGTATATTGATTATTTTATTTACTAATTACCATGTTTCCGAAAAATTTCGTTCATTTTTTTTACCGAGGTTGGATAAATAGTTAAAATTGCACCGTTGAAGAAGTCTTTTGATTCACAATAAGAAGCATTTTTTTTTAATAAACAACGTCTATATCAGTCAAATGTATGTCAAGGTTCATGCAAAAAATAGCATCAACATCTTACAAACCTTTTCATTTCATTAGGTCTATCTGTAATCTTTAGGACAATGTGTTTTTCAAATTGTATGTTGTAGTATCTTACACGAGTTTCTAAATTTTTTTTTATTTCGGTTTCCCCGCACTTCAAGGGTATATAAACCAACACAAATTTAAGAAAAATTGTGTTTATCACCTAATAAACATATCGCTCCTTCATTGCAACATAGTCATATCTCAAAAAATCAAAAATTGTAAGTAATGTAAGCAAAGTGTTCCTTCATGCCTTCTCGTATTTTATCTCAAACTGAACCGAAGTTATACCAAAATATATCTTTAAATCGGTACATTTTGAAAACTTTAATCGCATTTTGCCAAATTCATTTGTTTTTGTAGATATGACTATGTTACAATAAAGGAGCTATATTTTTAGGTATCTGCTATTTTAAAGACTTGTCCATGGACAATTAAACTTTACTACCTGCATCTTATTTTGAATTAATGTTCTTTATTAACTTTTCACTTCACTAAATTTATTAATTATCAACTGTTGCACTGCCTATTCTGTTTTAAGTAGATTTATTGCATCAGGAGACATTGATTTACGTATGTACTCACTTCTTGTAATTGATCTAATCGACAACCCAAGGCGAATTGATTAGAAGGTGGGGTCAGGTCAACATGTGGTGTTTTTTTCGGTGGTCGAGTTGTCAAAGTTTGTATACAAACTAGTTTTTTATGTAACCAAACCGGTTTTTTTTTACTAGCAATATTTTTGACAACCCGACCACAGAAGCATTGTAGTTGTAGAGTTGACCTCACCTTCTAGTCAATTCGCCTTGCGACAACCCATCCACAGATGATTATTTTAAGAGAATAAAAAACTAAATTTCAAAGTATAAATAGCTGTTTTTTTAAACTATGAGGAATTTTTTATTTCCCGGGATCCCGCATGAAAAATCCCGGGAAAGCGGGAAATATAATAATTGAAATTCCCGGGAATTCCCGGGAAAAAACCCTTGTGACAATACGAAGATGATAGATTGAAAATTGTTCCAGATAAAAAACATTAACGGGTTGACTTTGTGAATTCCTTTACTTTGCCTTGAGAAATTTTTAATATAAGTAAAAACTAATTTTTGAAATTTTAAAAATTGTATAAAAATATTTTAAAGTTTTTTTAAGCTTTGTTTACAATGAAAGCAACCATTTCGCTTTTTCTTCCATCTTATTTCTTCCTAAAGAATTTCATATACTTTTTAAAAACTTGAGTCACCTTCTACTTCAACAACAATATGTTTGACATTGTTTATGACGTTTAAAATAATTTTTTTTAGTTTTGAAAGATAATTTTTACAAAATGTTCAAACAAATAATAATAAATACGTAATATTGTTCTGGGCAAAACTTACAAACAGTTTCTTTATTTAAAATGTGTGTGGTCGTGAAAGAAATTGTTGCTCTATTAAGAATACCTGTGAAAATGTTGCTGCCTATTGTGAACGAAGCTTAAAAGGAAAAAAAGGCGTGTATGTTTTCCTTAATTATAATTTTTTTGCAAAGTTTCTAATAATTTTGGAATTAAATATATGTAAATAAAACAACAAAACTAAATTTAAATACTTTTGGCGATTTTTTTGTAAATATGTGACGATTTTTGACTTAAATATTATACAAGCTTTTTTGTGTAATCAAAATTTAAGCTTAAGGAAGGTTTCCGTAGTGGGAGATTACACTGTAAACGTCAAGTTCAACATAAAGATTTTGCTTTCCTATCAATTCGACTTAGGTTGTTTGTTATGTAGCTTTAACTTCTTCCTCATTTAAGTTAATTCATGAAGTCAGGTTAATTATTCAAACAACTGAAACACATACAAACATGTGAAAACATACCAATTAACGGAAATACTACACACACTAACATATATTTGAGAGTTAAGCGAAATATTTAACTTTTGCTTTCTCTCTCTATATCACTCTCTCTATCTCTCTCGCTCTCTTTAAGGAAACAGGAAATGTTTATATTTTCAAACGTACAAGTACATTAATAAAACGTTTAAGAAAACTTTAGTATCCCAGCGGAAAATATTGAAAGGAACGCAAGTGGCAGGCCTTGTTGAAGGCCTTTATACTCCTTTCTACAAGATTCGATTCATATTGTTACGAAAGTAACTTTAGTTAAGAATTATATTTAATTATTAGTTATCTTGTATTGATTAGTTATTAGGTATCTGTTAGTTATTTTATTAGTTAAAATTGTTATTGTATAAGTTATACACACTTCTAGTGTACAAATATATGTACAGATGTAATGTTAAAATTGTTTAGCATAAGTGTACTTCAACCCCACTGTAAATACTCGAATGTTCGTTATTGTAACGCCTAAAAGTATGCCTTAGTTTATGATGCCTAATAACTCAATTAATTCAGCCATATAGATAGTAACTATAGATGAGTAACACTCAATTTACATGATAAATTTTATGACGTCCAATTTTGGACGTCATTTTTATGTTTGGTAGCAAGCGGTGTAGAGAAGAAAGAGGGGTAGAAAAATAGACATGATTTCTGTTTACTCTTCCTCTTTCTTCTCTACACCGCTTGCTACCAAACAAAAAATTACGTCTAAAATTGGACGTCATAAAATTCATCATGTAAATTGAGTGTAAGTAGCCGTTATGCGGCGAACTTTCTAGAGCCATCTAGACGTCTGGGCTAGAGTATAAATACTTGCGGCGGCTAGCATAATGAGATCATTCTAAGTTCTGACTTTGTCAATAACGTATCACGCTTAGGAAATTATAGTTGGTTGTGAATAAAAGCTATAAATTACGGTTGTTAAAGTGACTAAGGACTAAAAAAAGTTGTGTAAACTATAAGAAGTGCTTAAAGTGTTGTGATTATTTAGTTTTATTTAAAGTGCAATAAAGAACTCGAAACGGTTTATTATAAAGGAAATAAACCGAAACGTTATCGAAAGGCAGTAGCGTAACAATATGATATCCTGCCTTTAGAATTATGCCTTCTTGAAGGTATACATTTCGTTTTGAAAGACCTTCTAAAATATTCCGTACTCTCTTCTTTAAGAAGAAGAGAGAGGAAGTTTTTAAGTTATATGTGTATATTTTTTTTTTTTTTTTTTTGCTTAATGACCTTGGTTACTCCCTTCTTTGGGAAGGGAAAGAAATTTTTATTAAAGAAAGTGGAGAAGGGGTTGCTACCAATTACAACCTGTGCAAGAAATTAAATAAGTATGGAATGCGGCGAGGAGGGTTTGTGTCTACTAAATAAGGCCTTCTGTAAGGCCTCTTTACTCTTTCTTGTTACCGTTTGGATACAGCTGTAACCACTACCACTACATATTCATTTATGTCTTTTTATATGTATGTGTATGTAACACAAGTTTTAATATTTCCAGTTATTGTGACTTTATCTTTAAGTACACTTTATGAATTTTCTTTTCCATCATTTTCTGCTGAAAGAACACGTCTTTCTGTTTGCATATGTATTAGTGCATAAATATGTATTAAATATGTTTTACTTAAATGGGAAGTTGGTGTTACAAGAATAAAATAAATGAAATTATTGTGACCTTAAACTTAAAAAATAAAGACTAAACGGAACACATTTTAAAGGAATAACGATTTCTTAAATAAATTTTAAACGTTGCTTAATCTTATAATTTTTTTTTTTAAATAAATTTTGAAGTAAAATTTGAAATGTTAAGTTAAAATTGCTTGAAATATTAAATTAAAAACTTTTCTTTTAGAAAATTTAAAAATAATTAGAGAAATTTTCGAATTTTAGGGGGTAATTTTGTTGTTCACTTCACCTTGCGTTGAGAAAATTTTCATATAAAATTTTTTGAAATTTTGAAAATTCTCAACGCAAGGTGAAGTGAACAACAAAATTACCCCCTTAATTTCTTATTTTTATTTTAACATCTTTATTAATTCAATGTTGGAACTTTTTTTGTGTTTCTTTTTCTTAATTCAGGAATTTCGCAAATATCTTGAAAATTGCAAAATTTTCCTGGGATACAAAATTGGCAGATCTGTAAGAGATCGTGGCTTACATTTGGTGCCACGGCAATAAAAAGCCTTATTACTTTTCAGGTCCTACTTTAGTTATCAAGCAGAAAACTGGTAGCCCATCGGCTTTAAATATAATTTATGACCTTTCAAATGTAATGATAAAGCTACAAATATAAACAAAACTAGAAAATTATTAAAAGAACAAAATTTATTTTATTAAAGAAAAGTATTTTAAATCAAAGAAGAAGACCAAATGATATTGATATACAAAACAGGCTGAAATTTTTAAAAATGCTTGTAGTGAAGCAATTAAAAATTATTACTGAGGAGTAAAGAAGGACAAACCCACACACAACAGGACCCAAAAAAATGTTGGTGATACTTAAATGAAAATCTAGTAAGGAAGACTTAATCTCAAACTGATTTAAAAAATGTCCATTGTGAGCTGATATGTGATGATCAGGGAAACCATAAATATGAATTTAATGTTTTTCCTTGTGCGGCCAATGAAGGCAAAAACAATATATGTATCCATTTTAGAGCCTTTTATGAATTTTGGCATCGATTTGTTAGTTCATATTTTTCAGCTTATTTTGCCGTTTGCAGTATTTTTGTGCATAATTTAGTTTAACGATCATCTTTGCAGTATTTTTTAAGTTTATAGCGCATATTTTGCCTTTTTAAGGCATGTTTTGATTTATGTTCATTTTTTTAGATGCCTACAAGAGGTTTCGCAGCAAATAAAAATATTTTTTTCAACATTCTAGTTTGCAAATGACGTTTCTGTGCTAAATATGTATCTGTTTACCAAACGTGTTGCTTCAATTACGCTATTTACGTTTAGTTATAACATAGAAATTTAGACCAATCTTTTGGTTACCGATCGACTCAGAATAAATTTTTAATGTAATCTAAGGATTTCTATCCGTTCCTCTGGCTGATTGTCTATCCATGTTAACCTTGTGCGCAAAGTACCAGTTTTAATTAAGAGCATATTTCTGGTTTCCCTGGTGATGATGCTATTAAATTTCAATTCCGTTCGGATTCGAAGAAAACATAATTGTTTATTGATAGAAAGTGTATTTTCAGAGTATTATGGCCTTTTAGATACAGAAAACTGCCATTTCGATCATGAAAACCAAAATGGTTTCATTCTGAAAAGTTTTTTCGTCAACAAAAAAAATTTGCTTTTAAAAGGCCGGGTTAGGGCCTGGTTTTTGAATTTAATCACGGTTTTAAATTCTTGCTAATGGCCTAATTTGTATAAAATATCATGTTTCGTCTCGGTTTTAGGCGTATTAATTTTTTTTTGGAGGGGTTTTTATTCATTGGACCAAGAGTAAATTATGGTCTGATCCTCAGCAAGCTCAGTAGTATGATTTCTATTCACAAAGATAAACGCTAATCAATTCCTTGGCCACAAGTTGTATAAAATCAGCTATCAGAACCTTTGCCCGAAAAAGAGTTCGAAATACGAAAACAGTGTTGTTTAGTAAATTTTTATTCAAATTAAAGTTTTATTTAAAAACAGTTTAAGTTTTTAGGTGCCACTCGATTAAAATTATTTAAGCTTAAACCAAAACGCACAATTCTACACTCATAAAGTATATTTTCAAAAATAAAAATTAGATATTAAATTTTACGGAATATGCTTTTTAATAAATAAAATATTTTAAAATTAATGTAAGATTAATTTATTTTAAATGAAATTTAAATGATCCGTTTTTAAAATGAATTTTAATGTTCGTTTGAATTTAACTACATTATATCGGGTGATTTTTTAAGAGCTATAGGAAAATTAAAAAAAAAACACATAAAATTCAGAAAAATACATGAAATCTTTATTTGAATCGATTGCGGTCCATATAATTTTATGTTTGAAAATTATTTCATGCAAATGTTGACCGTGACTGCGCCTCAAATGGTCCATCCGCTTAGTCCAATTTTGGCGTACTCTTTCCAACATTTCGGCCGGTATCTCATGAATAAATGCTTCAATGTTGTCTTCCAATGCGTCAATTGAAGCGGGCATGTGTGTATGGACATGGGCTTTAACATAGCCCCACAAAAATTAGTATAAAGGCGTTAAATCGCACGATCTAGGCGGCCAATTTACCGGTCCCGAACGTGAAATAAAATGTTCACCGAACTCGCCTCTCAATAAGTCCATTGTTAAGCGTGCTGTGTGGCATGTGACACCGTCTTGTTGAAACCACATGTCATGCAAGTCAAGCTCTTGCATTTTGGGCAAAAACAAGTTGGATGTCATCTCACGTTGTTGAGTAAAAGACGCCCAATTGCTGCGAACGGCGACGAATCGATAATTGATGGTCATCATTAACACTGGCCGATACAGCTGCGATATTTTCTTCACTTCGCACTCTACGTAAGCGTGTTGGTGGTTTAATGTCCAACAATGTAAATTTGGTGCGAAATTTAGTCACAATAGCCCGAATAGCCGTTTCAGTGGGTCGATTAAACCGACCATAAAATGGAAGAAGTGCGCGATGAACTTTCTTAAAAGAGCACGCATTTTGATAATAAAATTCAATAATTTGCAAGCATTGTTCGTTTGTAAGACGATTCATGGTTAAATTAAAGACCAAACTAAAGATGTTTGACAGTGAAACAAAACACGAAACGTGCGTCAGCTGTTTCAACCAGTGTTGAGTGTAAATAAAACAAAATATTTTCAGAGAATTATCTATCTATTTCTTATTATTATAAACAGATCTATTAAAATTATGTGTGGAACAAAATATGGGCCAAACGCTCGCCACGGCTTCGGTGGCATACCACTACCGATGCACACAGCGTCCAAAGGCGGTGATTTCACGGATTGATTTAAAAAAAAACTTAGTACCGTAAAAACTAAAACTAACCTAAAAGTACTCGGTCAAAGTGCATTTCTACATAGCGGGGCCAAAAAATAATTGTCAAATATATAACGGTGCTTTTGTAGTGACGCGTTGAAATTAAACATTGTAAAAAAAAGTAAAACAAGTATGAGAGCTATATTCGGCAGTGCCGAATCTTTGATACCCTCCACCGACACTTCGAATGTTTTAGGAGTAATATTTGTATGATGTCTATTTATTATTATAATATTTATAAAAACAGACATCTTCATTAAAATTGGTTGCAGCTTAGACCTATATTAAATTATTGACCGACAATCAGAAAGTTTAATACTTTTTTTTTAACAATTTTAACAAGCTTGAGTAAAATATCATGATTCGTAACAGATTAAGCCGAACTAAAATGATTTTCAGGAGGTCAATTTATATTGAAGCCATGGTAAGTTATGAAGCAATCATCCCAAATTCTGCAGAACGATTTCTGGTATTAAAAAACATAAATTTCAATACAGCGATGCAATTAGTTTAAGCGTTTGCAATAAATTTCAGAAGGCTGCTAAAATGGAATCTAAGGAAAATTATGGACCGTATATCACAAAATTGCATAACATTTTTTCTGGCCTTTTGAAGCTAAACTGGAAGAAAATTTACCGCGTATATAATTATTTTACCAGAGTGGGCTTTATATGAAGCCTATGGTAAATTATGTACTGATCTTCACGAAATTTCACTGTATCATTACTAGCTCTATAAAACTGTGATGTACCAAATTTTGATATGATAGCGTTATTTTTTACGTTTTTAGGCGTACTAAGCTGTTTTCCGGGAGAAGGGCTTATATGGGGCCTAGGGTAAAAACGTGATTTCCAGTCGAATAAAACAAACTCTTGCAAAATCTTATATCATTCTGTGCATTATTCCACCATTTATGTTAGTTTTTGTAACAACATTAGCAATTTTTTTAGGTGGTGGTTCCACATTTTGATTCATAGCTCTGATAATACTGAACCGATTTTGCTGGATTTCAATCCCAAACTGCTTAGGATAACTACAAGCAAGTTTTTCGAAAGTGAGCGTGTTTTCAACAGACGGGCAGACGGGCAGACGGACAGACGGACAGACAGACGGACATGTCTAAATCGACTTAGAATTACTCAAGGACCCAGAATATATATACTTTATGGGGTCTGAGATGAATAATAAAAAAGTTTCACACGGAATGACAAACTTAGTATACCCTCTTCACAACTAATTGTGGTGGAGGGTATAAAAATAGGCAAAAAAGCTGAAAACTTTTCGTAGTTAAATGCAATTTACCGAAAGCAATTTTAATAAAAAGAAAAAAATATAACTATGCAACCATCAAGCTCAGGTATTTATTCAAATGTTTTGCTTAAATTTGTGAGAAAAATTATTAGTATGGAAAATGCAAAAAAAAATGCATTTTCTCAGTTTAAGTGGGCATAAAGTAATTAATTGTGCTCAGTTGAGCAGAGATTTTAACTTTGTTTTAGAGGTTGAACAAATCAGCGTTATTTTAGATTTAAAATTAAGCTGCTCAGCGGTGCGCCTTAGAAGTTATGTACGAATTAGTAGGAACACGCGTTGAGTTTACCAACAAAAAGCGCTTCCAAACTTCTGCTATCATTTTATTACTGTAACGTTTGTTAACATTGTTTTTATAAGAGAGGTGGAAATGTCGTGATTTGTTACACGTGAGTCATACTTAATGTTTAACAAAATGGAGTGCGTGAATTTAAATTTAATTCTCACGTGCGGAAGAATGTGTATTCACCCTCTTAAACACAGAAAATGTAGTGTGCCTCACTATTGTAGTTATTTAGATATAAAAAAAAAATAATTTTTTGTATGGGAGTACCCGTATCCCCCCCTCCCCCTCTTACTCCACAATAATTTGTTTTGAGGTATGTTTTGATAGTAACCCACATCAAATTTAGTGTACCTCACAATTGTAGCTGAGGAGATATCAATTAATCCGCGAAAAAAGGGCGTTTGGCCCCAGTGTGCGATTGTGCATATTTTCAGTGACTCTGAGCCATAATTGAGGGTCAATGCCGTTAATTTGCGCAATACCTTATCCTTAAGCTCTTGAATTGTTCTTGGCTTATTGACTTATACTTTTTATAACCTCCACCACAATTAGTTTTGAAGAGGGTATTCTAAGTTTGTCATTCCGTGTGAAACTTTTTTTTATTCATCTCAGACCCCATAAAGTATATATATTTTGGGTCCTTGAGCAATTCTAAGTCGATTTAGCCATGTCCGTCTGTCTGTCCGTCTGTTAAAAACACGCTCACTTTCGAAAAACTCAAAACAATAAAAAAAACTTGGTGTCAAATTGCTTGTAGTTATCCTAAGCAGTTTGGGATTCAAATCCAGCAAAATCGGTTCAGTAGGATCAGAGCTGTAAATCAAATGTGGAACCACCACCTAAAAAAAATTGAAAATTTTGTTAAAAAAAACTAACCTAAATGGTGGAATAATGCACAGAATGATATAAGATTTTGCAAAAATTCGATTTATTCGACTGGAAATCACGCTGAAAGCCCTACTCCCGAAAAACAGTATAGTACGCCTAAAACCCCAACTAACAATGCTATCATAGCAATTTTGGCACGTCGCAGTTTAATAGGACTATAAATGACACTGTAAAGTTTCGTGCAGATCGGTCCATAATTTGCCCTAGGCCCCATATAAGCCCGGAAAACAGTTAAGTACGCCTAAAACCATAATTAATAATGCTATCATAATAAATTTTGGCTCGCCATAGATTCATAGGACTAGAAATAACACTGAGAAATTTCGTGAAGATCGGTCTTTAATTTACCCTAGGCCCCATATAAACCCTACTCTAGGGAAACAGTTTAGTACGCCTAAAACCGTAATTAACAATGCTATCATAATAGAAATTGGTACGTCACAGTTTTATAGGACTAGAAATAGCACTGTGAAATTAAGTGAAGATCGGTGTTTAATTTACCCTAGGACCCATATAAAGCCCACTCTGGTAAAACAATTAAATACGCCTAAAACCGTAGCAGATATATGTAGATATTCCAGCTTAGCTTCATATGACCAGAAAAAATGTTATGCAATTTTGTGATATACGGCCCATAATTTACCTTATATCACATTTTAGCAGCCTTATGAAATTCACTGCAAACGCTAAAACTAATTGCACCGCTGTATTGAAATTTATGTTTTTTAATACCAGAAATCACTCCGCAGAATTTTGGGATGATTGGTTCATAACTTACCAAGGCTCCAATATAAATTCCCCTCCTAAAAATCATTTAAGTTCGGTTTAAACTGTTACGAATCATGATATTTTACTCAAGCTAGTTAAAATTGCTAAAAAAAAAAGCATTTAACTTTCTGATTGTCGGTCAATAATTTAATATAGGTCTAAACTGCAACCAATTTTAATGAAGATGTCTGTTTTTATAAAGATTATAATAATAATAAAAAGACATCATACAGATATGACTCCTAAAACATTCGAACTGTCTGGAACTGGTGGAGGGTGTCAAAGATTCGGCACAGCCGAATATAGCACTCTAGCCTGTTCTTTTGAATATCCCCAAACAAAGAAGTCCAACGGTGTTAAAACACATTCATGTTTACTGCTTGGCCGACCTCATTTTTGAAGAAGTACGGCCCGAAAACGCCGAAAGCCCAGCACGAACTTGGCAAGCATGCGCAGGTGTTTTCACATTTCAAACAGACCCAGTTTGCTGAAAATTTTCTCACGATTCTTCTGACT
Organism: Pollenia angustigena; assembly: GCA_930367215.1. Lineage (NCBI taxonomy): Eukaryota > Metazoa > Arthropoda > Insecta > Diptera > Polleniidae > Pollenia > Pollenia angustigena. The sequence goes on from OV884056.1 coordinate 278,132,644, forward strand.
GTGGACACATTCGATCGAATATGCTGACCAAAAAATCACATTTTCATAAAAGGCTTCAACAATCTTAACGCGCTGCTCAATTGTGTACCTCGCCAAGGTTAAATTTGTCAAATAGCTAAACAAACATATGTCAAATTAAGTGGGGAAAAAAGTTTGACGTTTAGGTTTGACTCACAATTTACATCGTACATTATGGTTGGACCACCCTTTATTATAAAAAAGCTGTTTAACCAAAATAAACAACCTTGATAAGTGTATTTATTTACAAAAGAAACAGCTGATTTGTGTTTAGTTTTCCTGTGGATTTTGTATTTTTTTAATTTTGAGGCTACCTTGTCAAGTAAATACACAATGGAAACTTAAATAGACTTTAAAAAGAAACGTAGGCTATTTAAGTATCTTTTAAAAAAGCATTGGAAAACTCAATTTCGTATTTAAATAAAACTTAAAGATAAATATTAAACGAAGTCAAAAATTGGCCCTTGATTTTTTTACTTTTTTTTAACTGTACCCCGAAAACATTTTCAAACTTATAAACTGACTGGCAATTAAACAATATGTTTTTGACGTTTTAATTAAAACCTTTCTAAAGAAAACACACGCACTTCAACAACATGAAAAATCTTTAGAATTTTTCGGTAGGCCATCTTCAAAATTATTCATCAAAATTTATTATAAATTTAATTAAATTAAATTGAATAAAAACAAACAAAACTTATTCATTTATTCAATCCCAATATTAGCATTTAAAATATATTGCATTTAAGTTTCAACAAAATATTCAATTTAGAAAAAGAACGGATTTGTAAGTCAAGAATTGATTTGTACATAGTAAACACAAAACGTTTGTATGTTTATTAACACTTTGACACACACAGTCTCACACGTTCACATTGAAAAAAGGACCCTTATCACAAAGAAACACACAAATCAATATTTCTGTTAATATTTAATATTACAAATTTTACCTTGAAACCAAAAAAAAATTATAAAAAAAAAATATGTGTTGCAAAATTTATGTTTTATATATTATTTATTTTTTTTTTCGAAATAATAAAATAAAATTCATTGCTTTTAAGGACTTTATAAAACTAAATGAAGTGCCAATCAAATTTCATATTTATTATTTTATGTAAATAAAAAAGATTTTTAAAAAATATTAGATAATAAAAACAACACGCACTAAATGTTATCTGTCAATGCAATAAAAAAAATTTTGAAAAGCTGGCGCCAATATGAAAATGGTCAATTATTGCTAAAAGGTAGCAATTGATATGAAATGTGAAGGAGGGAAAAAAGTTATTTTGTCTACTCACTCAATATTTTGAAGCAGTAGACCATGAGCCAGCCAGCTAATGATTTTTACCGTCCAAAAACATGTACCTGTATTGCACGAACGTTAAAAAATGCCTCGCTGACGAATTTTTTTTTTTTATACCCTCCCCCAACAATCAGTTGTGAAGATGGTATACTTAGTTTGTCATTCCGTATGAAACTTTTTTATTATTCATCTTAGATCCCATAAAGTATATATATTCTGGATCCTTGATTATTCTAAGTCGATTTAGCCATGTCCGTCTGTCTGTCCCTCTGTTGAAAACACGCTCACTTTCGAAAAACTCACAAGAAATGAAAAAACTTGGTGTCAAATTGCTTGTAGTTATCCTAAGCAGTTTGGGAATGAAATCCAGCAAAATCGGTTCGGTAGGATCAGAGCTGTGAATCAAAATGTGGAACCACCACCTTAAAAAAATTTTTAATTTTGTTACAAAAAGTAACATAAATGGTGAAAAAATGCACGAAATGATATAAGATTTTACAAAAATTCGTTTCATTCGACTGGAAATCACCCTGTTCGCGAAGATCCGTCAATAATTTACCCTAGACCCATATAAGCCCTACTCCCGGAAAACAGTATAGTACGCCTAAAACCCAAACTAATAATGCTATAATTAATAATTGGCACGTCACAGTTTTATAGGACTACAAACAAGACTGTAAAATATCGTGAAAATCGGTCCATAATTTAACCTAGGCCCCATATAAACCCTACTACCGGAAAACAGTTTAGTGCGCCTAAAATCATAATTGATAATGCTAATATAATTAATAATTGGTACATCACAGTTGTATAGGACTAGATATAAGACTATAAAATTTTGTGATGATCCATTATTTGCCATAGGCCCCATATAAACCCAACTCCCGGAAAACAGTTTAGTACGCCTAAAACCGTAAAAAATAATGCTAACAGAATAAAATTTAATATTTCACAGTTTTATATTACTAAAAATCACACTAATAAATTTTGTGATATACGGTCCACAATTTACCTTAGATCCCATTTTAGCAGCCTTCTAAAATTCACTGCAAACTCTAAAAGTAATTGCATCGCTGTATTGAAATTTATGTTTTTTAATACCAGAAATCACTCTGCAGAATTTTAGGATGATTGGTTCATAACTTACCATGGCTCTAACATAAATTGCCCTCCTGAATATAATTTCAGTTCGGCCTTAACTGTTACGAATACTAATATTTTACTCAAGCTAGTAAAAAAGAGTAATAAAACTTTTTGATTGTTAGTCAATTATTTAATATATGTCTAAACCGCAACCAATTTTAATGCAGTAGTGCACTCATAAAATTATTACAGTAACTGATTGTAGGTTATTAAATTCGTTTTCGGTACTGTTAAAATTGAATAAAAATATAGTTATTTTACGAATAAATTTATTTTTCAACATTTATGTTTGTTATTAAAAAAACAAACTACCAAAAAATAATGTTTTCCGTATTTTTTTTTGTTAATTTGTTTGATTTTTATCGGTTAAAATATATTTTTTAAAAGTAAAAACTATTCAATTTTAACGAATATGATGTTCAATAAATAAAAAACTTAGAAATTACTGAAAAAATCATTTGTTTTAAATGAAATGTAAATGATCCGTTTTTTAAATGAATTTTAATTTGTTTCAAATGAATTTTCGTTTGAATTTAACTACATAATATTTTGAGTGTGCGATTCACTATGCTTTTTAAACCAAAATTGTTTCGTTTAAAAATGTTAACCACAAAATTAACCATTTTGCTATTCACTAATACCCTTTGTACACTTGCATGCATTTCGCAGGAACGCATGGAAGATGTTGAAAATGTGAAATACGCGTTCACACTTGAAACATCTACTACTATCAATAAAAAATGTCACCATTTCTGAAAAAAAAACTTTTATTTCTTTTAAATACTTTTTTTCTACAATAGTGTCAACATTTAAAAAGATAACACCAAAATGTATTTCTAATTCATTTTGTTTCATAAGTTCAGCAAAATAAGGCTTGCAAAAAAAGAAAAACTTGAGAAATGGTAACGCTGCTTTCAAAGCAACTTCATTTTGTCAGTGATGCCACAATAATAACAGAATTTATTGCCACTTTTCTAGTGATGACACTTTAAGAATCGAAAAATGTAAAAGGGAACAAAATGAGAGAGTAACATTCTGTAAAGATGTTGAAAAATGTTGATTTTTAGCCCTATGTATTTCTTATGGGAAAATTCCAACATCTTCGCAAATTGATGTTAAATGTTAAATGTTGACAAGTGTGAAAAGGCTATAACACTTTTAACGACATCTACTGCATCATGCAACATGGTGTTTAAAGCCAGCTGTTATTTTTAACAAAAAAAATTGTGGTTTATTACCACCAACATTTTTGGTGTGGTTAAATATGCTTAAGCCCTTATGATACTACATTTTTATTCATTAATTGATATAGAATTGATAGAAAGAAACAGTAAATGCTAGAAAGCGCAAACTATAAAAAATGTAAACAAAGTTTCTTAGTTTTTTTTCTCTTGTTATGGTTTTGTTTTAGGAATGGCGTAGAGAATTTTTAAAATTGTACCAACAACCTTTAAAAATTGTACTTTTATACCCTAATTATACTAAAAGATTTTTTTTTAGTTGAAATTAATTTTATTTGTGTTCTTAAAAAACACCACAAAAAGGTATTATAAATCTTAGTATAAAAAGTATCAACAAAAAAGTACAATTAAAACAACTTACCATCCCTGTTCTGTTAATTTTATTAAATGTTGCCAACTTTTTGTTTATGAGAAACCTTAAAACAAAAAGCGGTTAATCGCTGAATTTGCCCATAAACCGCTGATTCAGCAACACTTTTAACATTTCAAGCTTGAAATGTCAATTTTAAGTTGAACAATGTTACATTTTTTTTGACATAACCCTTCGCACTTGGTTAATTTTTCTATTACTTTATATTTGCACTGTTCACCAAAACTTGAACAATGCATTAAAAATGAAGTGTCATAAGGGCTTTAGAAAAGTGTTTATTCATCGTTGTACCTATATAGTCGATAAATAATATGGCTTTGAGATATTTAGCCTTCAATTTATCCACTTCTTGTCACACACCAATTTTCAATGGAGCTTCATACATATTTATTTATCCTTAAGCCAACCATTTGACTTAAATAAACTTTTAAAATTAAAAAATTAATTTAATTAAAAATTAATTAAAAAAATAACAAAATAATAAAAATTAGTAATGTTTCACGGACTTTGCACAAAATCATTTAAAATCTATAAGCTAAAAGGTTTTTGTGTTGTTTTTTTTATTTTTCCTTGTTATTTTATCCTATTTATCCTAACTCTTGGCAGAGTTGCCACGATATATCAATTTGAATAGAGAGAAATATAAAACTGTTTACCGTGGTTATAAATAAGTTAGTCAATCACATAGTGGTTTGTGCAAACATCAAAATGTGTGGTTAAAGTTGACACTTTTTAAAGTGTTAAAAGTTAGTGAATTGCACTACAGATGTCTGTTTTTATAAAGATAATAATAATAAATACTAGAGTTGTCAACCGATTAAGAATAATGCGATTAATCGATCAAACAAAAACAAACTCTTGTTCGAATAATTTTAAAATGGCGATTTTCGAATAGCGAATAAATCGATTAAATTAAGTCGATTAATCGAACAATTTTTTTTTGTTAAAAATTAAATTAATAATAAAAGGCTTTTAAGAAATAAGAGCTAAGAATTTGATTAATTCTCATACGTTTTTAGCGATTTTATACAAAATGTGGGATAGGTAAAAAATATTGTAGCTAAAGCCCTAATTGTAATTAATCTCAATGTTCAGTTAGCAAAAACCTTGTTGGGTATTCATAGTATTTCAAAAATGTATTTTATGTTCTTATTTAACAAATCTTTGACAAACAATTGTAACAGCTGTTTTATTTTTAAATTTAACATTAACAAAAACAAAAAGCTAAAAAATAAAGAATTGATTTATAGAAATCATATCATGAAAGTAGAAAATATTGGTATTATGTATGTTATAATTTAAATTATATATATCTTTGCCATTTGCGTAAAGCTATGTTCACACTTGGTTTTTGACATGTTTAAACAAAATGTTGATTAAGTTAATCAGAGCCGTTAACATAGGCTTGCCAGATATGAAATCCATAAAAACAGTACATCGAAATGCACTGAAGATATTTTTAATATTAGGTATTTAATATACTTAAGCACTGAAATCTTTCAATTATTCAGCTGTTTCAAATTAAATGTTTAAAACAAAAAAGCTTTGTTCGTTTTAATTTTGTATAGTACAGTATTTATCGGATATAAGAAACTTAAAAATCCAGTAAAAAGTTTCTTATACGCGTTTCTATCTTATATACAATTATTTTATATAAGAAACTTATTTCTTATATAAGTAGCTATGGCCATAAGACCTTCATATTCATATAAAAAAAAACGCGGACAAAAATTTTAAAGTTTTTTCTATATGGACTTTGACGTTTGGTATGACAAAAAATTGCCAGGTGAAGACCCCATGTTAAAGTTTCTTACTTTTAAATAATTATTGTCTATGTCTTTTGGTTTTTTTCACTATTTTAGATAACGTTGAAAGTCCAATATTATATTTGCTCATCTAAAACTAAAGCTGGAGGTCCATAACACGCGTTTTCGCCTCCACGCAGCGCATGATTTTATAACCTTACTTGCGTTCTACGTTTCAAGTTACATGCAACGCTTTTTATGCAGCAGCAGCACAAGTAAAAATAAAATTTAGGCCCTAAATTTGTAAAACGCAACGCAATGACAAAAATAACATTGAAAGCAAAAACAATGTTAAAAATTTGTCAAAATTTTGTTGTTGCTTTCTACAGAAATACATATTGCGTTTTAAAATTATCAACGCCACAAGATATGCAGCGTTTAAAATTCAATATAAATTTCTATAGAAATATTTTCGATTTTGTTTTTCTTTCAATATAATTTTTGGCGTTGAGTTTGCGTTTTACAAATTTAGGGCCTTAATTTGTCAAAATCAGCTGATTTGTTCGAACGCTGCTTGTGACGCTTACAAAAGTAGAAAGTAAACCTCCTTTTCGCCTCAATGCATCTACGCTTTTGTCCATGTAACTTACTACGCATAACTACACAGATTCTACTTTTTTTAAAGCTGCGTATGCTGCGAAAAAGCGAGTGACGCGTGGTGTGGATCTCCAGCTTAAAAGTAAAAAAAAAAACTTTGTTATTGTTGTAAAACTGTCAGAAAACGGAGTTGTACATACAAACTACATAAATTCTGTGTTGCCGTTGGAAGTTTCTTATATAAATTCTTTTTCTATACATTTTGTGATTTTGGTGTTTAAGAAAAATGTTCTTTTATCAGTTTTTTCTTATAAGCGTTTTTCTTATATGAAACCTTTTTTGTTAGAAAAATCGCAAAAGAGACATGGTGTTTTTAAAAATGTTTCTTATAAGCGTTTTGTTCTTATATGAGATGTTCTTATATCCGAATAATACTGTGGAAGATAATTCAACGACACCAAAAATTGCCGAACTTGTTGCAATGGAGAAATACTTAAAGAGGGACAGCGGTTGTTCTATAGGCAAAATTGTACGCAGAAGTTTGGCTGAAGATGGAAGGTCTGCAAGCGCCTTTCAAAAATCCAAAGTTGTATCGGATTATTTAAGAATTAGGGATTTTACGATGCCCTTAAGTAATACAACGATATGGAGTTAAGATGAAAACTCCATCTCCTCCATAGTGGATTTGAGAAAAAATAAAGAATAAAATGGAAGCTTTTCCATAGTAGTACTTAAATAGTATCTTATTTAAAATATGCATTTTTTTAAATAATTTTTTTATTCGTTATTCTCATCGATTAATCGAATAATTTAACAGATTTAATCGTTTGATCGAACGAACAAAAACAATTATTTGCATTATTCGAACAAAACTGAAAGGCGAATAATTGACAACTCTATTTAATACATATCATATAGATATTACTCTTAAAACATTCGAACTATCGGCACAGCCGAATATATCACTCTAACTTGTTTTCATTAAAATGTTTAGACAAATATATAGAATCTATTAACTTTTTCCTGGTTACGTATACAACTTGTATGAATATATTGTTTTGTATAGCAATATTTCAAGAAAAAGTAGATAAGATTTACGATATAGTGATATTTACTTTTTGTTTTAACAAGTAATATTTATTGTATTTGTTTAGTTATTGAGAGTTACAAATACAAAAACAAATTATGGCTGACTTCCAAAACGTATTGATGCAAAGTTAGCATACAATTATGCTGCGGTATTTATTCCGTATACATATGCATAGTTTTAAAACTTTGCAATTATATACCATGTTTATTTTGATGTTATGAAATGTAAGTGATGCAATGTATCTTTTTAACTAAACAGCTGTTTGTGTTATTTTGCCAATTAATTTTTGTTGGTTATAATATCTGAAATGGAAGCAGCGTTTAAAATTTGCGTGGAGGAATTTTTTAATTTAACAGAGAGTTCAAATGGAAACTCTATAAAAAATTCTGCGGCTTTAATTCAGCATATTAAAAGGAGAAGAAATGTCCTATTAGCGTCCAAAGAAACACGTCAAAAAAGAAAGGTGCCAAAAGCTGTTAATTTCTGGGAAGTAATATCAAAAATGCCGGACGACGTATTTAGCAGCCACTTTAGAATGAAAATTGGAACGTTTAAGGTAATGCCTTAAGCGTTTGCAATTATTCAGTTGCTAAAACTTACTGTTTTTCAGGTATTGAAAAATATGCTGGAGCCTTTGTGGCCAAGACGCAACACTGGCCGGCCTTGTTTGCCCTTGACCAAATCCATGTACGTTACCCTGTGGAAACTGAGCAATCGATTTGATATAGGAGCGGCAACGGCGTACAGGTCTTTTATAAAAACCCTTAACGTAATTTTGTTATTAAGGAATAAAATAATAGCATTTCCATCGACCCCAATTACTCAAAAAGTAATAATTGAACAGTTCCGAGCAAGCCGCGCAATTCCGTTCCCTTCTGTTCTTGGGTGCATAGATGGAACCCACATCCGCATTTCGCAACCAGTAAAGGACAGCATAAGTTACTATAATAGAAAAGGGACATTTTCTATAATTGTCTATAATTTCGATAGTAAGATGCGATTCATAGATGCTTTTGTTGGATATCCCGGAAGATGCCATGATGCTTCGGTGTGGCATAATAGTCCAATTCGAAAGGCAATCATCTCAAAAACGATAAAAATATCACCTGAATGTCATTTGTTGGGGGATGGCGCGTATCCCCTAGAGATATTTTTAATGACGCCTTATAAGGACAATGGACACCTCACCCAGGAACAAAAAAAGTTCAACTACGTTCTGAGTTCAACAAGGGTTTTTGTAGAGCAGGCTTTCGGAATATTAAAGAAAAAATTCAGAATTTTAAATTACCTTGAACTACAGAACATAGCTTTGGCAAAAAAAATTATCATGGCATGTTTGATACTTCACAACTGTATTATAGATAATGAGAACTCAAATGTAGATGATATGGAAGCGATAGATGAAGACAGTAGTTTAAGCGTAGATATTGGCGATAATACACGTGCACATTCACAAAAGGAGGAAGCCAAGAGAAAGCGGATTGAATTGACAAGGCTTATTTCAGCTTAGAAGGAAACATTTATAAATTGTATGGATAATTCTGTAACAAATTTTCGGTGATGAAATTGCTAATTTTATAATTTATTTTATTTATTCACATATGTACATTAGGGTGATGACTTATTGCATTTTTTGTAAATATGCTAGCTCCATTTCCAAAATCGAGTAGGGCATGAAAAAAATCAAGAATTGCAATTTAACTTTTTCGCGATCGGTAAAAAAATTCACACACCAAATGCATTAAAGTTTTGTGCATACCGTATTTTTTTATGTAATAAATAATAAGAGATTAAAACTATGTAAATCATCACTTTTTTTTAATTAAAAAAAAAAAAAAATATACAAAACTGCAATGCATTAGGTGCGTGAATTTTTTTAACCATCGCGAAAAAGTTGAATCGCAATTCTTGTTTTTTTTTCATGCCCTACTCGATTTTGGAACTTTTGCTAACACATTTACCAAAAATGCAAAATGTCACCACCCTTATGTACATTCAAAAATTGATGACAAAAAACAATTTATCAAAATATGTAAATTTTTCATTTTCTTTTATAGTTTTATTATTTCAGTCTTGAAATTCTTAAATTATTTAATAATAAAAAACACTTAAAAAGTTTTAAATTAAAATTAATTTTTAAATAAAAAAAATCCAAACGCTTTAAAGTAATAATTGTAAATAAGGTACATACATATATCGTAGGTCAATTCGATTTTAAACATAGAAAAAAAATGTAAATCTATAAACGTAAATTATTTCACAGGTAAATTCATTTTGAAATTAAAAAACACTTTCTATCAATAAAAGTGTTTTATGTGACATAAATTATGTCACAAAATTATTTGTTTCTTTAGATAAGGCACATCAAATCTTAAAATATGTATTAAAATTTTAAATTAATTTTTGGCACAGCACAAAATTAGGGTTATAAAATAACTTTTAGTACATTGAAATTAAATCGGGTGAACCATGTCACTTAGAAGAAAGCGTAAATTGTGCATTTCTTCCAATTTTTGTCTTTCTATTTCCAGTTTTCTTTCTTCTATAAGATTTTGCAAAGACTCTTTATCGTTGTGCGCCTGTTGCTTTAAAAATTCTAGTACTTCACACTTCTTCTTTTTCGCAACAGGCTCTGGTGACGACAAAACTGTTTCTGGCAAACTGTTTTCCACTTGAGAATCGGGTAAAACTTCAAAAAGTGAGGTTTCCAAGTTTGAATCCGGGACAACAATGTCAATCCGGGAACCGTACACTTCATCCATTTCCTCAAAAAACTCCCAGGTTGTTGCTGCTTCCCCGGAAGTGTTGTTGCGTTTTTTGATTCTTTTATAGGTTACGCAAAAGTTTAAAAACTTTCTTGTAACATCGTCTCGTGACAATGGAAAGGCTTCGTCCACTTCCTTAATCTCGCGCAAGACTTTCTCCCACAAAACAGTTCGCTTCTTGCGTTTCGCACAAAAATCTGCTTCATTGCGCAGTCTGGTGACAAGGAGCAGCTTTTTCTGGTCGTGTGTCCATTTGTTTTCGCTAAAAAAAATAAATACGTATTAAAATTTGTATATACAAACAAGACTTTATTTGTCCGAATTTTTTAATTAAAATTGTTCAGCTTACCTTTGTGTATTGTTCATTTTTTTAATAATTTGTTTCAATTTTTTAGAAAATTAATCCGCGTGCTGCTTGTTTTTAGAAGTGTCAAAAATTATTTGTCGTAGCATCAACTTTAAAACCGATGCCCTTCTTGCTTTTCTGCGGCGTTTATAATACTTGTTGACGACGTTTTGAAAAGCTATGCATTGTTAATTTTTTGTACTGCGGCGTTATGAAACACTATGCTTTGTTTGAATACAAAGCAATTGACGTTTTGGAAGTCAGCCTATGCTCTCACTTAATGAAACGAGTAAAAACTTAAGGCCCAACCATACTACGCATAGCCTTGCTTAGCCCACTGTCAAAAATTAACATGTACAAGACAAAGTTATACTTTTAATAAAATAGTACCCATTTATTTTAACAAACAAAAATTTGAATTTAAGTTATTAAAGTTTTTTAAAGATATTTGAATAACAATAGACTGCATTTTATATATTTTTGTTGATGTTTTTTGTTTAAACTTTGATATTGTTACAAGTAGAACTGTTGCTTATAATTCTTTAGTTTTTCTAAAATCTTTTTGGATTAAGTTTCCTGACGATCTGGCCTAAGCAACCAGTGAAATGCGCATAGAAATAGCTTATCCCATCAACAATAAATTTCAGTGTTTTATCACGAATAAAAATTTGGAATTAACGAATAACAAAATCTTTTAAATTAAAATTTCGTATTTGCAAAAATTACTTTGACTTTTGTTTTAAGTAAATTAAAAAACGATTTTTTTAGTTTTTAGTGCATATTTTTTATTTTTTGAGTGCATATTTTAGAGTTTTTAAAAAAATATATAATATTATTAAATTATGATATTTCGATATCCATCGGATATCATTAACAAGGAATGAGTTACAAGTATATTCGTAAGAGACTTATTATTATCTGCACATTCAATATTGAAGGGATAATCGAAATATTATAATTTAATAAATATTATATATATTTTTTACAAATAATTGGCCTCGAGCTCGAAAAAACTATTTATTTTTATTAATAAAAAAAGGTCGAAGGAATACAAGTTAATTTAGTTCTTAGTAAATATTTTATGCGCATATTTTCGATTTTAAGGTGCATGAAAATCGCATCCCTAATGATTATCATCGGACAAAAAATAAGAAAGTTGCAATATAATAAGCAAAAACAAAAAATTTAAATTTTCAATAAAAAAATGTTTGTTTCTTGGTTGTGTTGATTGGATTGAGATAAAGTTTAAAGAGACAATTTAATTTGTTAAAATAATTCTATTTGTGGTCAAAAATTTAATATTTTTCCTTTTGATTTATCCTCTTATGTTGCTATGACGTTACACGAATTTGCATCCAGCAGTATTTACCAATCATGGTCTGATCTTAATGGCGCTGATAATGCTTTTCCATTACTGCAAGACCTCAGTGAAATCTTTCACCTTGTTCGTCACAATGAAACAAGTCTAAAAAGTGTTGTTAAAAGTGCTCCTGTAATTACAGAACACCCATTTAGACTTCATATAATACTGATTTTTTTTATTTAATACATATAAACCTATGCCATAAAAGTCTTTATATTTGGAATTAAGTGAAAAGAATTTCATATATCTTGAAGCGATTGGAGCAACCGCGTGTCCCTGTGTCCGAAACCTCTTTCTTAAAGAATTTAACCCGAATTCAAATGATTTTCAGGAGGGGAATTTCTATTGGAGCCATGGTTAGCTATGAACCAATCATCCAAAAAATCTGTAGAGTTATTTCTGGTATTAAAAAACATAAATTTCAATACAGCGGTGAAATAAGTTTTAGCGTTTACAGTGAATTTCAGAAGGCTGCTAAGAATGGGATATAAAGCTAAGTTGGCAGACCGCAATATCTATATCTGCTACGGTTTTAGTCATATATAATAAATTTGCAAGAGTGGGCTTTTATGGGTGGGGGGGATTTAATTTATTAGTGTGATTTCTAGTCATATAAAACTGTGAAGTATTAAATTTTATTCTGATAGCATTATTTATTATGGTTTAAGGCGTACTATACTGTTTCCGGGAGTAGGGCTTATATGGGGCCTAGGGTAAATTATGGACGGATCTTAACGAAATTTTACAGCCTTATTTCTAGTTCTGTAAAACTGTGGTGTACCAATTTTTGTTATGATAGCGTTATTTTTTATGGTTTTAGGCGAACTAAATTGTTTTCCGGGAGTAGGGATTATATGGGGCCTAGGGTAAATTATGGACCGATCTTCACGAAGCTTCACAGTGTCATTTTTAGTCCTATAAAATTGCGATGCTCAAATTTTGTTATGATACCATTATTTTTTACGGTTTTAGGCGTACTAACCTGTTTTCCGGGTGTAGGGGTTATATGGGGCTTAGTGTAAATTATGGACCGATCTTCACGAAATTTCCCAGTATCATTTCTAGTCTTATTTACCTGTGACGTGCAAAAATATGTTATGATAGCAATATTAATTATGGTTTTATTCGTACTAAACCGTTTTCGAGGAGTAGGGTTTATATGGGGCCTAGGGTAAATTACGGACGGATCGTCACGGAATTTGACAGCGTGGTTTCCAATCAAATAAAATGAATTTTTGCAGAATCTTATATAATTCCGTGCATTTTTCCACCATTTATGTTAGTTTTTGTAACAAAATTATCAATTGTTTTTATGTGGTGGTTCCCCATTTTGATTCATAGCCCTGATCCTACTGAGCTGATTTTGCAGGATTTCAATCCTAAACTGCATAGGATAACTACAAGAAATTTGACACCAAGTTTGTTTATTTATTTTGAGTTTTTCGAAAGTGAGCGTGTTTTCAACAGACCGTCAAACGAACAGACAGATAGACATGGCTAAATCGACTTTGAATTATTCAAGAACCCAGAATATATATACTTTATGGGTTCTGAGATGAATAATAAAAAAGATTCACACGGAATAACAAACTTAGACAATATTTACATTATGCAATTAATGCCGCAACTTTCGCATGCAACTTTTTGTTTGTTAGCAAGAGGTGTAGGGAAGAAAACGGGGTTGAAGTAGTTGAGAAAATGCATGAAAAACATCTAAATGTAAATGTGAAAAGAGCTTCGTAGCAACTTCTTTAAAAGAAAATAGAAAAAAAACTCGGCGTTAATTGCATAGTCTAAATGCGGTCTTAGTATATCCTCTTCACAACTAATTGGGGTGGAGGGTATACAAATTTATATAACCACTTTCTTAGAATAACCCTCGTTACTTGTCAATATTTTGTGCCAAACTTTTCAATTAAATAGGAATCAGATTTCATATTTTCCCCCAAAAACGATTTCTTGAAAACTGTTACCATGAAAAAGTTGCGATTAAATCATTTACCATAATTTTTTGCAAAAAAAAAAACATAAAATGTTCTTAAAACTTTTACTTAAATTTTGTCATTTCAGTTCGATTGAAATATCCTTCCTTCAATCATTTTTTATTTCAACATTAAGCAGCTGTATTAAAAAATTCTTTCAATTACAAGCATTTCGTATCAGCCAATTTGGAAACTTTAGCAAAATAATATTTTTTGTATTCTGTTTTTTTTTTTTTATTCGAAACCAAGGAGGAGTAAAAAAATTTTTATAAGGATGTTTTTAAAAATTGTTATTAGTCTCACAAGTAAAAGTTTTGGTTTTATAAAGGAAAAAATTATTCTGCCAGTAAAAAAAATGCAGAAATGGTATGAAAAATATTTTATTATCCATAACTATTGTCATAAGAAAAATGAAAATAAACTCACTTACATTGATGGGTTATTGAAAAAAACTTTTAAAGAAACCCAAAGAAATGGATATAAAAGTATAGTTATGAGTGTCTTTATGGACAATATCAAAATAATGTTTCTAAAAACTGGACAATAGAATATAATTTACAAAGCAAAACATGATTTTTATTTTAAACTTCAAAATAAAAAGAAACTGTATTGAACTAATAGAGTAGATTACTTTAAAAACTACTTTTGGATATACATAAATAAATAATTCCCATGACACCAGTGTTTAAAACACTTGTTCTGTTCACACATGAAATATACCTAAAGTATTAATAAATATAGCAGATTGAATGAACAAACACACGGGTCAACATAACTTAAAAAAGAGTAAAATAAGCAAGAAGGTATAGTCGGTCATGGTTTATTATGGACCCAGCAAAACAATTTAATGTCATGAAGTTAAGTTTCATATAAAATGTTCATATTTATTCGAATGTGTATTCTAAGTTAAATTACAATTTTTTTTTATAGTGCATAGAAAATATTCCTGGAAAATATTGAAGGAATAAGACTATTAAAGTATACAAGCTTTTAAAAAAATATAATATGAAAAGTTATAAAATAAGGCCCGTTTTCACATCTTACCAATAGCTAAAGTTAGGATTTTATCGGCCGTATAAAGAGTGTTCCATTATTACAACTTTACTTTAACCTACTAGGTAGGATCAGCCTTAATTGACTTTATCGCTCACTTAAGGTAAAGTAAAGTTATAATAAGGGAACACTTTTTATAAGGCCGGTAAAAGTCTACTTTTAGCTATTGGTAAGTTTTGAAAAAGGGCCTAAATGTTACTCACCATGAGAAATAAATTCCCAGATTCTATTTCATATAAAAGTTTATCGTCTTATAGCAATTTTTGAGAGGGAATTTATGTGGGACATATGGTTAGATATTTTAGGGCATAGGGTTAGATATACATAGAAAGAAAAACACTCGGGACGAATTAATTTCTTTATACTTACTTTAATTAAGAGTCGTACTCGAAAATTCAAATACAAATAACACTAAAGCGTACTTAAAACAAACCTAAATTGGGTTTCTTTCGAAAATAAATCCCAGAATTTCTTAAAATAAGTACAAAATTCTTAAAAAAAGTCAAAAAAAAAAGATTAAACTTTTTGTTGGTAGTGCTACTCTTAGAGTAAAATTACAAAGTGAGAGTTTTAATCTCATTTAACTTATCAAAGTTTGTTGCAGACACTACAACAACACCACACAAGTAGTGACAAACGATTTGCTTGATGTGTTGAGAAACAACAAAACAAGACGAAAACACATTATTTTCATTTTTAAAGAGTAAAATTGAGAACTCTTGCTCAGTGTTCGAAAAAAAACACTAAATATCGTTCTTTAATGTTCGGTTCGGTAGATTTGTGGAAAACACAAACGCTAATAGTGTTTGTGTAGAAATTCATTAAAAAAAATAACGTTTCCCTGTTTGTCATCTCTCGAACACAAAAATAATGCTGTTTTCATCATACTCAACAAATGATGAGAACATTAAATTCCGTTCGGTTTTTTTTTAAATCCAGGAACTTCAATGTGTTCGGTTCGGCTCGTTAATGTTCGTCGCTTTTTTCTGATAAAAAAAAACCAAACATTTTTTACAAAAACAAAATACACACACGAAAAAAACATTATAGAACATTAAAATATAATGTTTTTCTACAGTATCACTACAATTGTTCTGTTTTTTAACGAAGAACCGAACATTATATAATGTTATATAATGTTCGGTTCTTTCTTGAAAAGAGTTACGAACGGTATTAAGGTTTGTGTATGTTTACACAAACACTAAAAAAATATATATCGTTCTTCGGTGTGTGAGCCGAACGCTAAATAATGTACTTTTTATTTTCGAACACTGCTCTTGCTTCTCATTTAGTTTATATTTTCAGTAAACAAAACAAAATAAATTTCTCCGTCTAATTTCACTTTTGATGTTTCCCAGTACGAATTCGGGATTAAATCAACTTTATAATTCTTAAATCAAGCGCATTTTGATTCAATCTTATTTCTTCTTAAATCAATCTCATTTTCGGATTTTTTAAGTACGAATTCTGGATTTAGTATGGATAAATTGAGTATTTCACACTTGAATAATCCGTACTTGAATCAAGCTTTCTGTACTTGATTCAAGGAAATCCGTACTCGCCGTACTATTATTACCGCTACGGATTGTTTTGAGTACGAATGGATTGATTTATCTTTTGAGTGTGCCGGTGCAAAATTTTGCCATGATATTGTATATGCTAAACAAGTTATCATCAAAACCAATATTTATGAGATGGCGTTTGAAGCTATTTTCGGGAGTGGTATTTGTATTGTTACTATGGTCAAATATGGACCGATTTTAAAATTTGGTTAGACAATGTATGTTGCCCTAAAATATTTTCTTGCAAAATTTAATCTAAATACCAGTATAATAAAATAGTTTATGGGTACAAAAACTATTCCGAAATAAAGTTTCTATGGGGGCCATGGAAATTATAAACCAATTTTCAATATTTTAAATAAGCGTCGGTCATATGACAATCAAGACTTAAATGCCATAAAATTATCTTCAAAATTGCGACCTGTACATCGTTAGATCGACTCAGAAAGTGATTTTGAGTCGATCATACAGTTAAAACTTGGGTTCAAGATTAATATTTGTTAGTGTTGCACACATAAGCACCAACATATAATACCTTAGCGGGAAAACCGCCTTCTAGAAGGCATCCATAATCCTTCTTTTACCCGTTTGGACCCTCTACTTAACAATGATGTGACGTGTGTATAAAAATATATTTCCTAACTAATTCGTAAAAGAAAAAATTAGGTATATCAAAAATTCTTTTGCTTTATTTTTAACAAATAGAAAAGGATCTAGAATCTCTTTCAAAATTGTATTTGTACAAAAGGGGAAGCATCATTGTGTCATACCGTTTAGTTTATACTTTTGCAAATATTAAATATTTCTTTGTGTGGGTGTTAGAAAGAATTTGTGGGCGATGTATTTATATTTGATTGTATTAACTCCAGACCTTCCAAAATATAAATGATGATTTTATTTTTATTAAGTGGCATTCCTTACTCCTTTCTTTGGGAATGAAAGAAGTTGCTACTCTTACGAAAACTTGTATGTATTTAACGTATCAGATGTAAAAGAATATTGTGTTTGTTTATTTTTATTGATAAAACAAACATTCCATTGACCTGCACGACGTTTTTAATATGTTTATACAAAACGCATAAAAGCAAAAATCCAATCTTCATATTCCCTTTTTAAAGTCTTTTATCTGAAAGCCTTTAGGAATGCCTGTAAAAAAAGAAAAGGGTGTGTAGGAGCTTGCTCCCATGACAACCTGTTTAAAAAATAAAATAAGTAAGAAATGCAGCGAGGGGTGCTTGTGTCTGCTAAATAAGTCCTTCTATTTGGCCTCTTTAATCATTATTTTTACCGCTGGGAAAGAACCTGTCAATAAATATTTATTTTACTTTCTTTTACTTTAAATTTGTTACAAATATTTTGTGATCTTAAAAGTCATCTCTTTCTTTGTTGTTGTTAAATCATTTATGTCAATAGATTGTAACGTTTCTTTGGAAAAATAAATAAAAATCTTTTGTAGTATTTTCAACTTTTATTAAAAACAAAATTTTTTAATAATTTTCGTTTTTTAAGCAAAAAACACTGGTTAAATATGAACTAACAATAGCACTGTGCAACACATTATATGTATACGTTTTCTTTTGTGAAATTTTTCATAGTACTTTTTGCCACTAACTAAATCCTGGGGGTAAATTATGGCAGTCGTGATCGAATACTTTTTCGATTCTAAAGAAATTTTATTTCCGTCAATACTGAACGAATCATAATTATTTTTTAAGTGTTGTGAAAATTATAATAAATGCTTTTAAACACTAAAAATAATGAATAGAAATAAAATTGCTTTCGAATCGAAAAATTATTCGATCACGACTGCTATAATTTGGCCCCTGTTATGGTTTGGCTTGTTAAGCTGCCGTTCGGATTTTATGACCTCATGAAGATTTTGGCTAAATCTTGATTTTTTCGAAGAACATACTTTTGTAATTAATATGCCGGTGCCGCACAAAAGTTTTCTCTATCCCGGGTTCTGCTCATATATATTTTGGTTTTTAGTGCTAATTTAATCAGAGGAAGCCTGCAGTAACGTTTTTCATTAAGCCAGTGTGGCCGCCATCATTTGAAAGATTTTGATTTTGCTGCAATTCAAGCCTTTTTAAATAATTTATTGGATACTTCGTGATCATCGTTTTTACTAAGAGCACATTGAGGTTCTTGTGAATATTTAAGTTTTTAACCTACCAGGAGGCGGTGCACAGTTAAGTCCGAAAATTTTTCATTAATAAAGATTAGAGCCTGGTACTCTGTTCAACATTTCACGTGAAATGCTGTCAAAACGCATATGAAAAAAACTTGTGCGGAATATCTATGAAATAATGTTGATAGAGTTGTACTCTGTTTATTCTGTGAAAAAGTTTCGAAATGTTGCAAAACAATGTCGCATACTTTTTAAGAATAAAAACGTCAAATTGTACAAACTCGCAAGATAGGTAACATTGATACATGTCAATATTTTCGTGTGAAATAATAAATGTTGCTCAACATTTTTCACAAATTTGAACAGAGTACTAGGCTTAAGGCGAACTCATACACGTGACTGCACTAAGCCTAGTACTCTGTTCGAACTTGCGAAAAATGTTGAGCAACATTGATTATTTCACACGAAAATTTTGGCATGTATCAATATTGTCTATCTCGCGATTTTTCAAAACTTAACGTTTTTATTAGTTGCGAGTATACAACATTATTTTGCGAAGGTAAACAAAAACCATAGTTGGGGGTGGTGCACTTTATATTAATTTAAATCAACTTTGTACTCTCACTAAATAAAACTGCAAAAAACTAGCTTTTACTAATTTTTACCAGCTTTAGTGATGATTGGTATTTTTTCAGTAGCACTAAAAAAATTAATTGGTATTGCAAATTGTTTCGCTATCACTAAGGCTGACTTCCAAAACGTACAAATATAAAGTTTGTATACAGTTTTACTACTGTATTTTAAGTCTTGTAATCTGTTCAAATTTATGAAAAATGTTGAGCAACATTTATTATTTCACACGAAAATTTTGACATGTATCAATGTTACCTATCATGCGAGTTTGTACAATTTGACGTTTTTATTCCTGCAAAGCATGCAACATTGTTTTGCGTATGTAAACAAATCCCACATGTATTTTACAAAAAATAATTTATTTTAATAAAAAAGAAAGTTAATATGGATAAAAAACTGTTATCGGTTGTGTTATTTTAATTTTAATTTCTTATTTAGTAATCAGTTCATACTTTTTTGCTTTTGCTTAAAATTCCACGTGAAATAAGTGCAGTTTACATTATTTCGCAGTTGTAAAAAAATGTTGCCAGAAACATTTCGGAACTTTTTTACAAAATGAACAGAGTACAACTCTATCAACATTATTTCATTGATATTCCGCACAAGTTTTTTTCATATGCGTTTTGACAGCATTTCACGTGAAATATTTAACAGAGTACTAGGCTTCAGAGAGAGAGAGACAGAGTTGTTCTAGCTGCTCTTTTTTGTATATGGGGGATTTCATGTCAAGTGAAACCCTCGTCTTGTGTTAGAAATTATTTTTTTTTATACATAATCCACTCGCATACCAAAAAGAGACCAAAACTACCTTAAAGGAAAAGACATAAGTTTTCTTTTGTGCAAAAAAAAACATTCCGGATAAAAAAAAATAAAAAAAAGTTTTAAATTTAAAAAAAAAAAAATTTTAAAGATTGGTCCAATAGCTATCGAAGCTACTTGGGACACATTTTACTAACACCAATAGGAAATAAGTTACATGGCTGAGAAAGAACACCTGTATGGCCAAAATATTAAACTTTGACCCTCTCTAACTAAGAAACTTTTTGACCGATCCTGTTGAAAATTTATGTCTAAGCTACTATCCAATAGGTGCAAATCCGAAATGGGAAGACATCGATTTAAAAATTGGGTCACTTGACATGAAATCCCCCATAGGTATGTATGTATTTAATAATACAATTTAAATTTAAATTGTATATCTCTCTGGATATTGTTCCAAAGGTAAAGCTTTTTTCCCGCAATATTTTTAAGTTTATGCAATTTAGATTAATTGTTTTTAAGTGATTTATTAATTTTTAATTTGTAACGAATTTACATAATAGACCACTGTGCACTTTTCAAAATTCCGATAGATGCCTACGTTAATATCTGAATTCAATCAATGTTAAATTTTAACAAACAAATGAAGACAATGAAAAAATCAAATAGAATAGGAAAGTTCAAAAAATTGAAAAAAGCAACAAAAATAAAACGGTAGCATGGAAAAAACATTAGAAAATTGAAATAAAAAAGTAAAAAAAATATATAAAAGCTTTGACAGACTATCAAGTGAACAAGGTTATGTATGGTGTATTTA
Source organism: Pollenia angustigena (assembly GCA_930367215.1). Classification (NCBI taxonomy): domain Eukaryota; kingdom Metazoa; phylum Arthropoda; class Insecta; order Diptera; family Polleniidae; genus Pollenia; species Pollenia angustigena. Next base: position 278,153,562 of record OV884056.1, read on the forward strand.
TTTATTTATTAAATTTAAATATTTATACAATAACTGTTATACCGTAGATATCAACTGCCGCCTACACTAATATTGTTCATTTACTTTAATAGTGTCATAACTCAAAAAGCACGATATTTTTATCAAAACTTTATACGGCTCTACTGAGCAATAGTAATTTTTGAACTATGAAACAAAACAAAAGTATTGTTTGAAATTAGGTTTCAGGAACGAGTTCTTTGTGTATAAAATTATATATGTAGATTAGCGTGGCCGTTAGTTGTATTTTTTTATTATTGAATCTTTCTTGTCGAAACAATTACCCAATGTTACCGCTAATTAATTGCATTCAAGTGTCAAAAAAGCCTGCTAGGCTCAAAGTGTCGGATCTTTTCAGCCTCCGGTGACCTTCGAACTTTATTAGATCCCGAGCGAGGTAGTTGGGATGGGCCATTAGTTTATCTATGTATTTGACTGAATACTTTTTAATTTCTTCCTGGATGGTAAAGATGTTAAGATCTCTGTGGATAATGTCATAATGGATATATATGTATATACCATGGGGCGCAGACAGTTTGCCGTAATATACTAGACTGGAATAATTGGATGTCATATGTCCATATTGGTATTATGATAGACTTGTATAAGAGAACTTTGTTGTCTAAGGATAAGTTTGAGTTTCGACCGATTAGCCAATGTAGTTGAGCTGCTTTTAGTTTCATAGCCGTTATTTTCGCTTCAATATGACGAGAACAGGTCAGGCGTCTATCTTTATGAATTCCCAAGTATTTAACATGGCTTTTTACCGGAACAGTGATGTTATTTATTTTTACAGCAGGGCACGTTTGTCTTCTGAGGGTGAAAGTTAAGTGAGCAGATTTATCCGGGTTAACCTTTATTTTCCATTTTTCTAGCCAGGCTTCTAGTTCATTGATGTGGGACTGTAAATGCTGCGATGCAACTTTTGGGTAATGATTAACACTAATAAATGCTGTGTCGTCTGCAAACGTAGAAGTATGTGTGCTCGTGCTTGTTGGCATATCAGCTGTATATATAATATACAGTAACGGCCCTAATATGCTGCCTTGAGGGACACCAGCTGATATTTTCTTGGTGGGGGAGTATTGGTTTTTTGATCTAACCATGAATGTTCTGCCAGTTAAATAGCTCTCAAGGAGTTTGTGAGTGTTTTGTGAAAGCATTCGTGTTATTTTAATGATCAGCCCATCATGGCAAACTTTGTCGAATGCTTGGGAAATGTCTATAAACAGTGCTGAGCAATATTGATTTCTCTCAAACGCTGATCTTATTTGGGTAACAATTCTATGCACTTGTTCGATTGTACCATTTGCTCGGAATCCGAACTGATGATCCGGAATGATTGCGTGTTCATTAAGATAGGGTATGGAGAACTTTATACATTAAATCCCCCTTTTATATATATAAAACGTATATAAAATGTTTGGTATTTTGTTGTTATTTTCTAAAATATTAATTTTAGCAAAAAACTTTCCTCAAGGCTAATATTGTCGACTAGAAGAGCTAAAATATTGTCATATATCATATTCTTGTAAAATGTTGTTTTTAAGAGATAGTCATATGAAAACAAATTACGAATATAATTTTTGTCAAGCTAATAGGGCCTAAATTTCTTCAATGTAAATAAAATTCAATTTTTAATTACAATATTTTGTTCCCGACGTTTCGTCGATTGTTTGTCGACTTTTTCAAGGGATTGTCTATTTAAAAATTATAAAAAGACTTACAATATGAAAATTTAATCACATTAAAAAGTTTTAGATGTACTCAGGATCATACAAATATAAAAATTAATTTTAATATTAAAAAAATGCATATTACTTTAAACTTTAAATATATTACAGCTTAAGTAATGGCAACAATATAGCTCGCATTTATTTTGTTCGTGTCTTCCTTCATTTGAATAAATGGCTTGAAGGCAAACTTTGATGGGCGGACGCCCCCCCTAAAATACAACTTATCACTACGAAATTTTTTTGTATTTTTTTTTTTTTGCACAGAACTGAACCGATTTGGGGGCGAGAATATAACAAATCAACAAAAAGAAAATAATGGCCACCCTAATGTAGATACGAGTAAACCAGATACTCCCACCATAAAAGGGACACCTTATAAAAGTACTTAGTTTACATCTTTATGCTAATTATTTTGTGTAGGTATAAATTAAATGGTTAAAATATATTTTATATGTATAATGCATATAAAATTAAGTATTATTAAATGAAAATTCTTAAATGTTGGATCTACTGGCACATAATTTTGCCAAGATATAGTTATAACAATATAATCTCCCTTTACGGAAACCACCCTTAATCGGCCACCCCTTTTCAAAGGATAATGTTCCCTACACTGAAAGAATTATGCTTCATGAATCTAATGAATCAATTTCATAAAATTTTGTTCATTAGTCCAATGAAAAACTGAATTACGGGAATGAAATTTTACAAATATAATGAACCAATTTCATTAACACTATGAAATTGAGTTTCGTAATTTCGTTAACATTTTTTCATTTTATTACGGGAGTGAAATTTTACAAATAAAATAAAACAATTTCATTCAAACTACGAAATTGAGTTTCGTAATTTCGTTAACATTTTTCATTAAATTAATGACAACTTATTATCTCTTTCAAAAGAAAAATTCAACTTTTTCATTAGTCCAATGAAAAATTTCCTTACGGGAATGAAATTTTACAAATATAATGAACCAATTTCATTGACACTACGAAATTGAGTTTCGTAATTTCGTTAACATTTTTTCATTTTATTACGGGAATGAAATTTTACAAATAAAATAAAACAATTTCATTAAAACTACGAAATTGAGTTTCGTAATTTCGTTAACATTTTTCATTAAATTAATGACATTTTATTATCTCTTTCAAAAGAAAAATTCAACTTTTTGTTATACATAATTTCAATGGGTTTTTTAAGATCAAAATGAGCTATTAATTAAAATATTTTAAAATTAATGAAAAAAAGGAATCTGTTGTAACTTCATATTTTCCATGATAAATGTCACGAAATCAATAAAAACAATATAAAATTCTTTAACTTCAAAATACATCTAACTAAAAAAGGTTCTTCATATAATTGTTGTAAAAACGTTGTTTTAATTCAATTTTTAGCGGTAGACATGAAAATATATGATAAAATTGTAAATTTTAATGTTTAATAACATTAATGAAAAAATTCATTGCGATAACGAAATACTGATTTTAGCTTAATGTAAAAAATATTTAGGTTCAAAAGCAAACAACGCAAAAGAAAAAACAAGAACACAAAATTCTCACATTCTACTTTCTTAAATTGTTAATTTAAATACACAAAATTTACGCAGAAGTACCAGCCAGAAAGAAAGAAAAAGGCAGATGAAGCTCGTCGCGGCAAGCTTATAAAAGTAGAACATAACATGACGTAAACGAAATAAAAAAACAAAATAAAATTAATAAGACTTGAAACAGGAATAAAAAAAATAAAAATCACAAAAACTAAAAACGCACATTGAAAAAATGGATAAAATAAATTGAAAATTTTTTTCAAATATAAAAACATTTATTTTAAAATAATAAAAAAGATTCTTTAGACGTTTGACATTAAAATAATGCAAAATTTTCTTTGATTTGATGAAACATTTCATTAACGGGGGGCTAATGTAATATTCTTCATTAATCCAATGACTTTTAGTGTAATTTTTCATTGGATTAATGTCAAAATCCATTGGATCTTTGAAGAAAATTCTTTCAGTGAATTCGTCTTTTGTGTTTACATGGATAGAAAACCATCCGCCCAAACATACGGACGGACATCGTTAGATCGACTTAATGTATAGGACCAACAAGCAAACTAAATAATCATCTCCTTTAATTCAAATATTTATTTGTATTGTTATACCACATCTTACAAAAAACTATTTTTTGCTATGTATTGTAGTATAATTAGATTATTTTGTCATATTAAGACCATGTTAAATCAAACTAACTATTAACAAAAGTAGTGGTTACGCTTATTTGGTCGAATAGCTTTAGAAATTGATTCCAAATCAATCGGTAAACCAGAGGGTGGATCAAAACCAACATAGCGGTATGAGCTACATTCATCAGTACAAAAGCATAATGCCCTCTCCACTATTGTAGTGTAGGTAGAAGTAATGTTTACGTGTGACACATTAAATATTTTTTAAGTGTAGTTTTAGAATTCCTTATGGAACCAGAATATTCTTCCATATTTCTTAGATAAATTGTTCTTAGTTTAATTGCATTAAGAATTTAAACTCGTATTTTCACTTGAAGTTTTATTATACAAATAGTAGTTTGTGTACAAACAAGCGATAAATTTTTTCCTTCAATTAGCGTTCAAACTGAATCAATATATTTCGTATAACTTTAGTTTTATTACATCGCTCGATTTCCTTTTATATTGAAAGTTTTTAAAAATATTATTAAAAAACCTTTTTAATATTTTAGGTAAAAATTATTCTCTTTGAATAAATTAATACATCGCACTTGTTCAACAATCCTGTATAATTTCAAAATTTAAAATTTTTCAGTAAAAGCAAAACAATGTTTTATTTTATAAAAAAGGATAATGAAAATAATTTTTAAACCTAAATAAAACGATATTTTTTAAGCGGCTAAAATTTAATATTTCGTGTCGTTTTTTTTTTAAAAGTGAAAAAATTTTGAGTTAATACACTATTGTTGAACAAGTGTGATATGTAAAATATTAAGGTGTATGTACGTTTTACCTGTTTTAGAATTTTTTAGTACTTCCTTACCTCTTTTGGTGTTCGTTTTTGCCGTAGCATTTGAAATGCTGATGTTCACTGAACTGGAAAAAATAAATAACACGAAACGAAATTAATAACTTGAACAAAAAAAGGAACTTCACGGCATGCAATTAGTATCTAAATACCAAGTTAACAAAAGAATTAAGAAAATCAGCAGACAAATGAAAATAGATATGGGTGAATTTTTAAAAATTTCAACATGGTTTTGAACAACAAACTTATAATGTTTGTTCTTAAATCATAACAATTTAAAAACTTGAACTTTTGTAATAAAGTCGTTAAATATTTAACTTTCAATAATGAATTGACTTAAATTTTAAAAGGTTCCAAAGGGTTTGCGTTGTGCTTCCATTAGATTATATTAAATTTGTAAGATAAAAGTGTAAGGATTTCTTATATAAAAACAGTAAGAGTGCTACATTCGGCTGTGCCGAACCTTTGATAGCCTCCACGTACTTACAGTTAGAATATTTCCGAAGTGGGCTTTATTTGGGAGCTATGGTAAATTATGCGCCGATTTTTACAAAAGTTAACAGTGTGATTCCTAGTCTAAGACTGACCAAATTTTATTATAATAGCATTATTCATTGCGGTTTTACGCTTACTTAAGTGTTTCCGAAAGTGGGTTTTATATGAGGCCTATGGAGAAATAAGTACCGATCTTCACACAAGTTGACACTGTAATTTCTACTTTAATGATACTGTAACAGACTGAATTTGAATATAAAATCATTATTTATTACGGTTTTAGGCGTAGCAAAGTGTTTTCCGAGGGCTTTATATGGGGCCTATGGTAATTGGTGGACCGATCTGTGGTATTATTTCTACACAGAAAAAAAAACACTCTGGATAAATTAAGTTTTTTATACTAACTTTAAGTACTTTAAGTGGTATTTAAAAATTCAAGTACAAATAACACTAAAACGTACTTTAAACAAACCTAAATGGGATTACTTTCGAAAATCAATTCCGGAATTTCTTAAAATAAGTTTAAAATTCTTAAATCAAGTGAAAAAAAACGATTAAACTTTTCGTTGGTAGTGCCACTCTGAGAGTAAATTAAAAAGTGAGCGTTTTAATCTCATTTAACTTATCAAAGTTTGTTGCAGAGACAGCAACAACACCACACACGTATTTAAAAACCGATTTGCTTGTTGTGTGTAGAAACAACAACAGAATAAGCCTAAAAGACTTTATTTTCATGTTCAAAAAGTAAAATTTCGAACTCTTGCTTCTCATTTAGTTTACATTTCCCGTTATATATGTACATTAAGTTTTTAAAGAAAAACCCATATCGAGAATGATGCTGGTATTAAATAATTGAAATTCTGCAAAGTTGAAAACGGGTAAGTAAATCGATCATAATAAAATCCTCCCTGCGGGAAATTTGGGATTGAATAAACTTTATAATACTTGAATCAAGCGCATTTTAAGATTGGTTCAAACTTAGTTTTACCTAAATCAATCTTATTTTCGTATTATTCCAAGTACGAATTCAGGATTGAATATGGATAAGTAAAGAATTTTGCGATTGAAAATCCGTACTTGAATCAATCCAGAAAGTACTTATAAAGTGAGCTCACAAGCGCAGCTGTTTGCAATGATTATCTTCGAGTGTGACGTTTGGTGTAATTTTTTTTTGTTTATTTACTTTTTTTAATTAGGCATTTTGACATTTGCCGTCTCAATTCTAGCAACAAAATGCCTGTTGTTTTTTCTATTGTTTCATTGTTGTAGTACTGAGGTCACTTTGTTAATACATTCAATAATCAATCTTTCTGTACTTAATTCAAGAAAATCCGTACTCATCATTCTATTAATACCGCTTCGGATTGATTTGAGTACAAATGGATTGATTTTTCTTTTGAGTGTAGTCATAAAGTGCAAATTTATAAAAAAAAACGTATATTAATACATGTGTGCAATCCGCTACTTTTTTACGGTTGTTGTTCCACATTTTGATTCACAACTCTTTTCCCACTAATCCGATTTTGCTGGATTTCAATCCCAAACTGGTTAGGAGAATCAGAAACAATTTGATACTAATACTGCACTTTTCATATGAGTCGATCGATACTGAGTGTGATTTCAACAGAGTGACAGACAGAAGGATATGGCTAAATCGACTAAGCATTACTCAGGTACCCAGAATATAGTTACTTTAAGGTGTCTTAGATGAATATATATATAAGTTTCACATGAAATGCCACACTTTGTATACCCTCTTCACAGCTAGTTGTGGGACAAAAAAATAATCCACCCTTTATAAGACAATTTACTCGTTTCGAAAAGCTTTTAGATGCTAAAAATATTCAAAATCTTATCGAAAAAGTCTACTTCATATTTATATTACAAATTTGATCTAGTATTAAATTTAAATTTTTAAATTTTCTCACTTTCGCTCTGCACAGCTCATAAATAGATTTTTATGTACTTAAGAAAAGCACAAGAATTAAAAGAGGTCAATAATATACGATTATAATTTGGATTCTCTAAGATATGTAAGTGTTTACCAAATCCCCTTTTACACTATTCTAAAAGTTCTAATATTAAATTATTTTTGGTTAAGAAAATCAAATAGAAATTTTTTTCATTGCATTTTTCAATTTGAAAAATCTTTGTAGAATACAAAAAGCTGAAAAACATTTATAGATATTTATATTTTAGGAGCGCTTCAATGTTTGGCCTGATTTTGACAGATACTAAAAACTAATAAAAATGAGATGCTAGCAATATTAAATGTAATATTTCCTTAATATTTTATAATTTTTATTCTGATGCTGGCGGCAAATTATTCAAAAGCTGTTTTTGTTATTTTCATCAAGAGTTAAAACGAATGTATTTTTTTTTCGTTTGTGTTCCGCATTTCATTAGTTTTTACACAGAAAAAATTATTGCCGAATTATTTTCAAACAAACGCATGTTTGAACATTTTTTTGATTTCTACAAATTTTTTTACTGATTCAATCAATATTTTTGTTTGATTTTTATTTAACCAACAAAAATGTCGACAACTCTTCAAAAATTTAATAAACGCGCTATTGGTTTGAAGTTTTCATAATTTTGTATGCAATATTTAACGCTCTTTAATGTTGTCGTCTTTTTGCATTTTTGTATTGATTGTAAGCAATACTTCTTTATGATAAATATAAGAACTACAACAAAAAACACATGCAGTCTATTTTTGAACGCTTTAAAAAAAGTACAGCAATAAGAAAAATGATAAAATAGCGTGACGAGGTTTGTAGTAAAAAAAAACAACAAAAACAATAGCAGGTAAAAAAAAAAACGTTTAATTTTTTTTTTAACAACAGAAATGACAACATTATAAGAAACAAAATAAATTGTTGGTTGGTTTTAAAGTTGGTAAAAAAAAAAAACAAAATCCCGTATTCAATTTTTTCAAACAGTTTGTTTGATGTATTTATCAAATACAAAAATGGAATGATGGCGGAAATCATATCGAGTCGGTCTGCCGACTCATTAGCAAAGGAAAGGATAAAGCAAAAGTGTGTGATGAAGAAAAACACTGTGAGTATAAATATGACTTCGTTCAAAAAATATTCCAACAAAAAAATATGTCTCAAAGCCAGCCGGCCGCTCTGCTCTGCTTCATCTTCGCCAACAGTGCTTGCTTGTGTGCGCGTCATTGCTTGTGCCAAAACTTTTTTGTTTGATTCAGCAAAATTATTTGTTTGAAATTTATATGAATTTCAGTAAACTTTTTGTTTGATTCTGTAAAACTATTTGTTTGAAAAAATCGGCGTTTTTTTTCAATAAACAATATGCAAATAAATTGTTTGAATATGCGAATTTGTTTGTCGGACCGATTTTAGACAAAAAATTGTTTGATTCTACAAATTTTTTGTTTGAATTGGAAAAATAATTTTTTCTGTGTATTTAAAATCTAAAAAAGCACATGAAATTTTATATTTATTTTTATCATTTCGCATTTTTTTTTAACTAAAGCCTGGTACTCTGTTCAGTATTTCGTGCGAAATGTTTTAAAAATCAATATAAAAACAAGTTTGAAGGCTATATTCGGCTGTGCTGAATCTTTTATACCCTTCACCGACACTTCGAATGTTTTAGGAGTAATATTTGTATGATGTCTATTCATTATTATAATCTTTATAATCTGCATTAAAATTGGTTGCGGTTTAAACCTATATAAAATTATTGACCGACAATCAGAAAGTAAAATGCTTTTTTTTTAGCAATTTTAACTAGCTTGAGTAAAATATCATGATTCGTAACAGTTTAAGCCAAACTTAAATGATTTTCAGGAGGGCAATTTATATTGAAGTCATGGTAAGGTATAAACCAATCATCCCAAATTATGCAGAACGATTCTCTGGTATTAAAAAACATAAATTTTAATACAGCGGTGCAATTAGTTTAAGCGTTTGCAGTGAATTTTAGAAGGCTGCTAAAATAGAATCTAAGGTAATTACTGGACCGTATATCACAGAATTGCATAACATTTTTTCTGGCCATATGAAGCTAAACTGGAAGAAAGTTTACCGCGTATTTAATTATTTTACAGAGTGGGCTTTATATGAGGCCTTTGGTAAATTATGCACCGATATTCACGAAAGTTCACAGTGTCATTTCTAGTTCTATAAAACTGTGCTGTACCAAATTTTGTTATGATAGCATTATTTTTTCGTTTTTAAGCGTACTAAGCTGTTTTCCGGGAGTACGGTTTATATGGGGCCTACGGTAAATTATGAACTGATCTTCACGAAATTGCACAGTCTTACTTCTAGTCCTATAAAACTTTTATGTTCCAAATTTGGTTATGTAAGCATTATTTTTTACGGTTTTGGGCGTACTTAACTTTTTTCCGGAAGTGGAGTTTAAATGGGGCCTAGGGTAAATGATCAACCGATCTTCACGAAATTTTACAGCGTGATTTCCAGTTGAATAAAACGAATTCTTGCTAAATCTTATATCGATCCGTGCATTATTCCACCATTTATGTTAGTTTTTGTAACAAAATTATCAATTTTTTTACAGAACCGATTTTGCTGGATTTCAATCCCAATCTGCTTAGAATAACTACAAGCAATTTGACACCATGACATGGCTAAACCCAAGGCGAATTCATAAAGGTGACCGCATCATGAGATAGAGTTATGCCAGCTATCCCTTTTTTTTTGAAAAATACTATGTATTTTGTTTTTGTAAAAAGTTAGAGAGACTGTCAAAATTATTTGTTGAAAATATAAAAAAAGAAATTTTTTTTTTATAAGATATGTATACACAATTGCTTTAGAAAGTAAATCTTTTTCCTCAAATGCAAATTAATGGTGACTCCACGTATTCCTTACGCATTTTTATTTCCTTGTGTTTATCTTTTAGATTCACTTTTTTTATTTTATAAAATTTAAATGAGTTTTTTTCAAGAATTTTAATTTTTGTTGAATTTAAAATTTTAATTAATTTTTTCACAAAATGTAAACAAAACTTGACATTCAGTATACACAAAAAAAAATAAACAAAAAACAGATGACGTGAAAATGTCACCTTTATGAATTCGCCTTGGCTAAACCGACTTAGAATTACTTAAGGACCCAAAATATATGTACTTTAGGGGTCTGAGATGAATAATAAAAAAGTTTTAGACGGAATGACAAACTTAGTATACCCTCTTCACAACTAATTATGGTGGAGGGTATAAAAATTTCTGTGAAATACAAACGAAAAAATTTTGATAGAGTTGTACTCTATTTACATTAAGAAAAACATGTGAAATGTTTCTAGCAACATTTTTATTTTCCGTGCGAAACAAGTGCAGCTCATATTATTTCGCAAGGAATTTTATAGTGCATTTACACTTGTAATTTTCAAACCAGTTTACAATCGTTAACTACTTTCATAAACTATACCATTTACATCAGCATTTTTGACAGTTAAGTTGTTTATCTTTGACAAGTTCTTAGCCCCAATAATACATACATACGAACATATAAACAAACCTTTTATTTCCGTTGTCCATCTAAAAGAAAATATGTAAAAACTAATTAGTATTGTGGTTATTTTGTTGAACTATTTATGGTTTTTAATCCAAATTTTTAATACTTTTAATTAGGCTTAAGTTCATGAAATTTAATTTTTATTAAATTATTTTTATGAAGAACGGAATTTCACAACATGAAAATCAATTAAAATTGTTATTGATAATCTTTCATTCTTGACGTGGCTCGGGCTCGAACCCTGGCCGGCAGGTTACCATGACATGTTTCGATCGCAACCACTCGATCTCCTCAGATGGATTTGCCGTCTTACACTCGCAGCCATCGACGACTGCTGACGTCACTAGTCAAACATCAATCCTTAAACCAAATTGTATTTTTTTTTTTTTTTTTTTCTTCATAAAAATAATTTAATAAAAATTAAATTTCATGAACTTAAGCCTAATTAAAAGTATTAAAAATTTGGATTAAAAACCATAAATAGTTCAACAAAATAACCACAATACTAATTATTGTTAAAGCTAAGGCACGAGCTCTATGTGTACATTTGTCCTTCAAGTTGTGCTGAAAAAGGTCAACAGAAAAGAGAAAGACAAAGTGAAAAAACAAAAAAATGTACTTGGACTTCAAGAAAAATTCTTGACGAAAGTACGAAAAAACAGAAGTAAAGGAAAAAACATGTAAAATCGATTAAAATGGATAATCATTCAGGAAAGCAAATTTCGATCTACCAAATGTTAAAAATAAAAAAAAAAAAAAATAAAAAAAAAAAAAAAAAAAAAAAAAAAAATACAATTTGGTTTAAGGATTGATGTTTGACTAGTGACGTCAGCAGTCGTCGATGGCTGCGAGTGTAAGACGGCAAATCCATCTGAGGAGATCGAGTGGTTGCGATCGAAACATGTCATGGTAACCTGCCGGCCAGGGTTCGAGCCCGAGCCACGTCAAGAATGAAAGATTATCAATAACAATTTTAATTGATTTTCATGTTGTGAAATTCCTTTCTTCATAAAAATAATTTAATAAAAATTAAATTTCATGAACTTAAGCCTAATTAAAAGTATTAAAAATTTGGATTAAAAATATGTAAAAACATTTTCTTTGTTAATTTTATTTTTCTTACTATTGCTTTGGCTTTTTTTACAGATAAAAGTAAATTTTTTTTCACTTGATTTTTTTATTTTTGAGGAAATGTCAAATAGCACTAGCATTGCCAGAACAAAATTTGAAAAACAGAGTTGCATTAACAAAAACTGGTTGTTTGTAACTATCCTACAAGAAATGCATAACCAAAACTAAAAAAAAAAAATTTTTACTAACACACTTGCAACAATTTTAGTGTTTCTACTCTAATATGTGTGTTAGAGAAGAACAAATAAAAACCCTTCCTAAAAAATGCCGATTTTGTAATATATTTTTGTCATACGCTTATTAAAATTTGTGAATTGCTTTAATTTAATATTTACCATCGGTGTTAAACAAAAAAATTCTATAATTTGTAACTAGATTGCATATTAAAGTAGAGAGCTAAAAAAATGTCTTGAAGAAAAAGTGGCACCGCCAAACAGCGTTAATCAGAATACTAGTGGTTAAGGAGGACGTACTGATGGCGGCTTCAGAGGACGCGGTGGTGGATTCTCTGGAAACAACAGAGGTCATGTTCAAAGCGGTCGTTTTGAAAGGAGTGGTCGCTCAACAGGTAGCGGTTTTTCGGGTGGTGATTTTGGCCAGGACAATCGTTTAAGATTTGTTGGTGTTAATAAAGGAATAAATCCTGATGACTTTTCAAGTATGTATTTGATTTTTTGGTCACAAGCTGTTAACAAAATATAATTTCTTTTTAAGATCTACAATAAATTAATTTGGTCACACGTACGTTTAACTCCATTTCCAGACCCACGCAAGAAGTGGAACGTTATCAAGCAGCCACAGAAATAACGCTGCGTGGTACTTACTTTTCTGAAGTCCAATTTCCTGACTATTAATTGGATTATAATTTTTTTAATAATAAATTTCATTTAAAATAAAAAAATTTATTATTTTATAAAGGTTAGTACTAACCAATATTTACGTTATGAAAAACTAGTTATTGCTAACCAATATTTACGTTATGACTAACTAGTTAGCGATAACCATTATCATTGACTAATTAAAAGCAGCAGAATAAGCAGAGCAGATATATCTTCCGTAGTCGAGTGGAATTCATAAGTTAGAAAGAGAGGCAAAATCACATGTACACAAGAGTTTCGGTTAGTTTTTTAATTTTGCTCTTAATTAACTAATAGAAACTGTAACCAATATATCGGTCAACACTACCGGTCATATAACTAGTAAAATTACCGGTAGTCTTCTTGTAGGGTAGTTTATCTCAAAGGCTAGTTACAAACGTGTTTATAATTTGTATGGATAAACAAGTTTCTCAAACTAGTTTATCATCATAAACAACTTATAACCTGTTTATGGTGTAGGTGTAAATGCACTATTAAGCAACAGCTAATAATTTTTTGTAAAATTTTATATTGCATATGTGAGGTGGGGTCTATAACAAGCGTTTCAAAAAGAAAAAGTAGAAAAGTGCAAAAATTAATAATAAAATTAAATTTTTTTTTTTACTTTAGGAAATTATTTACATAAATAAATAAAATTGTTTTACTTTTGTAATGACAATTACCAAAACACATGGTTTTTGTCATAGATGGGGGTAGTGCACTAGTTCAAAATGATTGCAATAATTTTGTTGATGTTGAGTGATGAATTGAAAATTAGCAATAAGAGGTATATTGAAGTTTATTGTGTTCAACAAGAACTCGGAGGAAATCGAACCATTTAATAAATTTACTAAAAAAAGAACGTTAAGCATGATGCGTCTGCTTTCTAAAGTCGGCAAATTAATTATAGAAAGTCTTGCAGAATATGGAAGAAGATTCACATTTGCATTCCATGTTGTATTTCCCAGACAAAATAAGAGAAATTGTTTTTGAACAGATTCAATGCGCTTCTTGTGACAATCAGTGTAGGGATCCCAAATAATAGAACCGTATTCCAGGATAGGCCTTACTAACGATGTATACAAACGTTTGGTTATTATAGGATCAGTAAATTCTTTAGCCCATCGTTTAATAAAAGCAAGCACGCCACGAGCTTTATTCACCATCATGACAATATGTTTGTTAAAATTTAATTTACAATCAAGGAGAACTCCTAAGTCTAGAAACTCCGTAACTAATTCTAGCTGATTTCCACCTAAGAAAAAACGACCATTATCATTACAATTTCGTGAAAATCGCATATGTTTGGACTTTTTTAAATTTAGACCCATCAGGTTGATATTGCACCAATCATACAATTTGTTTAAATCACGTTGTAAATGTTTGCCCTCTGAAATATTATTATGACTTAGGAAAATCTTCACATCATCAGCATACATTAAAACATTGCAAAATTTTATTACACTCGGTAAATCGTTTATAAAAAAAAAAAATAAAATCGGTCCCAGTTGGCTCCCTTGAGGAACTCCAGACTTCACGATAATAATTTTAGAGGTGGCATTATTGAAGATTACACGCTGTTTCCGACCTGGGGGCAAATTATGGCAGTCGTGATCGAATAATTTTTCGATTCGAAAGCAATTTTATTTATAATTCTTTCTGTCCATACTGAACGGATCGAAATTATTTCTTAAGTGTTGTAAAGCGTTTATTTTAATGTTCATAACACTGAAAAAATAATTACGATACGTTCAGTATCGCCAAAAATAAAATTGCTTTCGAATCGAAAAAGTATTCGATCACGACTGCCGTAATTTGCCCCCTGTTAGGTATGATCTGAACCAGTTTATGGTATTTTGAGTGCATCCCATAATATCAAGTTTCAGTAATAGTAAGAAATGGTTAACTTTATCAAATGCCTTACTAAAATCGGTGTATATGACATCAGTTTGTTGTTTGTTATTAAAGCTTCTATTAACCAGGGTTGTCAGATGTAAAAGGTTAGTTGTTGTGGAGCAGCAACTTCTGAAGCCGTGTTGATGAGTGGATAAAAAAGACGATATTTGGTGACTAATATTATCTGTGATACATTTTTCTAATAATTTTGGGATTGCACTAAGCTTTGCAATTTCTCTATAGTTTATTATGTTTGATTTATTACCGGCCTTAAATAGTGGAATTATATACGAATCTTTCCAATATTGAGGAAAATAGCCATGCTCTATAGATTTGTTAAATATTATTTCCAGTGGAGTAGCAAGTGCATTTGCACAATTTTTTTAAAACACAGCTGGGTATACCGTCCGGTCCACTACTAAATGTCGATTTAACGCTTCTTAGAGCTGTTAAAATCTGTGATGTGCTGATCGGAAAAATTTGTATTGGTTGGCTTTAGCAATAGGATAGGGATATGAGGTATTATTATATTGGGCATCTGAGTAAGTCGTCGAAAAGAAGTCTGCAAATAAATTACTTATTTCCAAATTGTTGTTAGATTCACCAGATTGGTATTTCATAACATTAGGATAACCAGTTGAATTACGTTTCGAATTAACGAATTTATAAAACGATTTTGGATCAGATTTTAAATTGTGTTTAATAGTGTTTAGATAGTTCTTGTAGAGCAACGTGTTCATTAAATTGTAATCTGATCGGGATACAGCATATTTGGCGTAGTCGGAGAGTAAACCAGACTTTTTGTACCTTTTAAAATATTTATTTTTTAGATTCGATAATCGCTTAGATTTCCATGGTGGTCCAGTTTTGGTGCATAATCTTACTTTCGGAACACATTCATCAAAATATTTAAAGATAGTAGCGTAGAAGACTTGTATTGTTGAATCAATAGAAGATGGAGTACCACTTATGTTAGTTAACAAATGCAGCCAATTAGTATTAAATAAACGAAAGTTTAATTCATCATAGTTAGCTTTTTGAAACAGAAAATTTTTTCGCCTTGCATGTCTTTTGTTGATAGCAAACTTGGAATGTTAAAATAATCAATGTTGCTTAACATTTTTCGCAAGTTCGAACAGAGTACTAGGCTAAATAGTAAAAACGTGTGAACGAACAACATTTCAATATTCCATCCCTGCTTTTTTCTTCTTGAGGTTCTATTAAAGAAATCTCTTACAAAATGAAAAATCTTATCGGTAAGAAAAATTTAAAATAAGTGGTGAGAGCCAAACGCCTGTCAAATTTCTTTACGAATTTGTTGACATTTCTTTACAAATTATTTTCACACTACTACTACTACTATTATAATACTGTATATAGTGTAAAAGGACCTAAAAAAAATCTAGCCTGTATTCATAAAAATATTTTAAATTTAATAAGGGTTAACAGAAAACGTTTTCTATGAAAAATTTCCTTAATAAACGTTTGTTTAATTCAATAATCGTTTATGAATACGGGGGATTATGTATTAGTTTAAAAATTAGAGCTTTAAAAACTTTTACTATAATATTTTTTAAACAGATTACATCAAGCGTGTTATGAATATAAAAATACATTATAATTATTTTATATTAATTATGTTACCATGTAATATCGAAATCGTAAGACAGTCCATTAATATATTTAGAATTAATAAATATTAATCATACGCCCCGTATACTTTAAAAATTTTTGAAATAAATTTTGAAAATCTTAGTTCAGATTTCAATTACAATATTTTATTTAATTCTAATGCATTTAAGCAATGGTGGGCAATATATAATGTCGTGACACTTGTCGAAATAATATTAAAAACAGCAGAACAAAAGAAAAACTAATTATGGGGTTTTCTTTTCTACAACAAATGGCACATTTTATTTAAACAATTCAATTTCTTGTTCGTTTCTTTAAAATGCTTTGCTCTCTAAAAGGGCAGCGTGTTTTATTCTAAAAAAATTCACCCTTAAATGTCATAAGGCATAGCACTTTACGCCCCGTATAAATCGAGAGTGTTGATAATGCCCTGTAACCAGACGGCTACCAGACGAAGTTGGGAAAAAATCGCCTCTAATCCGGACAGCAAAAATTTTAAGTTTTAAAAGTTATTTTTTCTATTATTTTATAGTTAAAACAAAAGAAAGCATTACATTGCTAATGGTAGGTTGTCAGTGACATAAAATTTAAATGGATTCGGTGTTATAAAATTGTTTTTGAAAAAAAAAACGTCAAATCAAGAAATCGTAAAACTTGATGTTAATAAATCGGCAAACAAATTAAAGAAATTGGTATTTGGTCATTCATTTTGTTCATTTATTTATTAATTTAACATCAACCTATTAACAAATTTGGGTTTATGTATATTTTTTCATAATTTGAAGAACACACTTTTTGATGTATGTACATATTTTTTTATTCAAGAACAAACTTTTTGTCAGCTGTTAAAAACAGTGCGATCCAAGTTTGTGTTTTGTTCTCGTCAAATAAAAAAATACATGTTCGGCAAGACATTTTATGCATGCACCTTTTAAAATGTGGTATTTTTTTTGTAGAAAAGAAAACACCATTATTGTTTTTGTAATTTAAGGCATCAGTATATGAAGCGGTATTGGAGTAGTTGGCGCAGAACCTCCCATATAAAGTAATAATATATTTCTGTACATCCGGAGAACGACAAGAGCCAAAGTTTCCAAATTAGGTACAAATATCTTGGTTATGAATACACAATATATGACAAAATGTGGGAGGAATTGGGGAAGCAGGAGCAGTACCTTCCATACATATATAGAGTAGATTTCTTTATATCTGGAGAATCGTAGCAGTAAAAGTTTCCAAATTTTGTTAAAATAACTTTGATGCCAATCAGAGAACGGCTTTGTGCAATTGCAAAAAAATCGCATTAAATGAACAGCAACAAATACACTCGCTTGCGGTCATACAATCAAACTTGCGCAACCGCAAACCTTCGCTGCTGGTTTGCAGTCATTCAAAAAATGCACAACGTGCGTTGTTATTTATACCATCGTTAGCTTCGTTTTTTAATAAAGATATTTGTGTGTTCGGTGCGACAATGATTGTTTTGGTAAAGAAAAAAAAAAATACAAACAAAAAAGCCAGATATCAAGCAGTCATTACTCATGTATTCATTCAGCAGTTGCTATGTAGTACAAGAAAAAAAATTTAAACGAAACTACCCGCACATATGTAGGTACAAACAATTTCTATAGAAACAGAAGGCTTTTTTATCATCTTAAAAAGAACAGTAGTTCTGTATGTACAATGTATTCTTCATATTTTTGTTTTTATTGTTGTTAATTTTAACAAAGCGTCTTAAGGTACGGTCACATATGGCAAACAATTGTCAAATTTTGTTTGCCGGCATTTTTAAAATAATTGTTAAAAAAATAAAAATTGTATTTGCTGGTCACACTACGCACATTTATTTGCCCATTTTTGTTTGTTAAAACAGATATTAAATAGCTTCAAATAAAAAATGGGAAACAAAGTTTGCCCTGTGTTCACATATAAAAATATTTGCCTAAAAAAAAATATTTGAACATATTGTCAAAAATAAAAATTAAATAAATAAAATTACTTTTTATTAAAACTAAAAATTATCATTTTGATGCAAAATATTGAAACTTTTATGGTTTTATGTTATAGAAGAGCGAGAACATCAGTTTTAAAAGTAAAAAAGGATTTACATGACAAATAAAGGGATAAATGCAATTTGGCGAAGTAATTTCCAGTCTAATACAACTAAATTAAACTAT
The DNA here is from genome assembly GCA_930367215.1 of Pollenia angustigena. Taxonomy (NCBI): domain Eukaryota; kingdom Metazoa; phylum Arthropoda; class Insecta; order Diptera; family Polleniidae; genus Pollenia; species Pollenia angustigena. The sequence goes on from OV884056.1 coordinate 278,172,042, forward strand.
ATTACGAACTAAAGCAATATTCGTTACGGTTTAGTTACGCAAGCAATAAAGTGTTTTTAGACAGTGGATCTAATGTAAATTATATACCGATCTTCACGAAATTTAGTTGTATGATTTCAAGGCATATTAATTGAGTTTGTGCAAAATTTAACGATAAAAGGTGTATTCCCCCACAAATTTACGTTAGTTTTTGTTACAGAAATATCGATTTTTCGGGAGGTTGTTTCACATTTTAGTCCATAACGCTTTTCCTACTGAACCAAAAGTGCTAAATTTCAATCCAAACTGCTTAAAAGAAATTGAGTGAACTTGCCACCAAAATTTTTATGTTTCGTCATCATCCTTTTCTTAATCGATATAACAATGTTCATCCGTCCGATTAGCTGTCCATGTTAACCTTATTCGCAAAGTACATGTCGCAATTTTTGAGAAAATCGGGTGTGTTCTAAAATCCGAATTCACTCGAAAGTGGATTAATTCAGCATTTTTTGTGTTCTGCAATTCACCACCACATGTTTTTATTCGTTTTCAATTAGGGTAGTAAGGGGTTAGTGAAAGTAAAACAAATCGACTTTTATTCTTATATTTGAGAACATTTTAAGCAAAAACCGAATTTTGCGAACATCGCGAATTTTTGCAAATTTCCACTGATTTCGCAATTTTTACAGAATTTTTGCCATTCCTTGTAGTGTTAGGGACTTTTAATCAACTTTAAGACTTATTCCAAACATATGAAATATTTTCGAGCATTTTCGCTATTATTTAAATTTTTTGTTTTTCCAACATTTTGTTTTTTAACCGATACATTTTTGTGTTTGCTTCCAATTTTGCAATTTTTCGTGATTTTCTGCTAATTTAGCAATTTTTTATCAAATTTTTGCCATTATTTATAATTTTAGGGACTTTTAATCAATTTTATGGCTTGTTTGAAATATTAAAATTTATCGCTATTTTTGCAAATTTGTTGCAATTTTCGCATATCTTTGTTGCGTTTTTCGGCAATCGTCGCCATTATTAAGATAGCCCCATACATATATAAACCGTAGTCACCTATTTTACAGGGCACTATTTAAGAAAACATCATAAATTTTTTTCCTGCACAAGAACTTCGAATACACAAAAACATGCGGATTTCAGAACACCAATTTCTGAATTATGCGGATTCCAAAAACACATCTGATAGTAATGAAATGTTGTTTACGTTTTTATCGTCATAAGAGGTGGAAAGAATCGGTCAATAATTTCACATAGCCCCCATAAAAACTTATTTCTGGAGAAGAGTCATTGTGCCCATAGACAATCTATTATCACCTTACCAAATGTTATTGTAATCGATCCATATTTTACCATAGCTTTTAAACAAATACCACTTCTGTAAATAGCTTTTAATATCATAATAATCTTATAAATGTCGGTTTTGGCAATAAGTTCTATAATAGCTTGTATGTCGTGTCAAAATTTCGTCTTGTTAGGCCGAGAATCGGTTCTAGGTCACTTGCTACAATCAGTTCAAGACGAAAAAAATCTCATACACATTAGGAGCATTTTTTGTTTGCTAGCAAATAATTTTGTTTGCCCAAAATCAGCTGTTTTTCTGTTTGCCCCTCAAAAATATTTTGTGGTCAGATTAGAGCAAACAAATATTTGATATTTTTTGACAAATGTTTGCCATATGTAAGGTACGGTCACGAGTGGTTTATTGTTGTTAATGTTAACAAAGCGTCTCATCGAGTGGAAAATGAATACTTGCATGCAAAAGTATAAGAATGTGTTCCTTTTGAATTTACACAGTTGTGTTATATTGCGTGCGCAACAAAAATGCAAACAAAGCACTTTCAATAAAAATACAAAAATACAACGAATACATACATGCAAAAATCAAATGTGTACGAAACGATGTAAAAATTACCAACGTTGAATTTGTTTTGCAAGCAAAGAGTGAATGTAAATTTGAGCGTATGAATAAATCAAGAAAAATAGTGATTTTGCAGTTCTCTGATGCCAATGCATGACATCTGGCAAAAAGTGGGCAGGATTGGAGAAGTAGGGATTTCAAAAAAAAAAATAATAAACATTGTATTTATTAAATTTGGTATGGACTTTTTCTTAATGTATCGATAAACTGCATTTTACTTAATGTCGATATTAATTTATTAGGCCGATAAGACAGTTAACTATTTGGGTATTCTAAATTTACCGACAAACAACATTGCTTTTAGTTGACAACACCTCTCGAAATACATTTAAAAGTTGGTAGTCAGCTGATTGGCAAATTAACGGCAAATAAATAACACTGTGTGTAATTTTTTGAGTCATGGAAAAATAACCATATACGGACACCACTATGTGATGTCCAAAGTCATGCACTTTTTTATGGGCCCCCAAAGATTTGGGGCCTCGGTGTCATTTTTGCAAAAAAGTGATAATTTTTTCAGGCTCATATCTTGTAAATCCTTCGGAATTTTGATCTCCCTTTGAGACAAAGTTGTAGCTCTTGCCATAAAGAACAAAAATTGTCAACATATCAAATCAAAAAAACTTCATCTTTAAGATCAAAATCGCAAAATGTTCAAAAAAAAATTGATTTTTTTATCTCTTTTCCCCTGTTCAGGTCCATAAGTAGCAAACGGTTCAAAATTCAAAATCGACTAGAAAAATGTACCTAAAATCTCAATAAACAGCTTCCTAAAACATATGAACTTCCTAGGAATGATTCTTAGCACCGTTTAGGTAGCCGCAAAATCAAATCAAAAACAATCAACTTCGAAAATGTACCTAAGATCCCAATAAACAACTTTCTGGTGTATATGAACTTCCTAGGAATAATTCTTAAAACTGTTCTGGTAGCGCTTAGGTAGCCGCAAAAGTGAAAAATTTCCCGAAAACTCGATTTGAGAAAAAAACAAATGAAATTAAATAAGAAACGGCCATGAAATCATATACTTATAAAAGAATTTAAAATACATAGAAATCTTTAATGATATATTTGCGATATTTTTATACGGCGTCATTTCTTTAGACAAATATTGTAATTTTACCGTATGAATAAAATGACATTCATTCAGTTTGAAAAAATTCTATATTTTACTTTAGCAATGAAAACAGCAACAAGGGCAACAAAAAGACTTTTTTCTAAAAAAAGTTTCTGTGAGAAAAAAAATAAAGTCTACTAGACATTAAATTAAATCATCTTTAGAAATAAACGTAAATCGTTAATATGTATGTATGTATGTATGTATGTATGTATGTATGTAGGTAGAAAACAAAATAAAAAATAGATTTAAATAAAAAGTTGTTGACTAAGAAGAAAAAAGAACAGAAAAAAGAACATGCATACATAAATAAAGGAGAAAATAAAAAAAAGGGGGAAAATTACAGCCCAACAAAATGTCACACAATAAAAATGAGCTTAACGGCTTATATTGCAATTAAATTGAAATACGAGGAAGGGAATACAATTTTTGCACAATCATGCCAATATTTTACGAAAGAGAATCTAAAATTTTACTTAAAAAAACATCTTAAAAATAAATGTCTAGCACGGGACACTGGCTTTCATTTCAAAGTAAAAATGTGATTTGTTTTTAACAATTCTTTTATTTTACATAAAACTAAAAGTCCAATTAGACGTGTCATAAACGTAATGTCATAGCCGAAACGATGACCATAGGAACCAAAATTCAAAAGAATTGTTTGGTTAAGCAAATAAAGTGTTGCCCATAAGGTTGGTTCAAACAGCTGTTTTGTATCGTTAAGGCTACTTCACGTCTAATTTGAGCTTAAAGAAAAAACTGAAACAAATTTCATATTCGAAGAAAACTTTAAATCCACAAAGTTTTTATTCAAATGCACACACATCAAGGCGCATTTATTAGTTGAAGCAGAGCCGCGAATAACGTTGTAAAAGCCACTTTTTGCAAAAACTGTTTTTTGCAGATAACCGTTAACATTAATCTCGTACACTGTTTAAACTTCAAATCACCCAAAATAATGCACCTTAAAGCCTTTAAAAAGGGCATACAAAGAGTCAGCTAGTGAAAGAACGTTGTAAGTTACTTAAAATTTATACAAAGTAAATGATTTTGAAACGTGGAATAACGTTTTAAAAGCCACCAGTCATGATGCTTTGCGTAGTGGAAGAACGTTTTAAATGACATCGTGATTGTGGATATGAAACGTTTTTCCACTAAAAAAAAGTTATAAACTGTAAATTTGTTGATATTTTGCATAAAAATTATTATTATCATTATTTTTAATCATCTAAAAAAAAATAAAAAATTAACAATATTGCCTGTTAAAAAGGTTTTTTTTGCTTTCCTGAAAAAAAATTATTTTGTAACTTAAAACCTTGTTCGCGGCTGTGCTTCAGTTATATACTCCGAGAGAGTTATACAGGCTATCAATTACTTTTCTATGAAATTTGACATTTAGAATACACATAAACTTTATAAGGGTCAGCAAGAGTAATGCCATCTCTAAAGTGTGTTTTTTATAGAGTGACACAAGTTTAAATCATAATAAAACAAGGAAATATATTTCTAATATCAATGAAACGGGTTTTATTGGAAAGAAAATCTTATGAAATTATTGTTTAAAAATGACTTCTGCCATGTGGCCACCACGGCTGGCGCGTAGAAGGCGCAATCTGGAACAAAAAATTTTCAACAACTTCGCATTCTGACCATCATCGTTTTTAAAGACATATGGGCCAGTAACTCAGCCAGTCCATAAAGCGCAACAAACAGTAATTTCCTGTTGATGTAATGGTGTTTGAACAAAAGCTTGTAGATTCTCCTAACCCCAAATGCGACAATTCTGCTTATTTACGTACCCATTCAGCCAGAAATTGGCTTCAACGGAAAATGCATTTTTGAATGGAAATTTAAAATCAATAGCAATTTGCGCTTCAGCCCATTCGCCGAATTGTTTTGATTACAAATTTCAATAATTTGCAATAAAGTGCAAACTAAACAAAAAGCAACTATCAGCTGTAAAGTGGGTGTTTAAAAATTTTAAAGTTTAAATATACCTTAGTATACATAACGTTTCTTAATATCAATCAACAAATACATTTTAGTGTAAATTTATTTGTTTCACAGAAACTTTTTTTATTTTAACCAAATAAATCTTTTTAGTTAAAATTATATTTTTATATTAAATTTGTAAAACTGGATTATTTAGGTGCCCCAGTAGACTTGTTGCTAGTAAGTAAATGTCTTACTGCCGTATTCATAAAAAATAAAATAAGTTTGAAATGTGTTTTAAGGCAACATTTTCATAAAATTTTTTTTTAAAATGCATTTCAAATCCATTTTAATTTTTTATGAATACGGCAGTAAGTGTGTGGGTTGCAGGTTCATTTTCAACCAGAGACTCTTGTCTTTTCCACTACAATGGGCAACTAAAGTCTGCGACTAATGTTGCTCGGTAAATTAAGTAAGAATATAATTTGTTAATACATTTGTAACATATCGAGCCCTATAAATGTAGTAAAGGGTGGTTAAATTGTAAGGGCCGATGTTGAATGTGAACCACACCTAAACGCCAAGTTTTTTTCCGAATTTTATTAGACATTTCTCTATCTCAGACTTACTCAATTTGAACCATGGATGCACAATCCAACAACGTGTTAAAGTTATCCAGACTTATTATGAAAATGGGCAACAGTGGATGATCAATTTTCGAAGAATATCATCTTCAGTGATGAGGCACATTTTCACCTCAGTGGATTCGTCAATAAACAGAACTGCCGCATTTGGGCATTTCCAAAATGAGGCCGGTCAGGCAGTTACTGTGAATGGTGTTCGCTATCGTGAGATGATAACGAACTTTTTATGGCCCGAATTCGAATATATGGATATGGACGATATGTGGTTTCAGCAGGACGGTGCCACTTGCCACACAGCTAACGAAACAATGGCTCTTTTGCGCAACAAATTCAATGGCCGTGTTATCTCACGTAATGGCGATGTCAATTGGCCGCCAAGATCATGTGATTTGACACCGTTGGACTTTTTTCTTTGGGGTTATTTGAAAGAAAAGGTGTACGTCGATAAGCCAGCAACAATTCAAGAGCTAAAGGATGAGATAATTCGGCACATTAACGGCATAGAACCTCCATTATGCCTCAGGGTCATCGAAAATTTGGACCATCGGATGGAGGTGTGCCGTCGTGGTCGCGGCGCCCATTTGGCCGATATTTTGTTCCATACATAATTGAGTAATACCAATATATCATAATAAAATAAAATTACAATAATTTCCTAAATAGTTTGTTTTTATTCAAAATCAATATCGGCCCTTGAAATTATATAAACTACATTTTCATTATGACTTTTCAGCTTGGGAGAACTTTGTAAACGATATGTGTAGAAAGGTTTGCTGCTCCGCGTGACTAAGTCGATTTAGCATGTTTTGAAATTGAGCCGTCGATAAATTAAAGCCATCGAACTGAAACTTTTTAAACTAAAATAACTCTTACATTTTGTCTCTTGTAATTTAACAACTTTTAAAACTACCCTCGCTTTATTTATTTCTATATCCACATATATCTAGTAGTGTCTGTCAAAAACCAGCAGTAACATTTGTCATTTAGATTTCAGGTTTTATCATACTATTGTTTTGTTTTTTTTTTTAAGTAACGATTAAAAAGCTCTCACATATACAATGTATATTTGTATATTATACATCCAACGAATATAATAAAATCATAATACCATTACATGACGTTATATTACACACATGCCTCCTCAGTTACACACAGATATAAAAAGTCATAACTTTTCGTATTTGCTTCGTTTACGCCGAAATGCCCAGAGAACCTAAAACTACAGCAACAAATTTTACAAATACAACAATTCAACACTTGTTATGAAGAAACCTAACCCAGCAATTTAGAAAGTAATTTTTTTAAAAAACTTTTTAATTAAGTTTTGGAACCAATTAAAGTCAAAATGTTGGAGACTTTAAAATGTATATATCGAACCTTTGCTAAAATAGAATCATAACCCAAATCTGAATTTTCTAGCACCTTAAAATTTAATTCTTCTCTCTAGAGTTAAGTATATAAGATATTTTTATCAAATTTTTACACAATATGAAGAAACTGTATGGCGATTAACTCCACATTATTACCTAGTAGGCGGTCCTATGTTCCACTGGGAGTTGAAGATTGAAATACGTTATCTCATAAATCAGGTTTTTTGAGTTATGATTCTAATGCAAACAAGGCTCAATATGAGTTAATCTATATATTGGCTTAATCGACTTCCGAGTAATTTTATTGCATCTAGAGTTTTTTTTTCCCCGGAGTTTTTCGATTCCCGGGAAAGCGGGACATTTTTTTGAATTTCCCGGGATCCCGGGATCCCGCTCCTTATAAATAATACACAGTAAATTTGTTTTTAAATAAAACAAACTTTTATAAAAAAAACGTAAGGTAACTTGGTTACAAAGTAAATAAAAGAAATCCTTAAATACTACAAAATTAAATGAAGATTAAAAGAGGAACTCGAATTATTATTACCTTACGGTTTTATATGTAAATTCCGTATTATTATTATCATGCTCTAGATACAAGATAACAAATTAAGATAAACATAACAATTTAATTCATAAAACAAAAATAAAAACAAACACAAATTGAGGTACTCAAGATATGAGATCAAAAAGTTAATTCAGAAAATAGATAAAATATTTTAAATAAATATATTAATTTTTTAACGGCTTAGGAAATAAGTTTCTGACACACTCAAAGCGCTTAGTAAGTCGTCAAAAAGTATATTGATTATCTTATTTACTAATTACCATGTTTCCGAAAAATTTCGTTCATTTTTTTATCGAGGTTGGATAAATAGTTAAAAGTGCACCGTTGTAGAAGGCTTTTGATTCACAATAAGAAGCATTTTTTTTATAAACAACGTCTATATCAGTCAAATGTATGTCAAGGTTCATGCAAAAAATAGCATCAACCTCTTACAAACCTTTTCATTTCATTAGGTCTATCTGTAATCTTTAGGACAATGTGTTTTTCAAATTGTATGTTGTAGTATCTTACACGAGTTTCCAAATTTTTTTTTTATTTCGGTTTCCCCGCACTTCAAGGGTATATAAACCAACACAAATTGAAAAAAAAAATTTGTATTTATCACCTAATAAACATATCGCTCCTTCATTGCAACATAGTCATATCTCAAAAAATCAAAAATTGTAAGTTATTTAAGCAAAGTGTTCCTTCATGCCTTCTCGTATTTTATCTCAAACTGAACCGAAGTTATACCAAAATATATCTTTAAATCGGTACATTTTGAAAACTTTAATCGCATTTTGCCAAGTTCATTTGTTTTTGTAGATATGACTATGTTACAATAAAGGAGCTATATGTTTAGGTATCTGCTATTTTAAAGACTTGTCCATGGACTATTCAACTTTACTACCTGTATCTTATTTTGAATTAATGTTCTTTATTAACTTTTCACTTCACTAAATTTACTGCCTATTCTACTTTAAGTAGATTTATTGCATCAGAAGACATTTATTTACGTATGTACTCACTTCTTGTAATTGATCTAATCGACAACCCATCCACAGATGCTTATTTTAAGAGAATAGAAAACTAAATTTCAAAGTATAAATAGCTGTTTTCTTAAACTATGAGGAATTTTTTATTTCCCGGGATCCCGCATGAAAAATCCCGGGAAAGCGGGAAATATAATTATTGAAATTCCCGGGAAATCCCGGGAAAAAACCCTAATTGCATCCAACTGAACAAGTTAGTAAATTGTTTACTTGTTAAGCATAGTTCACTATTTCTTTCAATTCTATGGAGAGTCAATGATTATCCCTCTTTCTCTGTTTTATACTTAGCCGTGCATTAATTAAGAAAGCTTTTAGTCTGGGTATACTTTACGAAAGTTTTCTTTCAAAAAATCTGAGTTTGTTAGAAAGAAGGGAGAGAAGAATAACATATTCTCTTCTCTCACTTATAAGCTTAGATTTTCTGAATGAAAACTTTCATAGTATGAACCGATACCTATTGCAAGTTTTGTCAGTAATTGTATTCAGGACTATCACCAGATCTACAGGGCTTCTTTTTTACCACTTTAAGATGAGTGCACAAACATCTACATACATATATAAAAACTCAAGCACATTTAATAGTTAAACTGCTCAGATTTCTGTGTGCCTGGGTTTGGGGTTAAATTATTTTGGCCCAAATGTTGTTCTTACGAATGCTAACGACTCTAAAAGAATATTAATTTTATATAATTTTTATGATTCATTTTATAAGCTTTTCTATCCATAAATGTTAATACATATTATTAATAAATGTACTATATGCCACATGGTAATTCTATAGAATTTTCTTTCACTTATAAATAAATCGCCCATTAAACCTTTTAATTATATATTTCTAATTGGCCTTAGAGTAAAATTAGGGATTTATTATTATTCATTTATTAGTTGTTATTCTAATAAAAAAAAATAATTAACAGGAAATTCAATAAAACTTAATTGATATGGTGTTTAGTAAATTTTTATAGAACTTGTGCAAATGCTACATTAAAGTAGAACTCCCCAAAAAAAAAGTGCTTTGGAAAGTTTTTTATAAACCAATTTTATTCCAATAAGCGGATGATCCATTTAATGGACAAAAACGTAAACAAAAGAAGACAGCTGCTTATAAAAGTTTTTTATTGTCTACTGTCACAACGATGGGGCCTGCACAATATGATCTATGGGGAGGAAAATTTGCTTAGATATGGATAATTGTTTAAGATTATTTGTGATTGAACCAAATTCTTCTGTATTTCTGGTACTACGACTAAATTTTGCCCAAACTTATTCTAAAGGGTGATTTTTTTATCTATTATCTTTTTGGCAATACTGGTTTAAACAGCTGACGCACGTTACGTGTTTTGTTTCACTGTCAAACAACTTCAGTTTGGTCTATAATTTAACCATGAATCGTCTTACAAACGAACAACGCTTGCAAATTATTGAATTTTATTATCAAAATGCGTGCTCTGTTAAGAAAGTTCATCGCGCGCTTCCTGTGCTCAGCGACGAAGCTCATTTTTGGCTCAATGGGTACGTTAATAAGCAGAATTGTCGATTTTGGAGTGAAGATTAGCCAGAAGCATTGCAAGAGCTACCAATGCATCCAGAAATAGTCACAGTTTGGTGCGGTTTATGGGTTGGTGGGATCATTTGACCGTACTTCTACAAAGATGATGCGAATCGTAACGTAACTGTGAATGGTGAGCGCTACCGTAAGATGATATCAAACTTTTGTTTGCCCAAAATGCAAGAGCTTGACTTGCATGACATGTGTTTTCAACAAGACGGTGCCACCTGCCAAACAGCACGCTTAACAATGGACTTATTGAGAGGCGAGTTCGGTGAACATTTTATTTCACGTTCGGGACCGGTCAATTAGCCGCCTAGATCGTGCGATTTAACGCCTTTAGACTATTTTTTGTGGGGCTATGCTAAAGCTCATGTCTATACACACATGTCCGCTTCAATTGACGCATTGGAAGACAACATTAAAGCATTTATTCATGAGATACCGGCCCAATTGTTGGAAAGAGTATGCCAAAATTGGACTAAGCCGATGGACCATTTGAGGCGCAGTCACGGTCAACATTTGCATGAAATAATCTTCAAATATTAAATTGTATGGACCGCACTATCGATTCAAATAAAGATTTCATGCATTTTTCTGAATTTTATGTGTTTTTTTTTTAGACTTTCCTATAGCTCTTAAAAAATCACCCATTATAATAAACTAAATCATCATATCAAATGTTATTAAAATCGGTCCATATTTAACTATAGCTCTTATACATATACCACTCCCGAAAACAGCTTTTAATGTCATAACATCCTGCAAAAAGTATTGATATACAATTTGGCTAAGATAATTTAAAAAAATAGCTGTGAATAAACCCTCACGTAAATCACTTTTTAAGGCGAAAAAATCTAATTTGAATTTATAGATCCAGCTAATATGCGGCACAAAGAACTTTTATATTAATAATAACCCATAACATAATTCTGGTATGCCGGGGTCATGATTGCCCATGCATGCGTTCCAAAAAAAAAAAAAAAACACTCTCAAAAAGTTTCTGTAAATATCAGGGACCGCAAATAACAGTTATATTGGAATTTTAAAACAAAAAAAGCACATAGAAGTAAATGTCGAAAAACTTATTCAAGTATACCATATTGTTCCTTATGCACTTGTCAATGATCAAATATATTGATTTTTATAATTTTGATTTTTATATAAAAATCAAAATATAACAGTTATTTTTTTATTTATATTTTTTTGAACAAAAATAACGGTTATTTTTTTATTTTTTTGAGCAAAAATAACAGTTATTTTTTGATTTTTATTTTTTCGAGCAAAAATAAAAGTTATTCTCTAAATAAATGCACGTGATTTAATAATTTAGTTGACTTGAAATTTTTATTTTAGTGTTTAATTATCATTGGATTTCCTTATGCACATTAAAATAATTATTAAAGTCATCTAAATTATTAAAACACGTAAATTTATTAAAAGAATAACTTTTATTTTTGCTCGAAAAAATAAAAATCTAAAAATAACTGTTAAATTTATTCAAAAAAATAAAAATCAAAAAATAACTGTTAGTTTTGATCGAAAAAATAAAAATCAACAAATAACTGTTATTTTTGTTCAAAAAAATAAAAATCAAAAAATAACTGCTATTTTTGCTCAAAAAAATCAAAATCAAAAAAAAACCTGTTTTCATCTGACTTTTATGAAAAAAGGCATAACTTTTACGGTACCTGGTAAATATTGTGTTGTAGAGTCTAAAATAAATCTCTTTGCCGTTGAAAATGGCCTCTAGAAATGTCTATGCTAAAATAAGAGGTAAGTCAAATAATGAAGTTATAGATAAAAATTAATTGATATTAAATAGAATTTTGTCGATCCCCAATTTTCCCAGCCCTCATATATCTCTAGTTCTTAAACAGATTAATACGAAATTTCTTTTTTCTATTTACCTCGAACACATTCATTGACCTTACATCGCTTATCTTATGCAACATCGTCATAACTCAAAAAAAAAATACATTTCGAAATACACGTCTTTAAAGCAGTGTTCGAAAATAAACAGATCATTATTTAGCGTTCGGCTGACTCAGGAACGATATCTATTTTTATTGTGTTTGTGTAGACGAACACAACCCTTAATACCGTTTGTAACTATTTTCAAGAAAGGGCCGAACATTATATCGTGTTCTGTTCTTCGTTAAATGACAGAACATAATATAGTGTTCTGTTCTTCGATAAACAGCAGAACAATTGGAACAAGTGGAACTGTAGACAAACATTATATTTTAATGTTCTATAATGTTACTTTTTTGATATTGATAAAGAAATTATAAGACAAAAAATTATAGCACCGACCGCAGCTCGAACAACTTGTGTGTGTATTGTATATGTGTTTTGTTTGTGTTAAATTTTTTTTCTGGCTTTTTTTTCGTATGTGTATTTTGTTTTTGTAAAAAATGTTTGATTATTTTTATTAGCCAAAAGGGCGCTCCGCACAACAGAAACGAGTTGAACCGAACATAATGAAGTTCTCATCTTTTTGTTGAGTTGGATAAGAACAGTATAATTTTTGTGTTCGAAGATGACAAGCAGGGAAACAAATCTACCGAACCGAACACTAAGGAGCGATAGAAAATGTTTATTTTTGAGCACTGGGGGCAAATTATGGCAGTCGTGATCGTATACTATTTCGATTTGAAAGCAATTTTATTTCTAATTCTTTCAGTCCATACTAAACGGATCGAAATTATTTGTTTACTGTTGTAAAGCATTTGTTGATTTTTCACAACACTGAAAAAATAATTACGATTCGTTCAGTAACGATTGGAATAAAATAGCTTTCGAATCGGAAAAGTATTGGATCACGAATTCCATAATTTGCCCCCTGGTTTAAAGTTTTTGATTTGCTTGTAGCACTTAGAAAAAAATAACGACACATCATCTTTAAACGGGAAAAGTATAAAATATATAAAAAATGAATTTTAAACACAATATAAAGAAAAACATGACAAACAATTTTTCATCACCAGGGAAACCAGAAATATGCTCTAAAAACGCGTTTTATGCAGTAAAAACTTGAAAATATGCCCTGAAAATTGTAAATTTATGCCTCAAAAAAATGAAAAATTGTCTTTAATTTCAGGTACGGTCGCTAAATTGCTTATTAATGTTAACATTTAAAAAGAAGTTAAAGCTTTTTTAGGATGGAAGCTTTGGGCAAATGTAAACCGGTTCAAAAATAATTATTTTAATTATAATTTAATTTGCAGTAAAATATTTTTGTGGCTAATAATAATTTGATGGTTAACGGACACAAAGAGTCTAATTTGGAAAGAAGTTTGTATGGGAAATATATGAAATTATAGACCGATTCTCGATCAAAGTATCTACAAAATAGCAACTTGTGCTTTGCGCACAAGGTTAACATGGACAGACAACCAGCCAGACGAAAGGATGGACATCGTTAGATCACTGAAATAACACGTGTCTTTAAATAGCAAGCATCTTTAATGACAACCTGCTTTGCCTTACAATTTTAGAATAAAAATTTAATGTAGATGGCGAAATTGACCAAAATTTTGAAAAAAACTTATTTTTTTATTTGCCTCGAAAGCTCTTGCAGGCATCTATAAACATTCCACATGTATCAAAATATGCCTTAAAAAGGAAAAATATGCGCTTAAATCTTAAAAAATGCTACTAAAATGCTATTTTAAATAAATTATGCAAAAAAGTGCTGCAAACGGTAAAATATGCACTTTGCCTCGAAAGCTCTTGCAGGCATCTCTTATATAAACATTCCATATGTATCAAAATATGCCTTAAAAAAGAAAAATATGCGCTAAAAACTTAAAAAATGCTACTAAAATGCTAGTTTAAATAAATTATGCCAAAAAAATGCTGCAAACGGTAAAATATGCACTAATAAATCGATGCCAAAATTCATAAAAGGCTCTAAAACGGATAAATATATTGTGTCTGCCGTCATTGGTCGCACAAGGAAAAACATGCAATTGAATATTTATGGTTTCCCTGTTCATCACTAACTCCAAAATTTAATTATTCACAAAAAATGAGGGATATTCAATTGCTAAAAGATCTATTAAATATGTACATATATTCTCAAAAATCTGTTTTGTTTTCAATAATAACAATAAATTTGTTTAACTGTTTAAATTTTTTCCGGGCTAATATGCTCATTAACATTTCTCTACTCAATTTACGTGGGGATTTGGAAAGTTGGAATATTAATGAAAATTATATAAAAGTTTATATTAAAATTTTGTTAGATTTTGTAGGGTGATTGTGATTTTATTCTCTTTCCAACTAATTTTCGTAAAATTTTTTATTTCATAAAACCATAATTCTTTTAATTTGTTATTCACTATTAGCGTAATTTCCAGAACAGTTCTTAATATAAACATGTTTAAGATACAATTGTTATTAAATTAGTTGCCACAAGAAAGCAACAGATTCTTTTCGCTAATTACAAAAACTTTTTGTGTAAATATGAAAAAAGAATTTAACAGTGGGGGTGTCTGTGTGTGTGTGTAATGATAATGAATTTATATTTATGTTAAATCTTGTAACTTTTATTTATGTTTTTATTATTATTTAACATAATAGTTGTTGCTTCTTAAAATTCTTAATTTTTTCTTGCTACGTGCTGCGTTTCCATAAACGTGGTGTAACGAAATTCTTTTAATATTTTTACTTTGCAGTTAATTACAAATACTAAGACACAAATCTGAAAAGTTACAAATTTTCTTACATATGTAGGTATGTATATTTGTAAGTTTAAATGTAAATAAGGAAAATATGTATGAACAAGCCCATAAAAACCTTAAATGAAAATAAAACAGAAGCAGTACAAAAAGCACCAAAACCATTAAACTTTAGCAGTTAAGAAATAACGTCTGTTTTTTTTTTTTTTTTTTTTTGTGGAATTTTTTTTAAGCATTTTCCTTTTTATACGCACCCCACAACAGTAGAGATGATTTTATGCATTTGTACTGATTTTGGTAACACCTTACGATTCAGAATCACTTCCTCAATCGATCTAATGCTTTGTTCAGACTTGGGGTTTTTTAAACGCGTTGAAGCATCTCGAACGTAATTAAGCTCTAATCACATCAAAATCGAGATGATTTTCCATACATTGAAGTGATTTGTTTATCACTTCAAATTTACATGATTACAACTAAATCATTCCATTAATCAAATAGAATCCTTTAAACAAACCTCACACTGAGTATGATGTAAAATCGGCCACAATGATCGTATCTCTCAAGTGTACAACCGAGCACGATTTCTTCTTCGTCTTTAAATAATCCATCACTTTCACAATTTCATCATCAATATGTTTAAAATAATCTTCTGATAACTTTATTAAAGTATTTTAATACTTAAAAGAAATGTCAATTTGTTTGTTGTGTTTTTTCTTAATCCGCTGTCATCTTAATCATCTCAAATGTAATGTGAACGGCTTTGATTGTTTTAATTAAAATTTTGCTGAAACGTGCTTAAAACCCCAAGAGTGAACATAGCATAACAGTGACCGCCCGTCTAGATGGCTGGCTGGCTGTCCATGTAAACTTTGCACGCAAAGTATCGGGTGATTTTTTAGCTATTATCTTTTTGGCAACACTGGTTTAAACAGCTGACGCACGTTTCGTGTTTTGTTTCACTGTCAAACATCTTCAGTTTGGTCTATAATTTAACCATGAATCGTCTTACAAATGAATAACGCTTGCAAATTATTGAATTTTGTTTATAGTTCATCGCGCGCTTCTTGTGTTCAGCGACGAAGCTAATTTTTGGCTCAATGGGTACGTTAATACAGAGAGTTGTCGATTTTGGAGTGAAGATCAGCCAGAGCTACCAATGCATCCAGAAAAAGTCACAGTTTGGTGCGGTTTATGGGCTAGTGGCATCATTGGACTGTACTTCTTCAAAGATGATGCGAATCGTAACGTAACTGTGAATGGTGAGCGCTACCGTGAGATCCCACTTTTTTTGCCCAAAATGCAAGAGTTTGACTTGTGGTTTCAACAAGACGGCGCCACACAGCACGCTTAACAATGGACTTATTGAGAGGCGAGTTCGGTGAACATTTTATTTCACGTTCGGGATCGGTCAATTGGCCGCCTAGATCATGCGATCTAACGCCTTTAGACTATTTTTTGTGGGGCTATGTTAATGCTCATGTCTATACACACATGCCCGCTTCAATTGACGCATTGGAAGACAAAATTGAAGCATTTATTCATGAGATACCGGCCGAAATTTTGGAACGAGTATGCCAAAATTGGACTAAGCGGAGGGACCATTTGAGGCGCAGTCACGGTCAAAATTTGCATGAAATAATCTTCCAACATTAAATTATAAAGGCCGTACTATCGATTCAAATAAAGATTTCATGAATTTTTCTAAATTATATGTGTTTTTTTTTAAACTTTCCTATAGCTCTTAAAAAATCACCCGATACATGTCGCAAGTTTGGAGATAATTTAATAAAATTTGGTACATACACAGGTTTAAATGAAAATGGTGAGAATCGGTCCAAGAAATTCTAATAGCCGACATACAAGATTATTTATGCCCATAAACCATCTTATGATGTCGATATTTACGTTTAATTTGGTCCAAACTAATTTTATGGCAATATAAATCATTTTACCATATTTTATTGAATTCGCTCCATATTTGAGCTCTCATACGAATTCCACTCCCGAAAATAGCTTTTAATGTCATGCCTTCCTTATAAATGTTTTTATTGACATAACAAGTACGGTAAGTTCTATGTGAAAACTAAATGTTGTGCTCCAAAATTAACCATAGACCCCAGAAAAACGCCCCATCCTTAGATCACTGTTTAAAGATTCATACCTCATAACATAATTTTGATTTGGCGGCTCCATGGTTGCGCATGGGTTCCAACTATGCTAAAATTGCAAAAATACTGTATCATATAAACGGAATTGACCGTCTCTACTATCTAACTAATTTCTTTATTACTTTCATAACTTTTTGTCAACGGACATACATACTTGTTATTTGGTAGTATGTTTGTGGAAGATTTATGTTTCGTCCTTTCTCAAACTTGCAATGCTGCTCTCTGTTAAGCAGCAATATAAGTGTGAGCACAATTAGAAATTATGATGAACTTATGATTAATATTCTCTAATTTTGGTTGGAATATTTTTTTATTTGTTTTTATAATGAGAAAATTTTGTTAATTAAGTAACTCAATTAAATTTTTTTACACTATACAGAAAGTTTGAAATTACTTTAAGAAATTCTAAGGAGGTTAATGTAAATAAAACGTTACGTAAGATGAAAAGCTTTTTATAAAAAGTTTTTAAGTTTTACGGGCGTGCAAATTTTAAAATTTTGTTTTTGATATTAATTTTACTCCATTTACAGAACATCGGAGTATCTACCTAAGACCAGGTCTTTATTAAACTGAAATTTTACAAAATTTGTCTGGCCGTCAGACGAGTTTAAAGTTCTAAGCTTTCAGATATTTTATATAGTCAACATATAAGTGAATTGTGGCTTTATGCAGGGACACATAAAATGAATTAAAATGAGATCAAATATTTACTGCCGTATTCATAAAAAATGAAATAAGTTTGTGATGTGTTTATAGCAACATTTTCTTAAAGCACAATTCAAATCTATGTTAATTTTTTATGAATACGACAGGTAGAATTTATTGGTTTGTTATCAAAGCAGCAATCGTTTTTTTAAACATGATTTTTTATTATTGCCAATAAAAATTCAAAAAATAAAACGACCAAGCGATGTATCAAAAAGGATTTTCCAGCCGGGTTAAATTCGCGTTCTTAAGGTTTGTTTCGTATAAACTGTGTATAAATGAAAAGTTTTGACATAAAACAGACGTTTACTGCTCTTATTAAGGTACCTCAGTAAATTCGTCTAATGATACACAATCCGTGCGCAATACCAGCTCTTATTGTCAATTCAAATACCTTGGACCCCAAATTATACCAACATTTATTAATCTTAACTTCTTTTATTATTTGACTGCATTCATTTTCATCCGTTTTAACTAACAACAAATTTTATTAAACTTTGTTTGTAAATTATTTTTTTTTTTTTATTTTATTTGTTTGTTTACATACATCAAATCATAGGATGACCATATTTCAACAGAAATAAAACATGAAAATTATCAAAGTAAATATTTTTGCGAATACAAAGTTTTTAATTTACAAGATTTTGTTTGTCGTGCTTAATTCCCAATTTTTATTTTTGTTAAAACACTGAAATTTATTGTTAAAGGAATAAGCTATTCCTATGCGCATTTCACTGGTTGCTTAGGCCAGATCGTCAGGAAACTTCATCCAAGGATTTTAGAAAAACTAAAGATATTAAACAAAAATAAGTGTTAAACGTATAAGAATTACAAGTAACAAACAGTTTTACTTGTAACAATATCAAAGCTTAAACAAAAACAACAACAATAAACATTGAGTTTATCTTTTCTTTCATTCCTCACTGCAATTGTTTGGAATTCTTCCAACATTAATTGACATTGTAAGTAGGTTAAGAAAAAACAAATTGAAAACAAAAACAAGTTAGAGTGCTATATTTGGCAGTGCCGAATCTTTGATATCCTCCACCAACAGTTCGAATGTTTTAGGAGTATTATCTGTATGATGTCTATTTATTATTATAATCTTTATAAAAAGAGACATCAGCATTAAAATTGGTTGCGGTTTAGACCTATAATAAATTATTGACCGACAATCAGAAAGTTAAATGCTTTTTTTTTAGCAATTTTAAGCCGAACTTAAATGATTTTCAGGAGGGCAATTTATATTGGAGTCATGGTAAGGTATGAACCAATCATCCCAAAACTCTGCAGAGTGATTTCTGGTATTAAAAAACATAAATTTAAATACAGCGGTGCAATTAGTTTAAGCGCTTACAGTGAATTTCAGAAGGCTGCTAAAATGGAATCTAAGGTAAATAATGGACCGTATATCACAAAACTGCATTACATTTTTTCTGGCCATATGATGCCTAAGCTGGAAAAAAGTTTACTGCAATATCTATATCTGATCCGGTTTTAGGCTTATTTTATCGTTTTACCAGAGTGGGCTTTATATGGGGCCTAGCGTAAATTATTGACCGTACTTCACAAGATTTCACAGTGTCATTTCTAGTACTATAAAACTGTGACGTACCAATTTCTATTATGATAGCATCGTTTATTACGGTTTTAGGCGTACTAAACTGTTTTCCGGCAGTTGGGCCTAGGGTAAATTATGGACCCATCTTCACGAAACTTTAAAGCGTGATTTCCAGTCGAATCAAATTAATGTTTGCAAAATCTTCTATCATTCTGTGCATTTTTCCACCATTTATGTTAGTTTTTGTAACAAAATTATCAATTTTTTTTAGGTGGTGGTTCCACATTTTGATTCATAGCTCTGATCCTACTTAACCGATTTTACTGGATTTCGATCCCAAACTGCTAAGGATAACTACAAGCAATTTGACACCAAGCTTGTTTATTTCTTTTGAGTTTTTCGAAAGTGAGCCTGTTTTCAACAGACGGACAGATGGACATGGCTAAATCGACTTTGAATTACTCAAGGACCCAGAATATATATTTTTTATTGGGTCTGAGATGAATTATAAACAAGTTTCACGCGGAATGACAAACTAAGTATACCCTCTTCACAACAAATTGTGGTGGAGTGTATAAAAACTAGGGATGCCAATCGGGACTGGTTTTCGCAAATCCCGGGATTCGGGATTTTTCCCAGGATCCCGGAATTTTTCGGGATATCGTAATTTTTTGGGATTCGGGGTTTTGGAAAATTGAAAGATAAATGCTTTTTGTAGATATTTATTAAAAAAAAAAAACGTCATTAAAAGCGGTTTACAAGCAATAGTTTAAAATTAATTTGTTATTTTAAAGTATATATATTACCAACATTTAAAAAAATTGAAAATTGTGATTTTTTTCTTAATTAATGATTGATGTTATTAAAAATATGATACATATGATAAAAAAAAAACAACGTACGATTTCTTACAATGTGTTAATTGATTAAACTAAAAAATAATTACCATAAAATCTATATTTTATTAAATTACCTCAGTTGATTCAAACTAAATAAAAATAGATTTAATATTGTAATTGAATAGAGCAAACTTGTATGTAATTGATTTATTTGTAAGATTCAATTCAAATGTTTATTCAGTTAATTAGAATCAATAATTAAAATTTGAGTTCGAAATTAATTATCAAAATCAATTTAGTGCCAATTCACACGTTGCAAGTCTTATTGATCAGCTTGCTACCTTATAGGCGAGATAGAGTGAGAGAGAAACGTTTATTTTCCTCTCTTCACTCTCGTTATAAAGTAGCAAGCTGATCAATAAGACATGCAACGTGTGAATTGGGACTAATTTATCGAGTAAACCATAAAAATCTTATTTTAACAAAAAAACATTTTTATATCCACCACAAAGTGGTAGGAATTGTGTAGTGTTTAAAATACACTTCTTAATTTTGTAAAATCGCTCCACAAATTGCCGTAGTTATTATGCCTACTCTCGTACAACACTTTAATAATTCTAAAGCTGTGAAGAGTAAAGTTTTAATGTCAAATTTGGTGCACCAGTGGAATGTTTTGTGCATTTCAAAAGACATATTTTTCCTTTATTAATTTTCTTCTTTAATTATTTTCTTCACTTATCGTTTAAATTTCTTTATAATTGTTAGACACGCTTAAAACAAACAAACTTTTACTTTTTTGTTTCGTTTTCAATGACAGTATTAACAGAAATAATCAAGTAAATAGTAAAGAAAAGTATTTTGTTCCCTATGCTCTCAAGGGGGAATGTCATGATGAATTTCTTTTTATAAAAAAAGGTGAAGCAAGAAAATTTTGTTTACAATTTCGGTATTAACTTTATCTCGAAAATCCCGGGATTACAAAATTTAAATCCCGGGATTCGGGATCTGCTGAATCCTGGATTTCGGGCATCCCTAATAAAAACGAATTAATATTAACAAATAAAGAACAAAAAATTTAATTAAAACATTTTTAACTTTTTTTAAGAAAAATTTTAAAACATATTATGGGTAGTTAAACTTATCATATTATGGCTTCCGTCAACTATATTATGGTTTACTTACTCCTCCATCAAAAAGCCACAACCATATAATAGTTGCCTTCATTTAGAGTTTTTTTTTTTTTAATTTTTTTTTTTATTTCAAATAATTTTTTATCACAAAAATATTTTAAAGCCTCGGCACCAATATTGGCATTGAAGAGGCTAAAAGGCAACTAGTGTTAATTCATTATTTACATAAATATATAAACTATTTGAATTTTGATATTAATTTTATACAGTTTTTTTCTATTTTTAATTTTATCAAAAAATTTTAATATAAATTACAAAATTTTACTCAAGAAGTGTTTCGAGATTGGTTAACAAAAATTTTTTTAATTCCCTTTTAAATGTTGACAAAAGTTCAATGTTTTTTAAAAAAAAACTGGTAAATTATTGTACTCATTTGGATCAGCAAAACAAACACGCTGCTTTGACAATTCAAGGCGACATCTAGATACAGACAAATTTTGGCTCTGTCTTGTTAACCTATGTGTAATTTGAACATTCTGTTGGAATTGAACTGACGAATTTCCAATATTTTTAATGGATTTGAAAACAAACTTCATTATTTGCATTTTATACAATGCTCTTATAGGTAAGACGTTTATAGCATAATTCTCAAAAAGATCCAAAGTATGATGTCTAATTGGCAGATTGGCAGATTGAAAACCAACTTCAAAGACTTGTTTTGTGCCGATTGTAAGCTCCTCAGCGAAGCATTTTTCTTAAACCCATATATTATAGGAAGGTAAGTTAAGTGACTATGTATCAAACTCTGATATATTAGCATTTTCGTTTTCACATCAAATTTATTTTTAAACTTATATAAAACTCCGATAGCAGAAGATATTTTTGATTTAATGGAGTCAATATGATCATCCCATTGTAAATTACTACAAAACAACATGCCTAGATACCGTATGGTATTGACTTCCTGGATTAACACACCATCAATATGAACAGCAACTGTTTCGTCGTTCTTTAAAATGTACGGTCTGAATCTTATAAACTTAGTCTTATCTACATTTAAAACAAGCTTGTTTAGTCTTATATAGGTATATTCCGCTAATATTGCCGAGTCATACTATACATGAGTTTTTAACACCTGAGTATACTTATACCGATATAGCAAACAAATATCATCCGCAAACATGAACAGTTTTCCATTAAAGTTTATTTTGCCAATATCGTTTATAAAAATTTTGAATAAAAGTGGTCCAAGCACACTACCTTGAGGTACACCACATTTAACAGCTAATAAAGAACTTTTGGTTTCTCCAATCTGAACGAATTGCTCCCTTTTTGTTAAATAATCTTTAAATAGCTTAATAGAGTTATTAGATACACCAATTTATGCCAACTTTTTAATCAAAATGTCATGATTAACTAGGTCAAAAGCTTTTGACAAATCAAAGAAAACGCCTGCTACTCCATTAAATCCTGCATCAAAGCCTCCACATATATAGTCAACAATATTCACAACCGCTTCTTCAGTACCGGAACCTTTACAGAATCCAAATTGGCGTTCTAATAAAATGTTATTTTTTTCTAAATATTCAGATAACTGATTAAAAATTATTCTTTCAAGAACTTTATCTACAATAGGTAAAACAGACACTGGTCGAAATATATTTACATAATCGGAACCCACTCCTTTGGGTATTGGTACAATTTTATTTTATTTTTAAAACAGCAGGGTATTCACCAAGCTCAATCATCTTCCCAAAAATAATCGAAAGTATATCTGCAATTTTGCTTTTTTTGCATAATAGCATTTTAGGTGTTATTCTATCATAGCCAGAACTTTTCTTCATTCTTTACTCAAAAATAATTCACACCGAACAAAACTCTTAAATGGAGAACTATTCTGTATAATACAAAACAGATGGTCACCTTAACTAATAACACAAAGCAAAATGTCATAACTTTCCAACTCCAAGTTAGTTTCCTTTCATTGGATTCTGGTATGTGTTTTAGTGATTAATTTCCTTACTTGCGGCAAATAATGAAACAATTTTGATAAGGTTAAAAGTTTTCTATTCTTAGTAAATTAATATTTATTAAGTTATTAAGTTTTTGCCCCTTTTTAGATATATTTTATTATTAAATGTGTTGAAATGTATGTATGAATGTATATATGTATATGAAACATATTGATTTAGTTGCCAAAATATGAAATAAACGCTGCTTTTTGGTTGTCTTAATTATGTGCTATTGTTAAGAAGTTTCACACTGTGAAAGCTTTTAGAAAAGAACCTAATTGTTTTTCACACAAGAGATGTAAAACAGAGATGTAAAAACTGCAATCAATTGGCCCATTGTAACTTAATTGATTTCAACGAAACTGATTTTATTCGTTCATTTCAAAATTATTTCCGATTTCAAAATAAAATCATTTTGAAATAATTTTTTTAAAAATCATTTAATGCAATTAATTTTATTGCAATCAATTCGACTGCAATAAAATTTTTGTTTAAATCTAGGATTTCAATATATTCTCCTGCAATCACTGTCGAGAAAGGCCTAATTTAAGAATATTAATAAATAAATTGATGGCAACTCAAAACTATCAGAGCAAGCTTTATTTCTAGAAGAAGAAGTTTGATTAGAATTTAATTCTGATTAAATTTTGATTGCAATTACTGGACTTGATTTAAATTAAAGTATTGTAATCAAATCGATTGCAACCAAATTTAGTGACAATCAATTTATTAGGGGTGTTTTTTAGACTTAAAGGGTTAACTGTAAAACTAGCCATCATACAATTGAAGCGTATTTGACTTTTTTTAGTATACGTTGGTAAATCACCACGCAAAGACTAACACCGGAACAAATCGAGGAAATTTTTTCCAAACTTACTTTGTCAAGTTTACGGTGCACATAATCGTCCGTCTGAGAAGCTAATACGCTAGACTATGGAACGATAAACCCGTAACGTGCGTACTTAAGAATCCATTACCGCTGCAGACGTGAGTGTGACAGAGGACTTAAATTTATCCATCCGCAATTAAAGTGTTGGAGAAATTAAGAAAAAAATTAAGCTGTTAAGAACACATTTAAACAGGATAAACAAACATATATATTTTTATAGTCAATGATTTCAAAAATATTTGCTCGAAACCCATGGTTTAATAAGTACAAGGTATAGATAGTCATTAGAGACTTCGTTCTTAATTTCAAAACCCATATAACGTCAAACAAAAGAAAATATGAAAAAAAAAATTAAAACAAATGTCAAAAATTAAATAAATTAATTTGACATTACATGGTTAACTAATGAAAACTCTCCCTAATGAACATACCTGGTACTTATTATACTATGCTCGAAACCAAAAATAAAACCTTTAAAAGAAACCTACTTATTTCAAAAAAATATTAAATTAATTTTAGATGCTTTTAATTTTCTTTTCCATCTTAAAACAAATAGGTGCTTAACATTTTCTTTTCACCCGCATCAAATTCAATCAATATTAAATTATTGCAAATAAATAAATTTAATATACTTTTGTTTTGTATTTATTTATGTTAAATCACCATTATCCACTTTAAATCCGCTTCTTTTTTGTTTCCATTTATGCTTTTCAGATTTATATGTTTTGTCTGGCTTTGATTGAATGTCATTTCTTATTGTTTAGCAAAAGAGGGAGATTTGTGTATATAAAACACAATAAATACAATATAAATAAAAGAAAAGAAAAAAACCACCAATGTCATTTATGTACCTTCTTTTAACACGCAAGCAAAAATTTGAAATAATCCTACACAAAAAAACCAACTAGAAATCCACTTGTGTTTTCTATTTTATTAAAAGAATGAAATAGAAATGAAATTACAAAATAAATGATCAAATATTAAAATCATAATAGAATAAAATAAATCATTTTATTAAGCAGACTTTAATATAATGTTTTTTAGTTTTTTTTTATATTTTAATAATAAATTTCATGTTGATATCTGTGACTTTATAAAAAAAAAAATGTGACCCAGCAGCGTAAGTTATAACAAGAAGAGTATCGAATAATAAAAAAGAGAAAAAGGAAAAAGAAAACAAAATTTATAGTCAATAACACATGATGTTCGGAATGAGTTTTTGATTGACAGGGCATTTGCAATTTGACAACAATCAAATCAAAGTTCTATTATTGTCAAGCAGCCATAACAAATATAAAAACAAACATTCACTCAGACACGCAAAAAACACGCATTTTGCACAGTATGCATGTTAATGTACATTAAATGTACATATTTATGTACACAAATTCAGAACTCAAAATCTCTGTTGATTAAAATTGGCGACTGGAATGGGAAAACAAGAAATTAAACTGTTCACGCATTGAAGGTCTTTCATTGCGGTTTAAAGGAAGTTTATTTGCATATAATGTAGCACTCCCTTAGCCTATGAACTAAAATAAGACTCCTTTACAATTTTGTCGAGAGAAGGACAGTAACAAGACGACATTTCATCTGCTCTAATGGGTATCAGCAGACAATCACTATCACTTGCATAAGAATTTTACTACCATGTAAACAAGGAAACCGATGAGTGTAACAGAGATTTCGTTTGTCGTGCTTTATTCCTAATTTTTATACCCACACCACATTAGTGGAGAGGGTATTATGCATTTGTGCTGATGTGTGTTACGCCTTAAAATAGTGGTCCTAGACCCACCTTAAAGTATACCGATCTACTCAGAAACACTTTCTGAGTCGAACAAACGATGTCCGTCCGGCTGGCTGGCTGGCTGACCATGTAACCTTGTGCGCAAAGTACAGGTCGCAATTTTGGAGATAATTTTATATAATTTTTGGGTCATAGGTTCTTATTGGCACAAGGACTAAGCCTATTGAAAATGGGCGGAATCGTAGGACTACGAGGGAAGATAGGGGGAAATTTCTTCCTCTCAGAAACTATCAAACCGATTTTAATGAAATTTAAAACATAGATAGAAAAATATTTTTATGGACACATAATCTATACACTTTTTTAAAAATAGGACCACGAAGGGAAATAGGGTAAATTTCTGCCTCTCAACCCGATTTTCATGAAATTTAAGCCATAGATAGATCCATATCTATTAGACGCCTGCACAAATGGATTTGTACTTAAAAAGTACATATGATCTAGCAAAGCATGAACACTTACTCGAACTATAATAAAAAACATGGTACACGTTTTTGAGAACAACAAAATTAGCGAGTAACTATTGGTTGTTACTCGACTTTGTTTGTGCTTGCTAACCACTTGTTCGTTTTTCTCTCTCACTTGACCATTCATAAAACGAACGGTCGAGTATCATGCGACAGCCAAACTTCACTAGGTACCATCAGTGAAGTTTTGCAAACATTAAAAACAAAAAATATTGTCTTTTTTAACTGTTAAGTTTGAAAAAAAAAAATGGAAATAAATGAGGAATGTTAATACCTACCTACATAACTTTATTTATTTAGATCATTTAGATTTTTATTTATTTATAAATATTTAAAAGTGAAATTTATTTGCAATAATATTTAATTGTATATGAAAAAATATTTAGGCTAAATTACACAAAAAAATTTCTAATTATCTAGTCTTAGGAAATAAATTTTTGTCTAATTTTTTGTAATTACACAAATTACAGCTTTACTACAAGTACCACATGAAGTGACCATAATTTTATAGGTACTTCTTTTTCGTTGTACCCATTTTAATATGTTCCTTTTTTTCGGAACATATTTCATCTTCGGCTGCTGTATGTTAGTATTTATAAAAATAACAATCACTTCTTTTCACTTTTTGCGCGTTAAGCAAGAGAACAAATAAATACTATATTCGATAGCGAGTTTCACATGTGAAGCAAAAAGTTACTCGTTGCAGACCTCTAATATCTATATGGACACATAAGATATACAGTTTTTCAAAAATAGGACCACAAGGGGAGGTAGGGGCAATTTCTGCCTCTCACAAACTTTCAAACCGATTTTAATGATTTAATAAATCCATATTTATATGGACACATGAGCATAATGTGTTTTTAAATACTGTGGTGCTGGGTATCATATGGTCGGGCTTGACCGACTATACTTTCTTACTTGTTATTCTTGATAAAAACACTAAAATTTATTGTTGATGGGATAAGCTATTCCTATGCGCATTGCACTGGTTGCTTGGGCCAGATCATCAGAAAACTTCATCTAAAGATTTTTGATAAACTAAAGATATTATACAAATAAAACTGTTAAACGAATAAGAATTATAAGCACCGCTTTTACTTGTAACAATACCAAAGCTTAAACAAAAACAACAATAATACTTATTATGAATGCTATTTTTGTCAAAATTCAATTTTTAATAACAATATTTTGTTCCCGTCGTTTCGTCGATTGTTTGTCGACTTTTTCAGGGGATTGTAATATGAAATTTAATCACATTAAAAAGTTGTTGATGTACTCAGGAGCATACAAATATAAAACATAATTTTAATATTTAAATACATATTACATTTAACTTTAAATATATCACAGCTCAAGTAATGGCAACAATATTTGGTTCGGGTCGGTAAATTTGTGGAAAACACAAGCGTAGTAAATCATTAGAAAAATAACGTTGGCCTGTTTTTCATCTTTTGAACAAAAAGATGAGAACATTTAATTCCGTTCTGTTTTTCATTGTGATCGCGCTGCGGTCGTTGCTGAAATTTTTTGTTTGTTAATTTTTTCATCAATATAAAAAAAAATAAACATTACACTACGTGACAAAATTTCAACAAAGTCGTGACCAAATGAATCTGACATCTAAACATTATGTAAAATTTTCCGCTAAATCCGAATATGAAGTCAGAATTGTCAAAAGTAGAACAGTTTTTGAGATATTCCAAAATAACCGTTATTTGTGTTTTTAAAAAAGATGATGTGACTGAAATGCAAATATCTTCAAAAATTTTAAACGGGGTACGTTATTCTTTCTTTCTAGTGAAAGGTTTTAAAATTTCTAAAATAACCACACACAGAAAAAAATCAAGTTAAAAACGTCGAAAACAAGGTTGATTTAAATTTTTTCGGTGGTGATTTTGCTTCATACGGGTTTCATGTTAACCTGATTTTACAATAACTGCGAACAACATTTTTTTCTTTTGATATAACTATAATTCATGTTAATTTAACATTGCAGTCAAGTTAGAGCAAAATGTAATTTATATTGAAATAACAATCGGAATCACGTTGAATGAAAGTTATTTCCAGTTGAAACAACGTGAATTTCATGTAGAATCAAATGGGTTTGAGTGTATTTTAACAGTGTGAAGAAGCTTCAGACAACATTTGCGTTTATGTAAGAATAATTCAAAACCCTGTAACACATGTTTCACTTATTTTGTATTCTCTTTTGTTAACAGAAGCATCAGCAGAATCGCCCGATATGGTCATCATTCTACTTTGAAAACTTGATATACTATTTAAATAAACAATTTTAATTAAAAGAATACGGGAATTGTCTTCTTTTTATAACATATTTTAAAAGTGAAAATAAAAAATGTACATAATTAAGTAGGTATGCATGTTAATTTAACAAGATAAACTTTTGATTTTAATACAAAACAGGTTTTTATGGGTTCAATATTGAATCCAGATTTATTTATATTTTAATTTTTTTTTTTATTTTTTTAACAGTGAATAATATTAAATAAACGTAATTTAAGGTTATTTTGATATTTTTTATTAAAAATTAATATGAAATAATGATAAATTTAAGTAAAGGGCATAATTTTTCTGAAATTTAACATGATTCTCAATCAACATTTTCCCATGTTAATTTTACATGGGTATTTTTTTCTGTGTGCATGGATTGCTTGTGAAGATTGGTCAAGAAATGACAGAGTTACAGGGGACAAAAATTCAAGCTTCATTGAAAATGTAATGATTTTGTTCAATTTTGCTCTATTCAAGTTATTTTTTTCAAACCAATGATTTAAAAATCCTAATGTTTTATTGCATGCGACACTAGATTATTTTAATATGAACATTTTTAGCCCAACAAGGCATAGAATGATACAAAAGTGACAAAGCTACAGAAGATTTTGTTAATTAACCCACATAGAAATTCAATAGTTTCAAGCAATTTTTAATATTTATTGTTACTAAAAATTTAGCTTTGTATATTAATTTGTTGTGGGTTAGTTCAATTAATCTTCTGTAACTTTGTCATTTTTGCACCGATCCAGATCCTATTGGGCACAAAATGTTCGTATTGAAATAGGCTAAAATTTTATTTTTTGGATATTTACTTTTCAGTCACAGCATCTTTTTTAAAAACACAAATAACGGCTATTTTGGAATATCTCAAAAACTGTTCTACTTTTGACAATTCTGACTTCATATTCAGATTCAGCGGAAAATTTTACATAAAGATTAGTTGTCAAATTCATTTGGTCAAAAAATTGTCACGTAGTGTTATAGAACATTAAAATATTATGTTTGTCTACAGTATCACTACAATTGTTCTGTTTTTTAACGCAGAACAGAATAATATATAATGTTCCTAAACACTAAAAAATAGAAATCGTTCCTGGGTGTAATGTTCTGTTTATTTTCGAGCACTGGTTGCGTGTGACAATATAATGGTCACAGTAGCCAAAACATGTTAAAACATTATTCCTTAAAAAAGTTTTGTTGAAGGTGACCATATGCAAAAATGTGTTTTCTCTGCGTGCAAAATTTTTTAAATATGGAGTGACTTAAACTTTCATCAGACAGAATTGCATTGAGATCAACTTACAATGAAAAATGCAATTACGTAGGTCGTACTGTTGAATGGTCAATGGCAAAATAGTTTTTCTTTACAGAACTAATCCCTTTCGGACCTGTGAGGTTGCAACAAGACAGTGTTTATCCAATAAGCTAATATCCAGAAACCCCATTTTACGTTGGCCCTCAAACTGTGCTACGCTGACTGCACCTCCTTGTTTCTAATAGGTTTTATTGTTAAAAGTAATTTAACAAAACAAAACCAACAAATTTGGAAGCAGTGCATAATACCAACAATTGCGATTATTCCCGCTGCGACTCTAGTTTTTTTTGTATACAAAAATGTTGTACCTGCTTTATCAATCTTAATTAAATGTCACTCAAAACAAAAAGTAATAAACATGTAATATTACTAAAACATGTGTTTTCCCTGTGGTCGAAATTCGACTATAATTATGTATGCGAATATGAAGAAAACATACAATCATAAGTATAAATGAATTTAGATGTCTCGAGCATTTGGTTTTTTTTCGTCTTAGTGAATCGCTTTGGCGAGGGACAAACCTCCGTTTTATATGCTATATTCCACTCAAGACCGTGAATGTTTAATGTTTGAAGGTTAAATAGTATAAAAAAAAATCAGAAAGTACAAATTAAAGAACAAAAAAGTACCAAAACGTCTACGTTTTATAGTTTGTCAATCACTCTGCATGCTGACTTTTAGTTTGTCAATCACTCTGGACTCTGCATGTTCAATTTTATGTTTCTAGGTTCAGCATTAATAAAAATTCTAAAAGTACTTTAACTGGTACCGAAATATACCAAAAAGAGTTATATTTTTACAGATTCTTATACACTCAGGACCTTGCATGTTTAGTTTAATGGTTCTAGGTCTTATACTAACAGAAATTCAAAGAGTACCTGTTGAAGAACAAAACATTTTATTTTTCATCCATATATTTTTTATAGTTTGTCAATCACTCTGGACTCTGCATGTTCAATTTTATGTTTCTAGGTTCAGCATTAATAAACCAAAACATACCAAAAAGAGTTATATTTTTACAGATTCTTATACACTCAGGACCTTGCATGTTTAGTTTAATGTTTCTAGGTCTTATACTAACAGAAATTCAAAAAGTACCTGTTGAAGAACAAAACATTACCTTTTTCATCCATATATTTTTTATAGTTTGTCAATCACTCTGCATGCTGATTTATAGTTTGTCAATCACTCTGGACTCTGCATGTTCAATTTTATGTTTCTTGGCTCAGCATTAATAAAAATTCTAATAGTACTTTAACTGGTACCAAAAAATACCAAAAAGAGTTATATTTTTACCGATTCTCATACACTCAGGACCTTGCATGTTTAGTTTAATGTTTCTAGGTCTTATACTAACATAAAACATTTCCTTTTTCATCCAACATTGCATGTTGAATTTTAGGTTTCTAGATTCAATATTAGTGAAAATTAAAAAAGTACCAGTTGTAGAACGAAAAATTACCAAAAAGCTCTCCCTTACAGCTTCTTATTCATTCAGGACCAATTACCACGGGAAATTAAAAGAAAGAAATTTAATTTCCCGTCTTTCCCTTTTTTGTCATAGAATCCCCTAATCTAACAAGTAAAGAATGGAGATAAATGTTTTGTAAAACAAGTACCAAAAAAGGTAGATTTTTACCTTTAAACGTTTGAATTTCGAAAAAGTACCAAATTTATATTTGTATTTTTTAGATAAGTTACGAAAATGGTATAAGCTTTATTTTTAGGTTTATTGGTTTGAAAGAAAGATGGTGTGACAAAGAAGTTTCTAAATATGGGGCTACCGAACTAATCCGTGTTTACTCTTGTTTACAGTGCTGCCAAAATTTGGTGACCAAAAATGGCTAAATTTACGGAAGAAAATGGGCTAAAAAATTACTAAAAGCTTTTTTTAAATAAAAACACATTAAAATTCAATAACAAAACAGAAATAATTCATTTAAAGTTGTTTACGGTGAAATTGTGAGTTAATATCAATTTGTTTAATAAGAATAAACGTAAATTAATATTAAAATAAATAAATATTTAAAAATTAAATCATCGAAAAATTCGATGTCGTTATTGTTCATCTCATAGGAACCACTCATTAGTTTCAAATAATCATAAGTTTTAAATAATTTTAAGGTAAATCATAATCACGACAACATTTACCCAACACCTTTTGAGTCCTGCTCTACAATAAAAAACAGGTAAGAAAGTATAGTCGGTCAACCGCGACCACATTAGAACCTATGTACCACGTTTTATTAAATTATCTGCAAATTCGCGACCTGTACTTTGGCACAAGGTTTACATGGACAGCCAGCCAGCCGGACAAACATCGTTAATTCGACTCAGAAAATTTTTCTAAGTCAATCGGTATACGTAAAGGTGGGCTAAGGACCAATATTTAAAGGTGTTACAGACATCAGCAAAAACGCATAGTACCCTCTCCACTATTGTGGTGGTGGTATAAATATTGTATTGTTATGGTAAAAATATTTACCTAATTGGTAAAATCCAATTAACGGTAGCTTAATGTAACCTATTTCTCAAATTACTTTTAACGATGTTTACTTGGCTAAACACCCTCTCTACTTCAACATTAGACCATGGAAGTGAGAGCAACTTTAGAGTCAATTCTGAAATTTCTAAACAATTTTACCGTCTGCATCTCTTTATTGAAATACTTGCAACCAGAAAGAATCAGCGATGTTTGTGTTAAACCATTTTATAAATTTAATAGTGGAATACTGTTCCTTTATTTTGAAAGATGTTTCAGCGTCATATTCATAGTTTATAGCGATTTCCAACATTTGTAAGAGTTGTGATTTAAATTAAAGGCGTTTTAATTGTTCAAAATGTTTATTTTACTTTTATAAATTTTTATAATAAAATAAAAACGATTCTTTTAAAATAAAAACGGCAAAAAATGTATGGCTAAACAAGTTGAAAAATGGCTAAACTCATTTTTTAATGGCTAAACAGGGTAAAAAATGGCTAAATCTAGCCACTAAATGGCTAAATTGGCAACACTGCTTGTTTACCACATCAGATTTTAAGAAAATATTTAGTGTGGACTTCTGTAAGTAGATACATTTTAAATGGTATATTTTTGTTCACATCGGTTGACAAACAAAGAAGGAAAGTGCTCATAACTGTGTTGTCTTCTCCTTTTAGTTTAGTTTTAAATTATTCGTGTAAATTATAATTTATTATGAATTACTTTTATAACACTGGTTTACAGCCAAAAAATGCCAAGAACGCCACATGTTTAGATAAGTTAATTGGGACCTCCTGAACACGAAAAACGCTTTAATTTTTTTTCCGAAGTACCGTTTTTTAGATAAAAAGTCCGACCGAAATAAATGGCATATCGTTGGATCCGTCGATATGCTGAAAATTTCTATCTGATAAGAAATGGCTGAGTAATGTTCAAAATTTGCCTAATTTTTACGTTTTTTTTCATAATTTTTCATTTTTATTTCGTTTTTTTTTCTACGTTATAGTAAAGATCTGGAATGTTTTATTTTTTAACCAAATAGTTTATTTAATTACCAACATTTTAAGCGTAATTTGAATCGGATGAAAATAAAGTTTTTATTAAGGATTTTGTGGAACGACAATATTTTCATCTCACAACGGTACTTAGGAAAAAAAATTACAGCGTTTTTCGTGTTCAGGAGGTCCCAATTAACTTATCTAGGCATATGGAGTTCTTGGTATTTTTCCAAATTAAACATTTGTAAAGCAGTGTAATCAATGTTAATACTAAAACTTAAAACTATAGGAAAAATATTATGACATAAAAACAATGAATAAATATTTTCCCAAAACATAAATATTTACAAAGTATTTTTTTCCAACAAGTATAAACTTCGACACCTTTTTATGTATAAATAGAATAGATCAATAGAGTGTAAAATAAGTTAATAAAAAAAAAATATTTCAAAAGTTTTTAACATAAAGTTTAAAAATAAGAATTATAAAAGTCCACTTTTCAAAAATTTCTCAATTTTTTTATACTTCTATCTAATTAGTTGTGAACTCTTTGAAAATTCTTTTATAATTTATTTAAAAAAATACGAAAAATCTGCATAGCGTTTGAATCTTTAAGAAGCTACAAGCCAAATAAAAGGAAAATATACATAACAAAATTAGGCCATTATATATTGCTTTAATATGAATTATTAAGCTTCGCGTGTTTGGCAACTTCATTTTTGTAGCATCTTAAATTTTGTAAAATCAATTTTTCAAACGATACTAATTTATTTAATGGAGCTAGGCCTTTTAGCTTCTGCACATTCAAGTGTTAAAACTACTAAAAACTTTAAAAATCTTTAAAAATTATTCTATTATTATGAAACTTTTACGATGTTTTTCTTAAAAGCGGATATTAAAAATCGTTTCCTGTTTTCCCGGAAAGTAGAAAAGATCGAATTATTTTCAGTTAAGGTCCCACTGTTTAGCATATACATATGTATATATGTGTACGTATATCTACATTTGTATGTGTATGTTAATCATATTCTGATGACAAGATGATATAATGGCATAGCAACAAAGTTCCATACATACTCAACAAAAACAAAACATAACAAAACGAAAATAACAACCCAGTTGGCTAGATTGCCGTTGACGACATCGTCGTCAATGATATGTGCACGACTTGTCACCTGTTGTTTATGTTTTTTAAAAGACAATTTACAGGAAATCGTCGTGCACGACAGTTTGAGCGACGTTGTCTTGTAAGTTGTCTTCTATTTAGCTTTATATGGGACAGTATGAGCGACTTTGTCTTATAAGTTGTCCTCTATTAAACTCTATGTGGGACAGTATGAGCGACACTGTCTTATAAGTTGTCTTGTATTAAAGCTACTGACGACAAACTTTTTTTGAATGCTATTCAATCACTTTCTTGGTTTTTTTTAAAATTCTCACATTCTTTTTTTTTAATTGTTGATTTCAATACCTACAAAAAATTTAACAGTGAAACCAAAAATTATGATAAAATTATTCGCGGGCTGGAAAATGGATTACATGCAATTAGTACTTCACTGTCAACTTTAGGATTGCTTACAGGAGTCGAATATAAAACATATAACAGAAATTAAAATTCCAACTATACTAAAAAACTGTCTGAATTAGATAACCATACAATAATTTTTGTCGTGGACGTCGAAAAAGACGACATTGTCATGCAGGTAGTCGTTAATGATAAAGTAGGCGACATTGTCTTTCTTAGTGTCGTGCACGATTTACGCGACACTTGTTCGAAAATGTCGTAGACGATTTGTTCCCGCTGTCCCTCACATGTCGAGCAGGAATTAACATTGTCGTGCATCCGACTTCGAGGATGTCTTAAAGATGTGGCCAACTGGGAAACTAATATTTACAACAATAACAAACACAAAGATCTTCTATCTGTCTATTATGTGTGAATGTGTTTGAATAGATTTCTAGTATTCATTTTAAACAAACAAACTGACATATAAAGGATACAAAGTGAAACTAACAACAACTGATTTATTGTAACAACTGTTGTCATAAACGATATTGGAGTTGAAAAAATACATACTACACTAATGTTCTGTTTATATGAATGTTTGTGTAGCCACACAGCGGTAAATATTGAAAGGACCTCAAGTGGTAAGCGTTTTTGAAGGCCTCTATACTCCTTTCTCAAAGATTCACTTCGTATGATATCCTGCCTTCGGAAGTTCGCCTTCTAGAAGGTATACATTTCTTTTTGAAAGATCTCCCAAAATATTCAGTACGCCTTCGCTACGCTCTTCTTTAAGAAGGGAGAAAGTAAGTCGTTCATTTTTATTTATTTTTCATTTTTAGTAATTAAAGGGAGTGTGGAAGGGCTTGCGCCCAATGACAATATGTGTAAAAAATAAATAAGTATGGAATGCGGCGAGAAGGGCTTCTGACTGCTTGTGACTGCTAAATAAGGCCTTCTATTAGGTCTCTTTACTCATTCTAGTTACCGCTGGGTATTTTCATGTACACATGCAAGCAACTTTTTTTTATGTGAGTGGCTTTGTGTCCATTGAGAAACTAAGTACAAGTAGAGAATTTACGCTAACATACAGGCATAAGCCAGTCTGACTGACTTGTGGACTAATAAAATATATACAAATAAACATAAAGTTTTATAATTTAAATGACTTGTTTACATATTTTTAAAGATTGTCTCAACAGAATTTTGGATTAACATTT
Source organism: Pollenia angustigena (assembly GCA_930367215.1). Lineage (NCBI taxonomy): Eukaryota > Metazoa > Arthropoda > Insecta > Diptera > Polleniidae > Pollenia > Pollenia angustigena. The sequence continues at coordinate 278,208,254 of OV884056.1, forward strand.
GAACCTTAGGAAACATAAAAGGACATGAAAGCTTAGCAGAATGATACAGATTTACAGAATTATTGCATGTGGACAGAGTAATCAGCAAAAAGCATCCAGCACTCGAAAGTCCATTATGGCAATGCTTAGCTCGAAACAAGAGCCCTGTCTGACATTCATTTATTCATATCGATTTTGAACAACCTGTCTAAAATGGCTTCTTCTGTCGAAAATACACTTAGATAAAAATGCTGTTTTATTTTTATTCTTTAGCTTAAAAATTGTAAAATTTTTTGCCATCATAATTTTCAGGAAATTTAACTAAACACCACCCCACAACAGACATGATTTATGCTAAGTCTGAGTTCATACCGCTCATGTCTTATTGACAAGATTCTTCCTTTTTCTTCTTTGAACATGAGTTGGCGTTTAAATGATTCCTGTCATGTTGACGACATTTTTTTATTTTGTTTTATTTGATATTGAAAACAAAAACAAAGTTAAACAACGAATAAGAAAGCAACACGTAAAGACAGTACATGCATCTGTGTACTCGCTTCTTTTTCCCTCGTCCCTCTCGCCTTTAAAGTAGCAATCTTGTCAATAAGACATGAGCCGTATGAACACAGACTAACTTCCTTAACGCTACACGGAAAGGAATACATAGCTCCAAAAACTTCACTTCTTTTCTCTTAATCAGTCATAACCACTCCATAGACTCGCGAGCAGTCAATAATTGTATTTTTCATACAGACACGGTCGGCAATTCACATGTATACAACAACTTTGTTCGGGCCACTCCATAGTCTCGCGAGGCAGTCAATAATCGTATTTTTTACACAGACACGGTCGGCAATTCAGATGTATACAACAACTTTGTCTGTTGCTTGGTTATCACTGCTCTAAACAAAGCCTTGAGTTAATAATCGCATGGTAGCCGTATTCTTTATTGTGATGCTATTTCTTTGTTTTTAGAGATGCTTTGCAACACTGCGTTAAGGATGTCCGCCTTATTCTGAAAACATGATGTTAAGTCCTCGTGTTAGGTTTTTAATAGGTGTAAAGCTGAAGGTCCACACCTTGCGTTTATGCGGCTGTCCTTTTTATGCATTTGACAAAAAAGTTGAATCAGTGTAATTGTATATGACAAGTTACACACCAAAATGCAGAGAATGCATACACGCATCAACGCATGAAAGTAGGTTAACTTTCTACTTTTGTATCCGTCGCATGTGTGGTGAAAAAAGTCAGCTGTTATTGATGGACATGGATGACAAATTATATTTTATTTTCAATGTTATCGATAAATATGTTTGTGTGGTGGATTACTTTTTACTATTTGTTTGCATTAAAAAAGGTTTTTAATAAGAGAGAAAGCTTTCGTTATAAAGATTGTACAAACTTTAAAAAATAAAATACATTAAAATTAATTTTTAGCACAATTTTACCACGAACAAAATTTGCCATTCTAGTAATCGATTACTTTTATCTTTTGAGTGTCATCTTTGTTGTGTTTATTATTTTTTTTAACAAATGCCTTGAATTGGAAACTTATTGATACCGTGAAAAATCACGAATATTTTTATAATAAAAGATTACACCACTATGAATTCTTTTAAATAAATTCTATTAAAATATCAATTACACTTTCCTTTTCTTGCAAAATTGTTTTTAATTGTTAAACATATTAGCACAACAGCTGATAAAAAAGCAAATTTGGCGCATAAAACGCATTGCATGTAACTTGAATTTAGAAACGCATAAAATGCACAAGAAGTAACATATGCATCTACGCATGAACGCATGGAGTGGACCTTCAGCTTAATACCGTACTCATGTCATTATAACTGTTTCCCATATGAAAACCTTGTTATCAAAGACAAAGAAAAAAGGAACGAAATGACTGAAGTCAAGCTCAAACTCTAATGGCCAATTTTCAGGATTGATATTAAAACACATTTATTTTTAAAATCGTTTTAAATACAAAATTCTCTTCTTCACTAAAAACTTAAGTGAAACTTAAGTCACCGATGTGGTACACTTAATTTCAACTTAAGTTCCCATTGTAATATTTTAGCAAGGTGGCCTCAATATCACAACAATACAACAACAGGCAAAGCATTAACAGTCAGCTGTTTGTTCATACCACCTTGTAAATAATTACACTTTTTTATATTTTTTTTTTTTTGTATTTAGTAGTGCCACCATACTTTTATCTTATGGTGTTTTCTTTTCTGACAATAATGTTCCATATATGCTACCATTCGTGCGGGTTTTTGTTCCATTCTAAAAATATATGCAAAAATGTGAGAAGTTGTCGTTTTCCTTTCTTAACATGTTGCAACAATAAATGGCAAATTTGTTCCATTTCTTACCCGCAGTTATAACTGAGTGTGAGATAATACCCTTTTTTGCATCTGCGTAAAGTACTTTTTTATTTAAGCAAGTATTTTTTTTCCTTGTGTTTGCGGACAATTTGCGTTATATTGTGATTTTTGTTATATTGTGATGGATATAAAAACTTTTTGTCTTTCGTTTGTTTTACTTTTATTATATTTTTTTGTCGCAAAATTTTTAACAACAGCTGACATTAATTATTGAAAATCAGTGTTGTCAACGCTTATTGGAATTATAAGAAAATTTGATGTTGAAAATTGCTACAAGCGTGGTGATAATCGCTTTTAGTACAAACTTTGCATTCAATATTTAACACGCTAAATACACATTAGTGTTGAGTGTAAAACGTAGCAATTATTTTGTTCCATTGTCATATAGAAAAATGTATCACTTTGTAAGGGTTCGTGTAACCTAATAAATATATTGCACAACTATAATGCATCATTATTTTTTAGAAAAGAAAACACCATTAATTAAATAAGACTTTTCATATAAAACTCAAAAAACCAATCTGTTTTAAATACGATTTAAGTTTGTTATGAAAATTAACTTAATATTGATTTAAATACTATCCTGAAAATTGGGCATAACATGATCAGACTATACTTAAAGCTTACATTAAATAAGTGTTAATGTTGATGATTTCATGTGTGTTGTGAATAGGGTGTAACTTTATCTTAGCTCAGGTTAATCGATTGCTCTTTTCGGTTATAGGAAGAACTTCCATTTGGAGCCACTCAGGAAACGGTTTAAAAACAAGTTGCAGGATTCGCCAAAAGCAAGCATATTGGGCAAAACACATATCCGAAATGCTTAAATCACTACTGGCTATACAAATTGGGGAGCCTACATTGACCCGAAGTGCCAGAAATCTTAAGCAAAGCGCGATCATTCAGTCGAATCGATGCCAAATCCTAGGTAATCCTCTTTCTTTGTTGGCGTCAGAAAGTAGAAACTACCATAAACTGCTGATTGCGGGATCGACTTCATGAATACATAAAAATATTTTTTAAATATGGTGAAAAGTTTTAGAATATAGGGTTTAAAAAAGCTAATAGAGTCGTCAAGAAATAGTTGTAACTCCAACTCCGACTCCATCCGCTAAAATTTTTTTAATACGACTCCAACTCAAACTCCGACTCTAACCTTGATGAAAATGTATATTGAAAATGTATATGAGACTGTTCCTTATTTAACTTTAAACTTTTTTGTAATGCAGTACCTTTTAAATGGTTACATACCCAGTAAAAACTTCGCCTACTTTTTCAAAATTAATAGCTTCTTTAACTCATTATTTTATAGCTTTCTTATATAACTAAATCTATAACAACTTCTATAACTACTTTTTTCTGGATGTATGCAGGTATAAAAAATAATGACTTACTTTTTAATGCGTTCATTTTGGGACATCCCTTGTAAAATTCATTGGTTCTTTCAGTAGAATTGTAAGTAGTGCTCTTATGTTTTTCTAATTACTCAACACATTATTTTGTACACGCAGAGAAAAAATATGGTTGGGCATGGTTACGGCAACAACACCATGTTAAATGTAACAATATATTGTTGTCGTACACAAATAAATGTTATTTTTATTTAATATCAACAATATTATAGTTACTGTAAACATATCAATGTTAATCGCAATTATGAATTTGAGTATTGTTGACCGAAAAATAATTATTTTTCTAACAACTTAATTATGAAAACTTTCTAAACATATTATATTTCTCACAACCATATCATGATATTTAATAGCCATAACATGATAACTTTCTATACATTTATCATATTATGTTAAAGATGCAATCAAACTATTTTTACTCTAATCATATTATGTTAGCGCCATTTGTAAAATAATTTTAAAGAAGTTGTCTCGTTTTTTTATTTGTGAGCGGTTAAACAATTAAAAGATAAAATTCCATAAAAAAAATAAGTTTAAAGAAATTAAAAAATTAAAATATTAGCGGAGTTCATTCAAGTATTAGTGATGTAATAGTGCAAATGCAAAATATCATAGTTTTTTTTTGTAAAATCCAACAACAAAACACACAGAGATTTCGTTATATTTTATAAAAGTGCTACGATATTTCTGTGGTTTTCATGCGCAATCGCGTATGTCTTAAAACAAATTGTTCAGGAAAGCAGAAAAACCATTCGAGATCAAACTATGGGCTAGGTATTGCATTTTTTATACTTTGCGATTACGTTAAAAAACCGGAATTGATCCATCTTTTTAAAAAAAATGTAAAGAGCTTTTAAAATTAGGCGATATGGCATCAACATCTCAAAATCGGAAAAATGGACACACGCGGTTGCCCATGAAAACCACAGATTTTTCATTTGCTCTTTTGCAAGCCTTATATTGAACTCCGCTATTTGATTAACATTAAGAAAAATTGTAAAAAGCCACAAAATAAAAAAACGATTCAAAAATATTTAAATTTATTTTGTATTTTTATGACAGCTATGAAAGGTGCTGTATCATAATATGATTGCTTCTAAATTTATTATGATTAACATGATGATAATATGATTACTTCTTAGCTTATTATGATTAACATGACAATAATATGATTAATTTCTTAGCTTATTATGATTAACATGACAATAATTTGATTACATCTTAACTTAGTATGATTAACAGAATAATAATATGATTAAGGGAAAAATATTATGATGTAATAGTACGAGTATATTTAGTCATAATATGATTTAATAATAATCTTTATATGGTGGCTACAATCATAATTCTTATCATAATATGTTGCTCTTAGAATATGTTTACCACAACCATGTTTTTTCTTTCCGTGTAGGCGAAGTTTTTACTGGGTATAGAAAGAAAACATTCTGTAAAAATTTTGAATCGATATTTTAATTCTAAAACGTGCTGCATTCAGATCTAATATAGCTATTTACATTTTTAGTAGGTGAGATGCAAAAAACATATCGAGCCTTTGCTAGCACCTTAAAATTTAATTTTTCTCTTTAAAGCGTATAGCCTATTCCCGCTGTGCTTAAGAATTCTTTTTTTCGAACAATTTCATTTAATAATTTAAAGAAATAGACAGTAAGTACATAAAATATTTGTATGAAATTTTAACACAACATAAAGAAACGATATGGCGATTAACTCCATGTTATTAGCTAGTGTGCGGCCCTATGTTCTACTGGGAATTAAATACTTTACCTCAAAAATCAGGTTTTTTAATTATGAACCAACAGCAAAGGCTCGATATAGCGCTCGAATAATCGAATTATAATTATGCTATTCTTGATTAATAACTCAACAGTAGTAAACATTGCAACTAACTGAAATATAGCAATAATAGATTTAATTTGAGATCGAATGAGTTTTCGAAAGAAACGATTTTTGCTACAATCCGTATGGGATCGAACTAGATAAATGAATCATTGAACTTTTGAAAGTGATATTATTTTTTTAAATTTTGCAAGCAGTGCTAAAAAATGTAACAATAGTTCTGTAGGTGAGAGATAAACTACTCCAATTGGCATCTTTTTCAAAATGCGTTTTTCAAACTGTTGGAATCAGAATTTTTCTTCTATCGATGTGTGAATTCCCATAAGCCCTATCTTATGTAGTTGTCAGTTGTTACTTGCATAATTTCCCTAGAGGGAAGCGAACTGACACCAAAGTAGTCCTGTTATAGGTCTTTGGTGGTAGATACCGGTTCTAGTTTTAACACTTTCTATGAATAAGACCTATCACTTTTACATGGGGTTGTCATTGGAGGGGGTCAATTGACACCATTTGACCAGTCACAAATCTATTCTCAATGGACGTGTTTAGTGACAGTTACTTAAATTTAGTATTATTTCAATACGATGTAGTATTATTTCAAAAAACAAGTCCTAGAATTAAATTCAAGAGCCAAATTTTAGAAAGTCCCAAAAAATGTTTGGCACCACCTGTGAAGACTGTACTGTAATTCATTACATTTTCTACCTTTTTGTTCTCTATAAACCTATAAACATGATTGGTTCTCCTTTCAATAGTTATGAGTTCTTTCTTTTTGTACTTGCTCTATTTTCACAACTCCCAGGACCAGTCTGTGGGACCATTTGACACAAATTTCCCGCAGGGTTGTATTACACATTTTGAAGAGAAAAGTTGGGTGAAAACAATTGTTGTAAGCCTTGCAATATTTTTGGAAAATAGCAAACATTTTGTTGTTTTGATTACCAATGCCGTCGTGGGAGGTAAATAACAACAAGTCCAATTTAGTAAGTAAAGGTATGTTACCTTTTATGACGTAATTTTATTAAGGATATCATCGGCATTAAAAACAATTTAGAGTCATTATTTACTTAATTTATATAAGAGTCATATAAAATAATACAGAAAAAGAGGGGCTTGTGATTTTTAACATGTTTTTGCATTATGCTGTCTCTAACCTTCAGATTAAAAAAAATTGGAATTTTTAAACAAATTAATTGAATTTTTTTTCTTTATGGTACTCGCCATTGTTTTTTTTTTTAATTATTCATTTATTTAAATTATTTAAATATCGGAATCTATAATGTAAATGTTCGAAAGAAAGAGTTCTTTCGCACATCAGAAATAAGCTATTTGTCTTCACCACAGGAGCTACAGCAGATTTCCCGTCATATACATGAATGAACATCGCCACAAAAATATTTTTCAATATACGATTTATAAAAACAAATATGTCAAAGCGTACTTGTTTCCAAATTTGCATTTTTAAATTCCCTAATTCGACTCTATTTCTCAACAATCTCTTGGCGCACTTCAAAAGGTTAAAACAGTGAACCAGCGAGTTTTGTTACAGGAAAAACAAAGAGATAGTTTTGATATCAACAAATTTCAGGTCACTTAAAAACATAGAAAAGGACATGCTTCGATACAGTCTATTTATTTATTCTCAAAAAGTGTTGAAAGATCAGTCAAAATCAATTGTTACCTCAATTTTTTATTTTTTGAAGCCAACGAGTTCTGCTACTTCAAAATGTTTAAAGCAGACCCTCTTGAAATTTCTTAATTTTGAAAAATATTAGAAAAATTTGTATGCCAAAAAATTTTGGAGTCGGAGTCTAGAGTTTTTGTGGGTGCTACGACTCCGACTCCGGTTCAAAAACCTCAACTCCGACTCTTCAACCCCGACTCCACAGCCCTGGTTAAGAGGAAGGCATTTGAACTAAAATCTTACTCAAGTTTTTTCATTTCATTCATTTATGCAATATCAAGCCTTAGAGGCCAAAATAACAATATTACATGTTCATATATCCTGAGAAATTAACAACAAATTATATATTTGTACACTAATAATCTAATAATAATAATAATAATAAAAAATAATTAAGCTATTATCAAAAAACAACATATCATAGTTAATGGTTAATGGCTCCCCAGCCGCAAAAAAAATAACAAAGAGAAAAAAAAGAAATGAAAAATATCCTAAAAAAGGTCCAGACAGTAACAAACTAAGAAGGAAATAGCACAACCAAATAAGCTTAAATGGAAATACAATTTACAAAGTGCTTAAATGTATTTAGTTGAGATATAGAAAATCATTAAAAAGTAGAATTAGCGAAGAATTCCAGTAGTTTTAAACGAAATACATTATTTGAATGCGAAAATATCCGTAATGAATATGGTAAAAAATTCGAAACCCTAGAAATCCTAACTATAAAAGGCCTACTAAAAGATGTGGAAATTCTGGGAATCATAATCTGGGGGTTTCTAACAGATCTCTAACAGATCTTGTAAATACAAACGAACTGGACAGGTCAATGGGTCAGCGATGTCGAATTACTCCATAGAATAAAATACCCAATCGATATTTCACATAATTTTCAAACGTACACCCAAGAAAACGCCGGACCGAAATAGATATATGCTCACTACGCTTAATGTTGTAGACAAATCTTACAATACTATTAACTATACTCTTAAATCTGCTTAATCGAGTGGAACAAACCATGATGTTTGCTGGGTTGTAATGATATCTATGTTCATGTTTTTGTCACAAAAAAAAAATCATTTTTCTATTACACTCAGCGGTCTTCAAGTGGATTGTGTTTTACCTTCAATGACGATGAAAACGGTTAATGACGTAACAACCCCATCAATACGGATCCGTTATTATAAAAATCCAATCAGATTTTTTTAAGTAGTGGCAAAGAACGTTAATTAAATCGGTGGGTCTAAAAATACTGGATTTTTAAAAACGAGTTATTTTATTTGTTGTATATTGAATAGCATGCATTAATTATATACGAGAGCGGCAAGTTTGACAGTGCTGTTTTCTTCTCTTTCCCCATGGACTAAAAGTAAGAAAAGCCTATTTTTCTATCACCGTTTTTAACGACGTACATTCGATCCTTGAATCGCTTTCCTGCTTATACTTCATAAATAGCTCAAAGTCACAAAACAATGATGTTGCAGACAAAATAAAGTTTCTTCTAGAAAATTCTCAGCATCTGCCCAGATTACACGTCTCTTTTCTTTTGGTCCACCTTTTGTAGTTTCAAAATCAAACTCTTTACATTGATACAAATCTTTAAGTAATTTTGGTTTCTCAAAAGCATGTTCACGGTATTTGAATGGTACAGTTCGATTACCAGTATCTATTGCATCTTATAAAATTAGTCAACTTGCGCATATGATTTGACGATGATCTGGTATTGTTCTGTAAATTATTGAGACTTTCTGTTGAAAGGCTGACATCCTTTTTGGTATTTCGAGTCTCGAAAATAGTCTTTGTATTCATCTTTCGATACTTCTGCATGTAGGATAATTTAAAGTACCTGATTTCTGCTTTAAGATCGTATATGGGCACTTCCAAGATTATAAACGGGACATTCGCACACGTTTATATTGACAAAACTGTAAAAAACAACCTGATTTTCATTTTTTAAATTAATGATTCTTTTAACTCTCAATTAGTTCTTTAATTTCCGCAAATAAAATTTTTCGCTTACTGTCGTGGTTTCCGAGATAATTGCAAAAAACCAGTGATTGTAAACGGGACAAAAAACGGAAGTGGGTTTTAAGGGGTAACCGTTTAAACAGTGATTTCTGCGAAACCTGACACAATATTTTATTGGGATTAATTTTAAAATGTTGCGTACTAATGTGCCCTAAAAATGGTTTCGATTTCAAAATAAAATATGAATTACATTTTTTAAAATAAATTGTTAAAGAAATTGTAAACGGGACATTGTAAACGGGACAATTTTTCCACCATGATTTAAAAGTTTTTTATGTTGCTATTTATAATCCTTTATATAAGAAACTTAATAAAAAATGTTTTTCAGATCATAAATATGCCTTAGATTAGAGTATTGTTGTTCCAAATGCATATTTTCTAATATACACAGGTATGTGCTAAATGTTGTAGTACTTCGTTTACCATTTATCTTTTTTTTCGAATTAATTAATTTATACGCATATATTAAAAAAATATAAGCAATTCTCTAAATAAATCTTGAAAAGAAAAATTTTTTTTTTCCATTTTTTGTGGTTGACGTTTTTTGGAAATAGCCATATGCAATTTGCATTAAGTGTTTTTCCGGAAACTTTTCAAAAAGTTGAGAAATGTTCTACGCAGAGAGAAAATCACTCGGGATAAATTAAGTTTTTTATACTTACTTAAAGTATGAATCGAACTCAAAAATGCAAGTACAAATAACACAAAAAGGTACAAAGGTACTTAAAACAATCCTAAATAGGATTCCTTTCGAATATCCATCCCGGAATTTCTTCAAATAAGTACAAAATTCTTAAACCAAGTAAAAAAAAGATTAAAATTTTCGTTGGTAATTCCACTCTGAGAGAAAAATTACAAATTGAGCGTTTTATTCTCATTTAACTTATCAAAAATTGTTGCAGACACTACAACAACACCATACAAGTAGTGAAAAACTATTTGCTTGTTGTGTGTAGAAACAACAACAACAGAATAAGACTAAAACACATTATTTTCATGTTCAAAAAGTAAAATTCAGAACTCTTGCTTCTCATTTAGTTTACATTTCCCGTTGTATATGTACATTAAGTTTTTAAAGTAAAAACCATATGGGAAATAGTGCTGGCATTTAATAATTGAAATTCTGTAGAGTTGATCGATTTACTTACCCGTTAATCGATCATAATAAAATGTTCCTTCTAATTTCATTTTTGGTTTAATTCAAGTACAAATTCGGGATTGAATACATTTTATAATACTTAAATCAAGCGCATTTTTAGATTGGTTCAAACTTAGTTTTACTTAAATCAATCTCATTTTCCGATTATTCCAAGTATGAATTCGGGATCGAATAGGGATAAAATTAGTATTTCGCGATTAACAATCCGTACTTGAATCAGTCTTTCTGTACTTGATTCAAGAAAATCCGTACTCACCCTTTTATTAATACCACTTCGAATTGATTTGAGTACGGATGGATTCATTTTTCTTTTGAGTGTATTTATATAGTCATTAACATTAAGCTATCACAGAAAAAATTATTGCCGAATTATTTTCAAACAAACGCTTGTTTGAAAATTTTTTTTGATTTCTACAAATTTTTTTACTGATTCAATCAATATTTTTGTTTGATTTTTATTTAACCAACAAAAATGTGGACAACTCTTCAAAAATTTAATAAGCGCGCTATTGGTTTGAAGTTTTCATAATTTTGTATGAAATATTTAACGCTCTTTAATGTTGTCGTCTTTTTGCATTTTTTTTTTTATTGATTGTAAGCAACTCTTCTTTACTACAACAAAAAACACATGCAGTCTATTTTTGGACGCTTTAAAAAAGTACAGCAATAAGAAAAACGATAAAATAGCCTGACGAGGTTTGTAGTAAAAAAACAACAAAAACAATAGCAGGTAAAAAATCGTTTCATTTTTTTAAAACAACAGAAAAAAACACATAATAAGAAACAAAATAAATTTTTGGTTGGTTTCAAAGTTGGTAAAAAAAAAAACAAAATCCCGTATTCAATTTTTTCAAATAGTTTGTTTAAATACATCAAATACAAAAATAGAATGATGGCGGAAAACATATCGAGTCGGTCTGCCGCCGTTTTTGGTTACATTTCTTCTTCAATAGCAAAGGAAAGGATAAAGCAACAGTGAATGATGAAGAAAAACACTGTGAGTATAAATATGACTTCATTCAAAAATTATTCCAACAAAAAAATGTGTCTCAAAGCCAGCCGTCCGCTCTGCTCTGCTTCATCTTCGCCAACAGTGCTTGCTTGTGTGCGCGTCATTGCTTGTGCCAAAACTTTTTTGTTTGATTCAGCAAAATTATTTGTTTGAAATTTATATGAATTTCAGTAAACATTTTTTTTGATTCTGTAAAATTATTTGTTTGAAAAAATCGGCGTTTTTTTTTCAATAAACAAAATGCAAATAAATTGTTTGAATATGCGAATTTGTTTTTAGGACCGATTTTAGACAAAAAATTGTTTGATTCTACAAATTTTTTGTTTGAATTGGAAAAATAATTTTTTCTGTGTGTTTGTAATTCTTAATATTGTTGATAAACTTACATACATTTTATTAAATCTTGTTCAACACGATGTAGGAAACATATCCACGTATGCATGTACTTATTAATTTATTTAAAAGTTTTGAAGGCCTTTTAAAAACAGACTATTTAAAGTAAGCTAAAATCAAAGTTTTCAAAAACAGGAATAAAATTAAAATTAATATCACAAGAATGTCATAAATATATGACAATAATAATAAAAAAAAAACCTTATTAATAACACTTGATAGTGTATAAACAATACGCAAAAACGTTAAGTGATAATAAAATCTCTAAAAAGGTTCAACATTTCGTTTCCATTTTATCATTTGAAAAAAATTAAAGACTTTTTTTAGCATACTTTGCGAAAAGTTTTATGCAGTAACACTTTGCTTCATTGTTTTCTCTGTGGTGAATACAAATTTTATGCAAATTAGTAAAAAGGAAAAAAAAATAAAAAAAAAATGTTGTACTTCACCTTGGGAAAAAAAGATTAGACAAATGAATATGTTTTTCGCACAAAGTAAAACTTTTGTTTTACAACCACGACACAACAAAAGTCCTGCAGCTTAAGAGTTTTTTGTCTTGTTATTTAAATAAAATCAATGTTAACTTAAAGACCGTAGAACAAAAAACTTATACCACCACTACCACAAATAGCAAAAAGGAAAATTTCAAATATAAATTGCCTTTTTTCCTTGCATATGTGAGATAATATAACACTTCTAACACATACAGTGAGCCAAAAAAAAACTTGTACACTTGTTAAATTAAAACAAGTAAGAATGTATAGTCGGTCAAGCCCGCCCATATGATACCCTACACCACAGTATTTAAAAACACATCATGCTTATGTGTCCATATAAATATGGATTTATCTATGTTTATTAACTTCATTAAAATCGGGTTGAATGCTTGTGAGGGGCTAAAATTGCCCCTACCTTTCCTTGCGGTCCTATTTTTGAAAAAACGTATAGCTAATATGTGCATATATATGAAGGACTCAGAGCTCAACCGAACCAAGTCATAAAATATATTACGTATATGTATTTAACTCAATCCAGTTCTGTAGTGGGGTAAATCAAAAACAGTTTCGTTCCTAAGGTAACGGCAATAAGCCCAAGTCAGTGGCTCCAGTAATTAATGGCAATTTACTTACTCAAACTCAATATATTTTCGAATTTTCTTTTTTGACTTGGTTCGCTTCAGCTCTGAGCCCTCCATATATGGTTCTATCTATGTTTTTAATCTCATTAAAATCGGTTTGAGAAGCAGAAATTGCCCCTATTTCCCCTCGTGGTCCCATCTCCACTATTGTTGTGTGGGTATAATAAAAGAAACTTTTATTTCACATTAATTAAATTTTAAGATCTATATTTTAATTTAAATCAGTGTTCGAAAATAAACACTAAATATCGTTCTTTAATGTTCGGTTCGGTAGATTTGTGGAAAACACAAACGCTAATAGTGTTTGTGTAGAAATTCATTAAAAAAAATAACGTTTCCCTGTTTGTCATCTTTCGAACACAAAAATAATGCTGTTTTCATCATACTCAACAAATGATGAGAACATTAAATTCCGTTCGGTTTTTTTTTAAAATCCACGAACTTCAATGTGTTCGGTTCGGCTCGTTAATGTTCGTCGCTTTTTGCTGATAAAAAAAAAACCAAACATTTTTTACAAAAACAAAATACACACACGAAAAAAACATTATAGAACATTAAAATATAATGTTTTTCTACAGTATCACTACAATTGTTCTGTTTTTTAACGAAGAACCGAACATTATATAATGTTCGGTTCTTTCTTGAAAATAGTTAGGAACGGTATTAAGGTTTGTGTATGTTTACACAAACACTAAAAAAATAGATATCGTTCTTCGGTGTGTGAGCCGAACGCTAAATAATGTACTGTTTATTTTCGAACACTGATTTAAATAAAACTTCTTTTTCATTTTGTATATTTTAACGTTAAAAAAAAACAGCAAAAACATAAATATGCTAAAACTCATAAACAAAAAAAAAGTTGTACAGGACAAAAAACTTAACGTAACTTTAAAAAAGATTAAGATATTTAGGTTTTCAGTATTTTGTATGGTGTCCTTTATCTTCTTTGCCAGAAAGAAGTCTTCTTGGCATCGAATGGACTAGATTTGTTGTAACTCCTTGGGGAATAGAACTCCAGATATCTTTGAGAGCGTTTTTTAAGGATTATTTTCCGGATATGTGATAATCTCCTAATTTTGTTTTCATATGAGCCCACAAATGCTCAATCGGATTTAAATCCAGACTCTGGGGAGGATAAGGCAAAACTTTTTTTTGTTATAAAGCAACCATTCCCTTACGATAACGGCCGAATGCTTTGGATCATTATCTTGCCTGAAAACAAAATCATTCCCTAAACTCATTTTTTGGGCGGATTATTGCAAATTATTTTTCAGAATATAAAAATAATCTATTTTATTCATGATTACATCGTTAACCCAAGGTTACCTACTCCATTAGCACTATACACCCCCAAGCCATAACATTGCCGCCACCGTGCTTAACAATGTAAAAAATATTTCGCGGATTAAGTGATTCCCCTTACTTTCTCCATACATCTGCACATGGATTCGTAGATTAAGTGTTTCCCCTTCCTTATTGTTTACTTTAATCTCTGTGTTTTTATTTTAATTTAACAAGTGTACAAGTTTTTTTTTTGCTCACTGTAAAAAACTGTTGTAAAATGAGTCAGTTAAATTTTTGTTTTATTTATAATTTCCTTTAAACTTTAAAGCAGAAGTTACATTTAGACAGACGTTGTCCTGTCTTAATTTAAATTAAATTTTGTAAAATTGTAAAAAGCTCTTGGAAATGTGAAATTGCTTGAATTCAAAACTTCTTCACGAGCAACAACCAAAAAAAAATACGTATATTATGTATGCCCAGAAAGTGGGCGTGAAAATGGGCGTGGTGAATTAAACTTGTTCATGAATATTTTTCGAACTTAAGACGTTATTTGTACTAACTTTGAGCGGTATCTATAAAAAAATATAAAACAAATTTTAAGTCCCATAGAAAAACACAACTTTAGTTTTTTCCAACATGCGCTTAGCAACGGACAGCATCATTTTTATATATATAGATTTACCTTTTCAAAACTTTTCCTAATAATTACTTTAAATAAATTTTGCTTCAAGCACTATGAAAATCTAATCTTGTTTTTAAATGAAACAATCAATTAAATAAATAATATTAAGATGACTTTTAATGGCATTTTTTTATCATTTACATGACGTTGCTTTCACTTATCGATTTAAACAATCATTTCAATCTGAATGTTTGTATTGTGAAAAAAAATATTTGTAAATTCTGATAAATTCGTAGACAATTAAACTCTTTCTAACTTTTGCTCGTCGCTTATATTAAGCAAAAACTTTAAAGTTGAATTAAATATTAAGTATACGCAGAGGTTGCCCAGAAGGGAAGAATTTAATGCGTTGAACAGTGGGACAACTCTAACTAAATTTTTTTTTATTTCTTTCATATTTAATGAACACTCGCAGTAAAACCTACACTCAAAATAAAAATCAATCCATACGTACTCAAATCCAAACGAAGCGGTATTAATAGTACGGTGAGTACGGATTTTCTTGAATCAAGTACAGAACGATTAATTCAAGTACGGATTTTCAATCGCAAAATACAGTCGAACTTCCATAACTCGAATCACCATTATCCCAAAAAAAACTTCGACTTATGGAGACTTCGAGTTACAGAATTTTCTTGTTGAAAAGAGAATAAATTGAAAACTTGTGTACAAAGCTTCATACCTAAGCATGTAGGTATGTATTTGTAATAAACAAGTTACAATGAAGTAAAATATCGACATGGTTTGACTTCTAGCTGCTGTAATCCAATTGATGACTGCTAAGTCGATAATTTTGTATATTTGGGTCTTAATCATTTTACTAAAGAGATGAGATACTGACTCAAACGAGTGGATAATTAATTCTTTATTTTTAAAAATCTATGAGACCGTATTAGCTGGGACACCATATTTATTGTCTGCTTCCTTTTTCTTGAATCCACCCTCGACTTCTTTTATAAACTTATATTTCCCTCCATCGGCAAACATTATAAAGCACGTTTACTTGCCATGAAATAAACACATACAAATAATTTTAACATATTTAGGCAAACCAAAAGACACACGTAATGAACAAATAGGGATTTCCCCGAAAAAAGAGCAAAGTAAAATATACAAACCTGCTAAACAAGCAAAAGAAAGCGAAATAAATAAACAAAATATACAAAACAAGCAAAAAACTTCGAGTTATAGAATACAAATTTGAGTATTTGGTTCGAGTTATGGAGAATTTCGAGTTATGGAAGTTCGAGTTACGGAAGGAGAATTGTATGTAGTTTATTGTTTTAGAGCTACTGCCAATCAAATTGGTTCGAGTAAGAGAAAATTCGAGTTAGAGAAGTTCGAGTTATGGGAGTTCGACTGTACTTAAATTAACCATATTCAATCCTGCATTCTTTCTTGAAATAAACCGAAAATGAAATTGATTTAAGTGAAACTAAGACTGAATCAATCTCAAAATGCTCTTGGTTCAAGTATTATAAAGTTGATTTTAGAAAGAGGATATTAACATGATTTACGTTTTACACCTCACAGAATGATAAAACACCAACATCATACACGATATGGTTCTTAAGCTAAGATCCCACTATCGGCGCAATGTACAAATTTTTGGCGTATTTCATGTGCCGATAGTGTGAACGTTCAAAATGTGGACAATCAAAATTAACCTAGATGCGCCGATAATGTGAACCCTATTTTGCACAATGTGGAGCAATCAAATTGTTTAACATGTACCGATTTTTATCGGCCACTTGTGTGCCGATCACAGTCGCCAATCAGCGCCGATTCAAGGGAGGGCAAAACGAAATTTTTAAATTGCACAAACTGGTTACTAAAATTTTACTTTTTTGAGCTTAATTGTACCAAAATTACATTTGTTTTATCTATTATTTATGTATTGAAACGTTAAATAGTACATTTGTACTACTAAATAAAAAAAAAACAACTCGCTTTAACCAAAACATTGCAGTTGT
Organism: Pollenia angustigena; assembly: GCA_930367215.1. Classification (NCBI taxonomy): domain Eukaryota; kingdom Metazoa; phylum Arthropoda; class Insecta; order Diptera; family Polleniidae; genus Pollenia; species Pollenia angustigena. The sequence goes on from OV884056.1 coordinate 278,225,239, forward strand.
ATCGATGTTGCCATCCCTAGTTTGTAAACATTTGTTTACAAAACAACAATTACAAAAAAAAAAAAGAGCAAGTGCAGTAAGTTTGAATGAAATTGAATATATTTTTTATTATACATATATTAATATATTATTTAAAATTGTTAGGAAACATAATTTAATATTCGGACGGAGAATTTTGCGAATTTCTAAAGTAAACTTATGCCTGCCAACAAGTAAATAAACAAAAACATTTGATTTAATTTGCCCAAATAGCACGATAGTGTGACCGCATTGTACCGATTATTGTCGCAATTGAGTTTTGGCCGATATGAACCGAAAAAAATTGTGACAATGTGCGACGATAATGGGACCACATAAGAATAAATTAGGCAATGTTTTTAAATGTGCGCCGATATAGCACGATAAAAATCTTCACAGATTGTGCTATTTGAGCCGATAGTGGGATCTTAGCTTTAGTTTAAAAATCGTATGTACATAATCAATATAATTTTTGGGAATACAAAATTGTAATTTAAAAGATTTTGTTATTCGTGCTTAATTCCCAATTTTTATTATTGATAAAAACACTAAAATTTATTGTTGATGGGATAAGCTATTCCTAAGCGCATTTCACTGGTTGCCAGATCGTCAGGAAACTTCATCCATAAAGATTTTAGGAAAACTAAAGATATAAATCCAAATAAAACTGTTAAACGAATAAGAATTATAAGCAACAGTTCTACTTGTAACAATATCAAAGTTTAAATAAAAACACCAACAATAAACAGTGAGTTTAAGCAACCAGTGAAATGCGCATAGGAATAGCTTATCCCATCAACAATAAATTTTAGTGTTTTTATCAATAATAAAATTTGGGAATTAAGCACGAATAACAAAATCTTTTAAATTCTTATGTACATATTTAGCTAAAAATATAAACTAAATGAGCAGCTAGAGTTCAAATTTACTTTTTAACCCTTCGTGGTACACATGAGTCTGGCCAGACCTCTTTTCAAAGTGTATAGAAAATCAAAACATGCGTAAGCCGGAGGGTTAAAGACAACGAAAAGTTTAATCTTTTTTTTTTACTTGTTTTAAGAATTTTATACTTATTTCAAGAAATTCCGGGATTGATATTCGCAAGTTATTCCATCTAAGATTGTTCTGAGTACGTTTTAGTGTCATTCGTTTTTGAATATTTGAGTACGAGTAAAGGTGTTATGATACTTGCATTTTTTTGTATTGGATTTTTTTAGGATTGACTGAATGAAACAACAAATGCGAAAAAGAACAAGAAATACAATTTGATAAACAAACCCTTTTTTCTGATTGACATTTCTAATGTTTTTTTTTTTTTTTTCTTTGACAAAAACAAAAAAAAATGGTAAAAGCTTGGGCAGATGAAACTATTTTGTTTTTGATCAGTGAAATAAAGCAGGTGCCCTTCATATGGGATTTCAAATCATAAATTTTCAATTAAAGAAAATACCCCGATGTAATTCAATTCGTAATATTTTGCATTAAATTTTATTGTTTATAATAAAAAATTGTTTGTGATTCCAAAATAAAATGTAAACAAAACAAACAATACTGCCCACGTTTTTTGCCCACAAAAACCCGTCAAAAAAGCTAAAAATCGCAAAAGAAAAGTTAAAACCCGCTACTTTCGATCAAAAATTAAAGAAAATGGCAACAGTGCTAACAATTAATCTGGAAACGTCACTTTCAAGTTACAAATTTTTGTATTTTTTTTTGACAGTCTTACATTATTTATCGATAACACATGTATATTTGTTTGACATTTCAAGATTTTTTATGATATAATCATACTCTTTACACTTAGTCAGTTTTCCTATGCAAATATATTTGCACTGTTCTCCAATATAGAAAAAATACAAAAAATAGCAAGTATCATAACAGCTTAAGTAATCATAAAAAAACTGATTTATCCCGGGTGATTTTCTTTCTGTGTAGTTTCATTTTTTGACTTAAGCGATCATTGCTACAGAAATGTGTTACTGCTAGAAAATTTAACATCAGAATGTAGTAGAATATAAGCGAATTGTTATTATCTTTTTGGATGATTTAAAAAACTTTTTTTGACAATTATACTTTATTAAGAATGTGACGAATAGGGAAAATTATCATATCCTTGTAGAAAATTATGGCAAACATGAGCTTAAAATGAAAAATTAGAAGAACGAAAAAAGTTATATGGGAAATTAAGGTTTGTTTGTTTTCCATTTCATTATAAAAGAAATTTAATTTGACATTTAAGTTACAGTTATTTTTATGTTAAAGGCTGATACCAATTGGGAAGGTGTAAATTCATAAAAATATTTTTCAATTTTATAAAAGGTTTATGAAACAAATTTTCATAGAAAAATTATTTTATAAACATTAAAAAAAAATGTTTAAGAATAGGGTCTCAAGTGTTATGGCATAGCACTACAGAGATTCTCGGCAAGCACAAGAAAATCTACGTATCAAAATAGATAATTTTCTTTTAATTTAAGGCTTTGGAAACAAAAGCCTAGAAACGTAAGATTTTAATTTTGCATTTTAGTTTTTACTTAAAAAATTTTACTGTCAACGTAAAACGTCATTAAACAATTTATATGATATAAAAGCTAGTCACAAGATTTACTTGTGTAGAAAAACAATTCAAATTAAGAACTTGATGTGTTTTAAACTAATAAAATTTCCAAACTAAGTAAATACGAGTACTTAAATCTCTCCAAAAGCTTTTATATCATATAGATCGTGTAATGACATTATAAGTTGATAGCAAAACTTTTAAAGTAAAAGTTTATCTTTTTAACTTTTACATGGATCTTAACCTCATAGTGTAATTTTGTTGTTGCTGGTCCATTATTGTCTGATGGGTCCTCCTTAATCGAATATACTTTCTTACTTATTTTTAAATTTTTTGCTGGTATATTTTATAATTTTTATTCAGATATGAACTTGCCTTAATTATAATGAATATATATGAAAAAGCCATCAAAAAAATTGAGCAAAAATGACGATATTTTGTAAACCTTAATTCTTTTCTTTATATTTTTTAAAATTTTCTGATCTTGCAATATAAAGATATACAGATTTGAAGTTTTATTATAAAAATTTAAAGTTTACTTAATACGTTTTAAAAATTAATATATAGATAATCTCACTGAAATAATTTTATTTGTAAAACCAAACACTTTTCATAGTTATACATGAATTTAAAGTCAATACCTTTGACAACAGGTATTTTATGTACAAAGAAACCATTTAAGTAAAATATCTCTTTTAAAGTGTTGACCCACAAAAATTTTGCCAGAAAATATCTTTCGTTGGTAAGCTTTATATACAAAAAATATTGTTTATAACCTAAACTGAGTTTTAGTAAAATAAAATGGTACAATTTATGTATGTAAATTTAATAAACCTTCCCCATACCAATACCCACCCGGGTGACCTGCTTAGTTTGTTTAATAACTTAATTAAACTTGCATAAGTTAAAAGGAAATTTTTTCTTACCGAACAAATTGTAGAGTTCTTAAAAAAACAGAAAAACTAAATAAGTCAGTCAGTGTTCATACAGCTCATGTCTTATTGACAAGATTGCTACGAGTACACAGATGCATGTACTGTCTTTACGTTTTGTTTTCTTATTCGTTGTTATATTCACACCACAATAGTGGAGAGGGTATTATGCATTTGTGCTGATGTGTGTAACGCCTTAAAATATTGGTCATAGACCCACCTTAAAGTATACCGATCGACTTAGAATCACTTTCTGAGTAGAACTAACGATGTCCGTCCGGCTAGCAGGCTGGCTGGCTGGCTGGCTGGATGTCCTTGTGCGCAAAGTACAGGTCGCACTTTTGGAGATAATTTGATAAAATTTGGAACATATGTTCCTATTGACACAAGGACCAAGCCTATTGAAAATGGCCAAATCGTAGGACCACGAGGAAAGATAGGGGGAAATTTCTTTCTCTCAGAAACTATCAAACCGATTTTAATGAAATTTAAAACTTACATATAACCATATCTTCATGGACACAAAAGGGATGTATTTTTAAAAAAATAGGACCACGAGGGAAGATAGGGCCAATTTCTGCCTCTCAAACCGATTTAAATGAAATTCAAAACATAGATAGATCCATATCTATATGGAAACATAAGCTGTACAGTTTTTCAAAAATAGGACCACAAGGGGAGGTAGGGGGCAATTTCTGCCCCTCACAAACTTTTAACCCGATTTTAATAAGTTTTATAAACATAGATAAATCCATATTTATATGGACATATAAGCATGATGTGTTTTTTAATACTGTGGTGTAGTGTATCATATGGTCGGGCTTTACCGACTTTACTTTCTTACTTGTATAATTTTGTTTTTGTTTTCAATATCAAATAAAACAAAATAAAAAACATGTCGTCAACATGACATGATTCATTTGAACGCCAATTCATGTTCAAAGAAGAAAAAGGAAGAATCTTGTCAATAAGACATGAGCCGTATGAACTCAGATTAAAATTTGTTTTTGACAAACACGCTTAAAACTATGTGGCAGTAGCACCCGGCTTAGTATCGGTAAATATTATAAGTAAAAGTCTTTGATAAGGTGAAGGTTAAAATATTGACCCACGCGACGTTAGCAATAACCTTTTCCAATCTTTCTGCCAACATAAGGATTCCGCCACTCATTTTTTGCAGCTGAAATTGAATAGAGTCAATTTCAGGTACCCTATCTTAAAGTAAAGCGCATGGTAGTAAGAGCATTCTGCTTCGATCGAAGGAACTGTGATACAGATGGGGCAACCACTATTTTCTACATAAATGTTTGCAGATATTGTAACCCTTTCCCGAACGATTGCAGATTCTGGGTATTTGCCAACAAGTGCTTGCTTAAGAAGTTTCTGCAGGTACACTGTAATTGCCTAGCCAGATTTTAGCAGCTACACCAATTACAGAGCATTACCTTGGCGTATCCAGAGCGCCTTGGTGGTTGGCCGAGATTCACACATGATTTTTGCGCTTCTTTAAATCTTAAGAAATGCATTCTACATCACTTCTAATAAGCAGATGCAAAATATATTTGGGAAAAACTGTATGTATGATACAATTTGCCGTATACGTAATTTTATTTAAACGTGAGAGTAACATCAAGTATACGTTTTAAAATATTTCTTCTAAAGATTGTTAAAAATCGGAGTTCAGAAAATTACACACACTTTATTAAAACTCCACTAAAGTATTGAACGTCTCGCATCTATCATACATGTACTTTTTGCTTTGTTTCGATCTTACAATACGAGAACTACACACAAGTCCGTCTACGCAACCAAATATTAAAACACAACAGAATCGTGATATTGTTCGGCACCGTGGAAAATGTAGACTCTAAATCAGAGTCCGCCAATTTAGAGACACACAAAATTGTTATGTAAATTAAAATATGTATGTTGTGTTGCTTTTGAACAGTACATTGTGTTTTTGATGTGACTATTTTCTGAACCCTGTTGAAAATATACTTTTTAACGTATGTATGTATGTACATTTGTAAAAAATTTTCTTTTACAAATAACTTTTATTTCTTTTAATTTGTTTTACATTATTTTCTTAAGTATAAACTTGAACAAATGTAACTAAATTTACATAATAATAAAAATAAAACCAAAAAAAAATAACATTTTGGTTAAGGAAGAATGCCAATAAATGAATAAAATAACAAAAATATCAAAACAAAATTGTAGATGTGTGTATGTACGTAGTACATAGTATGCCACATATTTACTTTATAGCTTAAAAAAATATTAATAAATTCATACAAATGTTACTGAAAAAATTCCATAAGAAAGCTTAAAGTATTTTCAGGACAAATATTTAAAAAAAACTGGTTTTTCTTAGAGCATTTTTGCTGGAATTTATTTTGGTTGTTGTGAGATTTGTCATAAAATATATAGATATATAAAAGTGCATAGTCATACATACATACATACATACAAATGTACACATGTTGATTTGTATACATAATTATGTGTACTAGGATCGCCCGGTGGCCGAAATTCGACCACTTCACATTTACTTTTGAGAGAACCTGTGCGTTGTACAATAAAATCGTACAAATTTTAAGAGAACGGCTAAATTCACTATTCACATACATATCTTTGTACGTGTGTCTATAGGATAAATTAAAATGCTTTTTAAACACTTTTATTCCAAAAATTTAGAAAAAAAATATATTGTGCATATCCCCGTAATTTATTTATAAGATTTTCATGAAATGTTATCAAAGTAAAAAATAGAAACACAGATCTTCGTTAAAAGTCATTAAAAAAGTTTCCGACTTTTATTTTTCTACACGACGTTTTTGCGCGACTTCATTTTTTAAAATGTCGAAGGTAACCTTGTCCTAATACGTTTATACATGTGTGTTTGCAAGTGCAAAATGAAAACAAAAACATTTTGGGAGAACAACATAGAGCATAACCGTCGTTTATACATTTGTGTACATGTGTGTTTGCAAGTTTAATAACAACATAGAGCCAGTGTTGCCACTTTGTGGGTAATTACCCGAATTTGGTATAATTTTTACAGTCGTGGGTAGAGCGTGGGTAATTTCTCTTAGGTGTAATTCAGGTGTAATTTTAAATTCTTCCTTCAGATACCCAAATAAAGCCAAAATTCGATTTCAGTGACATTTATTTCTTTTTAAATATTGTTGATAATAAGATTTAATTTTTTTAAAAAAAATTGTAAAATGCTTTTTTTAGCCGCCTTTTACTCAACGCAAATGGATGCAAGATTTGATGCTCCGAAGTGAATGCAAAGAAAAGCATTTTCCAAAAAAAAAATTCTGCCACCCCCTAGATTACTCGGTTTCTTTTTAAGAAAAGACTTCAATCATTAAATGTATATTTTCAAAAGTTTGGTAATGAATTTCGCAAGATGGACTCTTAGATATGGATAAAGATGACTATCATAGTGATTTAGAACCTGAAGTTTATTGATTTTCCAATATTCCAACATTTAGTTAATTTAATTTTTATCTTGCAACTTTTAAATGCTTAAGTGTGAAGAATATTTAAAGCCCTTAACAGTTGTAAATCTGAATTACGAAAGGGATAGTTACATAAAACCCTGCATGCATTTTGTTTACTAAATAAGGTATAAAACGTATTTTTTTAGACCATGAAACTTGAAATGGTAGACAACACAAAAAAAAAAAATTAATTTTAATCGCAACCATTTGAAACTGATTTCAAACAAATAGGCACCCCGCCTGTTTTCAATTTTGTTATTTTTTTTCGAGCATTGCTGGCTGCATGTCACAAATAGAATAAAATATGTTGACCTCCAAGACGTCACTTGTTGCGGGTTTATCAGCATAAACCGGTGACTTCACAGCTTTACGGAAAACAATCAAGAGGTGTCACATTGCACATCCTTGAAGTCTAATTGAAAGTTTATTTTCTCTAAATCAACACATCACCTTCAATTGTGAAAAAACAAGTTGCGTCATTTTAATCCTGAAGTCGCCTGTAAGTTGCGAAAATCGATGGCTGATTTTCAAAGTAAATTTGGATAGTTTGGTGGCGTTGTTCAATAATGAATCTATTCATGACGATGTGCCTGAGCAAAAAGTGAGAGCTGTATGACGGTTCGTTTGGCAGCTAACTTTTCGTAAGCTCTATCGGGCTTAAAAACACCCATTATAATAAATGGCAATGAGCATTTTGAACCTTCCCTAGTTATATGCAATTAAATGTGGAAGTTAGACTCATTATTTTAGGATTTTAATTTTATGTTTTATTAACTGATTTTAAGTCGTTAATGTTATTTTTGTTATTTTATATGAAATTACAATAAGAATCTTTACAGTTTGACTAATTTTAATATTCTTTCAATGAGTTGGTTATGTTTTGCTTCTTTTTATTAAATAAAATTTAAATTTTATATGGAGGGTTCAAAGCTGAACCAAACCAAGTCATAATATAAGATGCATATATCGTCGGTTGATTATTTAATTGTCGTATGTCTTATGTAATTTGTATCCACATTCGACAATTAAATAATCAACCGACGATATGTAACGGACTAAATCAAAAAGTTTTTCCTTCCAAAGGTAACGGTAATAAACCCATGTCAATGGCTCCAAAAATTAATGGAAAATCACTTATTTTCATTTTTGACTTGGTTCGCTTCAGCTCTGAGCCCTCCATATCAGGTGTAATTTCGTTTAAATCGGGTAATTTTGCTTCATCTCAAGTGTAATTTTGAATATTGCTGGTGGTAACACTGCATAGAGCACACCGTCTTTTATACATGTGTGCACATGTGTGTTTGCCAGTATAATGCAAGAAAAAAACACATTTTGGGAGAATAACAATGTGCGTGTGCTTGCAAACAAATTTAAAACGCTTTTAAAACCATTTAATCCTCAAAATTTAGAAAAAAAATGTATAATGTGCATTTCTACACAAAAACACCTTTAAAACGATATATGTTTCATTAAAATCGGTGGACGTTAAGATAATTAAAAATCAACGATAAAAAAATTGCTTCCGTATTTATATATAAAATAAAAACAAATCGTGTAATGTTTAAATAATAGAAAATATATCAAAAGTTTATAAATTTACTGCTTCGTTATGATTATTAGAGCTGCGTGTCTAGTGAGTGGCTTGACTACAAGAAATTTTAAAATTCTCATGATCACACACGTCCAATAACAATCACTAACAATCTTTTTATTACTGACACTTTCAAAATATTGTATGAAGTTTAGATTCGATTTTTTAAATTGTATAAATATGTACGTTAACTGCCTGTTCATCGATTTGCGAACGAAGACTTTCAAATAAAAAATATAGAGCTTTTTCGTCGATTTTTAACGAAGACTTCTTTCGCTAAAATTAGATTTAAATCAAAAACAAATTATGAAATATTGTTTTTGTTTTACTTGTAAGTTAAGAGAACGAAGTCTTTGTGTGAAACCGATGAACAGGCCTATATTATTTTTTGTTAAAATAGCTCTTTTAACTATTAATAAAGTTTGTCGATATTTGCCAGTTGACAAATTATTAACTTTAAAAAAAAACACACACACGCACACGCACATACAGAAACACATTCATTGTTTTTTCCCCACCAAAACACTTGAAAATTTTTAAAAAGTATTTTTCAGTTGATATAAATACAAGTGCAAGATGTTGTGGTTTTTCAACTTTTTCTATCTCTTGCGATATCTGCACAATATACTGTTGTCAGTTTACGGGGGTAAATTTAAATATAAAATTTTTCGAACAATTCTGATTTTTAGTTGAACTGTTAATTTTTGTTTGATATTTTTAGTTAGGCTTGACTTCATCAAATTTAATTTTCATTTAATTATTTTTACGACACGAAATTTTATTAAAATTTACTAAAAATATCAAAAAACAAGTTAGAGTGCTATATTCGGCTGTGCCGAATCTTTGATACCCTCCACCGACACTTCGAATGTTTTAGGATTATTATTATAATCTTTGTAAAAACAGACATCTGCATTAAAATTTGTTGCGGTTTATACCTATATAAAATTATTGATCGACAATCAGAATCAATTTTAAAAAGTTTGAGTTGAATATCAGTTTAAGATGAACTTAAATGATTTTCAAGAGAACAAATTATATAAAAGCCATGTTAAGCTATGAACCAATCATCCCAAATTCTGCAGAACGATTTCTGGTATTAAAAAACATAAATTTCAATACAGCGGTGCAATTAGTTTAAGCGTTTGCAGTAAATTTCAGAAGGCTGCTAAAATGGAATCTAAGGAAAATTATGGACCGTATATTACAAAATCGCATAACATTTTTTCTGGCCATATGAAGCTAAACTGGAAGAAAGTTTACCGCGTATTTAATTATTTTACCAGAGTGGGCTTTATATGAGGCCTATGGTAAGTTATGCACCGATCTTCACCAAATGTCACAGTGTCATTTCTAGTTCTATAAAACTGTGATGTATCAAATTTTGTTATGATAGCGTAATTTTTTACGTTTTTAGGCGTACTAAGCTGTTTTCCGGGAGTAAGGTTTAAATGGGGCCTAGGGTAAATTATGAACTGATCTTCACGAAATTTCACAGTCTTATTTCTAGTCCTGTAAAACTTATATGTTCCAAATTTTGTTATGATAGCATTATTTTTTACGTATTTAGGTTTACTAAGCTGTTTTCCGGGAGTAAGGTTTATATGGGGCCTATGGTAAATGATGGACCGTTCTTCACAAAATTTTAAAGTCTTATTTCTCGTTCAATAATACTGTGATGTACCAGATTTTGTTATGACAGCATTCTTTTTTACGTTTTTAGGCGTACTAAGCTGTTTTCCGGGAGTAAGGTTTATATGGGGCCTATGGTAAATTATGGACCGATGTCACGAAATTTCACAGTCTTATTTTTAGTTCTAAAAAATTTTGATGTACCAAATTTTGTTATGATAGCATTATTTTTTACGGATTTAGGCGTACTAAACTGTTTTCTGGAAGTAGGTTTTATATGGGGCCTTTGGTAAATTATAGACCGATCTTCACGAAACTTAGCAGTTTCATTTCTAGTCCTATTTAACTGTGACGTCCCAAAATTTGTTATGATAGCATTGTTAGTTAGGGTTTTAGGCTTACTATACTCTTTTCCGGGAGTAGGGCATATATGGGGCCTAGGGTAAATCATGGACGGATCTTCAAGAAATTTTACAGCGTGATTTCTTGTTAAATAAAACGAACTGTTGCGAAATCTTATATCATTCTGTGCATTTTTCCACCATGTATGTTAGTTTTTGTAACAAAATTATCAATTTTTTTTAGGTGGTGGTTCCACATTTTGATCCATAGCTCAGATCCTATTGAACCGATTTTGCTGGATTTCAATCCCAAACTGCTTAGGATAACTACAAGCAATTTGACACCAAGTTTGTTTATTGCTTTTGAGTTTTTCGAAAGTGAGCGTGTTTTCAACAGACGGACAGACGGACAGACAGACGGACAGACAGACGGACAGACAGACGGACATGGCTAAATCGACTTAAAATTACTCAAGGACCCAGAATATATATACTTTATAGGGTCTGAGATGAATAATAAAAAAGTTTCACACGGAATGACAAACTTAATATACCCTCTTCACAACTTATTGTGGTTGAGGGTATAAAAAACAAAAAAAAATAAAAAGTTTCTTTTAAATAGTATATTGCTCTTGTATCAATTTAGAAAAAAAAATAAATAAAACAGCAAAAAATTTTAACATAAATAATGTAAAAAATTTCCTAATTATATTTGTTAAAAGGATTTTAATAAATTCATCATATTGTCAAAGTAGAATATTTACGATAAGTATCTTATAATTGAGAGTTCTGCTGTAAACAAAGGGTGAAATGTACCAAAAATGAAACAAACATGTGTTAAGGGTAAGTTAGGTAAATAATAACAAATCTCTCTCTTTGCATCCGGTTCTCTTCGGTAAGTGTTTAGGTTAGAATAGATCTCACTTTCGGATTTATTTTTCAAGTACGAATTCGGTATTAAACCAATTTAGAAATTCTTGAATTAGGCATAGCTTGAGATTAACTTTTATCTCACTTTTTACCTAAATCAATCCAGATTTCGGACAATTATGAGAACGGAGAACTTGAATAATCAATTAAATTAAGCATTCTGAACTTGATTTAAGGAAATCTGTACTTACCGTACTATTGCCACCGCTTTGGCTGGATTAACGTACGGTTCTGTTGATTTTTTTTAGTGTAAGTTTAAATTTAAACTTAAACTCTAGTTTAGGATCCCTCAGGATCCCTGTTTTCTGTAAACTAGGGCGGTTTTGTTTGCTTGTGTCTGCTTCATTTATTTATTAAATTAATGCACAATTTACAGAATAGTATTTAAATCTACATAAAGTAAAGTTTCTTGTAAACTTAAATCGTATTTATAAACAGATTTTATTTTATTTGAAACGTCTTATTTAATTAAGATAAAAGTCTGGTAGCAATCTCAAAAACAAACAAAAAAATATCATAAAAAAGTGTAAAGGTTTTTACAAGTTGGTCTCGAAAAACAGCTGTATATTATTGCTTTGCCTGTTGTTGTATTAGTGTGAAATTGATGCCACCTTGCTTACCTACTACAATAGAAACTTAAGTTGAATTTAAATGTACCAGCTTGGTGAATTAAGGTTCATTTAAGTGCTTTGCATATGATCAGGATTGCATTGCATATCATGTTTGATAGTGTTAATACACACTGTTATGTTAAATTAGATTTTTTGACTAGCCTTTAAAGCTACTTTACACTATCAGACAAGTCTTACGTATTCCATAATACTTTATGAGATAAAAATCTAATGAGTTTTGTGCCGACTGTCAAAAAATCTAATTTAACATGACAGTGTGTGTTCACACCGTCACACAAACTATAAACACTCACACATTAAATTAAATGCAACCCTGATCCAATGAAAAGTATTATTATTTAGAAATTTTTCAAAAAACGATGAAGTCGTATGGGATGTCAAACTATTTTTCATAATACTTGTCATTTTCATGACACATGCATTCACACTACTGTTACATAATACTTGAGTTTTTGACAAGTACTAATACAAAGTATAATTGTGTAAACTAGCCTTAAAGAACATAAATTTTGTATTTAAAACGATTTTAAATATTAATATGGTTGGTCAAATGTAAACGTACTATAAATCAGCTGATTAAAAACAAATATAAAATATAAATATTTACCAAAAATAAAAATATTTTTTAATTCTAAACCATGAATTACCCAGTAAAAACTTCGCCTACTTTTTCAGAATGAATAGCTTCTTAAACTTATTATTTTGTAGCTTTCTTCTATAACTACATCTATAACAACTTTCATAACTACTTTTTTCTGGATGTATTAAGGTAAAAAAAATAATGACTTACTTTTTAATGCGTTCAGTTTGGGACATCCCTTGTAAAATTCATTGGTTCTTTCAGTAGAATTGTAATTAGTGCTCTTATGTTTTTTTGATTACTCAACACATTATTTTGTAGGCGAAGTTTTTACTGGGTAATAAATCCTGACTATTTTCCATTTTTCAGACGCAAATCAGAAATAAATTTTATTTTGTTTGTTTACCAAACAGCAGAGTCCTAAGCCGATCTTATTTGACGTCGCCAGTGATTTGTGGTTTGAAATTGCTAGCCGCAGGTTAAATTCGAATGTTAGCCGGATAAAATTTTACCATCAACGGCGACGGCTTACAGAAACTAATGCGGCTCGGCTCAGCCGTTCAGCGCAGGTCCCTTCGGATTAATAACGACAGCACAATAAAAATAACAAGCAAAGTTCAATTTATTTAAGACACTTTTTGTTTACAAAGCAACAACAATATTTTTAAACCGTTGTAAAATGTTACAACATTACGACAATAAAACATGATAGCACCTTGTGATTACCCCAATTGTAAAAAAATAAATATTGATTAATATTTTTTTTTTAAATTAAAAATTACGAATTACTACAATATAATGGCATTTTAAGAGAAATCTCTAAGTTAAATATTTCGTTAAAGTAACAACATAATTTTTTTAATATAGTGGGTGACTAAATCGTAATGTGCGATAAGATTTGAAACTGAAGGCACATGCAGTGTGTTTCTTTCTTGGGTGTTTATAATATTTTGATATGAAAACACTTTCTATTTTAGCAGAAGAATATAGAATTGATAAAATCCTTCTAACAACTCTTTATAGATCATCAAATATTCTTTAATGTTGAAACCTTCTTCCAAAATATTCAAATACTTTAATTTTTAGTCGCTTTTAATTATGTTATGAAATATGAGTTGTTATCAAAATAAAATAAAAAAAATTATAAACAGGGAAAATTTTTAAATTTTACCATAAATGTCATTAGTGTACCATTGAATTTTTAAAAACTAGATTGTACCAAAACTGGTATGAGCGCCAAAAATTTGTAAACGTCATTGAATCTAAAGAGCAAAAAATTTAATAAAGCTTTTTGTTAAGTGAAAGTAAAAGCAATTGTGTCCTTTTTTACATTGTTGGATTAATGACTTCTGTGTAAGGTGTCTTCCGTCTGCCACGTGACATAAAAAAAAAGTTTCCCAGTTTGCCAACCGGTAAAACACAAGTATTCCACCGCCAACCTGAACTAGTCTTAGAAGCTATAAAGGTAAACATTTATTTGCAATTTAATATTCATATTCGTGAAATGTATGTTTTATGTGTTTTCGTTTATTAAAATTCTTGAATAACTCTATAAAAATTTTAATATAAAACACTTAAATTTATTATATGAGCGACAAGTTAAAACCAAATATAAAAAAATTCCTATAAAAAAAGAGAAAACAAGCGTTGTGAAAGATTCAGTATTATTTATGCGAAAAATAAAGGATGCAGATGAAAATGGTTTGGTTCATAATATTTAGGAAAAAGTTGAAAATTAAGAAATGCATATGTAATATTTATGTTTAAGCCAGCACTTAAAAAACTGCAGTCAAAGTAGAAAAACTGTTATAAATTCCACTTCTCTATTATCTTTGGCCAAAAGAAAACTGTGCTTTTACTTCTGATTCATTATATGTATATAATAGCCGCTGTTAAGCCAACTCAAAAAGCGAGAAGTTGTAGAAACATTTTCGTTTTTTTTTTTTTTTGTTTGGCAGTTTTTGGTTTCGACTGCAGTTTTTCAAACCCTAGCTTACCCAGCAAAAACTTTACTTACCTGCTAAGTAAGCAAATAATATTGGAGAAAATAAACCCCACGTATTTTTCGGCTGAATAACTACTTATTTTTGTGGTGTCCAACGAATTCAGTACTTACAAAATACACTTACTTGAAGTCAAAAAATACCTACCCAGCAAAAACTTACATTGCAAAGTAATGAGTTAAAAAGCTAATATAACGACTCTTCACTACTTATACATTGGCATTTTAACTCATTATTTTAACACGGTGATGTCATTGGAGGCAAGTACTTACCACCCTCGCTTACAAATAGGGAGTTAAATAAGTCATTACCACATTCGCTTACAAATAGGGACTTAAATAAGTTATTAGTCCGATGTCACCAAAATTACAACTAGCATGTCAAGACTTTAAAAAAAAAATTTTTTTATTATTTTTTTTAAATTATTTTTTTTCTATTTTTTCTTATTTTTTCTTAGGGATTCGATCGCGCAACCTCGGTTCTGATAGACTAGCTTACTACCAGCTAGTCTACCGGGGCAGTGTAGTTTTTTGTTTTTTACTCAATTAAGAGCGTAAATATGAGATTAAATTATTGGAGGCAACTACTTACCACCCTTGCTTACCAATAGGGAGTTAAATAAGTCATTACCACATTCGCTTACAAATAGGGAGTTAAATAAGTCATTACCACATTCGCTTACAAATAGGGACTTAAATAACTTATTACTCCGATGTCACCAAAATTACAACTAACATGTCATGACTATAAAATTTCAGTACAGCATAATTTTTCATATTCAAATTTATTACAAATTGTTTTTTATTTATAATACAAATTGTAAGAACAAATATTTTAAATCAATTTGTATTAGATTTGAAAAAACTTCAACCGTAGATGCATTTTATTACGAATGAATTATAAATTTCGTTAATTAACTCATACACAAGTACTTAGGTATCAGATTATATGTCAGCCATTACCAAACTACTTCTATGTAATAAGTAAGTTGTTCAGTAATGGCAAGTCATTACCAAGTTTTTGCTGGGTAGTTATTATTTAACTACTAGTAATTTGAATTGTAAGTACTTATTAACTTATCAGAAGCCAAAAAATCACTAGTTAATAGACCTAATAAGTAGTTATTGAGTACGTTACTAGTAAGCAAATATTCAGTAGAAAAAAATAACAGAAGTAATAAGTAGTTGCTGAGATCATTACTAGTAAGTACTTATTGAAGTTTTCAGAATAATGACAATTGTAATGACAACTGCTTACCAGGTAATATATGAAATAACTACCACCTATTACTAAAAATCAAAAAGTTTTTCCTGGGTAATTACTTTGAATAATTGCATTGCCTACTTTTTGGCAAATTTTTATAATTTTAAAAAATACTTCACATGAAATTTTAAACAAATACCACCTAAAATAAAGATTTTGTTTTAACAAAAACGTGAACATTATTTATTTATTTATTTAATGATTTATCAGCTTTTAGCCATGATTTTGTTTGCGTGAAAATTAGAGCAAGATTTAAAGAAAAGGGCTTATAACATAAAAAATTTACAAACATTTTATGTTGTTTTCTATACACAGAAAAAAGTAAAAAACGGTTTTGATCACCAAAATAATTGAAACAAGCAAAAAATTGTTTAATTTTGCACCTATCACCGAAATGATTATACCAATTACTCGTATTTGCAAAAAATGCAAAACAAGGATTTTTTTCCAATTAAAAAGTTTTTACATTTTAATTACAAAAATAATTGAAAAAATTATTAATATTAAATAATATTTTAATTGAATGAATTAACAAATTAATTAAAAAAAAATCAATATTTTAATTGAATGAATTACTAAAGTAATTGATTACAATAAAAAAAATTAATTATTTTAATAATTGTATTGATTAAAACAGTGATTGAATTTTTGCATTAAATCGATTTAATTTTTAATTGAATAAATTAAACAGTGTATTTGAAATACACTCTAAATTCAATTACGCAAATTATTCAATCAAACAAATTGTTAATTGAATAAGTTTGTTAAATCAATTCAGTTGATGGTTAAATGAAGCAAAATAATAATATTTAAAATATATGTTTTATTTATATATGGTTTAAAAATAACTTGTTTTATTTGTTTAATTGTAATAGCTCATGCTTAATTGTACAAATTTTGGAAGATTTTTTGACAGAGGAATTTCATACATACAACTTTGTATAAAATTGTTGAATAACTCTGATTCTTCAGGGTATTAAAGATTGAAAACAAAAAACTGTTTTTGTTGTGTAATTTGGCTGTACTTTTTTCACCTATTCAATTTGAACGCACAACATGAAATGACGCCAAAAATAATTTAAGAATTAACAAACAAAGAAAATAAACACCAAATTTCGATAGCGACCACAACCACCGTCAACATTGTGGTCAGCCACAAGGCGATTTTTTATTTTACGCATAATATACATATGAATGTAGGCTCATTATTGACATTGTTGGTGGTCATAATTGTATTTCGTCTATAACAAATTTCAGTTCATGTTTTACTAGTTGATAGTTTTTTTTTGCACGCGACGCTTACTGTTCTTTTTGATGACAAAAACATGTGTGTATGTACATGTAAGGGCAAAGACAATAAATTTATAAAGATGTTGGTTGCACTTGTAACATTTGTCGTAAACTGTTGATGAGGGAGGAAAGTAACAAGGAGAAAGCAACAAAGTGTTCAATTCAAACAACCGAGTTGATTGATTCAATTAAACTTTTAGTTAAAATTAAGCTTAAAATCGAGTAAAATTTTAATTGAAAAAAAATATTTTTTTTAATTCAATCAATTAAGAACGTAATCAAATTTATTTTAAAGTTCAAAAATCAATATTAATTGAAAAAAAACTGCCAATAATTTTTTCTGTGTATCTATACTTATTTTAAGAACAATTTTGATTTTTAGTTGAACTGTTAATTTCTAATTTTAGATATTCTTTAATTAGGCTTGAATTCATCAAATTTAATTTTCATTCAATTATTTTCACTGAGGGAAGAAATTTTTACAACTTGGACAGCCAAGAAAAATTATCAATAAATTTTAATAAAAATTCCAAGTTCTAATAATTTCTTCCCTCAGTGAAAATAATTTAATGAAAAATAAATTTGATGAACTCAAGCCTAATTAAAGAATATCAAAAATTAACAGTTCAACTAAAAATCAAAATTGTTTAATTATTTTTGTGAAGAAAGGAATTTTACAACATGAAAATTAATTAAAATTGTTATTGATAATCCTTCATTCTTGACGTGGCTCGGGCTCGAACCCTGGCCGGCAGGTTACCATGACATGTTTCGATCGCAACCACTCGATCTCCTCAGATGGATTTGCCGTCTTACACTCGCAGCCATCGACGACTGCTGACGTCACTAGTCAAACATCAATCCTTAAACCAAATTGTATTTTAACATTTGGTAGATCGAAATTTGCTTTCCTGAATGATTATCCATTTTAATTGATTTTACATGTTTTTTCCTTTACCTCTGTTTTTTCGTACTTTTGTCAAGAATTTTTCTTGAAGTCCAAGTACTAGCAAATTTGTATTTAGATAAAAATTCTGTAGTGTAAATGTTTGAAAACAGTTCAACAACAATAACCACAATACTAATTATATCAAAAATCTTTAAAAAGTGTCAGCATTTTTTAAAATTATTTATATCATTTAGGGGCCGATGTTGAATGTAACCACACCTAAACGTCAAGTTTTTTTCTGCATTACATTTGACATATCTTAATTTCAGACTAACTCAATTTAAACCATGGAAAGATTCACAATCGAGCAGCAATGGTCATCTTTAGTGCTGAGGCACATTTTCACCTCAGTGGATTCGTTAATATGCAGAATTGCCGCGTTTGGACGAATGATAATACAAAAGTGATTGTCGAAAAACCTATGCACCCACAAACAGTGACTGTTTGGTGCGGTTTATGGGCTCGCGGCATCATCGGGCCTTATTTTTTCCAAAATGAGGCCGGTCAGGCAGTCACTGTGAATGGAGTTCACTATCGTGAGATGATAACGAACTTTTTATGGCCCGAATTGGAAGATATGGATGTGGACGATGTGGTTTCAACAGGACGGTGCCACTTGCCACACAGCTAACAAAATAATGGCGGTTTTGCAAGACAAATTCAATGGCCGATGGTTAAATGCTATTTCTATAACAAATTTTTCGAAAAAAAAGTGCCAAAGGAAAAGTGTACCAAGAGTACCCGCTTTTCCTGTATGTTAGTGTAGGCTATAATATGAATGTATACCAGATTTATCCCACTTTACCACTTAAAAAGTAACCTATATTTTAATCTGGGTCATATGCAATATGTATACCAATTTTATCAAGAAGAGAAAAAGTACCAAATTACCAATTTTCCGCGTTTTTAAACTCTTTAAAAGTACACTTATTCTTTATCTGGGCCATATTTCTATAAACAAAATTATAGGCGTTATTATTGTTTGCCAACACATGCATACATATAAGTATAAGTAAAAACTCTTGAGCAACCGACATTCAACTGTCCATATTAAAAGCATTGTGGGTGTCAAAATATGTATATTTCGGCCACTGGGTCATATGCAATCTGTATACCAAACTTATTCAAAAGAGAAAAATTACCAAAAGTACAAATTTTTTTTTTCGCTCTTGCATCATAAAAAGTACCTAATTTTTTAATCTGGGCCATATGCTATCTTTATAACAAAAAAAAAAAAAAAAGAGAAAAAGAACCATTTTAGGACCCCTGAAAGTAGACTGTATGTTTATGTAGGCTTTAATCTGTATGGATATCAAATTTATCAAATAGAGAAAAAGTATTAGTTTTATCCCGTATTAAGCCCTTAAAATACCAATTGTGACCCTTAAAAAGTACCCTATATTTTAATCTCGACCATATGCAATATGTTTACTCAATTTGAATCCTTTTTTTTTCTCCACAAAAGTACCCTTTATTTGAACCCAGGCCATATGCTATCCGCCTACAAATCTTCATACACATTCATCTAGCGGGTTTCGTATGATTGAGCCACAAACCAACAAACATCCAAATATCTTAACTTACACATTTATAATATTAGTAGGATTTTTTTATTTTATTTATTTATTGCAAATTTGTTGGATGTAAGCCTTAAATTCCAATGAACTGCAGAAAAGTACGTTAGCATATGTATATTGAAAGCAACAAAAGAATCTTAATAAATAAGTAAGAACTCAACTTTGTATACCCTTCTAGACATTTCTTGCTTTTAGGTGAGTTTAAGGAATTTGAGTTATTGAAAAGAGATCATTAATGGAATTTAAAATTTTTAACGAACATAAGTCACATTTTTTATAAAACATTTACTGCCAAACATTTGAATTTGTTGTTGAAAAAGGTATGACGAATTGAGAAGTGTACTTTCTTTTGTGTACAAGCAGTTGTAAGTTTGTTATTGAGAGAAAGAATAGGAAAAAGTAAAAGGGAAGGTATTCAAAATACTTAAAATGCAGCAAAACAATAGTTTCATTGTATGTACCAAATGAAGTTTCAAAAGAGGAGATTGAAAAGATTTCACAGCAAGTATTTCATATTATGGACCAGAACTAAATAAAATAAATATCTTATGAAATGTTTAAGAAATCCCACCTTTATCGTCAGACTGTAAAGAACTTTATGACAGGGACAAAATACATTAACTTAATGCGTATACAATTTTAAACAAACATTTTTTTCTGTTTTAATAAAAACACCTTTAAAAATGTATAAAAAATCACACTTTTTTCTTGAAACTTTTTTTAACAATAACTACGATAAGATTATTTTTTATATTGCTGCCTTTTAAATTTAATATGGTAGCACATGTAGTTAATTTATCTATACACTTTTATGGTTCTGTATGCGTTTTCCACAAACGGAAAAAAAATAATGCCAAGTAACACATTTTTGGTGTTTTTGTAATTTTACTACCAGTTGTCTTTATTAAAAAAGTTTTACAAGTTCAAAAGAAAAAAACATCGGCGTTACTTTGAAAAACGTCTTATTGTCAGACAAATCTATTAAGAAGTTTGACATACAATTTTGAAGGAGAAAAAGAAAATCAATTGAGTAAATTACGGAGTTTTTCTTTTTTTTTAATGGAAGAAAGCAAAATTTTCAGCTTCAATAAACAATTATTATGAATTTGGTTTATTAAATTTTTTATGTTTGTACTTGGTAAAACTTTTTTCGAATTTATGTATGTATGTGTGTATCGGGTTTTTCAACAAGAACTTTGTTTTCTAAAAATAAAATAAAACAAAAAAAATATGAACGAAAAATGATATCTGGCAAATGTCTACCACGAGCACTCTGACAGATGTTGATTCTTTCATCAAAGTTTTTAATCACTTTTTTGCAAAATGGCCGGTCTATTTCGTTAATCACAACACGTATTTTGAGTTTTAAAGCTGCAATGGCTTCGATTGGCTCCATATAGATCCTGTCCCTAATATAGCCCCACAAAAAATAATACAGTGGTGTTAAATCATACGATCTGGCTGGCCACTTAACAGCTGATGTTCATGAAATTAAGCAATAGGGGAATTTGGCTTGCAATAAATTGATCGTTTCATTGGATGTGTGACATGTGGCACCGTCCTGTTGAAACCACATGTCAGGGATATATCCACGTCAGCAATAAAAGGCCAAAATTGAGTTGTTAACTTCTGGCGAAACCGTGATCCGGCCTCATCTTCGAAAAAACGGCCCAATCACGCCTCCAGACGACACACAATGCTTTGGTCCATAGACATAAATCAAAAAAAAAAAACAAGTCTTATATTGTACTTAAAAATGTACAGATCGATAGATAACAAAATAATCAAAATGAATTTTGAAGAATTTTTAAGATTTAACTCTTTTTGGCGGCGCTAGAGGGCGCCAAAGTTTGAGAATTTATAGTAAAAATGGCCAAACAACTACTTGAGTTTTACATGCTTTAGGAAAACTGTTGTAAAACTGTTGTTTTTTAAAGCACGAGATTGAAATTTTTTTAATCTTTAATCTTTACTATATTTAGAATTAACTGTAAAAAAATTTTATTGAATTATTTTCTCATAAGTGTTTTTTTATTGGTTTGAAAAATGATTATTATTTACTTAAGTTCTAAAAATGTTCTAACTTTGATGGAATATTAAAAAAAAAAAAAATACCGTCTATGGGGTTTTTTCTGATTTCGAATATTCAAACTTTTTTCTAATAACTACAAGAAAAAAAATTTAAAAAATTTTACCACAACTTGAAAAAAAATGTATTTAAAAAAAATGCTATTTTCGTGATTTTTGCTCAAATTTTCATAGATTGAATTAGTTTAAAAAAAATAAACTAGGCACATAATAAGAAATATTAGGTATTAAAGTGGTTTTATGTAATTATAATGAAACGTAACTACCCAGTAAAAAACGTGCTCCAAAAGGAGCAGGTTTTTTGTATGAATTCATACCTCAAATCGCTTCAAACCTGCTGATGGGATGCCTGATTTTTTTATGGGGTGTTCCCGGTTTGGAGGACTATTTTCTGCTGACAATAAGCGCTTCTTTTAACATGCAAACAAAGCGCTCCTAGAGTGCTTTTTTAACGGTTAACTATATTAACATATTCATTAATGTTTTGCTTTTACTTGTTTAAATGCCTTTTTTCAATCATTTTCGTAAGCCATAATATATATTTTTTTTTTTCGCTTAAAACACCTCTTCGTTGCCAGCACTAAAATAGCAGCTTTTTTGTATGTTTTATTCGTTATCATTTACTGCTTTATAAGAGCTCTCTAATTGAAGCGCTTGAGTATGCGCTTTTTCTCTGTAGTGCTTCAAAAAACACAAATTTTTTTTACTGGGTAATAAGTCTACTTTCACACGTTTCATCTTTTGATGCTCAACTCTTATGTTTTTAGGTGAGAGAAGAAAGAAGAAAGGGGGTTAGTACAGAGATGCCTGTACTCGGTCAGTACGCTTTGTGTTTTTATTCGTTGGTATATGCCAGCAATGGCTGCATGTAAATTTTTTCTTTTCTTTTTCTCTTTGATTCACTGTTAATGAAATTGTTGTTGTTTTGAACCGAAAAAAGTTGAAACCGATTGCTGCGTGTGATTATGTTGGCATCTTTAAAAGGGAATTGAAAAGAAGTTGAGCATCAAAAGATGAAACGTGTAAATTTAGACTAACGAAAATAAATTTCAGGGTTCTTGTCCGGAGAAGCATTGGAAGCCAACCACAAAATCGTGAGAAAAACCAGACTGTCCCACGACGACACTCATAAAGATTTAATGACTCATTTAATACTTTCCTTAGATCCGTTGTTATCTTCAAAATGGAATCCAAAGACTAAAAAAATATATTTTTTGAAGAAATTGAGAAATATATACTGAGAGAAAATGTTGATGAACCAGCTAAAGATGACGAAACAAATGTTTCGTTGAGCGGCAATATTTTTTTGGAAGAATCCAGTACTGAAGATGATTTATTGTAATTAAAAAAATTACCATATGTATGTAAATGTAATAAATAAATTAATTTAAAGAAAATTAATTAGGAATATAATAAGAAATAATTCCAAATAACTCGTAATATCGGCTCAGAATCACTTTCTGAGTCGATCTAACGATGTCCGTCCGGCCAGCTGGCTGTCAATGCAACCTTGTGCATACAGATCGCAAATTCGGAGACAATTTGATGAAAATTGTCACAGAGGCTCTGACTGGTACAAGGACCAAGCCTACTGAAAATGGAACGAATCGGTCCATTATTTTACAAAAACCATCTTATGACATCGGCAAGATTAAATTTGGTCCAAACCAAACTAATTTTATTGCAATCAAAATTAGCTTATCAAATTTTATTGGAATCTTTCTATTTTTGAGCATAGCTCCCATACAAATCATTCTCCCTGAAAAAGCTTTTAATGCCAGCTTCCTTAAAAATATTAGTATTTACATACAAATTAGCGACAATGACTTTTACGATAGCTACTATGTCATGACAAAATGTTGTCCAGGTAGTTCCAAATTAAACCATAGGTTCCATATAAACCCTCATCCAAAAAACTCATATATGTAGATGAAGATATCTAAATAATATTGGGCAGAAAGAACTTTTAAACGAATCTTAGCCTCATAACATAATTTTGTTCTGGCGGGTCCATGATTGCCCAAATAGATTACACTCTACACACAGAAAAAAATACCAATGTTAAAATAACATGGCGAAATGTTAATTGAGAATCATGGTAAATTTCTGCAAAAGTATGCCCATTATTTAAATTTATCATTATTTCATATTAATTTTAAATGAAAAATATTACAATAATCTTAAATCAGATTTATTTAATATTATTCACTGTTAAAATAACATTGTTCAATACTGATTCCATAAAAACCTGTTTTATATTAAAATCAAAAGTTTATCTTGTTAAATTAACATGCATACAAACTTAAGTATGTACATCTTTTTATTTTCATGTTTAAAATATGTTATAAAAAGAAGACAATTCCCGTATTCTTTTAATTAAAATTATTTAGTTAAATAGTACATCAAGTTTTCAAAGTAGAATGATGACGAAAACGATATCAGGCCATTCTGCTGATGCTTCTGTTAACAAAGGAGATACAAAATAAGTGAAACATGTGATACAGGGGTGAGTGTTTTGAATTATTCTTAAATAAATGCATATGTTGTCTTCACACTGTTATATCACACTCAAACCAATTTGATTCTACATGAAATTCACGTTGTTTCAACTTTAAATAACTTTCATTCAACGTGATTCCGATTGTGATTTCAATATTAATTACATTTTTCTCTAACTTTACTGCAATGTTAAATTAACATGAATTATAGTTATTTTAAAAGAAAAAAATGTTGTTCGCAAGTTATTGTAAAATCATGTTAAATAAACATGAAACAACAATGAAGCAAAATCACTGCTGAAAAATGTAAAATCAACCTTGTTTTTAACGAATTTACATTGATTTTTTTCTGTGTGTAGGAAATTTGATTACACTCTAGGAAATTTGTTTTTAAATACTATGCTATAGGGTATCACATGGTCGGGTTTACCGATTATACTTTCTTACTTGTCATTTTTGCAAGAGCATTTTAAGCGTTTTTAACTAATTTTTCATTAAATGATGTTTTTGTATTTTTCACATTAATAATCCGATTCTACCAAAATTTGGCATACATATATATCTAACAAATATCAATTTTCATAACAAATTTTAATACGATTGGGCAGTTCTTGTAAATGTTATAGTATTTTTAAGAAAAAGGATATATGGCAGGACCTTGAGTCCTTGTTCAGATTTAAATGAAAATTTGCACACACGTTGCTAGTTGCGTGTGTATTAGCATGACCATTTTTTGTAGTTTTGTGGGCATTATTGAAGCTATAATTACATTTTTCCATTTCAAGACACATGGGAGGTAGGCGTGTCCTTGGACCGAGTTGTCCAAAAATTCATATTTCTCTTAACTAAGCTATTTTATGCTAGTGTACCAAATTTCTGACAACTCCTTCTATTTATGTCCCTTCGTTATATGGGGACAAAGCACTGTGCGACATAGCGCAGCATACAGTGACACGTTGCGGAATAATTTTTTCAGAAAAACCAGCGTGTTGTATGATGTGAATGGTCGATCGGCTTCAATTCCTGCACCAGTTGAACCTTGTAAGGCTCCAAGGCCAAATCCTTACGCAAAATTCGCCATGTGGTGGTTTTGGATAACCCTAACTGTTGAGAACGTCGAGGAGTTGACAAATTTGGATCTGCTTCAATACTGTGGCTCACGGCTGCGATGTTTTTAGTTGAACACGCGTAAGTGTTAGCACATTTCGTATCTAGCCTGTCGACTCAAATTTGACGACCAAATTTTTAATAGCGGTCTCAGAAGGACGATTATCCCATGTTTCCACGACAATTTGAATCACCTGCTTCGCTCTCTGAATCATGTTAATGACAGTTGTCGTTAATAAACAAATAAACAAAAATAAACAAAAAGTAAACCAAAATATTCCAAGGGTTGTTAACTTTTTCGAATTATAAAATTTTCTAAGCGGTATTTAATTGTAAAAAATGCAATAATAAGCAAATTTTTCGAAAATAACACACTATATTAATTTAAATTACTTATTTTTAATAAATTTACTTAGATTTAATTTGCACCGGCTGGCTTAAAGTGCACAACTCTTGATCTACAATTGACGATTCTACTATATTTTTAATATAAAAATGTTATGCGAAATTAATTCAATATTTTAAATAAAAAAGAAATTCTAAGCTTGCTGCATTTTTTCTCCATTTTGGTGCGTTTTAAAAATGTTTAATATAATATAAAGTAACCTTCACAAGGAAATAATTCCCAGTTTCTAATTGGTAAAATGTTTTGTTTATTATAATTTATTATAATTTATTATAAACGTTAAAAATCATACAATTCTAACTTCTTTATTATAAACGTTAAAAATCATACAATTCTAACTTCTTACCTCTGCCATTGTTAAATTTAAATTTTTATTTTCATTTCAAAAGATTTTGTTATTCGTGCTTAATTCCCAGTTTTTATTCTTGATAAAAACACTTGAAATTTATTGTTGATGGGATAAGCTAATCCTATGCATTTCACTGGTTGCTTAGGCCAGATCATCAGGAAACTTCATCCATAAAGATTTTAGACAAACTAAAGATATTAAACCAAATAAAACTGTTAAACGTATAAGATTTATAGCAACAGTTTTACTTGTAACAATATCAAAGCTTGAACAAAATACATCAACAATAAAAAAGTGGGTTTATCTCATCTTACACTCCCCACCACAATTAGTTGAAATTCTCTCAACATTAATTGTAGTTGTAAGTAGGTTAAGAAAAACAAAATAAAAAACAAACAACAACTTACAAAAGATGTTGTCAATTAAGTGTTTTTTTAGGCCGTGCACTTGCCTGTTTATTATCAAAAAGTAATTTCAATTTTTGGGAATACAAAATTTTAATTTCAAAAGATTTTGTTATTCGTGCTTAATTCCCAGTTTTTATTCTTGATAAAAACACTTGAAATTTATTGTTGATGGGATAAGCTATTCCTATGCATTTCACTGGTTGCTTAGGCCAGATCATCAGGAAACTTCATCCATAAAGATTTTAGACAAACTAAAAATAATTATTTATTTATTTATTTATATTAAACCAAATAAAACTATTAAACGTATAAGACTTATAGCAACAGTTTTACTTGTAACAATATCAAAGCTTGAACAAAATACATCAACAATAAAAAAGTGGGTTTATCTCATCTTACACTCCCCACCACAATTAGTTGAAATTCTCTCAACATTAATTGTAGTTGTAAGTAGGTTAAGAAAAACAAAATAAAAAACAAACAACAACTTACAAAAGATGTTGTCAATTAAGTGTTTTTTTAGGCCGTGCACTTGCCTGTTTATTATCAAAAAGTACTTTCAATTTTTGGGAATACAAAATTTTAATTTCAAAAGATTTTGTTATTCGTGCTTAATTCCCAGTTTTTATTCTTGATAAAAACACTTGAAATTTATTGTTGATGGGATAAGCTATTCCTATGCATTTCACTGGTTGCTTAGGCCAGATCATCAGGAAACTTCATCCATAAAGATTTTAGACAAACTAAAGATAATTATTTATTTATTTATTTATATTAAACCAAATAAAACTGTTAAACGTATAAGACTTATAGCAACAGTTTTACTTGTAACAATATCAAAGCTTGAACAAAATACATCAACAATAAAAAAAGTGGGTTTATCTCATCTTACATTCCCCACTACAATTAGTTGAAATTCTCTCAACATTAATTGTAGTTGTAAGTAGGTTAAGAAAAACAAAATAAAAAACAAACAACAACTTACAAAAGATGTTGTCAATTAAGTGTTTTTTTAGGCCGTGCACTTGCCTGTTTATTATCAAAAAAGTAATTTCAATTTTTGGGAATACAAAATTTTAATTTCAAAGGGCACTGCTACACGTTCAATAAATATCGTGATATTTGGATCGCGATCCATTTTAAAATATTGATGGAGCACGAGCGTATGCTACATGTTCAATATTTATTGCGTCAGTATTAATGTTATTTTTGTGCTGTGCGGGTCGTCGCGATAAACCCAAAAGAAAAAGTGGAAAGAAACGTTTGGAACAAAAAGTGGTTGAAGGATCGGAAAAAATACACAAATTTTGTTAATTGTTTTACTTTTCATTTGTTTAATTTTTTCCACTGCGTATTTTATTTCTTTTATTTTGACACTTTTTACTGACGTATTAATTTGTGTTAATATTATTTAATATCATGAAAATGCTACACGTTCAATATTTATCACGCGATCCACGATCTGCGATCTGGATTTCATATTTAAGGCCATTCTGCGATATGGATCGCGATCCATCAATATTGCATGCTACACGTTCAATAAATATCGTGATACTAGAAATATCACGATATTTACTGAACGTGTAGCAGTGCCCAAAAGATTTTGTTATTCGTGCTTAATTCCCAGTTTTTATTCTAAAAAACTGGCCTAAAAAAACACTTAATTGACAACATCTTTTGTAAGTTGTTGTTTGTTTTTTATTTTGTTTTTCTTAACCTACTTACAACTACAATTAATGTTGAGAGAATTTCAACTAATTGTAGTAGGGAATGTAAGATGAGATAAACCCACTTTTTTATTGTTGATGTGTTTTGTTAAAGCTTTGATATTGTTACAAGTAAAACTGTTGCTATAAGTCTTATACGTTTAACAGTTTTATTTGGTTTAATATCTTTAGTTTTTCTAAAATCTTTATGGATGAAGTTTCCTGATGATCTGGCCTAAGCAACCAGTGAAATGCATAGGAATAGCTTATCCCATCAACAATAAATTTCAAGTGTTTTTATCAAGAATAAAAACTGGGAATTAAGCACGAATAACAAAATCTTTTGAAATTAAAATTTTGTATTCCCAAAAATTGAAATTACTTTTTGATAATAAACAGGCAAGTGCACGGCCTAAAAAAACACTTAATTGACAACATCTTTTGTAAGTTGTTGTTTGTTTTTTATTTTGTTTTTCTTAACCTACTTACAACTACAATTAATGTTGAGAGAATTTCAACTAATTGTGGTGGGGAGTGTAAGATGAGATAAACCCACTTTTTTATTGTTGATGTATTTTGTTCAAGCTTTGATATTGTTACAAGTAAAACTGTTGCTATAAGTCTTATACGTTTAACAGTTTTATTTGGTTTAATATAAATAAATAAATAAATAATTATCTTTAGTTTGTCTAAAATCTTTATGGATGAAGTTTCCTGATGATCTGGCCTAAGCAACCAGTGAAATGCATAGGAATAGCTTATCCCATCAACAATAAATTTCAAGTGTTTTTATCAAGAATAAAAACTGGGAATTAAGCACGAATAACAAAATCTTTTGAAATTAAAATTTTATATTCCCAAAAATTGAAATTACTTTTTGATAATAAACAGGCAAGTGCACGGCCTAAAAAAACACTTAATTGACAACATCTTTTGTAAGTTGTTGTTTGTTTTTTATTTTGTTTTTCTTAACCTACTTACAACTACAATTAATGTTGAGACAATTTCAACTAATTGTGGTGGGGAGTGTAAGATGAGATAAACCCACTTTTTTATTGTTGATGTATTTTGTTCAAGCTTTGATATTGTTACAAGTAAAACTGTTGCTATAAGTCTTATACGTTTAACAGTTTTATTTGGTTTAATATCTTTAGTTTTTCTAAAATCTTTATGGATGAAGTTTCCTGATGATCTGGCCTAAGCAACCAGTGAAATGCATAGGAATAGCTTATCCCATCAACAATAAATTTCAAGTGTTTTTATCAAGAATAAAAACTGGGAATTAAGCACGAATAACAAAATCTTTTGAAATTAAAATTTTGTATTCCCAAAAATTGAAATTACTTTTTGATAATTTTTATTTTCATTTCACAAAAACTATTTCATTCAAACAGCTGTTCAAACTATTTGTAAAATCTTGCAAGCGGAAATTTCTCCAGTAACATTTTGCAAGTTCTCTAACTTCCAACTGTCAAAAAATTCTCTTTTTGGCTCTCTCGCTGCAAGAGATTTGGAGTACGCAGACAACATTTTGCAAGATTTTGCAACATTTTGCGCAAAATATGTGTACGCAGACAGACCTATTTACAGCTTGATCAGATAAACTTGCGATAAAAATTGGAGAAGAGAGTAATTTTTTGTGCTTCGCAAGAAGATTCAATATGAATCTACTTGCTTCGCTCTCAAAATTTTGTATGGCAAAGCAGTTGCTTCGTTCATGATTGGGATGTGAAAAGAGAGCGCAGCACGTATAGTGGAAACATGATATTATGTTGTCCGAAAATATCACGAATTTAACGAAATTTGACTTTAAGAGAACCGTAATAGTGGATTTTAATTATTTTAATGCGATTCTCGAGCGAAATTTAATTTAATGTAACAATTGCCAATACATCTACTACAAATATGAAAACTAAATTTAAAAACTATTATGTTGTTGGTGTTGCCATAATTAAAAAAGCAAAGTTCTTGTTGAAAACCCCGATATATCCCAGCAAAAAACTCGAATGTTCCGGAAATAGTTCGAAACTTGGGATTAGGCATGCCAATCGGGATTGATTTTAGAAAATCCCGGGATTCGCGATCCAGAAATCCCGGAATTTCGGAAGTTTTTTAAATAAACAACACTTTTTATTTATTTATGAATTTTCAGAAGGTATTATATATATAACATATATTTTTAAAAAAGAAAAATAAGAATTATAAAAATAAAAAATACAAATAAAATATAATTTTTAATAATTTTTTTTTTTTTTTATAGAGTATATATTTTCAATAAAAACGAACATTTTGTACACAAAAGTTAATATATTAAAAATTCCAAAAAATCCCGGAATTTCGGGATTTCCCGTTTGGCATCCCTACTTGGGATAGAGTATAAATTTTACAACAGATGGCATTTAAAAGTCAAATCACAATAATGAGGCTGTGAATAAAAGCTGTACAATTGTTTAATAAATAAAGTGAACTAAGAAAGTGTTTAAAGTTTTGTGTTCATTTTATATTATCAAAGTTGCAAGAAAAGAACTCAAAAGTCTTATTGTAAAGGAAATAAAAACGTTATTGAAAAGGCAGTAACGTAACAATATTAAAATTTAAGCTTGTATGTAAATTCTAGTGATGCCAACACTTGGGAAACTTTACGCGTGAGAAAATACGAAAAACGGGCTAAAAAACGGTCTAAAGAACACATTACACTGTGTCAAATTTTAACTTTTTTTGCATCAGTGCGACTATATTTCATATTTATCTAGGCATGAAACATAGTCAAACTGCATACTTGGTTTTATCATTTCCTAGTCTATTGTCTTTTTCTAAGAACTTAACATTTCTTCAGGAAGACTTTTCAAAACTTTTCTCTCATATCAAGATAAAATAGTTGTTAAACAATATTGGTATCAAAAGGAAGCGGGAAACTCTATAAAATGTTATTAAATATCGCTCATTTGCTGCAAAACCAGCATAACTCAAAAAATGAAGTTTTGGAGTTAGAGATGCAGAATTGTTCGCTTTGTTTTTCTTTATATTTTGTATTAAATTCATCTTTATATCTTTTATACTTTCCCAGTTTAAAGAGAATGTGTCCTATTTTTTTCTAAGTAGTTAGAGCAAATCAAAAACTATAAATGCGTTTATCTCGAAATAGATATTTATGAGTTATGTCGGTCTTGCAGCAAATGAGCGATATATACTTAACAATAAAAAGCGTTTTCAAGCTCGAGGCCAATTATTTGTAAAAAATTCTTAATTATTTTGAAAAATTATCCCTCTATATCCTTGAAAGTAGTCACACAAAAAATGTATGTTGTAGCCTCAAGTCAACCACATAAGACTACGAAAATGTTATGATTCTATCCCTCTTAGTTTTAAAACTCTTATGGTTTTGCTCCTGGTACAAAATTAATTTCTAGGGAAATGAAATGTATAATATTCACTTACGAAAAAACAAACATTTATCTTTTTAGCACATACATTAGTACTGAAAGTTATAAACTTTATACAGTAGAATCGCGATAATTCGTAATCGCAAGGGACCGGCCATTTCTTACGAATTATAGGGGTTTTCGATTTAGCGGGGTTTCGATTTAACGGGGTTAAAATAAAATAAATACGAATAAACGGGGGTTTTCAATTTATTTACTAAAACGATACAAACAACATAAAAAACAATTGTTTAAAATAAAATATATACAAATTATAGGTACATAAAAATTATTCATGTAACAAACTAATCCTAAGAATTCTTATTTATTTAAAAAAAAATCGACACACAAGCAAAAACCCACCAAAAATAAAATAGTGGGAAACAAAAAATCATTCTTTTCATGTTTTTGTTGTTTTTTATTATTAGTAGTTAGCAAACAATTACGATTTATAAGAGGTAAAGATTTTATTTGAAAAAAAAATTACGAATTAGCGAGAGGACCAAAATGTATAGAAATCTTACGAATTAACGAGATTTTTTCAAGGGGCCGACAGTTTATTACGAATTATCGGGAATTACGATTTATCGGGGTACGAATTATCGGGATTTGACTGTATATTAAAAAGCATAATGAATTTTTAAATAAAATTAATCCGTTCACTTGTTTTCTTATGTTTGGTATTAGAATCACAAGACGGAAGATATTGCGTTTTTTATGTCTCTTTCTTCGAAAGCTCTTTTATGCCGCAATAAAATAAGCACAATTTTATTTATATATATATTTGTTCCTTTTACTCCTGCAAGGAGCATAGGGCCGCAATTTTATTTAGTTGAGATTTATTTTCCAAGCTGTTGTAAAAATGTACTTTTAAGTACCACAATACGAGTAAATAATATTTAATTAAGTAAATAAGATTATAAAGCAAAATAAAATTACTAAAGGCCGTTATACACTATTCCACAAAGTCTTAAGTGTTCTTCGAAAATGCAACCCTGTCATGATAAGTTGTTATTGTTTTTTGAACATTTTCGAACAATAATTAGATCAAAGAAGCATTTTCGTAAAATACCTAACACTTTGTGGGATATTGTATAACGGCCTTAAATGATATTTTTTTGCATAATTCAAAACGTTTCTTGAACTTATTTAATGTGTTTTGTTATTTTTATTTTGATCACGAAATTTGTTTTGATTATGGTGGCTTGTTTTTACACATTGCCACTTCACTTTCACAAACCGCTTTCTGTCTTTTTCTTTGAAAGCTACCTTCGCAACTGATTTGGGCTTTTTTCACACGTCACTATTTTCACCTCTGTAGAGTACTCTGTGATAATAATCGTGACAAAATTACCAGCAATATTCTGCTTTTTCCCCTAAATCAAGTTTCAGTTAATAAGATGTCCTGGTGGAGTCTGTCTCCGTGCTCATCACGTAAGTTTTCTAGATTTTCTGGAAAAAAATCTAGATGACTGCTCAAAAAATGCTACAAGTAAACAGCCATTTCTCCAAAGTTCAGGACGCTTTGTTCATAGATGTGTGTTTTTTTTTTTTGTTTCCTAAGAAATTATCAATTACACCTTGTAGACTATCCCATGTAATTCTGTCATTTAGAGACAATAATTCTGGGAATACGTTGCATTTCATATTCTATTTTAATAAAGGTTCATTGTAAATCCACAAAAATAAATGAATCGCTTATAAAATATTTTACTAAAGCCCAATTTGATGTGGAGGGAGTAGAAAAATAATTTTCGATAAAGGTTCAGAAGCTGTATGGTCAATACTTTAAGTTCCAAGTGGATAGCTTTAAGAGGACTGCCATATAGGTATGAGCTGGGTACTGTATTTCACGCTGATGACCTACCCAAACACATAGAAAGAACTGGCGTTTAGAAAACCCTATTTTAAGTCCAGTTAAAATCGAGACTATTTTTAAAACACAGCGTAATTTATTGACTCTTTAATCGTGGCTATATTTTTGTAATTTTCTACTCCATCCCTCTCTGAAGGGACACATAAATTACCTTCGGAACGGATTTCAGCGGCGTTTACTGTATCACTAGAATACATAGATATTTTATTTAGGATATTTAATGTCGGTGTTAATATTTTACATTAGAGCATTTTGAACTGTTGAGACAAAAGTAGCTTGAATCTTTACGAAGATCTTTACGATTATGCCAAATTAATTGGTTCACGTCAGAACCCTGCGCCGAAGCGGTTTAGCCGGCTGTTAGCCAGCCGCCGATGAAAATATTTGTAGCCACAGCCGCCGAAAATTCATCGACTAAAAAATCGGCTGCAGCTTAGCCACCGATTATTTTGTAAATACTTTTTATTTTCTTTTTTTAACACCTTGCCACATTCTTTTTTGTTTGTCTAACTTTAGTTTCTTGTTTATAAAGCACCAAAATTTCATCAACATTTTTAAAATAACGACATATAGGAAAATGAGTGAACTATTCTGTGTATTTTCCCGTTTTAACTCTGTAAAAATTTGACCAAATCACTTTTAATCAGCCTTAGGTGTTGGTATGTATAAGTATGTGTGAGAATAACAAAATTACAAAATTTTTTTTTATTAATTGTCAAACATAATTTTTGTTAATTTTTATTAAAATATATCCTGAAGAAGATTTCCAAAGAAAATCGAATTATCGATAATAAAAATATACGAAATAATTAGTATACGAAATATTTAAAATAAAAGTGACCTTAAGCTCATACGGTTGCCGTGATCAGCGAGTTCAATTCGGATTTCGTGCATTACGAAAATATGCTTAACAAGAATAGTGAATTTAAGATTAAAACGCAAATATGATTGTTTGCGTCACTACTGAGGTATTCGTGCACGCGGTCAACACTCCAAGCTAATTATTCAATTAATGTTTGATTTCCTGTGTCATTGAAAACATGTGATTCTTGTTTAAACAAAAACATATTTTTATGCCATGATTAGTGAATTATAGTATGAAAAATGGCTTTAATTGTTTGTAATAATATAAACACATACAAATATGTTTACACAAATGTACATACCCTACAGATAATATTGGACTACATGGTCCATTGTAGCTTAAATGGACTACTTACAACATGGTCCAATGTACTGTAGTATGGACCATGTTATAAGAAATTAACATACAGTGCTGCCAACAGCTGCATAATGTATACTTTTCTATCGTTAACAGTACATATTACTCATTGGTAGCCCTGATGGTATCCATTATTAATTGTTTACTTAAAAGTGAAAGTTTGTGAAATTTGTGGAAAAAAGGTAAAAAAAATTTTAAAAAAAGTAAATATATTTAATAATAGCAATAATAGACTACAACAGTACACACCATAAAAGGCGATTAGTAAAAAATGAAAAAGAAAAAAGCTTAAACTACCCCTTATAAGTGTACTCCAACTGTAGTAACATGGAGTACTTTTAAAACTAACCCTCTTCAGTACTCCATGGATTAGTTTAGGGACTACTTCGGTGGGTTATATGGTCCGCTCCTAGGACATCGCAATGGTAAATGGACCACCTTTTACCCATATATTTGGAGTACTCCTACCCCTTAATGGACTACTCTTTACATGCATGTATGGACTAGTCTCGTGCAGGGTACATATAATTTTAATATACATATCCCATCGGCTGGCAGGCACATTGGCTAACAACCGGAGCGAGCCGCCGCCGATCATTTTTTTGCGTCAGCCGCCGCTGCCGATTAAATCCCACGGCGTAGGTCTCTGGTTCACGTGTCTTAAAGAGTGTTTGTTACTAAGAAGGCCACTGTGACGGTGTTTTCATACTATTTTTGCCCTGTACCATTTATTGAAAGAAAAAAATTTTTCAGATATTTATATATTTCATACGGGTCTTTTTTTACTTGATATTTGGCGAGACTTGCTTATAACTTGAAATTTTTTAATTGTAAAAAAAAAATTAGAATTTTCCTATAAATACGGCTGTTTTAAAGTCCACTAAGAGCATTTTTAAAAATAAGATTATAGTGTGACCATTATTGTAAGCAAACAAACAAGTAATGATTTTAATAGAAATTAATTTTCTACATTAAATTTCTAAAGAAATTAATTTTGTACTGGGAAAAAAACATAACAGCTTTTTAACTAAAAGAGATGCAGTGCCTGTTTTTAGAAAATAAAAACAAAATCTCGTGTGAAAAATTATATTGAAAACTACAATAAAATACGAAAATTGGATTTTTATTTTCAATACAAAAAATTTTGCAGTCTTATATAGTTAACTTAAGGCTACAACATACAATTTGAAAAATTGTTTGTGTGAAAACTTTTAAGGATACGGAAGGATATTTTTTCAAAGGACATTTTGTAATACCTTTGTTCAGCGAACATTAAGTAAATAATTTTTAAAATTAATACCAATATGGTTTAACAACTGTTTTATCTTGATATGAAAAAACAAAAATTTTTAATAGGCATCCTGAAGAAATGTTAAGTCCGTTAAAAAGGAATACAGACCAGAAAATGAAAAACCATGAACCCAGTTTG
Source organism: Pollenia angustigena (assembly GCA_930367215.1). Classification (NCBI taxonomy): domain Eukaryota; kingdom Metazoa; phylum Arthropoda; class Insecta; order Diptera; family Polleniidae; genus Pollenia; species Pollenia angustigena. The sequence continues at coordinate 278,261,553 of OV884056.1, forward strand.
ACTATGTTTTGTGCCTATATTAATGAGAGTATCGTCACGTTGCTGCAGAAAAGAATTTGTTTAAGCAAAGCAATTAATTACAGAATATTGTTGAGCATGCGATCATTTTTCATTAACTTGACTAAATGTACAACTGTAGCTATAAAAAGCACTTACATCATTTTAAAATTGTTCATTGTTAACCCTATAATGCAGTGTTCGAAAATAAAAACTAAATATCGTTCCTTAGTGTTCGGTTCAGTAGATTTGTGGAAAACACAAACGCTTATAGTGTTTGTTATAAAATCATTTGTCATCTTTCGAACACAAAAATAATACTGGGGCCTAATTACCGCATTCGATATCGAGTAAGCTATCGTATCGAGTAAACTATCGTACTTTTCTGCATTCGATAGACACTGACGTATCGAATGAAAACTAGAGAGTTGTAATGGCTTTGGTTATCGAATGCTATCATCTCAAATTACGATACATTTCATTCGATATCGAGAGAGAGTCATAATACCAAAATAAAAATTTTCGATCAATTTTGCTCGATATCGTATGCGGTAATTAGACCCCTGTTTTTATCCAACTCAATAAAAGATGAGAACATTTAATTCCGTTCGGTTTTTTTTAACCACAAACTGCATTGTGTTCGTTTCGGCTCATTAATGTTCGTCGCTTTTTGCTGGTAAAAAACAACCAAAAATTTTTTACAAAAACAAAATACACATACGAAAAAATGTTAATTTTTTACAAGCAAAACATATACACAATACACACACAAGCTGTTCGTGCTGCGGTCGTTGCTAAAATTTTTTGTGTGGGTTCATTTCTTTATAAATGTAAAAAAAAAACATTGTAGAACATTAAAATAAAAAGTTTGTCTACAGTATCACTACAATTGTTCTGTTTTTTAAAGAAAATAGTTACGAACGGTATTAAGGGTTGTGTTCGTCTATACAATCTCTAAAAAAATTTATATCTTGCTTAAGTGTGTGAGCCGAACGCTAAATAATGTACTGTTAATTTTCGAACACTGCTCTAACGCGATAATTTTTAGCAAGAATTTGCTTAATAACAATACTTTTAGAAAAAGCTGATGTTAACTTAAAACTAAAGTACAGAAGTAAGGAAAAACATGTAAAATCAATTAAAATAGAAAATTATTCAAAGCAAATTTCGATATACCAAGGGTTAAATACAATTTGGTTTAAAGGTATACTTTGGCTGTGAGTGTTAAACGGCAAATCCCTCTGAAGAGATTGAGTGGTTGCAATCGTAACCTGTGGTTGCAAGGGTAACCTGTCCGGTAAAGCCTGGGTTGGAACCCCAGCTGCAGTCAAGAATGAAAAACTATCAATAACGATTTTAATTAATTTTCATGTTGTAAAACTCCTTTCTTCATAAAAAAAATAATTTAATGAAAATTAAATTTGATGAACTTTAGCCTAATTAAAATATTAAAATTTGGACTAAAGTACATATTTAAATTTGAAATTAAACAAAAAAAAATTTAAGCGTATTTAAATTTTGCTTTTCAGAGTACAAAAAAAAAAAAAAGCTGCATTTAAGTAGCTAAAGCCGTTTGAGGGTTAAATCAAATTTACGGGTATTGATCATCTCATATGCATGCCATTAATTACTATTTATTTGAAATTGTGATTTGTTTATGTTTTGTTAGAATTCATTTTAAGCAAACCTCGCCAGGTATAATGCAATGATTTAATGTAATTTAATTGAAAGATATGAACTTAAAAGAAACTAATGGCAAAAATTCAAAGTAATACAGTCAACATGGTTGGTGTGAGATGGATATGGACGGCATAAAAATAAATGACTTTAAAAAAGTATACTTTACTACTACGAGTAGCTAGTAGCTACATACAATAAATAATTTTCGCAACACAATTAAAAAGTATTGTTTGACATGCGATGACTAGAAATCGCATAAAAAAGGTCTAACGGAAAAAACAAGTCAAATCCTGATTATACTGATTTAGAAAATGCGCATGCAAAACTCTTTCAATTTTATTAAAAAAAAAAAATGGCCATTTAGTCCCAATCCATATTATGAAACATTTGCTGCGAAACATTTGAGTTTGTTGATGAAAGGGGAAAGACGAATGGAAAAGTGTAATTTGTTTCATGTACAAGCAGTTTTTGTAAGTTTGTTAACGAAAGGAAGAGAGAAGGCATAGAAAATGACTCAATGCTGTAAAACAAAATTTTTATTCTATGGACACGAATGCAGTTTTAAAAGAGAATTGAAGAAAATGTTTTATAATATGGATGAGGACTTATTTTTTAAAAAAAATATTATATTTGATTTATATACATACATTTTTATTTAATTTATGCCCAATTTTTGGGATTGATATTAAAACACATTTATGTTTAAAATCGTTTAAAATACAAAATTCTTTTCTTCACTAAACGCTTAAATGTATTTTAATTTACCGATGTGGCACATTTTAATTTATTTTAATTTTCCAATGGAAAAACTTAGCAAGGTGGTCTCAATATTAAACCAATGCAACAACAACAGGCAAAGCAATAGCAAACACCTTGTAAATAAGTACACTTTTTTATGATATTTTTTTATATTAAGTAGTGCTACCATACTTTTATCTTAATTAAAGAAGACTTTTTAAGCAAAACTCAAAAAATCAATCTGTATTTAAATACGATTTAAGTTTATATGAAAATTAACTTAATATTGATTTAAATATTATCCTGAAAACTGGGTATTAAACAATTAAGTTTTTAAAGCATTTTCCATAGTGTCAACTCTATTAAAACTATAAAAATTTTCTCTTGTTAGTGTTCACTATACGTTTTTATTTTTATTGCTGTTGATGTCTTTGTGCCATTAAACGCACTATAAATGTTAGGATTATTGAATTTCTGTTACCTGCCAAACCATAAAACTTAAGTAGCAACCGATATTCGTTTCCTTCTTATTTATTCATTTCTATTTGTTTGTGCTGTGTGTAACCTCCGGTTTTGTATCAGTTTTTACTACTTAACTTTTATGTGTTTTTGATTATATATGTATGTATTTTATTTAATTTATCGTATTGACCATAACGAAACACTCGCACAAGTCAGTGCTCGTATTAAGGAGAGCATAACACAATAATCTTATGAAAACATACATATTTTGCCGACAGCATTAAGTACAACGAAAGTATAGAATTTAATGATAAATATTTACCTACAAATTAATTCAAATAAATGTTTTATTGTTTACTTTCGATAAAAAAGAATCATTTGATACCCTACACGATAGTATTAATTTTAATTTTTAAAAGGGTATCCTGCTTGGGACCTAAGGGTTATCATCGACCCACCCAAACAAAATTATGTTTGTAGTTAAGATTTTTATAAGATTTATTTTTGCCGAATATTATTTAGATATCAACATCTATATGAGATTTTCAACCGAGTTCTTTGCGCACAAGGCTAACATCGATTGACAACCAGCCAGACGGACAGACATCGCTAGATCGTTTCAGAAGGTGAGTCTGATTCGATCAGTATACCAAAACCTGGATCTAAAGCAAAAATAGTTTTATATGTTACACACATAAGCACTAACGCATAATACCCTCTCCACTATTGTGGTATTGGTATAATAAATTATTCTGAATAAAATTACAGCCAAAAAAAATAAAATGTTAAATGATGTGTCTATTCGTTAACAAACAAATTATTTATTACATATAACTAAGTTTGTAATTTCTGCAATATTTATTTAGGACTAGACTGTTAGGAGTAGATAAGTTGATTTAACATAGTCCTTCTGTCCGCGAGTTGATTAAAATAAACTTTCGAAAGACCAAAGATACAATATTAGATTAGATTGTTATCTTTTAATAAAAGAGAAATAGTTTTGACTTGCAATTCAAATTTAATAAGATCGATTTATGAGCAAATTTGATTGAAAAAAAGAATCTTAAAAATTTATTCTAGGGCTGATTAATCTTTCCGTTAGAGACAAACTTGTTTTATACTCGCATATAGTCTGGAGAAACTTGCTTATAAAATAAAGCAATATCAAAAATTAACAAACAAAAATCACAATTTTCTTATTTTTTTTTTTTTAAATTTAAACAACAAAAATGGCTTTTAAGTAGTTCCCCTTTATTTCTATTTTTTTTTAAGCATAACACTTTTCTTTAAAAACATTTTTGTAAAATTATTTGAAAATTCCAAAATTGTATATGAAAAATGCCTTAATGACAGGCTTAACAAAAAAAAACTGAATTCCGTAATAAAAACTTGTGTTCATATGAATGTTGGTACGTGTATAACGTCTCAAGTAAAATCAATAAAAAGAAAAAAACGTAATTTTCACATTCTATAAATAGGACACTTTGTTTGTCATAAAAAGCCTCTAGAGACCGATTTAAGGGACCACGTAGCTCAAGAAACACATGTAGAACAAATAAAAGAGAGACACCAAATCAGTCCTGCTAGAATATTTTTTACAAAGACACTTATAACAGTAACTTAAAGATGAGTTTTTATATTTTTACTTTTCGCATCGTTATCAAAAAGGCTTTTATCAAAAGTAGAAACATTAACTAAATGTTCAAGCGGATAAAGATTTTTCAAGTCTGCAAAAAATATAAATTTATTGTTTTTAGGCAAACCTTGCTTCCGCACTAATGTATTTAAATGTTCCTGCGACATTCTTTTAGAGACATCTTAAACCCTAAATATAGTTAATGACCTCATAATTAATGACCTCCCAGCGTAAACTTTCAAAACATCGCTACACATGCATATACAAATTGTTTTTGTCCGCTCTGCCAGAATAACTGGTTAGAACATTGTTATTTTTAGTGTTGTACAGTGTTATTATACTTAGAAAAATATGGTTTTCTATAGAAAAGTTTTAAGCACATACAGAAAATTGAAACAAATAAGGAAGTACAGTTGGTCCAGCCCGACCACAGTATTTATAGACAAATTTTGGAAAAAGTACCCTTCTTGGGACCTATGGGCAATTAAGGGATCTCCAGAACATAACTTTGTTATGAGGTTAAGATTTATAGTTCTTTGTTACAAATATCATCTTAATTAATTGGTCAATTCTAGACCTACCAGTCCACATGCCGTGACATGGTAGCTATAATAAAAGCTACCGCCGCCAAATTTTAAAGCATTAAAAGATATTTGCGGGAATGGTATTTGTATCAGAGCCATGGTCAAATATGGACAAATTCCAAAAAAATGTAATTAAGGTTGCAATAAAATGTTTTTTCGCCCAAATTTAATCGCTGTTCCGCAAAGAACTTTTATGGGGGCTATGTGAAATTATGGACTAATTTTTGCCATTTTAAATATGCCTTGTCCGTATGACAATTAAAATATGTGTAATTAATTTAATAAAAAAATATCCTCGAAAATTCGGCCTGCACACGGTTTACATGATCAGACAATCAGGGATGGCCAGTGGGTCTATTTTTATGTGTAACACAAATCAGTTTAAACGTATAATCCTCTAAAACCTCTCCATTATTGTGGGTATAAAATTTAAATTCTCAAAAAATTGCAATATTTTATAGAACTTTCTCTTAGTGATTTAGTGTGCGATATAAAAATGCTGATTAAAAAAGTCTACTACAATTTAAAGAATTTTAAAATCTCTTAAGTTCACCCTACGCTTCTAATTGAGGGAAAAAAACCTACATGTAAAGATTTTCACTTCTGGCAACACTCCAACTATTTGTAAGTGCTGGTTCACACTCTTCAAGTTTTGGCCGTCAAGTCTTGAGTTTTTAGGAGAGAGAGAAAAAGAAATGGCATTCTCTTTTTCCTCCTCTCCTAAAAAAATCAAGACTTGACGGCTAAAACTTGTAGTGTGTGAACCAGCACTAAACAACAATTGTTTTGTGCAACAAATACAACCGTATTGACATACATATACCGTTTTATTTGCTCTCACTTTTAATTCTGCAATATACAATACAATATTTTAGGTAAAAAGTTTTCTTAATCTTTCACAGATTTGATTTTAAGACATTCACGGTTAAATAGTAACATCACAGGTATGATGATCATATCGAAATATTAATTCGAAAAGATAAAGAGATGATAAATCTTAGAAATTCGTTTATATAATTTCTCCACTCAGCCTCGCCGTCTGTCCGTCCATCTGTTGAAATGGGTTTCCTGAAGACTAAAGATGAAGATATGACGGGAATATGATTGGTTTTTATGGCTGACTTCTAAAACGTCAAATGCTTTGTATAAGAACAAAGTATAATGTTTCATTACGCCGCAGTACAATATATCGACCCCTTTGCGCGAAATTATTGTATATGGGCATTTCCATGAGAATGTCAACCAGGTCTCAAAAAATTAAAACGCTTGAAACTTTTTTTCAAATATGGTAGAAAGGAAAAAAAACACCTAAGCTTTAGTATGCCGGGGTACTTATAGCTTATTACAACTTTTAAAAAGCAAAAAATAATAGTTTTAACTCACTTTCTCATTGATTCATTTTTAGTAACTGCAATTGACAATTTTTAATATTCTGCCGATTAAATACAGATACCGGTAATATTGCAATTATACTTTAAAATTAATGTTACAACAACAACGAATAAGATCCATGACGATTAGCGGTATTTTTTGTGTTTGTTTTGGATGCTATTCTAATGTCACGTACGTGGTGCGAAAACATCATTTATCTTTGTCATATGAAATTGGTAAGTCGAAGATATTTCAAAATAAAAGTTGAAAGCAAGATATTTGCTGCAAAAAATATTGATCGGAATTTTTTTTTAAATTGGTATAATAAAAATTTTATAAGCTTTTAAAGCTCGTCACGTACGATATTTTAAGTACTAAAATGCAACTAAATGCATCATCTTATTATGTTGGTATTTAGTTTACATATGTTCAAACCTTATTTTATTACAATCAAAATCATCTTACAAAATTTTTCTGGAATCGGTCCATATTTGACTATAGCTCCCATACAAGTGCTACTCCCGAAAATAGCTTTAAGTGCCATAACTTCCTTATAAATGCTGGTATTTAGATAAAAATTTCCGACAATGACTTTTACGATAGTGCTATGTTATGACAAAATGTTGTGCTGGTAGGTCCAAAATTAACCGTAGGTCCCACATAAACCCCCTTCCTTAAATCGGCTAGGGGCAAACAAATCTCATATTGATGGAGATAACTAAACAATATTCGGCAAAAATAACTTTTATATAATTCTAAGCCTCATAGCATAATTCTGTTCTGGCGATCTTGATTGGTCACGGGCCCCAAGTAGGGTAAACTCTCAAAAAAAATTTTTTTTAAATATTATAGTGTAGGGTTTCATATGGACGGGCTTGACCGACTATACTTTCTTGCTTGTTTGTTTTAATTTTTATATACATATATTTACAAAAAATATATTTCATGCCATGTAAATACTATAAGAGAAAAATCTGTCACGTACGGTATGTCACGAACGATATAACATTTTGTTCATTATAAAACCATCCAAAAAAATAATTTTTTTTCCAATTACGGATTATAAAGAAAAAATATGTGGTTTAATGTATGAAATTAAAAAAAGGAGAAAAACCTCCCAAAATTCGCAGATTTTCGTATTTTTTACATTCACCCAAATATCACTTCCGTTTTATGTCACGTACGATATGCACTTATTTTGCCCGATATTTTGGACAACAAGGTTCCGAATTTAAAAATTATTTTTTTCTTATATAGTTCCCTCAAAAAATTTTCCAGTTAATACAATTTTTGCAAAATTTCTATCTCTCTGAAGACGTACAAATGTCACGTGCGATGACATGGAAATGCCCATATGCCAATTTCTTGGAAATTGAGTTTTTGATGCTATCTTGTTCTACATTCAAAGAGACGTCACCTGATAAAAGGCGAATTTCACGTCGCTGCTTCAAAAATTGAATGTATATTTTAATTTTGACATTGAAAGTGATAGCAGAGAAAAGTAGAAAAATGGCTCTCCTGTAAAATTTGGTTTTTGTAACATACGACAATTTCGCGCAAAGGGGCCGATATATGCAATGCAAGCCCTTCCAAAACATCAATGGTAAGTATTTGTAACGCAGCAAAAAAGCAAAAAAAATCGGTCATACATTTTATCCCACTAGGGGCGAGACTCCTGGGCATTTATGGGAGTTTTTCTTCAATATATTTCTAGTCTGTAAAAATGCAGATAGCGGGTAGGTATGTTAGAAATTAATGATTGAGATGAAAAATAAAGTGGGATTGGTCATACATTTCACTCATAGGAGCATTTTTCCCCTTTTTTTTTTTGTCTATCTAGAGAAGCATCTTGGTTATCAATACAGAACATCCGAAAAAAATATGGGCGGAATTATAGAAGTGAACCTGGCACTTCCCAAAGAAACACAAAATAAATGTCTTTATATCTGGAAAAACGGCAAGAGCCAAAGTTTCCAAATAAAGTACAATCATCTCCGTTATCAATACACAACATCCCACAAAATATGAGCGGGTTTGGAGAAGTGGGAGTGGCCCTTCCCGTAAAAAGACATTATTGATTACTGTATATCTGGAGAACGGCAAGAGCCAAAGTTTCCAAATTATGTACAATAATCATCTCCGTTATCAATACACAAATGTGAGCAGGATTGAAAATTGGGCGTGGCACGAAATAGATTTATTTAAATCTGAAAAACGGTATTTATATAACTTTCTAATAATTGTCTACAATTGGCATTTGTATATTAGACATTGAGTTCGGTCGAAGTAACAAGCAGTCTGAACAAAAATCTAATATAAAAAAGTTTTTGACTGGAAAATATCAGCAATTTAACTTTTTTCGTTTTTGATAAATAATAACAATTTTCATAAACAAAATCTTCCGAGTTGCAAAAAGGTTTACTTCCCAGTAAAAAATGGTGCTTACTGGTAAGCAGGTTTGTAAGGGAGAGAAGCACAATTCCCCCTTACAAACCTGCTTACAAGAGGCATGATTTTTATATGGCGAATTCCCACTTGGAAGCACTATTTTTTTGTAAAATCACTGCGTTTTTCATGGCTTACATTATTCCGTGAAGGAATAGCTTCCAAAAACCGCAGCTTTTATACCTTTGATTAATTGCTTCTATACAGTACAACAGCAAAAGAACAAAAAGCAAAACAAACACACAACACAGTTAATATGTAATTTTTAAAATAGAACGAAACTGTACGCAAATTAAAAAGAAAACAACAACATATATTTGCATAGAAATTGACCACACAAAAATTTGCTTGCGTCCTGTCTGCTCAAAAACAATTTGCCGACTGATTGCGTAATAAAACAGAAGTAATTTTAAGCATCTGTTGTTTTCGATTACATGTCGGGAATAAACGTAAACACATTTTGAAATCATTGCAATACAACGTGCTTCCATGTAAGGGATTAACAGAAGCACTTTGAACTTTGGTCGTAATTTTTTTCTTTTAAATGATCATTTCAACTACTCCCTTACAACCTGCTTACTTATAAGGGATTATGCGAAGCTATTAAATAATTTTCATTTACTTATATTAAAAATTTACTTCAATGGTTTTCGCTTCCCTGTTGCTTCTAAGTAGTATGTAATAGCCAGCGCATATATCAGCGCTCTTGTACTTTTCTTGCTTCCGAAAACCTTAAAATTTTTTACTGGGTTACTTCCTTTGAACTTTAAATTCAGTTATAATTTTTATACAACAAAGTTCCTGAGCTTAAATCAATTGTAATTATTTATTAATTATTAAAGTAAAAGCTTTAAGGCACATTACTCATTATGATACGGCAAATAAATTACAACTCTTCCTTTCCTTTCCTTTCCTTTTCTATTAATTAAATTCTACTTAGGAAGATATTATTAATGTACTCATTTATTATGGACTGTTGCTTCAAATAATTTTTAAGTAGGTTAAGGATTAAATTATTTTGTGCTTAAAACATTTTAAGCAAATATAAACACCATTAAAAATAATAACAAAATTACGGTTAATACTAATTAACAATTTTTCGGTTAAAAATAAAGTTTTAAAATTAATTTACTTGGTGGATATTTTAGAAAGTGTTGCCAAATTAGCCATTTAGTGCTCATCCATATTATGAAACATTTGCTGCAAAAACTTTCTTCAATTCTCTTTTGAAACTGCCATTGAGTAATTTTTTAAAACTGATTGTACATTAAACAAATTACACTTTTCCATTCGTCTTTCCCCTTTCAACAACAAACTCAAATGTTCGCAGCAAATGTTTCATAATATGGATTGGGACTTAGTAGCTAGTTTTAATTTTTTTTTTTTTTTTTGTTTGGCAATGAAAAAAGGAGTTTTTCCGAAAAAGCCATTTTAATTATTACTTCAAAAAGTTTCCTTTAAGTTGTTAAACATTTTGAAAAACAAATGTGATAAATGTTGTTATGATTGTGATAAAATTTAGCATTTTTATAAACTTATATCGCACTTGATCAACAAGAGGGTATTAAATCAACATTTGTATTTTTTCACTTTTAAAAGAAATCGACAAGTAATATTCATACCTAACCGCTATAAAAATATCCTTCTATTTTGTCTACTTTTTGCTAATGAAACGGTTGGTTTAAAATGCATTCTTCATATGTCTTTAATATTAAATAAGACATTTTTTTGAGTTGAACTTGCTATGCAAAAAAATTTATTTTATCGATAATTTTTTCAATATTAAAAACAAGTAAGAAAGTATAGTCGGTCAGGCCACACCATTTGATACCCTACACCACAGTATATAAAGATAAATTTCCGAAAGTGTACCCGATTTGAGACCAATGGGCAATCACGAACCCGTCCTAGGTCCTATGTTCATCTATACACCTACCAGCACAATATTTCGACACGACATAGAATCTATGTGAATAACTGAATTTATTAGAAAGTTATAGCATTAAAAGCAATTTTCGGGAGAAGTATATGTATGGAAGCTTTGGTCAAATATGGACCGATTCCAATAAAATTTGCTAAGATGATCAAGATTGCAATTATAAAGTTTTGTATCGGGGATATGAAAAATAATTGTCACAATTTTCCAATGTAATAAATTTCGTCAAATTGTCTTCAAAAACAAAACTGTGAAATCTTCTTTGCGCACTAAGTTTATAGGGACGGCCAGCCACCTGCCAGCCGGACAACAATAGATCGATTAAAAAAATCGGTATACAAATATAGGGACCAATATTTTAAACTGATGCAGACATTAGCACAAACGCATAGAACACTCAACACTATTGTAATATAATAATTTTTATTTTCAAACTCCGTTTTTATTAGCCCGAATTAAGACTTTTTAGCCTCTATTTAAACTTTGGTTTGCTTAAAACTTAGCAAAATTTTTAACGTAAAGAGTTGACAAAAGTGATTCGGGAACTTATAACACATTTTGAATGTTCTCTTACTTCAAATCAAAAATCAAATTATGAACAGTAATATAATTTCTTAATTAAACTTTTATTTAAAATGAATGATTTTGCATATAACTGTAAAAACTAATTTAAATCTCTACTTTAATAATATTTTTCAAATTTACCTGTTTTTAATGAAACCAACAAATTATGATTTTTATTTTAATATTATTTTATAAGACATTAAGATTTTTTCTAATTTACTTTAATTATTGTTGTACATTTTTTCAAAAACATTGTTTCTTTATCAAATTCTATATTTCTTATAACAACAAGTCCTAAAAGTATTTAGCATTTTATTTGTTTGTTAATTAAAAACATAAATTATTTGCAAAATTTTTTAGTAATTTGATTTTTATTATTCACTATTTGTTTCACTAGTTTTATAGATTTGGTTCCCACAGAAACTTGCACAATTTTATTTATTTTATGCCACCTTAAAGTAGGCCTGGTATTGTGTTTAATATTTGTAAGGCCTGTAAGTATGCAACATTTTTTTGTGGGATTTCCTAGAGGTTTCTTATAAATTTTTTTTATTAATATTTTATAACTCGCCAAAACAAACTTTTGTTTTGTTTTTTTTTTTTTTATTTGTTATGCATATTCACTTTCACTTTTTATTAAACTTGAACCAACACACAAGAGACACAAATGTACACCCACACACAAGCACTTGAATACTTTCGTTTAGAAGACAACATTTGAAAACAGTTTTACGCATATTTCACGTGCACTGTAGTGCGTGTGTCAGTTATTTGGTAAGTATTGAAAAAAGAAACAGACTGTTTATTGTTTGTTGTAAAGCGAGAAATGTGACCGTTAGACAGCTTTGTAAGCTGGCGAATGTCTGGCTAAGTGAAAATATTACAATGTCGGGGTACAATCGAGGCGCCACTTGTTCTCGTTGTTTCGTTGTTGAAAACCTATCGTTTGTAAAAAGGCATTGTGTGCCGAAGATATACGAAATCTTTTTTGTGTGTGTCCTATGCTCTCTTGCTTTCTCTTTTATTTGTACGTATATATGTATTTCTGTATAAGTGCTTAAGCATTTGTTAACTCTGTTTGTGTGTTTAACTTTGTCAAGTTTTACAAGAAGAGTACGGTAAATAACAAAAAAAAAATTATTTAAGAGTTTTCAACACTTTACAGCACTGTTGAGTTTCATTTACTGTTGTTATTTTTTTTTGTTGTTTAGAATTAAAATAAAGTTTTCGTCGTTGTTGTCATTTTGTTTTTCTGTTTTCCTTGCCTTGTAGTTTGTAGATTTTCCTGAATCTACAGTTGTTTTTGTGGGTTTTAATGCCCTCCACCACTAGTGATGTCTAAGAGTCTACTAGGTTTGTCAATCCGTATGAAACTTTTTTTTTGATATTCATCTCGGACTCCATTAAGTATAAATATAATTATGTAATTTTAAGTCCATCCACGCTAAGTCCATTTAGCCATGCTCGTCTGTTGAAAATACGCTCACTTCCAAAAGACTCAACAGAGAAAAACAGTTTTGGTGTTATATTGCTTCAAGTTATCCTAAGCAGTTGGGATTCAGTAGGAAAAGAGTTTTAGACCCAAATGTGGAACAACCACACCAAATATATGTTTCTGTTAAAGAAAAGGAACATAAATAAGGGGCAGAATGGGCGCCAAGAAATAATTCCCCAAAAAAAATTAAATAAGTCCTAAATTTTTGGGGTTTAATTTCATATGAAATAAATTCCCAATTTTGAAAATGAAAGAAACCTCCAATGAAATGAAATAACGCCCAAACAGAAATGAAAAAATCCCCTAATTATTGGGGACTTATTTCATATGAAATAAATCTTAAGGCCCAGGCCCACGATGTCGACAAGAACATTTCTTTAGCATATTTATATTCAAAACAATAATAAAAAATTAAATTTGTTTTTGCTTTCAATACAAATATACGAAGGAAATGTGCTGCGTAAAACTTAAATAAAAACTTGCATTGATTCATCAACTATTTTTTTAAGAGCTATAGGAAAGTTTTAAAAAAAAACACATAAAATTCAGAAAAATGCATGAAATCTTTATTTGAATCGATAGTACGGTTCATATAATTTAATGTTTGAAGATTATTTCATGCAAATGTTGACCGTGACTGCGCCTCAAATGGTCCATCCGCTTAGACCAATTTTGGCATACTCTTTCCAACATTTATAGACATGAGCTTTAACATATTCCCACAAAAAAAGTCTAAAGGCGTTAAATCGCACGATCTAGGCGGCCAATTGACCGGTCCCGAACGTGAAATATAAAAGTGGGTCTTGGGCCAACTTTCCAAGAGCCCATTCACCAAAAATTCTACGTTGCGGTAGGGCTTTCGGCTTCAATTCTTGCACGAGAACGGCGACGAATCGATAATTGATGGTCATCGTTAACACTGGTCGATACAGCTGCGATATTTTCTTCACTTCGCACTCTACGTAAGTTGGTGGTTTAATGTCCAACAATGTAAATTTGGTGCAAAATTTAGTCACAATAGCCCGAATAGCCGCTTCAGTGGGTCGATTAAACTGACCATGATGAACTTTCTTAACAGAGCACGCATTTTGATAATAAAATTCAATAATTTGCAAGCGTTGTTCGTTTGTAAGACGATTCATGGTTAAATTATAGACCAAACTGAAGATGTTTGACAGTGAAACAAAACACGAATCGTGCGTCAGCTGTTTAAACTAGTATTGCCAAAAAGATAATAGCTAAAAAATCACCAATTACTAAGCTACATAAATTTACTATATGACTACTAGGGAGATGGATCAAAAAGTATTCGCCCGGTTTAAACCGGTTATTTTAGTTTTGCCCAAGTCGAATATTTTAAAATGTCCATTTTTCGAATATAGAATAAACCTGTTATTTTGGTAAAATAAACCGTAATTAAAGTATTTTTTTAATTGAATATTGGGCCAACTTAAACTATTTATGAAGAACGTCAAAACAAAATGTAACAAAAGTCAAAAAACATTCTAAGCAATTATTCTTGTAACAAAACAATTCAAAATTCTGCAAAAAAAAATTCAGCTTAAAAAGTATTTAGCAATTGGACAGTATTCTAAATATTATATACATATTGAAGTCTACTGATTTATATAGACATGTTTAGCTACTAACAAATTAAAACTCATTTAAAACAAATTTTTGAGAATATCTCAAATAATAAATTTTTTAAAACCAAAGTTTGTCAAAAATTTTAACGTTATGTTCACGCCTATTAAATATTTGACGTCCTACCCGTAACCACTAGTTTTCCTAAAGAATTGTTTGCTTTTGCAAAACATTTGGCTAGAGCAGACATTATTTAACAGTTATTAAATAACATTATATAATTATGATATCGTCAAATATTTGTTAGGTCTGAAGTTATATCTATGTATTTTGTTGGTTTCTCACCTTTGTGAATAGCTTTGTTTTTATTCAATATAATTTTTTATTATAAAAACTAATTCGATTTTTGTATTTTTATGTATTCGAATTAAAACCGGTTAAGCGGATATTTTTTAAAATGTTGAATTGAAAACCGGTTTTTTTAATAGCAGGTATTCGGAATATTCGATAACCGGTTTTTGAAAAAGTCGAATAATCCATCTCCCTAATAGATTCCATATAAACCCTAATTCTTACTCCCGTGGAGGGTATCAAAGATTCGGCACTGCCGTACGAGCACTTTCACTTGTTTTCTTTTGTACTTTTACTTTTTGTTGCTCTTTAAGCATACGTAATATAACGGTGGGTTTACAAAGAGAGTAAGGTCTAATAAATTTTTTAGTTTTCTCTGTTTAAGGGATTAAATTGTTATTTTTAAATATTCAAACCATACTAAATACTTATAAATAAATTTACATAACATACTTTGCTACAAAAAGGATTACTTTTTGAGCAAAACAAAAAGAAATCAACCATTGTTTCTTAATTTTTTACTAGCAAATAAATAATTCTTTATTAGTGGAATGGAATTCTTCTAATTATTTAGATAGTTTCGGAGAGGCAGAAATTGACCCCAAAAACGATATCATAATTTAAAATTGAGTTGTATATGATATCGTTTTGAAACTATTACAATATCGCTTTGCTAAATTTTTCATGATGAAACATTTTGGAATAACATAGATCAGATTTGATTTTACTTCTATAAAAAATTTTTGGCCACTAACAGTGGCTGTTCTGCGTAACATCTATTTTAATTGTAAAGCTCGTACTGCAGAAAATATTGCTGCTGTTCGCGATAATGTGGCTGAAGAGCCGTCCACCTCAACTCGTCGTCGTGCCCAACATTTGCACCTCTCACGCTCGTCGTGGATGAACATTATGCACAAAGACTTGCATTTACACGGTTAAGGTGCAATTTACTTAAGAACTAAAGCCTTTTGACAGAAATGGCAACGGTGGATGATTAATTTTCGAAAAAAATAATCTTCAGTGATGAGGCACTTTTTCACCTCAGTGGATTCTTCAATAAGCAGAATTGCCGCTTTTGGGCGAATGATAATCCAAGAGTGATTGTTGAAAAACCAATGCACCCACAAAGAGTGACTGTTTGGTGCGGTTTTTTAGGCTGGCGTCATCATCAGGCCGTACTTTTTCCAAAATACGGCCGGTCAGGCAGTTACTGTGAATGTTATTCGCTATCGTAAGATGATAACGATCTTTTTTATGACCCGAATTGGAAGATATGGATGTGGACGATATGTTTTTTCAACAGGACGGTGCCACTTGCCACACAGCTAACAAAACAATGGCTCTTTTGCGCGACAAATTCAATGGCCGTGTTATCTCACTTGGTGGCGATGTCAATTCGCCGCCAAGATCATGAGATTTGACACCGTTGGACTTCTTTGTGTACGTCGATAAGCCAGCAACAATTAAAGAGCTAAAGGATGAGATAATTCGGCACATTAACGTCATAGAACCTCAATTATGCCTCAGCGTCATGGAAAATTTGGACCAGCGGATGGAGGTGTGCCGCCGAAGTCGCGGCGGTCGTTTGGCCGATATTTTGTTCCATACATAATCGAACCATAGCAATATTTTCATAATAAAAAGAAATGACAGTTATTTCCTAATTAATTTTTTTGTATTCAATATCAACATCAGCCCTTAAAATTTAACCACCCTTTACATTTTACCTCTTTCTAGTAGATTATCCTCAAGATCAAATGCACAGTTCTTACTATTATGGCTAATAAATCAGTGAATGCTTAAACGCTGGTTTAGTTGAACTAAACTTAAATTTATATGTAGTTTAAACACAACAGCTGTAAATCAGTGTCTTAAAAAAAAACATGTGGTAGCACAATGATAAATGTTGTAATATTTATATGGTCTGCACTGGTAGGTTAAACGGCGAATTTTATGCGTTAAAAGATGATTTATATGGTAACTGATTTAAAGATTTGTTAGTTTAAAAACATTTTAAACCAAAAATATAGTTTCACTTGCTCCGATTTATAAGCCCTAAGTATTATACCTCTCAACATAATTTCCGCTATAATAACGCCTCAACAAAATCACCAATAAGCAGCCATTAGGATATTTCTACAGATTTCCTCAAAATCGTTATCGCAACTAATTAAAAGTCGATTACCTCAAAATATTTTTTATGGCATATGATGTTTTACAGAAGTCGTTCAAATGTATAAGCTTCCACGTTTTGGAAACAAAACTCGAGTGAATTTAAAACTGAACGTGATTTTCCATTGGAATTTTTGATATATTTTTTCTAGGTTAGGTTCTAATATTTTTTTACAGCTTTGCAGCCCCACTGTTAGTGTAAGTGAAGTTTTCCATCTGTGAAAATTGCAGGATAATATATATAAGTAAGTAGCACTTGTTCTTAACACTGTGAACTTTTTTGTCATTTCTTTATTTTTTTTTCAACTTTCATTGTCACACTAAAGTTTTACTTTTTTGGGTGGACAAAGAGAGTATCTGAATGCAAGTACCACGTATTTGTATCTGTGGTTTCATATGAGGTACGAGATTATAATGTTTCTTAATTTCTAGCCTGGAATTTACGCACTTCATACTTAGCTTCACTTAATTTTCGTCTTTTTGTTGTGTTTGGGTTTTTCGCAAATATTTTCTTTTCTAGTTTTGTATTTATTTTTTGTTACTGTTGCCATTTTTTCTTATCGTTGTTGTTTATATGATTGTTTAGTCTTTTTTTCTTCCAAATGTGTTTTGGTTTCTCAATGTGTGTACAAACCCAGGTAGCATTTGGAAGGTAATTTAAAATAAAGTCAATGAATTTTGAGTCTTCTTGGAGTATATTAATGACTAAAAACTGATTAAATAATGGGTCGCATAAAGAAAGATGGTTTGAAAATGATAAGCGTTTACGCATAAAAATTTAATAATTAACAGTACGTATGTACTTCTTCCAGACCTCTGTTTACCTTTCAGTGTAGAGGTCAGAAAACAACTTAAACAGAGAAAAAAAAGGTGTAAATTTAAAAGAACTAGAAAAAGCTGGTGTTAGATTCAACTACGTGACAGTTTTTTGACGAAATGAATTTGACATCTAATATTTATGTAAAACTAGCTTAACCCGGTGCGCTTCGCTACACTGCTTTAACCACTTCTTCAGTTGAGAGATAATTAATATATGCATCCAATGGAAGGTTTTTCCCCCCAGCGCCTTCCCGCTTTATTTTTATTTTTAAAAGTTTAGTATACCATAGGATTGACTTCTACTAAGTTTGAACATTTTTACTATAACAGTTCTTAAGATATGCAATATTAAACATTGGCATCCTATGGGAGGTAACATTTCCCCGCTGCTATTTTATTTCAATTTTGGGGTTCAGAAGATCATACTACAAGAAGATCAACAAAATGAGTGCAGTGGCTGTTATTAATATTTCTACCTATGAGGGGTACTGCTCGTCCTCTGTCTACCCAACCCATTTTTATATTATAATTTATAGTTTACCATAATAGTAGCTTTAACCACGTTTGCAGACTCTCCCTTTAATAGTTCTTCATTTAGCTATATTATATTATTTAAGCTATATTTAATATATGCATCCTATGGGAAGTATTTCCCCCCTGCGCCTTCCCGCTTTATTTTTATTTTCAATAGTGTAGTATACCATAAGAGTGACTTCTACAAAGTTTGAACATTCTCCCTATAACAGTTCTTAAGATATGCGATATTAAACATTGGCGTCCTATGGTGGGTACCACTTCCCCAACTGCTATTTTATTTGAATTTTTGGGCTCAGAATATCCTACTACTAAAAGTTCAACAAAATGCGTGCAGTGGCTGTTATTAATATTTCTACCTATGAGGGGTACTGCTCGTCCTCTGTCTACCCAACCCATTTTTATATTATAATTTATAGTTTACCATAATAGTAGCTTTAACCACGTTTGCAGACTCTCCCTTTAATAGTTCTTCAGTTGAGAGATATTTAATATATGCATCCTATGGGAGGTATTCCCCCCCTGCGCCTACCCGCTTTATTTTTATTTTTGATAGTGTAGTATACCATAAGAGTGACTTCTACAAAGTTTGAACATTCTCACTATAACAGTTCTTAAGATATGCGCTATTAAACATTGGCACCCTATGGGGGAACCACTTCCCCCGCTGCTATTTTATTTTAATTTTGGAGCTCAGAAGATCCTACTACAAAAAGTTCAACAAAATGCGTACAGCGGCTCTTAAGATACGCCATATTTGATATTGGCATCCAATGGGGTAGCCTATTTTATTTTAAGGGCTTACGTGATGTTACAGTAAAAATTTCAGGAAAATCGGTTCAGTTGTTTCGGAGTCTATAAGCCAACAAACAAACATACAAACATTTTTCATTTTTATATTTATGTCAAATGTAAAATAAAATATGAAGTCAGAATTATCAAAAGAAGAACACATTTTTTGAGATATTCCAAAGCAGTGTTCGAAAATAAACAATAAATATCGTTTCTTAATGTTCGGTTCGGTAGATTTGTGGAAAACACAAACGCTAATAGTGTTTGTGTAGAAAATCATTAAAAAAAATAACGTTTCCCTGTTAGTCATCTTTCGAACACAAAAATATTATTGTTTTTATCAAACTCAACAAAAGATGTGAACATTTAATTCCGTTCGGTTGTTTTTTTGAAAATCCACAAACTTCAATGTGTTCGGTTCGGCTCGTTAATGTTCGTCCCTTTTGGCTGGTAAAAAAAACCAAACATTTTTTACAAAAACAAAATACACACACGAAAAAAACATTTTAGAACATTAAAATATAATGTTTGTCTACAGTATCACTACAATTGTTCTGTTTTTTAACGAAGAACCGAACATTATATAATGTTCGGTTCTTTCTTGAAAATAGTTACGAACGGTATTAAGGGTTGTGTATGTCTACACAATCACTAAAAAAAATATATCGTTCTTGAGTGTGTGAACCAAACCTTAAATAATGTACTGTTTATTTTCGAACACTGTTCCAAAGTAACCGTTATTTGTGTTTTTAAAAAAGATGGTGTGACTGAAATGCAAATATCTTTAAAAATTTTAAACGGACTATGTATTTCTTTCTTTTTAGTGAAAGGTAATGAAATTTCTTAAATAACCATGGGTCGTTTGTGAAGATGAGTCACAATAAATGGCAGAGTTATAGTGGACAACATTTTACATAAAGATTAGCTGTCAGATTCTTTTGGTCAGGACTTTGTTGAAATTTTGTCACTTAGTTTATTATTAATACGATTTCCGTATGTCGTGCTAAATTCCCAATTTTTCATATTTGATAAATACACTGAAATTTATTGTTGAATGAAAGCTAGCTACTATGCGCACAAGGAAATGGAGAATTCTATATGCGAATGCACCCCGGTAGGCTAGTTTGTAGTGACCTAGTCTATCAGTACGGGGGTTGCTGGTTAGATTCCCGCCAGAGACGCTGGTCTGTTTCACTATAACGCGATGAAGGTCTACGTTGCTATTGCTCGGTTAATTCAGTTAGTATATAATTTGTTGTTGTATTTGTAACTCTTATTAAATAAATAAATGAATTATTTTATGCGAAAATCGACCAAGAGATGGCACATAAACGATGAGAAATAAGTCGAAACTGTTTTTATGACCAGAATAGGTACATATGTATAATATAATTTATGATTATTCTAATCGTACAGAAGAGTCATAAAAGACTCACTCTTGATAATCTTTTTTATTAAAAGCTGCCTGGGAATGTGTACAAAGGAAATAAAAGTGTTTGTGTCCGTATCAAAACATTATGTACGTGAGACCATTTGATAATGCTAAAAGAAATATTTAGTTGCTACTAAACAAGATGTTATTTAATGTTTTTTTTTTTTAGGGAGGAGACTAAAGTACTGTTAATGAAACAACAACCATCCAACAAATGTCAGTGTATAAAATTAATTTGTACAAATAGGTAAGTATGTAAGTGTACAATTCTTTTAGGAGTTAATATCTGAATTCATGTACTACATGTGCATATGTATATGTATGTAAATGTGTATATACCCAGCGGGAAAAAGAAGGAGTACAGAGGCCTTCTAGAAGGCATTTCTTCTTGTATGTACAAGCTCCTTCTCTTCTCCCTTCTCATAAAAACGAATGTGGAATGTGTATCTTATCGTTTATACGAAAGAGCCAAGGCCTTCTATAAGGCATTCTTTACCAGTTAGTTAAGAAGAGTAATGGAATCAAAAAAAATTTCAATCAGGCCTGAAGTAAGAAAATCTGAGTTTTCCCGCTGGGTATGTTTAAAACTTTTGATTTTATCTTTGAATTGGTATAGTAAAATGTGCTCTTGGTTTTTTTCTTTGAATAAAAATGTCAACATTAATTGCGTTCTGCTTAGAGAATTTAATAGACTAACCTTTATGATAATTTGAAAATTTGTACGATTAAGTTGTATCCTTTTGTATTTATGAAATAAATTATAGAATTTATAAAAAAAGTATTATTTTTCGAGACAAAGGTAAATAGATTAGTATAAGATAAAAAAAAGGTCGGTAATTATCATTTAGTTAAAAGTTTTTGGAAATAATAGCTTTTTAAAAAAATAGAAAAAGTAACATTTGGTTCCTTAATATCCCATTTGTTCCAATTTTTTATACATTATCTAATTTGTTGAGAATGTATTAATTCAGCCATCAAAAATTTGTTCAAGTTAAAAAATTAAAACGATAGTATAGCCTAGTTATTTTTAAAAGCTTTACAAATTAAAACAAAATACACATATTCTAACTTAATTTAACAAGCAAAAGTTTTGAAGACCGATAGCCCGTTACAGTAGAACAGACCAGAATATCAGGCGGGATCGTACTCACAACCCTCGCACAGATAGACTATCCCACACTAGCCTACAGCTAGGTGTATACTAGTGATATTACGAATATTCGCATTCGAAATGCCGAATGCTATTTTATGACATTCGTAAGAGTATTCGCCCAACTCAAGCGAATATTTAGAGAACAAAAGAACACAAAAACTTAAAGAAAAAACATTAAATGAGATAAAAAAAATATTTAAAAAAAAGGAATTTATCAACATCATGTGGTTTTGTTAGATTCGATAAATACTTTGAGAAATACACACGAGAAGAGGTTTGCCGTCGATGACTTAAAAAATGTTGCACAGTTTTATAAAAGAATAATTAAGTGTGGGAAGCTAAACAATACTGTCAGCTTAATATGCAAACATGCTAACTCCCTTTCAGTAAATTTTACAGGAGAAAAAAAAATTTTTATATTTCATATTTGCAGCTTTAGAGAAAAATCAAAAATATAGTCGGTTTAACACACTTCAAGACTCAAATTTAAGAAAAATTACATGCTTGTCGACGAGGCTTTTCTTTCTCTACCACACGCCATCAAAATCTCAATTTACTTAAAAAGGGGCTTTAGCAGGTTTGCATATTAAGCCGACGATTGTGCATTTGAAATTGCAATTTTATGCAATTGTAAATATTTTCTATTAATTGTGAATGACCTCTTTGGTTTAGTTTACACACTTGTTGCAAAACATGAAATTTACAGCTAATTGATAGTTGGTGCATAAGATTTGTGGAAAACAAAAATGCTTATAGTGTTTGTGTAGAAAATAATTAAAAAAAAAAGTTTCCCTGTTTTGTTATCTTTCGAACATAAAAATATTACGGTTCTTATACATCTCAACAAAAATTTTTTTACAAAAATAAAATACACATACGAACAAAAACAAAAACCCAGCAAACTTATATTACACAAACAAAACATATACAAAATACACACATAAGCTGTTCGTGCTGCGGTCGTTGCTAAAATTATTTGTTTGTTCATTTCTTTATCAATGTAAAAAAGAAACATTATAGAACATTTAAATATAATATTTGTCTATAGTATCACTACAATTGTCTATATAATGTTCGATTCCTTTTTGAAAATAGTTACGAACGGTATTAAGGGTTGTGTTCGCCTACACAAACATTAAAAAATAGATATCATTCCTGCGTGTGTGAGCCGATCGCTAAATAATGTTATTTTCGAACACCGGTTTAAGTTAAAATTGGTACACATTTGTAACAATTGGTACTAGTAAAATTTTGTTTAACATGTACTTTTATTTAACATTTACTTGTAATAATTGTCACAAAATGAATACTGTACCTGTTACAAAACTAGTCCTTTTAAATAAATTATCAAAGTAATTTTTGGGAATACAAAATTTTTAATTAACAATATTTTGTTTTTCGTGCTTATTTTTTTACTTTGATAACACAGGCCAACAGCAAAAACGGCTTGAATATCCACTATATAGATTTGATACATCATGGCTTCCTTAGAACAAAAATGGTAAAAAATTTCAATTCTATGGATAATTTTTTTTTATTCATTTTTAAATAAAATTGTCAATATTTTGAGACATTTCTCCACTTGTATTGTCATAACTCCAAAACAACTTGTCCGATTTTGTTAAACTAAATTTACTTTTGATTTACAATATCTTTAAATGATGCATACAAATGTTTCAAATGCGATCAATAGTTTCAAAGTTATGAAGCAAATTGTTAGCCAAAAAATAAAAAATTGGTAAAAAAAAATTTGTTCATTGCAAAAGTCATGTGAAGATTTCTCAACAATATTGTCATCAACGACACTATTAAGGTAATGTCGCTAATCGGGCATTAACGACTTTATGAGAAAAGAGTCGTTTATATAGTCGCCAGTGACAAATTAAACCTTATTGTTACCTACATATATGATCATTAACGACAATATGCATAATAATGTCGCTCACATTGTCGTTTACGACTTAAGTGCCCTTTGTTCGAAAAAGTCGTCGACGATTTGCATGGGCTGTCGCCAACATGTCGCAGGGATTAACTATGGGTATTGTACGCGTCCTCGACGTTGTCTTGAAGACATGGCCAACTGGGATGTAATTTGTAAGACATTTTTATTTTTTGTATATATATGAATATTTTTTTAATTAATAAAATGGAGTAGTCAATATAATTCGCTACTTGAAGAAACACGTTTTTTAACCTCCAGTATTTGTAGTTTATAATAATTATTTATTTATTTTCTTATTTTATTTCCTATAATAATTGTAAATAATCATATACTAATTTTCTGCTGTTTAATACATTTAAACTTATCCAACTCAAATGTCTTTCCGAATAATAGAAACAGTATTGTTGGAAGGGTTTTGCCAAAAATTGTTACCTTTCAGGCAGAAACCAGTCAGTTGTTCATAATGGGCTTACTTCTCGCTCTCTACCCGTCCCCAGAGGTGTATGCGAATGATCTACCGAAACAACTTCGTTTTTGTAATTTACAGATGTATGCTGATGATGTTTAGTTATACCTTAAATTCTTGGCAATTTCTAGAAATAACACAAGATTGGAAAATGAATTTAATCTTTCAATTGGACAATCAAGAATTGAACTTGTAAATACCGCAAGAAATGTAGGTGTAATTTTCCACAAAACTTTTACTTGGTCAGACCATATTAATCAGGTATGTGGTAAAATATACGGTATATTACGTAATTTGTGGGCCACCCAACATTTTACCCTTATAAATATAAGAACTTTGTAAGCAAAAACTTATCTTCTGCTTCCACTATTAGACGGCTCTGAAATCTTTGCTAGATGTTCCTCTATAGATAAGAGGAAGCTCAACACCACTTATAATAACATTATTCGGTTTAAAAAGATTTGACAGAGTTTCGGAATTCTCAAGTAGATTTATGAATTTATCTTTCAATAACCAAATAATAATGAAATGTCACATTTTTGTACATAAAATCATAATGACAAAAGAACTAGAATACCTTTTTAACCGAATACGATTTGCCAGATCGCGTAGAGGAAGGTATATTATTCAATTTCGGCATCGAAGCCATGCATACGTCTCTGGAATCAACTCCCAAGTCATGTTCAAAACACGAACAACACAATAAATTTTAAGAAAATGCATATTGATGTCCAAAAATTAATGTATTTTTTCCCCCCCAAAAATTTTGTAAAACTATTGACATTTTTACCAAAGTCATTTTGCTCTATTTTTGCGAAAACAATAAAGCAAGTTGGTTTTGTGTTTATTTTGTTTTTTCTTAACCTACTTACATCTACAATTAATGTTGGAAGAATTCCAAACAATTCTAGTGGGGAATGTAGGAAAAGATAAACTCATAAAGCGTCAATAGTCTCTGGCTTGTCGGCGTAACACTTATCTTTGACGGCACCCCACAAATAATAGTCCAACGGTGTCAAATCGCAGCTCCGAGGTGGCCAAACGACATCAACTCTGCGGCTGATAATGCGATCTTCAAAAACAAGGCGCAAAACATCGAGTGTAGCTTCGGCTGTGTGGCACGTAGCGCCGTCCTGTTGAAACCAAATGGTGCCAATATCCTCGTCTTAAATTTTTGTGAACAAAAATTCGTTCAACATGGCCCGATAACGATCGCCATTGACTGAACCGGCCACTCCTTGCTCATTTTCGAAGAAAAATGGCCCAATTATGCCTCTGGGCCAAAATCCGCAAATGTATGACTGGTCAAATGTATGACTGGTCAAATGTATGACTCCAGTCATACATTTGACCCTTCTTGAGGCATCCTAGGCACTACACGGGCCAAATATAAGAATTTCAATTATACACATATGGCGGTTTAATAAAATTCTTAAATTAATTAAAATTTTTCGTCTTTTGTGAATACATAAAATCAAAAGTTGTGAACAGATTTTAATCATTTATAGCTTGTTTTGTTTGCAATATTGTTTTTTATATGACCCTATAAAATTAGAAGCATAGCTCCATTTTTCAATTTTTTATGAATTTTTAAAAACAAAAATTCCGAAATTTTAATAAAAAAATTATTTTTTTTTCCAAAAAAAAAAAATTATGTTTCTAAAACGACTGCGCATATAAGAAAAACGTTTTACCTTTCTTAAAGTAAATTTTATTGCGGAATTTCGTTTTTTTTAGTTTTTCAATAAGCTAAAGCGTTTTTGAGTTACGCGAACATATGTTGTGCAACCTCCTTAATTTTCGAAATAACGGTGTATCTCGAAAACCAAAGCCAATATGAAGAAAAAAGTTTTAACTTTCTTAAAGTAAATTTTATTGCGGAATTTCGGTTATTTTTAGTTTTTCAATAAGCTAAAGCGTTTTTGAGTTGCGCGAACATATGTTGTGCAACATCCTTAATTTTTGAAATAACGGTATATCTCGAAAACTAAAGCTAACCTAAAAAAACGGCTAGCACCACTGGATTCAGCGACCCCGAATTAGTTAAAATTAGTTAAAAATCTTTCGTTCGTATCATACTAAAATATTAAACTGCAAATACTTTAATCTATCTATCTATACAATATATAATTTCTTAGTATGTCAGGATGTTTGCTTGTATGTCCTATTCTTTCCGCAACTTTCTGAAGCCATCTGATGACATAGGAAGCTGAAATTTGGCATACTTAAAGTATTTTCTCTGCGGAAGATTGTAACGAAGCCAGATTTTCGATTTTCGGTCTTTAAGACCGGCTTTTCATCTAGTATCTGATTGAATAGATGTTTTTTTTTATCATATGGGGAACTTTGGCACGACTAGGCACCGTCGGATTGAGCTGAAAAATTAGGACTTGATTTCTTACACCAAACCTCATATTTAAAGCAGCGCAAACATTTAAATTTAAAAAAAAAAAAATCCCATACAAGATGCGACCAGTCTACTGGTCATTTTAACCACTCGAAACTGTTCCTTTATTTAGCATGTTGACCACAAAACAATCCGATCGTGCGTATCAGCAAACATTTTTATGTATTTGACAAAATAAGATGCGATATCTTGCGAGCCTCTTGAGCCCTCCGTTTCTGGCCAAACAAACATGGCTCTAGCATTGTTTTGAAACTCCTGGAAAGCAAAGTTAAGAAGTGATTAATGCAATATAAATGCAAGCGTGGACTTATTCCCTTTTTCCAATGAAAATAAAAATTTTGTGTTTCGTACAAAAAAAATGTTTTATCTTTAAAAGGGGGTTACCGTTGAAATTTGACAACAAAATTTTTACCATACATTGTTAGTCATAAAAGGAAGTGTATCCACGCTAAATCTCAAAAACGCCAAAAATGGACTCATTCCCTTTATACACTGAACGACTCAAATACTACTCCCGAAAATAGCTTTTAATGCTATTACTTCCTTAAAGGTTTTGGTATTGACATTAAATTTGGCGACAATAATTTTTACGGAAACTACCACGTCATGACAAAATATTGTGCTGGTAGATCCAACATTAATAAGCCCCTCTAAAATCACGCAAAGTCATATCGAAATAATATTCGGCAGAAAGAATTTCTAAAATGTAGAATCTACATTAATCTTAATCTCATTACACAATTTTGTTCTGGTGGGTTCATGATTCTCCAAGACTCCCAAATAGAATACACTTTTGAAAATTTGCTTGTAAATATTTTGGTGTAGGGTATCATATGATCGGGCTTAACCGACTATACTTCCTAGCTTGTTATAATATACCATATTTGTTAAATGACTAGTAGGATTAGTAACCAATTCGATTACATATTTTTTAAAAAGAAACGTACTAATTCTTTTTGTAAATATTTAGTAATCGGACATTAGTGTAAATAGTTATATTTAATCAATTTCTAATCAGTACAAATAAAAATAATCTAATCAAATATTATTAAATATAGGCTGGGTTTTTGAGACCTCATATAAACTAGGTTTAGTTAATCTGAAAACAGATTTGTGCCGCCATCACCAAGTTTGTGTACAACATTTTGAAGAAATGGCCTAGTTTTGCTTAATGTGTTGATCTTTAATGAAACAATAAAAAAATACATTTCGCTGGATAAATCCGAGTTTCAGACTACGTTAATCTAAGTTTAAACTTAATCCACATCTCAAAACCTGGGCTTTAGTTTTCATTATTTGGTATATAAAACATAAATAAAACATTTCATCACAATGTCCGTTTTATTGCTTCTTAAAATTGTTTGTTTTAATTTACTGCCACTTTTTCATTAACAATTAAATAACTTACAACTGCATTAAAAACTCTTTTTGAATTGATTTTATTCATAAATCAATAATGTTTCCATTAAAATGATTGAAAGAAACAACAAATTGGAAAATAAAATTACTACACAATGTCTTTTTTTTTAAATACTATTACAAAATCTATTTTATTGTAGCACAACCACAATTTCATGTTTACAATACGCCCACAATAGAAAAAAAATTATAAACAAACACTCATTTACCTCTAAACATACTTAGCCAAGTATGCATGCCGATATGAATGTATAAATGTATGTATGTATTTCTGTAGAGTAGTAATAATACATATGTACAATATTGTTATGAAAGGTCCATTTGATACCAAGGAATATTTCTGTTCAATTAGATTATTTGTTAAACGTACATGTGAACACCAATACCAACAATAAGCAACCACTACAATTACAAACAAACTACTCGTGTTTTCTACATCAATGACAGTGACAACAAAACAACAACAGGATAAAAACCAAAAACAAACTTGGATGAAAATGTATGATTCTTAGGGATGCCAAATGGTAAATTTCGCAAAATTCCGATTTCTTCGGTATTTTTATACCCTTCACAACTAGTGTTGAAGAAGGTGTACTAAGATTATCTTTATGTGTGAAACTTTTTTAATGTTAATCTAAGATCCCATAAGCACATAAAAATATGTATTCTGGATCCGTGTAATTCTAAGTCGATTAAAATTTCGAAATTTTTGTTTTTTAAAAATTCATAGAAATGCAACTATGCTTCTAATTTTTTGCAGACATATAAAAAACAAAGCTGCAAACAAAACAAGCAACGGGAGCCCCCCTAAGAAGTGGAGATAAGGGGCAAGTATATTTCGAGAAAATGTTAAGGACAAAAAATTAATGGAGGTCGGTCATACATTATATCCCACTAGGGGCGACTCCTGGGCATTTATGGGACTTTTTCTTTAAAATATTTCTAGTCTGCATTGAACATTTTCTATGGGAGCCCCCTTAAGGAATGGAGCTAGCGGGTGGTATGTTAGAAATAAATGAATGAGATGAAAAAAAAAATTCTGAAATTTGGTCCCTGCAGCGCCAATGATGCCCCTATATGTATATAAAAAATTAGAAGCATAGCTGCATTTTCGAATTTTTAATGAATTTTTAAAAAACAAAAATTTCGAAATTTTGATAAAAAAAATTATTTTTTTCCAAAAAAAAATTATGTTTCTTAAACGATATAAGAAAGAATTTCGGTTTTTTTTAGATTTTTCAATAAGCTAAAACGTATTTGAGTTACGCAAACATATGTTGTGCAACCTCCTCCAATTTCGAAATAACGGTATATCTCGAAAAGAAGAGCTAATCTAAAAAACGGTTAGCACCATTGGATTCAGCGTACCCGAATTATGTTAAACGCCATGTGCCCTGTTTTTTCAACTAGCACAGTGTAATTAATTGCAACTATTTCTAATGGAAAAATGTTTGGTAACCTTAAATATGTAGAACTAGAACTAGACGATGTAACATCTTTCTGCTACCTTGGTAGTATAATTACAAACCCTGGCGGCTACAGCAATGATGTGGTATACCGAATATCTAAAGCCAATCAAGCATTCGGCATGTTAAGTAATATATGGAAATCAACAGTTAACTCTTTAAACACCAAGATTCAGTTGTTCAACACCTGTGTGAAATCCGTGGAATGCATTGCCACGTGATATAAATGCTGTGAAGGTATTTGTCAACCGCTGCTTACGAAGAATTCTTCGAATATTCTGGCCTACAACAATATCAAACGTACAGCTATGGAGTAGAACTAATCAACAGCCAATCAAGATTGAAATCCTTAATCGCAAATGGCGTTGGATTGGCCATACGTTGCGCAGGCCCACAGGAGACATAGCAAAAGCCGCCATCGACTGGACACCCCAGGGTAGTACAAGAAGAAGAGGCCGTCCGTTGCGCACAAGGAGGCGCCAACTGGAATGCGAGATTACTCAAAGTGGTTTTAGTTGGAGAGAAATTAAGCATAAAGCATCGCATAGAACTGAATGGAATCAGTTTGTGGTGGTCCTTTGTTCCTTATAGGAACCACAGGACATAATAATAATAACCTTAAATATATTACTGTTAATTTCACGAATAAAATTTTTTTTGTCTGTATTATTTAAAGAGCATCTTTAAATATGAAAAACTATTTTCTAAACAAAATCCAACAAAATCGCCAACTATTTTATAAATCGCGATGTCGCCAAATCGAAAACTAGGACGCCAAACAAGTTTTAAAATCGCTTCGTTTGGCAAGAAACTACAACATCTGAGTTTTAAAAAAAAGCAAGTAAGGGTGCTATATTTAGCTGTACCGAATCTTTGATAGCCTCCACCGACAGTTAGAATATTTCAAGCGTTCGCCCTATATGGGAGCTTAAAATTATTAATTAATCTTTATAAAAACGGACTTCAGTATTAAAATTGGCTGCGATTTAGACCTACATATGTGCATATGTTAAATCAGGGATGATAAATGAAAAAACCAATATCGTACCAACGAACTTTTAAAATCGTACTTTTTCGGCCCAAATAGTACTTTATCGTTTTTTTATAAATTTTTTTAATTTTATTTTTAAAAACAAAAATTTAATACAACAAAAATAAAAGGAACTCAAAATTCATTTGTACATGTAATATACAGCAAAAAAACAAGTTAGAGTGCTATATTCGGCTGTGCCGAATCTTTGATACCCTCCACCGACAGTTCGAATGTTTAAGGAGTAATATCTGTATGATGTTATTATTATCTTAAACTGTGACGATGTGTTATTAATTATGGTTTTAGGCGACTAAACTGTTTTCCGGTAGTAGGGTTTATATGGGGCCTAGGGTAAATTATGGACCGATCATCACGAAATTTCACAGCGTGATTGCTAGGCCTTTAAAACTGTGACGTACCAATTTCTGTTATGATAGTATTATTAATTATGGTTTAAGGTTTACTAAACTGTTTTCCGGGAGTAGGGTTTCTATGGGGCCTAAGGTAAATTATGTACCGATCTTCACAAAATTTCACAGTATCATTTATAGTCCTATAAAACTGTAACGAGCCAAAATTTGTTATGATTGCATTATTTTTTACGGTTTTAGGCCTACTAAACTGTTTTCCGGTAGTAGGGCTTATATGGGGCTTAGGGTAAATTATGGACGGATCTTCACGAAATTTAACAGCGTGATTTTCAGTCAACTAAAACAAATTTTTGCAAAATCTTATCTCATTTCGTGCCTTGTTCCAGCATTTATGTTATTTTTTGTAACAAAATTATCAATTTTTTTAGGTGGTGGTTCCACATTTTGATTCATATCTCTGGTCCTACTGAACCGATTTTGCTGGATTTCAATCCCAAACTGCTTAGGATAACAAAAAGCAATTTGGCACCAAGTTTGTTGAATTCTTTTGAGTTGTTCGTAAGTGAGCGTGTTTTCAACAGACGGACAGACAGACGGACATGGCTAAATCGACTTAGAATTACTCAAGGACCCAGAATATATATACTTTATGGGGTCTGAGATGAATAATAAAAAAGTTTCACACGGAATGACAAACTTAATATACCCTCTTCACAACTAATTGTGGTGGAGGGTATAAAAGATCAATAATAATTATGCATACATAATAATAGGGTAGGTAAAATTTTTTCGCTTCAAAAGCACATCGCGATTCTTGTTCTATAAGTCATTCCAAGAAACTTTGCCAAAGAAACCATAGGGCAAAAATTAATTTTGAGCCCCAGATTTTCCAAAATACACAGTAAGTTTTCCAAAATATTCAAGAATGGAGGCAAGCAAATTGTATTTGGTCTAGCCAGACCTGTATCATGTGGTTCTTAGGGTCGAGAAATCCAGTTATTTTTATTTCTGATTGCCGCCAGTGACCGTTTTCATGCACTTTTTAGAATTTATCGTTTTTTTTTTTGTGAAAAATTTCCGAATATTTCTTAAAATGCAATCTCGAATTTTAAACGAAAATAAAATATGTGCATTCGAGCGTCTTCGGATTGCATTTCCAAATTTATTGTGTTTACAATTTTCAATATGTACTGCAGAAACAGGAAAGTCCGAATATAATAAATTTTAATTTAGCGCTTGTAAAATCTCCTTCAAAATAATTCGGAGTAAAATAATAATGGAGTGGCTTCCACTGTTCCAAAATTCTGTTGATTACTTCTTGACGTGACAACCACCTCGTTGAAGAATATTATAATTCGTTCCAAAATAATCTTGAAATTAGAGGAGGTCGTCTTTTCTACTATGTAGAACTTTTGCAGTAGTGGTTTCTTATATATTTTAAAAACTTGTCAATATCAATAGAAAATGCACGCTTATATTCTGCCGCTGATACTTAATTTAGAATGTGGCATAAGCAATCGTTCAATTAACAAGTGCAAAAATCTATTCACAATAGCGGAGTTCAGTGTTTGGTGCAAATGGTCTTGCAAAAACAAAAAATTGAGTTTCCCTTAGATTTCATAAAAAAGCTACGACATTTTGCATTTTCGCAAGACTATTTGCACCAAACACTAAACTCCGCTTATATTCATTGGACAATATATACGAGCTGCCATTTTATATCAAATATAAATATGTAGGTTTGAAAAATTTGGAAATACATAGTACCAAATGAGTCACGGGGGTACCAGCGAACTTTTTCGTTTTGAATTATACCAAAAAAAGAACAGTTGTACCAACTTTATCAACCCTGTGTTTAATTATTGACTGAATATCAGAAAACTTTATGCTTTCATTTCTAGTTATGTAAAAATATCATGACTTCTTTCAGTTTAAAAAGAACTGAAATTATTTTCGAGAGGGGAATTAATATTGGACCCATGGTAAATTATGAACCAATCCTCACAATATTCTGTAGAATGATTTCTGGTATTAAAAACCCTAAATTAGAACCAATTTCGATTTGTTAAAGCGTTTTATAGCTCTAAATTGGTTCTTAGAAGGCTGCTTAATGTGGCTTTCTATGGGGCCTATGGTAAACTATAGACCGATTTCCTGTCCTATAAGACTGCGAGTTTCTAAATTTTATTAAAGAAGCATTATTTATTATGGTTTAAGGCGCACTAAACTGTTTCCCGAGAGAAGGCTTTAGATGGGGCCTATTGTAAATTATGGACAAATCTTCACGAAATTTAACAGCATGATTTCTAATCATATCATATGTTAGATCCGATATCAATCCGTATTAATTAGAGTTGTCAATTATTCGCCTTTCAGCTTTGTTCGAATAATTCAAATAATGGTTTTTGTTCGTTCGATCAAACGATTAAATCTGAAAAGTTATTCGATTAATCGATGAGAATAACGAATAAAAAAAATTACACTTCAAATTGACATGATTACAACTAAATCACTTCATTAATTACATCGAATCCTCTGAACATACCACAAACTGAGTATAATATAGAATCGGTCACCATAATAAGCCCCTCACGTGTACAACCGACCACGATCTCTTTTTAATGTTTTTATTTTTCCTCAAATAATTCATAAATTTTCACAATTCCATCATTAATATGTTTAAAATAATCTTCTGATAACTTTATTAAAGTATTTTTAATTTTATTCATCTCAAATGTAATGTGAACTTCTCTGATTAACTTAATCAACATTTTGCTTAGACGCGTCAAAGCATTACCCAAATGGCAAAACTATATATAATTTAAAAAATATATATAAATACATATATGATATACATACATAATACCAACATTTTCTACTTTCATGATATGATTTTTATAAATCAATTGTTGTTTTTTTTAGCTTTTTGTTTATTTTTAAGTTTTTCACCCGAGAGTGAAAGATCCGATCCCATTTCTTGAAAATGGTTTTCGTTTGAATTAAAAAGAAAACAGCTGTTACAATTGTTTGTCAAAGATTTGTTTAATAAGAACATAAAATAAATTTTTGAAATACTATGAATACTCAACACGGTTTTTGCTTACTAAAAATTGAGATTAATTATAATCAGGGCTATAGCTGCAGTCTTTTTTACCTTTCCTACATTTTATATAAAATCGCTAATAACTTATGAGAATAAATCAAATTCTAAGCTTTTATTAATTATAAGTTTTTTTTATTAATTTATTTTTTAATACAAAAATTTTTCGATTATTCGACATAATTCAATCGATTAATTCGTTATTTGAAAATCGCCATTTGTAAATTATTTGAACAAGACTTTGTTTTTGTTTGATCGATTAATCGAATTATTCTTAATCGGTTGACAACTCTAGTATTAATACATTTGTATTAATAACTCTTATCACGCAGAGAAAAAATATTGTTGGGCATGGTAACGGAAACAACACTATGTTTATTGTAACAATATATTGTTGTCGTACACAAAAAATTTTTATTTTTATTTAATATCAAAAATATTATAACTACTGTAAACATATCAATGTTTATCGCAATTATAAATTTGAGTATTGTTGACCAAAAAATAAATTTTTTTCTAACAACTAAATTATGATAACTTTCAAAACATATTATATTACTCACAACCATATCATGATATTTAATAGCCATGACATGATAACTTGCTATACATTTATCATATTATGTTAAAGCCATTTGAAAAATAATTTTGAATCAGTTACGTCGTTTGTTTTATATGTGAGCGGTTAAACAAGATAAATTACCATAAAAAATAAAAAATTTAAAGAAATTACAATAATTAGTAATAGTGCAAAATATCGTAGTAAAATCCAACACCAAAACACACAGAGATTTCGTTTTATTTTTAAAATATCGGAGTAAAATCCAACAACAAAACACGCAGAGATTTCGTTTTATTTTATCAAAGTGTTACTATATTTTGCATTTACTCTTCTGCAAGCCAAATATTGAACTCCGCTATTTTATTTATATCAAGAAAAATTGTAAAAAGTCACAAAATAAAAAATCGATACATAAAAATTTAAATTTATTTTGTATTGTTATGACAGTTATTAAAGGAGCTGTATCATAATATGATTGCTTCTTAATTTATTATGATTACTTCTTAGCTTATTATTATTAACATGACAATATTATGATTGCTTCTTAACTTATTATGATTACCATGATGATAATATGATTACTCCTTAGCTTATTATGATAAACATGACAATTATATGATTAATTTCTTAACTTATTATGATTAA
Source organism: Pollenia angustigena (assembly GCA_930367215.1). NCBI lineage: Eukaryota > Metazoa > Arthropoda > Insecta > Diptera > Polleniidae > Pollenia > Pollenia angustigena. The sequence continues at coordinate 278,296,709 of OV884056.1, forward strand.
CATGATAATAATATGATTGCTTCTTAACTTATTATGATTTACATGACAATAATATGATTCCTTCTTAACATATTGTGATTAACAGAATAATAAGATGATTAAGGGAAAAATATTATGATGTAATATTAAGAATATATTTAGCCATAATATGATTCAATACTAACCTGAATATGGTGACTACAATTATGAATCTTATAATAATATGTTGCTCTTAGAATATGCTTACCACAACCATGTTTTTTCTTTGCGTGATCCTACTGAACTGATTTTGCTGGATTTCAATGACAAACTGCTTTTGGGTTTTTCGAAAGTCAACGACCTAAAATTACTCAAACAGCCAGATAAATATACACCTTATGGGGTCTGAGATGAATAATAAAAAATTTTCACATGGATTGACAAACTTAGTATGCCCTGGTTCAGGGTACAAAAAATAAGCAAAATATCAAACATGAGTGCTGTAAGAAATTTAAATTTTCTTTTTTCTTACAAACTTTAATGTTAAAGGTGTTAAAATTTTTTTTGTTTTTTAAATATTTCATGACGAAATGTTTTTTCTATTTCCTTTCTCTTTTTTGTGAGTACACCAAATTTTATTCAAATAAATTACTTTTTTATTTTAGTCCTTTATAGTGAATATGGCGTTTAGTGAATAAAATCGTATAAAATTGTAGCAACATATTTTATTTATTAAATGGACTTGTATTCCTGCTACTATTTGTTCACTAGTGTTTTAAATCCCAGCATAAAACAAATTATGGTACATTTACTAATGTTTACTCTCAGGAAAAAAATTTATCTTTTAGTCGCAATTTACACTATGGACATTTCTTGCCGGACAGAAACATTTTGTTGGTAAGGGGGCGACGCTGTATGCTTGACTTACTTTACTTCTTGCCTCTCTCGCCTACAAACTTTTTCTGTCCGGCAAGAAATGTCCATAGTGTAAATTGCGACTTTTCAAGTTCTTTTAAAAAGGTTCCTTCTTAAATAGAGAAAAAACTGTTAAATATTCACCATTTTTACAAATTTAGTTCAAAAGGGTATTTTTACTAAAAAAAAAATGGAAGTAGCTAAATAGAATAAATTAAACTAAAGTAACTGAAATCAATGATTAAAATCCACTTAACATGACAAAGTATTAAAAGATTATCTACATATGCTACTCCTTTTTTTGTTCCTAATCTGAGCACAAAAGATTTTTTAAAGGCAAACAACAAAACAGTGATTCAGGCAAGTAAAAAGGGTTCCTGCTATGACGTCAAATATTTTCCTAGTTTTAGGCAAGCAATTATTTGATTTTATATATATTGCGGAATAAAATTTTTAAGATTCAATTTAGTAAGCAGAATTTATGTTTGTTTTTGGTCCAAAGCCACAGTATTAACTGACAAATTTTCGAAAACGTACTCCATTTGGTACACATTGACAATAATGGTCACCCAAAACAAAATTATGTTATGAAGTTAAAATTCATATAAAAGTTGTTTGCGTGGAATATTTAAAAGATATTCGGACAAGTTATATAAATCGAAATGAAGTGGGTTTGAAATTGAACAAATTGTGATAACGAACCTATAAAGAAAGTTCATTTAAATATTTTTATTTTTGTGTACTTCATATTTTGAGTACCAATTATCTTTACAAGAACAACTCTTAAAAAAAAGGAAAAATTGCAGTCATTTTGTAAATAATTGAAATCAAAGCCACGCTTAATTTCAATTCCACTTCATTTTGATTTTTAGAACATGCCCAATTATAACGAAATCAAATTGATTCAAGAACTATTTTTTGCTTTAGTACTAGAGTTGTCAATTATTCGCCTTTCAACTTTGTTCGAATAATTCAAATAATTGTTTTTGTTCGTTCGATCAAACGATTAAATCTAAAAAAACTATTCGATTAATCGATGAGAATAACGAATAAAAAAATTATTTTACCAAAAAAATTACTATGGAAAATCTTCCATTCCATCCGCTATGACTTTTTTTTTTGATGCATAAAATTTTTCATCTTAACTCCACAAAGTTGTATTACTTTAAGGCATCGTAAAACCCTTAATTCCTTAATAATTCGATATGACTCTGGATTTTCGAAGTCGTTGGAAGACCTACCATCTTCAGCCAAACTTCTGTCTACAATTTCCTCTATCGACAGCCACTGTCTTAATGTATTTTTCCATTGGACCAAGTTCAGCATTTCTCGATGTCGTGGGATTATCTTCCACTACATCGTTTTCAATGGTAGTATTGTGGCACTTACAAATTGTAAAGATATACATATATAATTTAAGAAAATTGTATTATAATACAATAACAACAATTTTTACTTTCAATATATGATTTATGTAAATCAAATCTTTATTTTTAAGCTTTTTGTTTATTTCTAAATTTTTCACCCGAAATTGAAAAGTTTCCTTTCTTCAAAATGTTTTAACGTTTGACTTAAAAACAAAACAACTGATACAATTGAGAAGACGAGATACAAAACAGAATTAAAAAAACGAGATGGCAAATGATTCTTACAGTTTTTTTGGCGCTTTATTAGACGAAATATTCTGATTGTATGTCCGTGCTAAAAACATGGAAGAGGACAGGAATTAAAAAAACGAGATGGCAAATGATTCTTACAGTTCTTTTGGCGCTTTATTAGACGAAATATTCTGATTGTATGTCCGTGCTAAAAACATGGAAGAGGACATGCATTGATACAATGAGTATATCATTTCATTTCGTATTTTAAATTTTGTAGCGAACGAGTTTTGCAACTCACCTACTTAATTGTTTGATAAGATTTGTTAAATAAAAACATAAAATACATTTTTGATATACAATGTGTGCTCAACACGGTTTTTGCTTACTAAAAATTGAGATTAATTACAACCAGGGCTATAGCAACAATATTTTTTAACTTTCCTATATTTTGTATAAAATCACTTAAAAATTATGAGAATACATAAAATTCTAAGATTTTATTTAATTTATTTTTTAATAAAAAGAAGTTGTTCGATTAATCGACATTAATTAATCGATTTATTCGTTATTCGAAAATCGGCGTTTTGAAATTATTCGAACAAGAGTTTGGTTTTGTTTGATCGATTAATCGAATTATTCTTAATCGGTTGACAACTCTATTTAGTACACAGAAAAAATTATTGCCGAATTATTTTCAAACAAACGCTTGTTTGAAAATTTTTTTGATTTCTACAAATTTTTTTACTGATTCAATTAATATTTTTGTTTGATTTTTATTTAACCAACAAAAATGTTGACAATTATTTAAAAATATAATATACGCGTTATTGGTTTCAAGTTTTCATAATTTTGTATGAAATATTTAACGCTCCTTAATGTTGTCGTTTTTTGCATTTTTTATTTGATCGTAAGCAACACTTCTTTAAGTGAAATATAAGAACTACAACAAAAAACACATGCAGTCTATTTTTGGACGCTTTAAAAAAGTACAGCAATAAGAAAAATTATAAAATAGCGTGACGAGGTTCGTAGTAAAAAAACAACAAAAACAATAGCAGGTAAAAAAAAAACGTTTCAGTCTTGTTAAACAACAACAACATCATAAGAAACAAAATAAATTTTTGTTTGGTTTCAAAGTTGATAAAAAAAAACCAAATCCCGTATTCAATTTGTTCACCCCGTTTACTTAAATACATCAAATACAAAAATAGAATGAAGGCGAAAAACATTTCGAGTCGGTCTGCCGCCGTTTTTGATTTCATTTCTTCTTCATTAGCAAAGGAAAGGATGCAGCAACAGTGAGTGATGAAGAAAAACATTGTGTGTGACTTCGTTAAAAAATTATTCCAATAAAAAAATGTGCTTCAAAGCCAGCCGGCCGCTCTTCTCTGCTTCATCTTCTCCAACAGTGCTTGCATGTGTGCGCGTCATGCGTCATTGCTTGTGCAAAAACTTTCTTGTTTGATTCAGCAAAATTATTTGTTTGAAATTTGTATGAATTTCAGTTAACTTTTTGTTTGATCAGTTAAATTATTTGTTTGAAAAAATCGGTGTTTTTTTCAATAAACAAAATGCAAATAAATTGTTTGGATATGCGATTTTGTTAATAGGACCGATTTCAGACAAAAAATTGTTTGGTTCTACAAATTTTTTGTTTGAATTAGAAAAATAATTTTTTCTGTGTAATAAATCCTTGAAGTTAGGCAAAAAGGAGTTACGTCAGAATCTATAGTTTGTCGTAATGTTAAATTGAACATTTTTTTGGACTGATTTTTGTATGAAATACTTAAAACTCGATTTTCTCGAAAACTAGAAGCGCTAAATAAAGCAAAAACAATAAAAATCTGTGATCACTCATATTTCTTAGCAAAAATCGATTTTTGAGCGGAATTTGTATGAAAAACTTTAAGCTCGATTTTTTCAAAAACAAAAAGCGCCAGAGAAAAAAAAACAAAACCCTATGATCATTCATATTTCTAACCAAACATCGATTTTTGGTCGGATTTTGTATGAAAAACTTTAAACTTAAAGAAATATGAGTGATCACAGATTTTTGTAGTTTTTAATCTAGCGCTTCGGTCCTGGAATCTACTAGCCCTGGGCTATTTCCAGTCTTCCGCTGTCCCGATTAATGTCTTCTTGAAAAACCTTTTTTATCGGCTTGAAAATGACCATAGATTTCTTATTAAGTCAATGAAAAAAACAAAATATTTAAAATTATGTACGTACATACATACATATGTACATATATATTTTGTAACAAGTAAGAAAGTATAGTCGGTCAAGCCCGACCATATGATACCCAGCACCACAGTATTTAAAAACACATTATGCTCATGTGTCCTTATAAATATGGATTACCCTATGTTTATAAACTTCATTAAAATCGGTTTGAAAGTTTGTGAGAGTCAGAAATTGCCCCCTATATCCCCTTGTGGTCCTATTTTTGAAAAACTGTATAGCTTATGTGTCCATATAGATATAGATCTACCTATGTTTAAAGTTTCATTATTATCGGTTTGAGAGGCAGAAATTGCCCCTATTTCCCCTCGTGGTCCTATTTTTAAAAAAATCATACCTTTTGTGTCCATATAGATATGGTTCTATCTATGTTTTAAATTTCATTATCATCGGTTTGATAGTTTCTGAGAGGAAGAAATTTTTTCCTTATCTTCCTCGTGGTCCTACGATTCGGCCCATTTTCAATACCCCCGAAATTGCGAGCTGTGCTTTGCGCACAAGGTTACATGGACAGCCAGCCGGATGGACATCGTTAGTTCGACTCAGAAAGTGATTCTGAGTCGATCGGTATACTTAAAGGTGGGTATATGACCAATATTTTAAGGCGTTACACACATCAGCACAAATGCATAATTCCCGCTCCACTATTGTGGTGTGGGTATAATAACAATTTGTTTATTTTAGCAATTCGTTAAACAGCGTGTGGAACGTATTTAAAATAAGTGTAGGTCGTATTTAACTGGCGAATTTAACTTCACACCCTTAAATAATTTTACAAAATGTATTCTATATTAAATAATATATGTACCTACTTCATTTTTATTAACATTAAATTTTAAAATCAGTTTCTAGTGTATTGAAGCCTCTGAGAACTGAACAAATGGTTCATAGTCTGTTATAGCATGTGTCTAGGCGGGCTTAAAGTTGTTGGTATTTATACGCAGTGCTTGTAAAATATTTGACAATCAAAATAGTGGAGTTCAGTGTTTGGCGCTAATGCTCTTGCAAAAGAGCAAATGCAAAATATCATTGCTATTTTTTTTCAATTTAACAGCAAAATACACAGACTTTCCATTAAATTTCATAATTAAAGCTACGAAATTAAGCATTTTCTATTTCGAGAGTCCATTTGCACCAAACACTGAACTCCGTTAATATGTTTGCGTTTTCGGTAGCAAAAAGTGTCATGTAGGTGTGGGAACAACTCTGCGTGTCTTTTTGATTTAGTAGTAACCACCTACATACATATCAGAAATTTTCTTAATAAACAAACAAATAACCCCTCCTTAACACATTCCTCAAATTCGTACATTACGTTGTATTATGTCTATGGTATTTCATACTTTTATATTTAGCTTCACAACAGGTGTAAGGGTAAAGTTCAACATTCCGTTTGTATTTTCTACAATATTGATATGACATCCACTAGAATATGTATAGTTATCATTGAATATATGTTTATGGATGGTTTCATCTCAAGTGACCTAATTTTTGAAACCCATGTCTTCCGATCGGAAAAAAATTTGCAAAAAGGTTAGTCTTATTGGCTAGTACTCTCGGAGTTAGAGCGGGTCAAAATTTGACATTTTGAGAAAACAGGTGTTTTTTCTAATCCATGTAACTTATTACCTATTGGTGTTAGCAAAATTTGACCCAAGTAGCTTAGATAGCTGTTTCTTAAATCTTTCGAAAAAAAAACTTGTTGTTCAACTTTATTTTTGCAAAATCGAAATTTTTTGCTCAAAATAAAGCTAAGGTCTTTTCCTTTAAGAGCTTTTTGGTCGTTTAGTGGGATGCGAGTGGAATAACTATCTAAATAACCCAGCGGGAAAATGTAATCAATAGGAAATAAGAATGTTATACATATATTGATTAATATTTGATTTCAGAACTCATTACTCTTAACACAGAACATGTCCTAGGATTGTAATAAATTATATAAATGGATACTGGGAATGACTTAAATAATTCCATAAAATACGAATAATTGTCACGAACAGAAGAAAAAACACGAATAATTGTTACGAACAGAAACAATAAATTCCTTGTTCTGCAAATGTGAGAATATACGTGGTAATCAAATCACAAATATTGTGTCAATAAAATTACCTTCTTGATTCCCATGAATGCATTATTATTCTTTCGAAAATAATACATTATTCTTTTAGTTATTTATGTAATCAATTCCTTATTTTCCCGCTGGGAAGTGTGTTGTTACTCCAGACAAAGGTTTTTCAATTGTAAGCGTATGCACTATTTTGAATTTTTTTTTCCTATTTGTGTGTAAGAGTCTCTAAAACCCTAATCATAAAACAAATTAAACTTTCCGACGGTATGTAGCCTTCTCTTCTTTATTTGCCAATTCGTTTTCCGAATGTAAGCGACCATTTCAATTAAATTTTACATTATTTTAAATGATACATATCATAAGTTCTTTACTATCTCTGAAAAAGTTTCTCGATTTCTCGCCTCGCTAAACAGGTTGCCTGCATCACGGATACCAGTCCACGCTTGTATGTTACTAAGCCAAGTTATTTCTTTTCTTCCTGTACAAGGCCGTCCTTCAACATTTGTTCGCGTGATAATTTGTATTTTGGGTTCCTCATAATGTGGCCCAGGTATGCTGTTTTTCGCTTCTTTATGGTGACTATTAGCTCTCTACTTCGGTGCATTTGACTGAGAACTTCTCGGTTCGATACAAAGTGGGTCCATGATATTCTAAGAATTCTTCGATAGATCCATATTTCAAAGGCTTCAAGCTTCTTTACGTCTACTGCTTTTATGGTCCATACCTCCATTGCATATAGAAGAACAGACCATATATAGGTCTTAACGAATCGTATTTTGGTTTCAAGATTAATATCATGGCTGATAAAAACTTTTTTATATTTAAAAAATGCATCTCTTGCCATTTCAATACGGCATCTGATTTCCTTTGAACTATCCCACTGGTCATTGATTGTAACCCCGAGATATTTAAAACTATGTACTCCGTCAACGTAGGAGTTTTTGATCTTCAAAGAAGCTTGTTGTGGGCATTTTTTTTACTGACAATCATATATTTCGTTTTCCGAATATAAATCTTTAGGCCATATGTTTCACTATATTCCGTTAGTTTGTCTAGTAGATGTTGGAGTCCAGACATACTATCGGCCCGTATGGTGGTGTCATCATCATATTTAAAATTGTTGAGAAATATACCGTTTCGAACCTTGTTAATTGATTCTTGGAATATTATTTCGGAGTAGATATTAAATAGTAGTGGTGACAGTATACATCCTTGTCTGACTCCTTTAGAGATTGCAGTACTCTCAGTCATCTCTCCATCGACATTAACTTGTGCTGTTTGATTTCAATACAGGCTTCTAATACATTGGATTTCCTTGTTATCTATACCAATGGACATTAGAATTTCGATCAGTTTATCATGTTGCACAGTATCAAAAGCCTTTTCGTAATCAATGAAGCATAAGAAAACATCCTTCTGTACATTTCTGCATATCTGAACTAACATCTGTATAGAGAAAAGTGCTTCACGGGTGCCCATGCCTTCTTTAGAACCAAACTGAGACTCACCCATATGTTTCTCGGCTTTTTATTCGGAGAAATATTTTGAGAGCGTGACTCATTAGGCTAATGAGTCTATAATCATTACAATGTTTTGCGTGACTTTTCTTAGGGATGGTTACAAAGATTGATTTAAGCCAATCTTGTGGGAACTGGCCAGTATCGTAAATAAAATTAAACAGTTTTGTAAGAAGATGGATGTTATCGCTGTCTATCAATTTCAGTATTTCAGAAGGAATCTCATCAGGGCCACAGGCTTTTTTGTCTCTCAGGGATGCTATTGCTACCTCAACTTCTGTTTGTGTGATCGCAACTCCTGTATGTGATTGTGGTGTCTGCGTTTCAAAACTTGATCGATTGTCATCAGTAAATAATTTGTTTTGTTATGTGTGTATGTAGACCTTTTCACTTGTTAAATGTGTTATATTAATATTATTCGGCTTGAGGTCTGTTTCATAAATTATAATAAAAATAAAAAACTCTTGTTCTGTTTTAATTTTTAATTATTTATTTATTCCAATATTTCGACCAACTTTGTTGGTCATCCTCAGAAATAGTTACGATCTAAAAAATATAATTTTAAAACATGTTTCTTAATTTAAACAAACAATTAATTTACTTAATATTCTTTAAAATAATTCTTTAATATATTCATTCCAAATATTTTTTTTCTTTAATATCTAAAACAGCTTCGTTGTTATTGTTGTATAACAATTTTGGAGTTGATTTGAGGTATATCCCTGCGGCTTCCTTTAGTTTTTTATGTATGTAGCCTACTTAACTAAAATGTCATACCATCGATACTGTAATACCCACAATATGGTAACCTTAAGCTGGGATCACACGATTGTCGCAAATGCACCAATATGGCACAATTTTGATTGTGCTTTATTGACGCACAATAAAGAAATTGCACCAATCAAATATTCTGAAATCACACGGTTGCCCTGTTTTATACAAATTTAATTGCCGCTAGTTGGTACAAAGTGAAATGGGTACAATAATTGCCGCAGCACATTCACACGATTGTTATTACTTGACAACTGCGAAAACAGCTGTTGTGGTAGCTTTTTTATTTGTTTGGAAGTTCTTGTTGGTATCATCATATATATTATTTCTAAAGCACTTTTTTTTGTCGGTTGCAAATATCTCCCATACCACCGCATCAAATTTAATGAATGATATCTCATTTTGAAGCTTATTTCTAACACTAATGACGAAAAATAATTAGAAATTGAAAAATTAATATTTTCATTGATAAAAATTACGGTGCGAAATATTCGCACGGGTCATCTAGTATATATTATTTCTAAAGCACTTTTTTTTGTCGGTTGCAAATATCTCCCATACCACCGCATCAAATTTAATGAATGATATCTCATTTTAAAGCTTATTTCTAACACTAATGACGAAAAATAATTAGAAATTGAAAAATTAATATTTTCATTGATAAAAATTATATTTTATATAGAACTGCAATAGAACTGCATGATAATACTATTCAAACGTGGTAACACAGGGTCGCTTAACAGAACTGCATGATAATACTGTTCAAATGTGTTAATACAGGGACGCTTAATAGTGATGCAGTTCTACATAATATAGTATGTATTAAAATCCATTCTGGCAATACCGCTATTTACTATAATGCCGTTTATTACTAATGGCGATTTCTTTTCTGATAAAAATATGTTACAGTACATACATGTAACATTTTCTAATGTTACCTAAAATCACTCGAAGTGTTACATGTTGTGCAATTTCAATAGAAAACAATTAGTGCTTTTATTTACAACTATTACACTTTCATCATTAATGTACTTAATAAGCGATTTTTAAAGCTATTTAAGCAGTTTCTGCATGCTATTACTGGTTGGAAACAAATATTAACATCACTAATGGCTTATAAAAATTAAAACGATTATACTATAAATAGACTTTTTTTGATTTTAATTTGTAAATATTTTTATATTTTGTTTTAAAATCAATATTTAACAAAATTATGAGCGGTATGAATTATGACGAACAAAATAAAACATTTGTTGTACAAACAAAGTAGTAAGCACCAAAGTTGTAGAACAGGGCAGTATGAACACCTTAAGTTAAAGTAAGGGTAAACCAGGCAACATGTTCTGCATGTTTTTCATCAACATATTTACAAAAGAACTTGAAAATTTTTCCCACAGTTGTATTTTTTGTACAAACGAACACAAAAATGTAGAACATGTAACATTAGTGCAACATTTTTCTCAGAAAAGAAATCGCCATAAGTCAGTTATATTCATCATTTTCATTGATAAAAATGATATTTTAAAATGTATTGAAGTTACTAAAATTTCTATTAATTATTTTCATTTTATGTTACAAAAATGACAACTAACGGTGCGAAATATTTGCACGGGTCATCTAGTGTTTATTAAAAACGAAAAATTTGTTCATAGGTACTCTACAATTTTTTGTTGAATAGTTTTGTTTAAAATATAAAATAGAAAAATTTATGAAATTCCAAAAATTGTTGAACTAATTTTATATTTCGAATGTTAACGTTTGCATAGAAAATTTTTATGAAATAATAAAATTCTGTAAATTTATTAATTGAACTACCGATATCGTTTATTAAAGAGAAATCTCGGCTACTTTAACAAATTTTTTATTCTCGCTTTCAAGGTAACAAACAATTTCTTTAAAAAATATCTACGACAAATATCTGTAAAAGAAATAATACTTAGTTCTATTAAATATTTTTGATAAAAATATTCGCACTTAGCAGCTACATATATAGTATGCTTGTGAACATATGTACATACATATTTGTTAATAACAAAAATTAAAACGCATAATAAATAAATACATATTTATCTTCATTACTTGCTAAAGGAAACACAAAAACGTAAAATTTATTTAAAAAAAAGGCAAATATTGGCGCGTATTGTGTTGTTTGATTGCCGCACAAGATGCCAATAAATATTGGTGCATTTTTGTTATTTTTATTGACGCACGGTTGCATAGCAAACAGTCACACGATTGCCGCACCAGGGTTGCATTTGATTGGTAAAAGTAAGCACAATATTGTCCTCGATTGATACATGAGCCAATTGGTTGTGCAGTCACACGATTGGTGTATTAAAAAGTGTGAAAATTGGTGCATTGCGGCAATCGTGTGATCCCAGCTTTAGGAATAAAACCACTAATTGTGATCACCTCCTGTATGAAGTAAAAAATAAAATTCTTATATATTGGCAACTATATCAGCTATAGTCTACAAAATTTGGAAGTAGATAAGTGTACCTCCCATATTAATTAAATACTAAAATTCGTATATTTATCTAGAAAAGAGCCACCAAATTTTGCAAAACAATTTTGATTCATATAAATATTTGGAAAATAAATGGTTACGATGCCAATAGTGGGCCCTTTTTTCTCATAAATTTTTAATTTATACGATGGGGGTGGCGAATCACTCCGGGTATTAGCTAGTATAATATATACTTTTATACAAATATATGTTATATAATATCCAACACGGTTTTCAAAAAAGATGTTCAACTTCAACAAATCTATTACAACTTACTACAATAGTCAATCGCGGTTTTCTTCAAAGAAAACAAACAGATGTAGTTTATACAGACTTCAGCAAAGCTTTTGATAAAGTCAATCACAAACTTCTTATAAAGAAATTACACTTGATGGTATTTGCCAACATTAGCTTAATGTGGATTAACTCATATTTAACAAATAGAAAGCAAAGCGTACTTTTCAACAATGAATCCTCGAAAAATATAAACGTATCATCCGGGGTACCACAGGGCAGCTACCTTGGACCGCTTTTATTTTCCTTGTTTGTAAACGATTTACCACAAGTTAATCAGTTTTCAAATATTTTAATGTAGGCTGATGATGTGAAAATTTTTCTGAGCATTAGTGAATACTCCAACCATGTTTTACTTCAAAATGACTTGGATTCGTTTTACAAATGGTGTAATTCAAATTTAATGGAGCTGAATCTAAAAAAGTGCAATTATATGCGTTTGGTCCGAAAGCGACCGATATCTGTAAATTATATGCTGGGCAATTATCAACTAGAAAAATTGGATAGCTTTTTAGATCTTGGTGTTTTATTGGATCCTAAGCAAAGTTTCATTAATCATATAACAATTATGGTAAACAAAGCCAGAGGAGTACTTGGTTTTATAAAACGGTGGGCTAAAGAGTTCAATAACCCTTATGTAACTAAAACTTTATACACATCACTTATGAGACCTATTTTGGAGTATGCTTCCATAATTTGGGACTCTATGTACCAAACTTATATCGACAGGATGGAATCTGTGCAAAAACAACTCCTGTTGTTCTGTCTTCGAAGTTTAAATTTCAACCCATTAAGTCTTCGATCATATACCAGCAGACTCGATCTGGTTAAGCTGCCAACCTTAAAAAGCCGAGGATCTATGTTAAATGTCTCGTTTCTATTGAATATTCTATTCTATTCTATTGAATGACGTTTGTTTTGGTTTCCTGATCAACAATATTTCGTTCAATATTCCTCAACGACCAACACGTTACTTCTCACCATTATCCGTTCAGTTTTTTAGAGCTAATTATGCAAACGCTGACCCTCTCAGGAGAATGTGTATTAAATTTAATGAACTGTATAGATTTATAGATTTTTCTTTTAATACTAATGTAACTAAAAGTAAAATAATATTTTTTTTAAATTCATAATTAATTATTTTATGTGAGTTATTAATATTTGTGTTGTATAAATAGCAGAGTATGAAAACAAACAAAACATTTCGCAAACGTTTGCAAAATGTACAAAACTATTCAAAATTCTTAAATTGTATTGTACATGAGCAAAAACAAAACAAAAACTTTTCAAGTGTCAAAGAGAGAAAACGAAACAATTGGCTTTCCACTCATCTGCATTATTTAATTTACCGTTACAATCGTACCTCTGAGTCAGTGTGACCCTTTTAGCATTTTGACTGCTAAATTTAGCATTATTTATTTTGATTTAGCAGCGAATTTTTCAAATAGCATTAAGCATTATTTTCAGCATTTTTGTAATATTTTTTTAGCATTATTTAGCATTTTTTAATCTTAAAAATTTTATATATTGCTATTTCACATTGTTATTTTCTATGCGAACGTTTACGTTCGAAATCGATGAACAGGCTATTAGTTTGCTTATTGGTCACGTTATTTTTTTTTTGTCAAATATTTTCCAATTGTGATCCAAGCTTAAGTAATAAATAGCACTATTTGATCCGACGGCTCCATGATTCATGATTCCACTCTCGAAAATATTTTTTTAAATACTGTGGTTTAGGGTATCATATGGTCGCGCTTGACTGACTTTACTTTCTCACTTCGCTCATTTGCTGCAAGACCGGCATAATTAAATTTTGGAGTTAGAGATGCAGAATTGTTCGCTTTGTTTTTCTTTATATTGTGTATTAAATTCATCTTTATATCTTTTATACTTTCCCAGTTTGAAGAGAATGTGTCTTCTCTTTTTCTAAGTACTAGTTAGAACAAATCAAATACTTTAAATGCGTTTATCTCGAAATGGATTTTTTTTTTTGAGTTATGCCGGTCTTGCAGCAAATGAGCGACTTGTTTTATAGTATTTAATTCCTTAAGTCGTATGGCAGCCAATTTGGCTTCTAGGACGTTTTTTTGCGTGTTGAATTATAAAAATTACACCTCGTAATGAAGCGAAAGTTTTTTGTTTTTTTTTTTAATTTTAAGGTTTATTTCTCTAAGAATGTCTCTTTTCTATTTTCAGCTTTAATTAGGGTGTTTTCCCAAAATTTCTAAACCTCCCGGTAAAAAAGAAAACAATTTTAATTTTCAGAAAGTGGGATGGAAACTTAATAGAATTTAACAAATTGAATTTATAAATTTAAAAAAATATAAAAGATTTTTAAAATATAAATAAGTTAGTTTCGTTTATGTTTACCACGAGTTAATCACTCGAGTTGCCTTATATATTACAAAAGTAAGTAAACTTTACATATGGACATTATTGAGATAATCACCAAAAATAAAGCTGTTTTGTTAAAAAATCCAAAATCTTCAAAATACTGGATTTAAGTTTTCCGTCATTGTTGCAGAAGGAAAAATTATTCCATTTAACAGCTGAAAAAATATCAAATCCGGCATTTGTCTGGATATAATCTTAGTGTTCCTAACTCTTATTGGATTGCTATTTATGAATTGCATATGTTTATTTTTTATTTATTTATTTAATACATAACTAAGAGTTACAAATACAATTACAATTTATATTCAAACTTAATTAACCGAGCAATAGTAACGTAGACCTTCCGCCCGTTGTTGTGAAAGTGTCCAGAGTCTCTGGCGGGAACCGAACCCGCAACCCTCGGACTGATAGACTAGCTCACTTCTAACTAGTCTACCGAGGCACCCAAGCATATTTTTATAAAATGTGCACTAAATATCTTTTTTCTAATCGAAATGTATAAGTAGGGTAAAAAAAAGTATTTTTAACATTTCTTAGTTTTTACTTAAAAAAAATTCCCAAGAATACCGGTATATTAATTTCATTGGAAATTCCGGGTCAGGAATTGCGGAAAAAAGAAACCCTATTTTCAATAAACATAACAGCATTCTAAAACATATTTAATTTAATTTTAATTCTTCTTTACTATTTAAATAAAGAAAACGTTGTTATCAAAGCGTTTTTTACAAATTATACTCTTAAAGAAATACGAACGCTTTTTTAAGAGTTGTTTTAAGTGTGCAGAGCAGTGTGACCACAACTAAAAAAAAATGGATGCTATATGGGGATTAAAACAATGCTAAAAATAAAATTTGAAAAATGCTAAATTTTCTTAAATAATTGTATCATTTTAATGAATGAATTATAGATACATTAATTTACCTAAAAAAATATATTTTTTTAAAATAAAATGAAGTTTATATAAAACAAGTAAGAGTGCTATATTCGGCTGTGCCGAATCTTATATACCCTTCACCATTTTGCGAGCAGAATACAGAGCAACTAGACAAAAACTAAATAAACAGCCCTAAAATTTAGGTTTTTATAAAAATTTTGATGTTTTTTAGCACATTTTTGGAGTATTTTGCTCATAAATTACCCATTATCTAACCGATTTGATATTTTTATATACCGACGTGTTAAGGAAGAATTTTACCATTTACTTAAGTTAAATTTATATATAAACATTTATATATACTTGTATACATATATTTTAACAAAGTTAATTATAAAAAAGAGTAATTTTTGAGGATTCAGTATTTCGGTTGTAACTCTGCCATTTTTTAACCGATTTGACAGATTTATATACCGACGTGTTTAAGAAGAAATTTACCATTTACTTAAGCTATAAAGCTTGGACTCGAGGAGATCTATGGTTCCCAAATGTGGGTATTTAAATAAAAATAATTTAATTTTGGGGATAACTTTTTTGTATCTGAACCGATTTTTCCGAGTTTTTATAATATATGTTCTACTAAAAATTTCCGATATTTTGATATATAAGTTATATCCATAGGACATATGGCAGCCCTTAAATTTAGGTTTTTATAAAATTTTTAATTTTTTTTGTACGGGAGGTACCACGCCCACTTCTCCAATCCCGCCCACATTTTGTAGGATGGTGTGTATTGGCAACCTAAATGTGTGTACCTAATTTGGAAACTTTGGCTCTTGCCGTTCTCAAGATATACAGAAATTAAAAAAATACAACAACAACAAGGGATTTTTGAAAAAATTTAGAGGTAGTCGTGGTTTTTTGCTCATATCTACGTCATTTTCGGACCGATATGGCTGAATTTCAATAGCAAGAAATGGTGGACTGTATGTAACATAAATGTAAAACAACCTAGCCGCTATCATGTCTGGATTATCCGGAAAACACATATCAAACGTAAGACGGACAGACGGACAGACGGTCAGACGGTCAGACGGACAGACGGTCAGATGGACAGACGGACATCGTTAAATCAAGTTCTCTCCTCATAAGGTCCCAGAATATATATACTTTATGGGGTCTAAAATCAATATTGTGGAAATTACAAACGTTATGACAAACTTATATATACCCTTTTCCACCTGAGGTGAAGGGTATAAAAATTATATATATATATATGTACATACATTTATTTAATAAAAACAATTCAGTAGTTTGACAAAAGTTTGCGATTTTTTAACCAAAAAAACAAAAGTATCTACAAAATATTACATGATAAACGCTTAAAGCCCTAACCTACAGTTTGCAACATTGTCAACTGTCAAAAAAAAACTGTTAAGGCGCAAAATTTGGCTTAAGCAAATGTGCGAATACATATGTACATGTAAATCATAATAAAATTTTTCTTAAGTTTTATAAACTGTCATTTTCTTAAGCAAAGTGCGATCGTGATATTAAAAGAAAAAAAATTATTTCCTTACATGGAAATAAAGCCATATGGCCTTATTTCTCACTCCATTGAGATAAAGCCATATGGCCTTATTTCTCAATGGCTTTATTTCCTATGGCTTTATTGCACGGCACTAAGTTTTATTATTAATGACATTTTATACTTGAAATTTAGCATAAGAACAATAAGAATGTCTAATAAAATTGAAAAGCACTTAAGTCAACTTAAGCCATTATTATTTATTGCCACAGATATACTTATATTATTAAATACAAAATATAAGTAAAAACAAAAATTATCATTGAAAACAAAAAAGGCTATTCAACAGCATTTTCAGTAAATTTACTTACACATTAAACACACCATTATATGAATAGTTTTCCTTAGTTTCCAAAGTGTTGTTCAAAATACCATTAGAATATGATCTGTTTTCATCATATTCTAAACCAGTGTTCGAAAATAAACAGTACATTATTTAACGTTCGGCTCACACACCCAGGAACGATATCTATTTTTTTAGTGATTGTGTAGACATACACAACCCTTAATACCGTTCGTAACTATTTTCAAGAAAGAACCGAACATTATATAATGTTCTGTTCTTCGTTAAAAAACAGAACAATTGTAGTGATACTGTAGACAAACGTTATATTTTAATGTTCTATAATGTTTTTTCGTATGTGTATTTTGTTTTTGTAAAAAAAGTTTGGTTTTTTTTACCAGCCAAAAGGGACGAAGATTAACGAGTCGAACAAAACACATTGAAGCTTGTGGATTTTCAAAAAAAACCGAACGGAATTAAATGTTCACATCTATTGTTGAGTTTGATAAAAACAGTAATATTTTTGTGTTCAAAAGATGACTAACAGGGAAACGTTCTTTTTTTTAATGATTTTCTACACAAACACTATTAGCGTTTGTGTTTCCCACAAATCTACCGAACCGAACATTAAGAAACGATATTTAGTGTTTATTTTCGAACACTGTTCTAAACACCTATCCAGAATTCAATAGTTGAATTTTGGTTCATCAATTCGTTTATATATACTCTGGATCCTTACTACAAGATAAGTTCATATCATGATGTCCGTCCAGCCATCTGTTGGTAACAACGCATATATGTACATATGTATGTGTAATATACATACATATGTACATACATATTTATCGATCGGTAATGCTTTTGAGAATTTTGCTATTTAAAATCTGCTAAATCAAAAAAATCCTTTTATAAATGAGCAGGGACCATAACAGTAATAAGATTTATTTTAAAAATTACTTTTTAATTATTATTTCTTGTAAATTTTTATCGTTTTGAAAAAAAAATGTTATTTCTGAGTTTTATTTATTCCTCAGAAAATAAAAATTATTTTTGAGTTTTATTTTTTGCTTAGAAAATAAAAGTTACTTTTTGAATTTTATTTTTTGCTGACAAACACAGTGCAACACAATATACAAACGAAACAGTAAGGTAAATATAATTTTTATGTCTACCATTGCCTTTTCAAAACATTTTCTTAAATAAATAAGATAATTTTTTTTGCAGGAGAGAAGACTTCTTGAACTTTTTTACAGTTTTAATTTTGTTAAAATCGGTTCAGTAGTTGTTGAGAAATTTAAGGTCAAAGTTTAACTTTTGATGTTTTTAGCATTTAGTACGAAAATGCAAATTTATAATAACTAGATGACCCGTGCGACTATTTCGCACCGTAATTTTTATCAATGAAAATATTAATTTTTCAATTTCTAATTATTTTTCGTCATTAGTGTTAGAAATAAGCTTTAAAATGAGATATCATTCATTAAATTTAATGCGGTGGTATGGGAGATATTTGCAACCGACAAAAAAAAGTGCTTTAGAAATAATATATATGATTATTCAAAAAGTGGGATGTTTTTATATAGTGTAAATGAATGATTTTATTCATTTACACTATATAAATAATAATTTTAATGTTTGACATTCTATAAATCTAACATGAATAAAGGTATCATAATGTATTTTGGGAGTAATGTAGATTTAAAAGTTCTTAAAACCGTGGACTTAAAAACATCCCCATTTTTGATTAACAAATACCCAAATTCCCAATCCCGGAAAACGGCTTTAAATTTTTTTTTGTGCAATGAAGGCAAAACAATTTACCACTCGAGATTGATTAGAATTTTCTAGAAAATAATGGACATACTAGAATACATTACTGTTCTAATTGTATAAAAATCGGTGTGTTGAATTATTAGAATTTTTTACTCAAATTATTTTTTTTTTTCTTATTTGAAAAATTTGACTTAGAATAGGGCATATGGGAGTAAAAATGTCAAACTGACTATAAATTGCTTCTACAAGCATACACTTAATGTTTTCTTTCGAAAATTATAAACCATTTAATATATTTGTGGAGAAATTCGTATTCGTATTACCTTTATATGCATATACATTCGCCTCGTATATGCCACTATACCTTTAAAAAAAATGCATAGGCATTTAATAATACCTATGATCATTTTGTGAATAGGTTTCTACATTATCCACTCTACAACAGGTTCAACTGGAACCAGTTCCACTAGAATACTTTTTAGATTAAAAAAATAAATAAGTGTAAACTTTAAAATTTTTATTTTCTTTTTTATTTAAATAGCAATAAGTACAAAAAACCTATTTTTTGCTTAAATAACAATAAAAGTTAATTATATCTACTATTCATTCGGTTGGAAAATTGCCTCCAATTATTCCATATTTGGTTTTGTATTACCTCTGTCCTGTAGCAGCCCTTTTGCTTCTTCATCTAAGTGCCGATGTTCTATTTTCCATTGACTTGGAATGCTAGAGATGAGCGGATCTGACGTTGCCAACAATATATTAAACAGATCTTCGTTTGTAAAATTTCGTGACATTTTTCTGGTATTTTGCTCCCTATAAAATCTCTAAAGGCGCCCGTACACGACATGTATTTGTCATCTGACATGTCAAATTTTCAAGTCACATGTAATTGTTCATGTCTGTCAAAATTGCTGTTTTACATAAGGTTTATAATATTCGGTCACAAACGTACATGTAATTTGCTTCTGACATTGTCTCTGTTTTTTTCGCATTGTTATTGCAGAAACCAAAGTAGTTCTCGGTTTCAAAATAGCTTGCTGCCGCCACGAAAATATTTATTTGCGCCGTAAAATAATTTAGCCATCTTAACATTTTTTTCTTTTATGATAAAGATAATAATTTAGAATTTTAAAATGAAACGGTTTTTATGTATATATTTACATAAATTATATTCAATGGTGAGATGAGCATACATATCTTGGTATTGTAAAATATTAACTTCAGCCGGCTAATGATTCCGTCAATAATTGACGCCGCTGCCAGTTTCTTCTCGGCATAGATTTCTGATGTCAGATGGTTTGTCAGAAGAAAATAGAGCACGCTCTAATTGAAATTTTGTCAGATGACTTTGCGTCTGACTTTTACAGAAGCAAAGTTAAAAAGGTAACACACGACATGTATGTGTTTTGCAGTGAGAAATTTGACATGTCAGATGACAAAAACATGTCGTCTATACGCTCCTTAATCTATATTCCTTTTTTCCTGGGCTTCCTCTCACAGATCTTCTAGCGGTACTAATTGATGCCTAATGACATCCTCTCCATGATTAAGGATTTTATGAACTGTTGCACATATTTCTCCATGGATATTTGGTAGTATATATTCGTGCTGCTTCTTTGGCATAATCCCCAAATTTTCTATAATCAATTCGTTCATTGCATGCAAGTACATCAATGATTGTTTAAAATCTTGATATAAGACTTATATCAACACTAATGTGGCCGTTAGTTGTATGGATAACTTTTTTTTTTTTTGATTTCTTATATTCTCCCCCCTCAAATCGGTTCAGTTTTATGTACGTTTTATATAAGTACATAAAAGGGGAATTTAATGTCAAGTGACACAATTTTGAAATCGATGTCTTCCGATTTGGATGAAATTTGCACCAAGGTTAGTTCTATTGGATATTAGTTTAGACACACATTTTCAACAAGATCGGTCAACAATTTTCAGAGTAAAAGCGGGTCAAAGTTTGCCATACAGGTGTTCTTTCTCATACATGTTACTTATTACCTATTGGTGCTAGCAAAATTTGTCCCAAATAGCTTCGATAGCTATTTGATCAATCTTTTTAAAAAAAATTTTTTCGTTTTTTTTTTAAATTTTTAAAACTTAAAATTTTTTTTTATTTTTTTTAGCTAAGTTTTAAATTTAAACAAAAAAAATTTTTAAATTTTAAAAAAAAAACAAAAATTTTTTTTAAAAAGATTGAACAATTAGCTATCTCAGCTACTTAAGACACATTTTGCTAACACCAATAGGTAAAAAGTTACATGGATGAGAAAAAAATACCTGTATGGTCAAAATTTCAAAATTTGACTCCCTCTAACTCAGAAAATTTTTGACCGATCTTGTTGAAAATTTTTGTCTAAACTACTTTCCAATAGGACTAACCTTGGTGCAAATTTCATCCAAATCGGAAGGCATCGATTTAAAAATTGGGTCACTTGACATTAAATTCCCCTTTTATGTACTTATCAGCCCAATTATGAATAAAAAATCCCCGGGAGTTTTTCCCCTTTTCTCATTTTTACAATTGAATCTACATAGGAAAAATGGGAGAAGGGAGAAAACTCCCTGGGAATTTTTATTTATAATTGGGCTGTATATAAAACGTATATAAAAAGTTTGGGAATTTGTTGTTAATTTCTTAATTATTTTTTAAAATATTAATTTTAGCAAAAAACTTTCTTCAAGGCTAATGTTGTTGACTAGAAGAGCTAAAATATTGCCATATATTATATTCTTGTAAAATTTTGTTTTTAAGAGATAGTCATATGCAAACAAATTACATTTGAATAAATGGCTTGATGGCAAACTTTGAGGGGCGGACGCCCCCCCTAAAACAGAAATTTTTTTGTATTTTTTTTTTTACATAAAACTGCACCAATTTGAGGGGCGAGTATAAAAGAAATCAAAAAAAAGTAAATAACGGCCACCCGAATCAACACCTGTTATTTCAGATGCTTTTTTGGGATCAGAAAATAACTTGCTGTATTCCCATCATTCGTATTGCCTGATCCTTGTTTTGGTTGGTCTATAATCAACCCACATTTGCGAAACTCATCCTGAATATGCTTCTTTTTTATACTTCTTAAATCCTTGTTGGTGTCATTGTTTCTTATTGATTTTGTAGGTCCAAAACCCAAATCATAACTGATTTTTAGTATGTGCTCTATAATTTGTATTCTTGTATGTAGCGGCGATAATCCAAATTCATATGCATGAGTATTATCTAATGTTTTTTTCCGGGACTTGGTTTAATTTGCTTGATGTGGTTTGGCATATAATGCAGCTGGATGAAGCCTATGTGTCAGTCAAAGCCTGGCCTACTTTTCCATCTATCATCTTTAGCACTAATTGATAGTTAACTTCAATTATATGGCCATCCATTTCTAATTCTAATGGTAGAATAAAAAACTAATGTGCTAAACTAGGATACGCTTAAAAACCCACAGGTATTGGTAATTATATAATATAAAATACCTAGCACAACTTGGCTTGGTACACTTATATTTCAGTCATATGAATAGGTAAAATAAAAAGAGCAAAAGAAATGTTGCTAATAATTTTACACAAACTAAAAAGTGTTCTATATGCTTGTCCAAACAGGTACAAAAGTGCATTTGGGTTTAAAGTGGATACTTTCACCTTCCTACAGCTAGTAAAATCTCTCTAACCCCTTTTGACCCTCATAAGTTATATTCTTCTGAACTTCAATTTGACTAAAATATAGAACCTGAAAAAATATTTAATAACACAGCAGGTATAATCGGTACAGTAATACAACATAACATTGTTTAAAGACTGCTTTACTACCAATATAAAAAGTGTTGAACCCACTATTGATAACAGTTTGACATAAAACATAAGAAAAGAAAAATTGTTATAAAATCAAGCCAAAAAAATCCGTTTTATCCGAATATCTCCAATTTAAGCATATTTTTTGTAACTCAGCTTAAATTTAATTTTTTTGCAATCCATAAATATATTTTTGGTGAATTTTTTAAAAGTTTGAATTTCCGAGGTTTCCAATTTAAGAGGTCCGCAAGTCACTCTCCCGACCCTCCATGGATCCGTGTTCTTTCAATTCAACTTAAAAGCAACCCGGCCATGACAGTTTAAAATTTCATTCAAATTTGTTCACAGGGTTATTTCTAGTCCTAAAAAACTGTGACGTACCAAATTTTGTTATGATTGCATTATTTTTTACGGTTTTAGGCGTACTAAACTGTTTTCCGGGAGTAGTGTTTATATGGGGCTTAGGGTAAATTATGGACGGATCTTCACGAAATTTGTCAGCGTGATTTCCAGTCAAATAAAACAAATTTTTCCAAAATCTTACCTCATTCCGTGCCTTGTTCCAGCATTTATGTTATTTTTTGTAACAAAATTATCAATTTTTTTAGGTGGTGGTTCCACATTTTGATTCATAGCTCTGGTCCTACTGAACCGATTATGCTGGATTTCAATCCCAAACTGCTACAAGCAATTTGGCACCAAGTTTGTTAATTTCTTTTGAGTTGTTCGAAAGTGAGCGTGTTTTCAACAGACGGACAGACAGACAGACAGACAGACGGACATGGCTAAATCGATTTAGAATTACTCAAGAACCCAGAATATATATACTTTATAGGGTCTGAGATGAATAATAAAAAAGTTTCACACGGAATGATAAACTTAATATACCCTCTTCACAACTAATTGTGGTGGAGGGTTTTTAAAAGCGTTTAAGCAAAATGTTGATTTAGCTAATCAAAGCCGTTCACATTACATTTGAGATGATTAAGAAGACAGTTGACTTAGAAAAAAAACATTACATTGGCGGCTATCTTTAAAAATTTTTAATTAATAAAAAGTCTTTTTCTAAATATATACATATTGTTACGAAAGCTAAATTGTCTAAGAATTATTTATAGTTTTAGTTATAAGTTATCTTGTAAGTTATAGTTTTATGTTACTTAAAATTCTCATGTATAATTTTCAACACAACTGTTATTTTAAAATAATTCCTATATAAATTTCCCAGTCATTTCTAGAAATGGTTATAGAACATAATAAATAGTTTTTACGGGAAGGTTCAGGAAAAATCTAGAAATAATTATGAAATATTAAAAGGGGTGACTCATGTATAATAGTTTTAGTTTGCTTTGAGAAACGGTTCTGTTCGTAACTAACAATTGTGAACAAATTAATTCAAATAAAGTTTGTAAAGTTGAAGAAGTGTGTGTATTTATTTTTGATTTGCAATTAAAAAAACTCAACGGTTTATTATAAAGGGAGTAAACCGAACGCGTTTATTAAAGGAAAAACGTAACAATTGGTGTCAGAAGTGGGATTGCAATAAAAAAAAATTAAATAAATAAACAAATAAATTAATAAACCAAGGATAAAAAAAAACTATACAAACAACAATGAAATTCGATGAGCTAAAAGTTGAACAGCTCAAGAAGGAGTTGAGCAGGTTGGATCTGCCTACTGCAGGAAATAAAGCTGAGCTGCAGAAGAGATTAATCGATGAATTCAAGCGACGCAATATTGACATCGCAGCTTATGAATTTGATGAAAAAGAAGAAATAGAAGTTGCTACCCGTGCAGTAACAAGCAACATGAATCTTAGCACAATGTTTGCTGCTATGATGCAGAATATGGAGAAGATGGTAAAATTAAATTCAAACGCTATCCTAGCAGAAAATTCTAGAAAAATGGAAGAAAATTCTAGAAAAATGGAGGAAAATATGGAGAGAATGGTAAAAGAAAACTCGGCTGAAACTTCTAGAAGAATGGAAGAAAATTCTAGAAAAATGGAAGAAAACTCAAGCACCATTTTTGCCGAAATTCAACAAAATTCCAGAATGACAAATGAAAAACTTGAGAAGCTTCAAGAGATTTCTACTGCTATAAATGAAAGAGTAGACGATATGGAGATAGAATTCAACCAGACTCTGTTTGATGTTAAGACACAAGTCACTGATGTAAGAACACAAGTCACTGATGTAAAAACTCAAGTCACGGATGTAAAAACACAAGTCACTGTTTTTGATGGAAAACTACATCATTTGAAAGAAAAAGTAAATAGCCTTCAGTGCCAAGAGGGAGTGGTGCGAGTTTTTCCAGAAGTCTCGAATAGAATAAGAGCTCCAAGTTTTGACGGCAGCTCACCATTGAATGTGTTTAAGTTCCAGTTTGACACAGTTGCCAACAAAAATGCATGGAACAATGAAGAAAAAGCCATAGAGCTGATTCTGGCTTTAAAAGGAACTGCAGCTGAAATTCTAGAAAGTGTACCAGTAAGTTGCAGAAACAATTATGATGACATTATGGTAGCACTGCAACGCAAGTATGGTGGAGAACACACACAGAAAAAATTTTTGCCGAATTATTTTCAAACTAACGTTTGTTTGAAAATTTTTTTAATTTCTACAAATTTTTTTACTGATTCAATTAAAATTTTTGTTTGATTTTTATTTAACCAGCAAAAATGTTGACAACCATTCAAAAATATAATACACGCGTTCTTGGTTTCAAGTTTTCATAATTTTGTATGAAATATTTAACGCTTTTTAATGTTGTCGTCTTTTTGCATTTTTTTATTTGATCGTAGGCAACACTTCCTAATGTGAAATATAAGAACTACAACAAAAAACACATACAGTCTATTTTTGGACACTTTAAAAAAGTATGAAGAGGTTTGAAGTAAAAAAAAAAACAAAAAAATAGCAGGTAAAAAACGTTTTACTCTTTTTAAACAACAGAAACAACAACAAAATTATAAGAAACAAAATCCCGTATTCAATTTGTTCAAACTGTTTGCTTAAATACATCAAATACAAAAATATAATGATGACGAAAAACATATCGAGTCGGTCTGTCGCCGTTTTTGGGTTACATTTATTCTTCATTAGCAAAGGAAAGGATACAGCAACAGTGAGTGATGACGAAAAATATTGTGTGTATAAAAAAAGACTTCGTTCAAAAATTATTCCAACAAAAAAATGTGTCTCAAAGCCAGCCGGCCGCTCTGCTCTCTCTGCCTTCTTCTAATACAGTGCCTGCTTGTGTGCGCATCATTATATGAATTTCAGTAAACTTTTTGTTTGATCCAGTTAAATTATTTGTTTGAAAAAATCTGTGTTTTTTTAATAAACAAAATGCAAATAAATTTTGTTTGATTCTACAAATTTTTTTTTTTTTTTTGAATTGGAAAAATAATTTTTTCTGTGCAGAAAAGAAATATACAGAATGGAATTACGGGGCAGAGTACAAAAGTCAAACGAGACGCTACAGGATTTCGCATTAGAGATTGAGCGCTTGGTGCAGCTTACTTATCCAGGTGAAAGTCATCCATTGCTAGATCACTTTAAAACTGAAGCATTTGTAAATAGTATACGAGATGATGATGTTAAACGCGGTATGTGCATCACAAAAGCCTTCATTTGCAGAAACGGTATCATTTGCCCTAGCACAAGAAACCGCAAGGATAATTTCAACGCCGCAAACGTTTATGGTGCGAAAACTTGATTTTGCTGCTAAAGAAGAAAGAGATATTTTAAAGGAAATGAGATGCATGAAGGGAGCAGTTTTGCAAGCTTTGAGCGAGAAACAAGGTAAAAACAAAGCAAAATGCTATAATTGTGGTAAGATTGGCCATATTCAGCGAAACTGCAAAGCACCCAAACATCGATCAAGATCTGCTCCGCCGCAAAGGGACAAACGAAGAGCAAGTCAGCAATCATCGCGGGAGCCACCGCTAAAGCTGAGAAGAGCTAGCAGCTAGCAGTTACGTTTACGTAACCTGGGGTTACGTAAACGGTGAAATTTGCATTTTGACTATGGGCACTGATGCAGGACATTCCATTATAAGAGCTGATTTGATAAAGGGAGCTGTCGAGCCGCCGAGTGGTGTAAACTTGCGAACAGCTACGGGAGAGCCTGTCATTGTCTATGGAAAAGCAAGAGTGGAAATAAGAATGGCCGATATGATCGTTTTTGATGAGTTTATTGTGGCTGAAATTATGGACGAGGTCATAATTGGAGCAGATTTTATGATTCGTCAAGGCATTAGTCTAGATATGGGACGACAAATTATGAATTGGTATGGTCTAGAAATACTCCTTAACGTTGGGAATGGAAGTGAAGATCTTGTAAGACAGCTAGTCACTAGTGATCATAAGAAATTGTCATCCCAAAGAGACGATGAAAAACGTGGGAAAGCGAGCACATATTCAAGACGGCCCAGTAAACACAAGAGCAAGCACTGTACAGAGTCTAAAAACAAGAAACGCATAAATGAGATTCGCTTATTACATGTGGAACCCATCGAAGACTGGTCAACGGCGCAGAAAAGTGACCCCATATTAGAGCAAATTATGAAGGCTAAGAAAGAAGGTGAAAGACCGAGTCATAAAGAAATTATATTGGAGGATCCACTAATGAAAGCGTATTGGGCGCAGTGGAGTAGTCTGCGGATGGCAAATGGTTGCCTATACCGTACACGGGAAAGTACTGATGGCAAAACGATTAAAAACCTTATTGTAGTACCGTCTTCTAAAGTATGTGAAGTTGTGAGGAATGTCCACGAAGGTACTGGTGGTGGGCATCTTAGCGTTACGAAAACCGTAAAGAAGTTAAAAGCAAGCTACTATTGGGTCGGTTGCAAGCAAGCCGTGATTGATTGCGTAATTAAATGCCCACAGTGCATTGAAGACAGCAGTCTAATTGGAGAAAGTAGAAATCCGGTCCAGCAGTACAACTTTGGTGAACTATCCGTACGAGCGAATAATAATGACTCTACCCAAGAGCAGAAGAACGAGTTAAGACGAAGGCGTGTTAGTTCATCAAATGACCAAATGAAAGCCAGAAACAATGTAGTGGCAAATTCGAAAGGCTTCAAAGAAGGCCAGTTGGTTTTACTTTTTTTTATCCGGAACGGAAGAAAGGACTATCTCCAAAGCTGCAGACTCATTGGTATGGCCCATATAAAGTAATAAAGAAATTGAATATAATGGCCCAAGATCAAAAATGAAAGTGGTACATCTAGAACGAGTAGCCCAGTATGGAAAAGGAGAATTTGAGCCTATTCGGGACGAACAGGCTGAAGTGGAGGGCAGTGTTACGAAAGCTAAATTATCTAAGAATAATTTATAGTTTTAGTTATAAGTTATATTGTAAGTTATAGTTTTATGTTACTTAAAATTGTCATGTATAATTTTCAACACAACTGTTATTTTAAAATAATTCCTATATAAATTTCCCAGTCATTTTTAGAAATGGTTATAGAACATAATAAATAGTTTTTACGGGAAGGTTCAGGAAAAATCTAGAAATAATTATAAAATATAAAAAGGGGTGACTCATGTATAATAGTTTTAGTTTGCTTTGAGAAACGGTTCTGTTCGTAACTAACAATTGTGAAAATCGAACCATCCATTTAAAATATTATTGTATATGTTATCCGCCTTATTATTTCTATATTGCCCTATATTTTTCAATAAGTGGCACAATGGTTTCAATTAAAATATAGCTCAATTCGTATTAAAAAATCAAACCTTTAAAGCAAAAGAACATCGTACATTGCTGCCAACACATTTCACAGTATATTTTGATTCTTAGCAATATATTGTGCCACCTTTGAATATCACATAATCGGGTGTGTTCTATAATCCGAATCCACTCGAAAGTGGATTACTTTAGCATTTTTGATGTTCTGCATTTCACGTCCACAAGTTTTTATTCGTTTTCAATTAGAGTAGTAATGGGTTAGTGAAAGTAAAACGAATCGACTTTTATTCTAATATTTGATAACATTTTTAACAAAAAAATAAATGTTGTTTTTAGCTTAAAATCTTCTTTATCCAATTTAATCAAAAATATATCGTTATCTAAAATGCAAAAGTCTCTAACTTACCCTAAATTTAAAATCGACTTCTTATTTTTTTTTAACGATTTTTATGTTATTTTCAGACAATTTGTTTTTTTAATCGATTTAGCGATCTCAAATAGTTTTTTTGTTTGTTTAAAATTTTGCGATTTTTCGCGAATTTTAGCCATGTTCGCGATAGAAGCGATTTGTTTCAGTAAGTTTTCTGATTCTTTACAGCTTTAACGATATATAATAAATAGTAGACTTTGCTATCATGTCGATGTTAGCAAACTTTTGCGAATTTCCGCGAATTTAGCAAATTTTACCTAATTTTTGCCAATCCTTATAGTTTTAGGGACTTTTAATCAATTATATGGCTGGTTTGAAATATAAAAAATTTACGCGATTTTTCGCTATTTTTGCAATTTTTTGTTATTTTCTGACGTTTTGTTTTTTTTTACCGATGTAGCGATTTCAAATAAATTTTAGTGTTTGTTTAAAAGTTTGCAATTTTTCGCGAATTTAAGCCATGTTCGCGATAGAAACTATTTTTTCCTGTGATTCTTTACAGCTTTCACGATTTAAAAAAATTTTGAAGCGGTTAGCAAATTAGCAATCTTTAGTCCAAAAAAAGTTTTTTCGAACCAAAAACTCGAATACACAAAAACATGCGGATTTGAGAACACCAATTTATGAATTATGCGGATTTAAAAAATTTTTCGTTTTCAATTCGAGTCGAAACCTAGAACAAACCTGAATGTGTATGTGATTTAATTGTACAATATTAAAATTTTTTTTGTGTAATTTATAAAATTTTGGATTATTTTGAAGCTTTACCCATGTCATGTGCACAGAGTTGTATCAAATTAAATTTAGATTCTGGCAACACTAAATTTTATACTATATTCTTACAACTACTCCCCAACACATTTATTCCAGAAAAGTATTAACAATTGTGAGTCAGGCGGTTTGTCTTTGCAGCTAAAGGAAAATTTCAATTTACTTATTTTAAACAAAATTTGAACAAAAAACATATAAACATGTCTACAATGGCAAGTCCTTTATCCATAGCCGGTACCCGTCAATCGGGTCAACCCGTGCGTACACAAAATGGTGAGTTATTTACCAGTGAAAGAACAGATGCTTATATTCAAAGCACACAAAATGAACAAGAAAAGGTGCAGCCGGCATGGTCGAAAAGTTGATATATTTTTTTTTATCAAGAAACCACATGTAAATTATGCATGATGTAAAAAGTTGTTTTCATTCAAAATGTTGCAAATAATAGTTTCGATTTTAATTAAACAAAATGCATTAATTATTCACCCCTATCGTGAATAAAAATTCCTTGGGAATTTTTTCCCTTTTCCCATTTTTACAATTGAATTAACATAGGAAAAATGGAAAAAGGGAAAAAACTCCCAAGGAATTTTTATTCACGATAGGGGTGAATTTTTTAAGCCATATTGAGGTTAGGTAGTGTCTTGGTTGGCTTCCTACTAATTTAAAGTTACTGCAGCTGTGAAACTGCGTGCATGTTTATATATAATGACGTCATTTGGAATATATTGAATAATTTTTTATTTTAGTTATGGCTGCCAGTTCTATAGCGAACATTGTTAAAAGTTCTTTGGGACCCGTAGGCTTGGACAAAATGTTGGTCGATGATATTGGTGATGTTACTGTTACCAATGATGGTGCCACCATTTTGAAATTATTGGAAGTTGAACATCCCGCCGCTAAGTAGTTATAAATAATTAAACAAAAAGTAGTAAATTTTATTTCTGTTTCTATTTATTGCAGAGTCTTAGTTGAGCTAGCTCAATTACAGGACGAAGAAGTTGGCGATGGAACCACATCCGTAGTCATCTTGGCTGCTGAATTGCTTAAGGTTATTTCTTTAATTCTATTTTTTTTTTATTTTTTAAAGGCAAATAATTTTTTCATTATATATTTAGAATGCTGATGAATTGGTTAAGCAAAAGATTCATCCCACTTCCATCATATCTGGTTATCGTTTAGCTTGTAAGGAAGCTTGCAAATACATTTCAGAACATTTGACTGCTCCTGTTGATGAATTAGGTCGCGATACTTTAATTAATATTGCCAAAACCTCCATGAGTTCGAAAATTATTGGCGCTGATGCAGATTTTTTTTCCGCAATGGTTGTTGATGCTGTTCATGCTGTCAAAGTAAGATTTCCTTCAAAATGTATAAAAAAAAATAGCACTTTTTAATAAATATTATTTTATTTTAGATCACTGATCCCAAGGGAAACACCGCTTATTCTATTAAAGCCGTAAATGTTTTGAAGGCTCATGGCAAATCTGCCCGCGAATCACTTTTGATCCCAGGTTATGCCTTGAACTGCACTCTTGCTTCACAACAAATGCCTAAGAAAATTGTTAATGCTAAAATTGCTTGCCTGGACTTCTCTTTGCAAAAAACCAAAATGAAAATGGGTGTCCAAGTTCTTATCAACGACCCCGATAAGTTGGAAGGTATCCGTGCCCGTGAATTGGACATTACTAAGGAACGCATCAACAAGATTTTGTCCACTGGTGTAAATGTTGTCTTGTGCTCTGGCGGTGTCGATGATTTGTGCATGAAATACTTCGTTGAAGCTGGCGCTATGGCTGTTAGACGAGTTAAGAAGATGGATTTGAAAATCATTGCTAAAGCTACTGGTGCCGCTTTTCTTACTTCTCTCACCAATATGGAAGGCGATGAAAGTTTCGATGCTTCTATGGTTGGCGAAGCCGCTGAAGTCTCCCAAGAGCGTATCTGTGATGATGAATTGATCATTATCAAGGGTACTAAGGCCAGGTAATAATGCATTCCCATTTTGTTTTCTACGCAAGTATGTCTGTGTTCATACCGCTCATGTATTGTTGACAAGATTGCTACTTTATAGGCGAGAGGCACGAGGGGAAAAGAAACGAGTACCCATATGCATGTACTGTCTTTACGTTTTGCTTTCTTATTCGTTGTTTAATTTTGTTTTTGTTTTCAATATTAAATGAAACAAAATAAAAAACATGCCGTCAACATGACATGATTCGTTTGAACGCCAATTCATGTTCAAAGAAGAAAAAGGAAGAATCTTGTCAATAAGACGTGAGCCGTATGAACTCAGACTATGTTTAAAAGAAAATCGTATGTTTTACGTTATTTTTTTATGAATTGCTTTTAGAGCTGCAGCTTCCATTATCTTGCGTGGCCCCAATGATTTCTACTGCGATGAAATGGAAAGGTCTGTACATGATGCTTTGTGTGTTGTTAAACGTGTTTTGGAAAGCAAAAAAGTTGTAGCTGGTGGTGGTTGTGTTGAAGCTGCCTTATCTATATACTTGGAAAACTTTGCTACTTCTTTGGTTAGTTTGAAATGTCCTATGAAATTTTAAACTTTTATTAAAATATTAACTTTTATCTCTTCTCTATTTTCCAGAGCTCACGCGAACAATTGGCTATTGCAGAATTTGCCAAATCCTTATTGGTTATTCCCAAGACATTAGCTGTTAATGCCGCTAAAGATGCTACCGATCTAGTAGCTAAGTTGCGCGCCTATCACAATTCCAGCCAAACCAAAGCCGAGCATGCTTTATTGAAGTGGACCGGTTTGGATTTAATCGAAGGTGTTGTACGTGACAACAAAAAAGCTGGCGTTCTTGAACCAGCCATGTCCAAGATCAAATCATTGAAATTTGCCACTGAAGCCGCCATTACCATTTTGCGTATTGACGATATGATTAAATTAAATCCTGATGAAAAACCGGGCAAATCTTATGGGGATGCTTGTGCTGCAGGCGAACTTTAAATTTATTCATTAAATATTTTCTTTTTAAGCTTAGTTAAACTTCATCTTCGTTTAATTGTCTTATTATTTTTCTCCTTAATGCATTAAACACAAAAACAACAAACATAAAATACACTTTATTACTAACAATCAAATTGTTTAACAACAAAGCTCATATTTTTGATAATTATCATCTTGATTTTTCTAAGTTCCTTTTTTTCTCTTTTTTAATGTAATTTTTAATCTTCTACAAAATTATATTAATTCACAGCTTTCGAAAATAATAAAAAACAAAATACAAAGAAATCACTTTTTGTGTTAATAATGTATGAATTGAAAATATGGACTGTTTTATAAATAAAGAACAAAAACGCTTCTCTAAAAAAACAATACAAATATAATTTTAGTTTACTTTTCTGCTAAACAGAAAATCACTCATTAAACGATTTGTGGTCAGTTTTAGAAAACCAACTTCAAAATTATCTACAAATTACAAGAATTATATTGAAAACTGGAAGAAAATTAATAATCCCATATTTATCAAGCTTTTCTGTTATTTGTTTACAATGTTCACGATTTAAAAAGAGATATTTAAAGATAATTCATGGACTCAGAAATGCTAAACTCAAATCGATTACATAATTGAATTAAACCATTCTAAAGTAACATTTCCTGCCTGTTTATCGAAATCGAACGAATATTTCGTTCATTTATATTACATTTTACAATTTTGTTTTAAATATAAGTTTAACGGAGAAAATTTTTGTTCAATATCGATCAGGCAGGAAATGTTACTTTAGAATGGTTTTAATTCAATATTCTAATCGATTTGAATTTAGCATTTATAATCTCTTTTTAAATCCTTTTAAATCGTGAACATCGCAAACAAATAACACAGAAATAAAAACAATAAGAAAAATATAAAATTTTTCCTTTTTCTAATTGTACTTTCTCTTTTCGCTTTTTCGTGCCAAACTTTTCTCCAAATCAAAACAAAATTCAAAATCTTTTTTTATGTTTATAAAATTTTTAAAATGTAAAGCCCCACTTCTCCTCTCTTTCTGAAAAACTTATAGTGTGATAAAAACACATAAAAAGTACGAATGAAAATGAATTTTCATAAAATATACACAAAAAATGCGCCTAAAAATAGAACATGCAACCGAAACTACGTGTGGAAAGCTAAAAGAAAAAATCTTAATTCAATACACACAATATTAGAAAAAATCTAACGCGAAACAGTATACAAAAGGGATTGAACAGTATAGTAGAGCACATTGCAGTACATTAGTTCAAAAAGCTTTAAAAATCGTATTAAAATGGCAGAAAATAACAGTGAAATTGTGGAAGATATTAACAACAATGATGCAATCCAGGAAAATATAGAAAATCCACAAGAAAATCAAAATAATAATGAGTTATTAGATATGGTGTTCGCTCTAGAAAGTGAAAAACAACAACTGGTAGAAGAATCGCGTAAACGTATAGGTGCTTTGCGTAAAGATTTAGAGGTTAGTTTTTTTTTATCTAAATTAAAATCAATAGTAACTTATGGTGTTTATAATATTCCAGGAATCTTTGTTCGAAAATGAAAAATTAAAGAAAAAAGTTAACCAATTAGAGCAATCTCTAAAACAATCAGTTATGCTGGGTGGCGTTGATGCACCCAAAACCAAACAAGACCAAGAGGAACTGTTGTTGAAAGCCAAAACTTTACTTTTTGAAAAGACCAAAGTGAATAAACAACAAGAGCAACAAATTGCCACTTTAAAAGATCAAGTAGAAGCCATGAAAGATGTCGTACAAGTAACCAAAGATATGTTAAATTTAAAAACTGCCGAATGTGAACACATGCAAACCAGATTGGACAAATCGCAATTGTGGATTAAAGCGGAAAAAGATAAATGTCTTATAATCGAAAAAAAATTGGCCATTTCAAAGAGTGTTTACGATAAACTTAAAACTGAACATGAATTGCAAACAAAAATTCATAAAGAACTAAAAGAAATGTATGATCAAAAGATTAACATTTTAAATGCTGCAATAGAAAAACTAAAGGAATAATTTAGACCAGACCCTAGCAAAAATAAGTTTAAATAGTTTGTTGTGCTTAATTAATTGTTGTTTGTAGAAAATTAACAGAACGAATTTGTAATAAAAACGCTATTAATTTTATGTTTGTTTCAAGTGTTTTATTTTGTATTACATATATTATATTTTTCGACAAAAACTCTTTAAAAGTGTATTGAAGAACATATTTTTCGTTTTATAATTTAAAAAAAAAGAGTCCAATATTTTATGACTTTATGTTTAAGCTGTTTGTTGTTGCTGTTGCATTTGTTTTACGGCCGCCAATTGTTTCATTTCAATTACACCTATCACAGCATTTAAAAAGCGGCTCTTTTGTATTTGAATCTTCTCGATTTTTTCAATTTGTTCTTGAACGTATTCGACACGACGCTTGAAATAATCTTTGGATCCTTCAAGATTCTAAAATATAAGAATGACATTATTAAAAAGTTATTTGAAGATTAGATAGCAAAAAATTAAATAAGCAAATTAATAAAATTTCTGAAAAAAAATATCGCACTGGTTCCTTTAAAGAGAATTAAAATAAAATTTATAAATTTTAGAATAAAAACAAATGTTTTTTTATATGTACTCTCATATCACAAAACGGATACAACAGTATTTTTTATTTGCAAATTATGTACTAAACAAATTGATCTAACGTTTTTACAGTGGGTAGATATCAGACCTGGGCGATTGGCACTACTTTTACATTACCATTGAATTGATCACAAAACATTTTAGTACACAAATATTGCTTTACCATTTACTTTAACCAATGCACTATTTTTGCATTAAATACAAACTTGCATACAATTTAATGGCATTTAAAAATAATGTATGTACTACTTTGATTAGAAAATAATGTAGTGCAAAGAATAGTGCATTGAAATGGGTAAAGTTAATGGTAAAGCAGTAAACTTGCGGAAAATATTTTGCCCCAATTTTGCCAAGTTTGTTTGTACCTGAACAATTTTTGTGATTTTTGTCTTAAAATTGGAAAAAAATTAAAAAAAAAAAATTAATCTGAAATACGTAAGATAAGATGTTAATCTAAATTTTGGATGCTTTTCTTAATATTTTTTACTGATTTGAACTAACATCTCTTTATAAATTATGCTTTTTCGACACGAATTTTTTATTTCAATTTTTTGCATTTTTATTCAGGTAGTATGTTACAGACCTTATCAGTATCTTTAGGAATTGATTTATAATAAATTTTTCTTTTTTAAAACCTTTTCTTTAGCTTCACTTCGGAAAATCAAATCTTGTAACGTTAATTTAACCGCCTCATACTCAATGCAAATGGATGAAACTTTGCAGGCGTACATATTCCCGATGACAGTACACACACACATGGGCGTAGCCAGGATAATATCTAGGGGGGCGGGCAAACATTTTTTTAAATGTTCTTTTTAAGAAAAGCGTTTCTTAAAAAAAATTTTTTTTTATGTTCTTATTTTCCGTCTATATTCTTTTGAATTTTATATTATACCTTTATGTTAATTGAACTGTATTTTGAACAAAAAATTGAGACTACTTTAGAAATAGATTAAAAATTTGTCAATATTCATCACACCAGCTAACAACGATCGTTTTTCATCACACTTCCGATTCATTACATTCTATAAGGTACAATCTAATTCACAGGGGTGTGCTGGAAGTCGAAAACGCAAAACGCAAGAATTTTGAAGTTGTTTTTAATACACTTTTAATATAATTTTTATAATTTTTTTATACAATTCTGTTAAATAGATAAATATTTGTATAATATTTATTTATTTGATTTTTACATTACCTTTGGCTAGGTTTAAAGGCCATAATCGGTTACAAATGTCTACTAACAATTGTAAATAAATTAATATATGAATGTTTGTATGTATTTTTGCCATAAAATTCTTTTATTACAGAAATCTTGTTTAAAAATGACTTGTTAAATTCTTGCGTTTTGCGTTTTCGATTTCCAGCACACCCCTGATAATTATTTTTTTAAGTTTGAATCTAAACAAGTTAGAGTGCTATATTCGTCTGTGCTGAATCTTTGATACCCTCCACCGACAGTTCGAATGATTAAGGAGTATTATCTGTATGATGTTATTATTATCTTAAACTGTGACGATTTGTTATTAATTATGGTTTTAGGCGACTAAACTGTTTTCCGGTAGTAGGGTTTATATGGGGCCTAGGGTAAATTATGGACCGATCATCACGAAATTTCACAGCGTCATTTCTAGTCCTTTAAAACTGTGACGTACCAATTTCTGTTATGCTAGCATTATTAATTATGGTTTTAGGTGTACTAAACTGTATTCCGGGAGTAGGGTTTCTATGGGGTCTAGGGTAAATTTTGTACCGATCTTCACGAAATTTCCCAGTATCATTTGTAGTCCTATAAAACTGTGACGAGCCAAAATTTGTTATGATTGCATTATTTTTTACGGTTTTAGGCGTACTAAACTGTTTTCCGGGAGTAGGGTTTCTATGGGGCCTAGGGTAAATTATGTACCGATCTTCACGTAATTTCCCAGCATCATTTGTAGTCCTTTAAAACTGTGACGTTATTTTTTACGGTTTTAGGCGTACTAAACTGTTTTCCGGGAGTATTGTTTATATGGGGCTTAGGGAAATTATGGAGGGATCATCACGAAATTTAACAGCGTGATTTCCAGTCAAATAAAAAAAATTTTTGCAAAATCTTATCTCATTCCGTGCCTTGTTCCAGCATTTATGTTATTTTTTGAAACAAAATTATCAATTTTTTTAGGTGGTGGTTCTACATTTTGATTCATAGCTCTGGTCCTACTGAACCGATTTTGCTGGATTTCAATCCCAAACTGCTTAGGATAACTGCAAGCAATTTGGCACCAAGTTGGTTCATTTCTTTTGAGTTGTTCGAAAGTGAGTGTGTTTTCAACAGAAGGACAGACAGACGGACATGGCTAAATCGGCTTAGAATTACTCATGGACCCATAATATATATATACTTTATAAACTTAATATACCCTCTTCACAACTAATTGTGGTGGAGGGTAAAAAAATTGTATAAAGATACATTCGACAAAAAAATGTATTAAAAATTTTGCTAAAAAGCAGACAAGAACTGCTGTTCGGAATCCAAACATTTCGGAAATTGATATATGGGTAATTACAAAGTGTTGAACGTGACAGTCGTACGCATCAAAAATGCAATAACATTTTAAGCAAAAAATATTTTTACGTTTTCTTAAACCTTTAATTGTAGCACTAAAAAAGCACTGTTATCTATGCTAAAGTTTATGGAGGGCGCGATTCGAGGTCAAAGATTATGGCAAAAGAAGTAGCGACGATAGGTGACGACAAAAACACTTGAAATTTATTGTTGATGGGATAAGCTATTCCTATGCATTTCACTGGTTGCTTAGGCCAGATCATCAGGAAACTTCATCCATAAAGATTTTAGAAAAACTAAAGATATTAAACCAAATAAAACTGTTAAACGTATAAGAATTATAGCAACAGATCTACTTGTAACAATATCAAAGCTTAAACAAAACACATCAACAATAAACAACAGTGGGTTTATCTCATCTTACATTCCCCACTACAATTAGTTGAAATTCTCTGAACATTAATTGTAGTTGTAAGTAGGTTAAGAAAAACAAAATAAAAAAAAAAAAAAAAAACAACACAACAACTTACAAAAGATGTTGTCAATTAAGTGTTTTTTTTTTTTTTTTTTTTTGACAACATCTTTTGTAAGTTGTTGTGTTGTTTTTATTTTGTTTTTCTTAACCTACTTACAACTACAATTAATGTTGAGAGAATTTCAACTAATTGTAGTGGGGAATGTAAGATGAGATAAACCCACTGTTGTTTATTGTTGATGTGTTTTGTTTAAGCTTTGATATTGTTACAAGTAGAACTGTTGCTATAATTCTTATACGTTTAACAGTTTTATTTGGTTTAATATCTTTAGTTTTTCTAAAATCTTTATGGATGAAGTTTCATGATGATCTGGCCTAAGCAACCAGTGCAATGCATATGAATAGCTTATCCCATCAACAATAAATTTCAAGTGTTTTTGTCAAGAATAAAAACTGGGAATTAAGCACGAATAACAAAATCTTTTGAAAATAAAAATTTAACGTTAATCAGACCATGTAAAAAAATTTGTTTGGAATAATTTTTTATCAAATATCACTTCTTTTAAGGAAAAAGAAAACACAATAAAACATTCTCTCATATAAGAAATTACGTTTGCACAACTTTGGAGTCTGATAGTTCATCTAAGTGAACAAATTTATGAGTAAATCTATAAAATTAGTACATAAAACCTAAATATTTCTCTATAACAGTATCGCAAAATAATCAGCTTTTAATAACTTTTAAATTTTCGGTCACGGTGGACCTTTTGACGGAAATGCCCATATGTAAATACATAAATTTACCTTCTCCACATAATAGCCGGTACCAACATCAATTACGAAATTATCCAAGTCCTTAATACGACCGGGTACATACATACTACTTGTTAATGGTACAAGAATTTGACGATTATTCCAATCGGGCTGAAATGATTCTAAAGCTTCTTTGGAACTCGCATATTTCGCTTTGCAATTGTATAAAGTTTGTAAAGATTCTTGAATGCCACTGATTTCCTGAAAATATTAGACATTTTAATTTATCAATTATTTTTTTTTTTCATTAGCTTAATTTTTTGGGTGATTTTATTGGGTTTTAACTTTCTTACCTGCTCAAATTCTTGTTTAATTTGTACCAATTGTTCCAAACTCAAGTTGGCTAAATTAATTTGTTCTGGTTTATTTGTTCCTTCACTGGATGACATTATTTATTTGTTACTAAATACACTACTTTTAAAGAAATTTGCGAAAATTGTAACAAATGTTTTTCCCAAAATTTTTATTAATATTGGAAATCTCGTGTGTGACGAGAAATAATGATTTATTGCCGAAAAAATAATTTATGCTGGCAGTGCCTTTATTTGATGACAGGCGTTTTTTGGGACAAGCAAAGGTTCAGAGTTGTGTTTTTACAACAGTGGAAAAAATTTTAATATTATTTGTTTTTAATCTTCAAAATTAATTACTTTAAAAATTCACAATTAATAAAAGTTTTTTAATTTTAAAAGCCGCCAAAAAATATATTGAAGTTGCTTTGATTTATTTTAAAAATGTATAAAGAAAAATTTTCTATTATTAGACACCAGCAGAAAGTAGTGCATTTTCTGGCCCGCTACGGCCTTCTTCAGCATTCTTTGTGTCACACTGGATAGTGATACTTTATAAATGTATTTAACTCAACCATTTTAACAAATATAAACTAGGAATTATTTCTTTTCATAAGTTACTTTATTATATTCAGAATTTTTAATTTTTCGAATTTATTCTATTAGCTAAATTTCAGTTATGTGTTTTTATAAAGTTTTTTTTTAATAGTCCTATTCCCTCAACTTTTAGGAATGACTTTATACACTACATAACTTTATTATGCTGTTATCACTGTGTTTTAATTAAAATTGATTGAGGCTAGTGAAAAAAAGATACCAAGGGATTACGAACATTAATCAATTTAAACTGCCGGAGACAGCGTATGTAAGCATTGTAATATGGTCGGAAAGTTGTATTCAAATCAGAGTATCCACTCGGTTAATAGTGGTCCGAATAATCGTAAATTAATCGATTAAAATTAGTTGCATAGACAATTCTTCTGAGCTCAAAATCACAATGAAGCTTATATTTATTGAGATCTAAGAAATCATTTTGGCACCATTCGTTATCAATAATTTGCAAATATAGATAGGTATATTAAACGATTTTCTTAAACAGAAACAATGACAGTTTTTAATATTCATTTTAAATTACACCTAAATGAAATTACCCGTTCTCTATCCCACGACACTAATTACCCACAAAGTGGCAGCACTATTTGAGTGTGTTCAAGTGTAGTCTCGGCCATAAATTGTCACAAAAAATTTTACAGCTGGTTGGTTTGACGTAAATATACCTTGATGTGTTGTGTAATTTGACATTTACATTAAATATTAAAAAAATATTCCCATTTGATTAGAATTCCGGTCGTTTTCTGAAAGGGGATGGCTTGTGTTAGAAATTCGTTGAGATTATTAAGGGTAAATAAAAGTATAGTCAGAAATATCGCAATGTCAGCCCAAAGGCGTGCCGAAGAAGCTTTGGACAAGTTAAAAGACAAAAATCCCTACTATGAAAAGTATGCTGATAAAATTGCTAAGCTGCAACAGACTTCACCTGAGGAATTTCTCGAAAGAGTCGACAAAGTAGCACACCCCATTAAAGAAGGAAAATCGCAGGCAAGGTAAAGTAAATCTTCATAACCATATAAATTGCTGCAAATGTGAATAATTTTTAAATTTAAGGTCCTACTCTGAATTGTTAAACCCCAAGGTATCTAGGGAACAAGTTGAAGCCGAAATTCCTCACAAGAAATTAAGTGATATTATGAAAATCGAATTGGTTCAAGATAAAACAGCAGAAGAAATTTCAAAAATCTGGGTAGAGTATCACAAAACAAAAGATGTTTTGGCTGCCACTTTGACAGTGGAACAATTTGATAATTTAATGGACAAAGCCAAGAAATATCCCATCTTTTTGCTGCCTTTGCCTAGAAGTGAAGGTTTTGAGTTCATAATGTTACAGTTCTCCAGCAATACAGTTCATTTTACACCTTTATTAGCTTATCAGGTAAATTTTGATAAATTATTTTAAATTATAAATAAAAAATTTAACAATATGTGTATTTATTTAAGGTCCATGCTGAAAACGCTCCTGAATGCTTGACAATAGTACATTATACTGAAATGTGTAGTAAGGGTGTTGTTCTTATGCGTGGCGAATATGATACTAAAGTATTGACTGCCCAGGAGGCTCAATGTTTGGCGAATGAATTACAAATGTTTTATTGTAAGAATGACGAAACTAAAGAACAACTTTTGAAGAAATTCACTAAAAATCCCGATGAGTTCAAACACATGGATTTAATCAAAGAAGTAGAGAATATACAACTTGTTTAAAAAGATTTTTTTGTTCAAAATTGGAATCTGATTTTTAAATTAAATTTTTATTTTTTGTTTTTAAATTTGTTTTGTATGTCTAATTCTGCGTTTGGCGAACATTTATGTCAAGCTAATGGGCTTGTTAAAGGTAATTAATAAGCCTGGAAGTAGAAGAACCTATGCAACTTAACATTTTAGGGCATTTCAAGCACCTTTGTCTTTTAAGTCCCGTCCGAAATAACTCCAGAGATGACATCTGTAAAAAAATATATTTAATAATAATAAGTATTGTGGTTAACTAATTGAAATGTTTATGGTTTTTAATCAAAATTTTTGATATTATTTTCTTCATAAAAATAATTTAATGAAAATTAAATTCAATGAACTTTAGCCATAAAATAAAATAAAATATCAAAAATTTTGATTAAAAATATATTTAATATTTGAAATACTCTCACAAAAATTGCTATAACCCAGCAAACACAGAAATACACCTTATGTATTGCCAAACGTATTGCCTGGATGAAAAATGTTATTGCGGCAATAATCGATTTCGTATTGCGGAAGATACTTCCTTCGGGAAGAAACGTGTCTCGATGGCAATACTTCTAAGCAATACGAAAGCGATACTTCTAGATGATCAACTAGCAATATCGCCAGATAACCATTTTTAAGATAATAGGAAGATATCACCAAAATACCATTGGGATGATAAAAAGAAGATTTTGCATTTAAAAAAATTGTTATTTGTGTTAGTGCTGGGATACTATCGATATTTTCTACTATCGATATTTATCGATAGTTCAGATGTCACTATCGATATATCGATATTACTATCGACTGAATGTTTGTACTTGTGCAGGAAAACTTAAGTTATTTTTTTATAAGGCTACAGTTCGTTGTTTTTATCACTTTATAGAATGTATGAGACGGTTGTATATACATACGCACGTTATTTTAGATGGCAGTTTTTTAAAAATTGATAAGTACCTTTCTGAAGGAACCGAAGTAACAGGGACTATAAGATATTCCATTGCAACTTTAAAAAGTTATCTAAATTCTAAACATAAAAAGGTAATCAATCTAGCGGACATATCCTCTAATGGTCGTTCATTGTTTTGTCTTATGCCTGCAATTGCATTTGGATTTGCATTTCTTTTTTACAACATTACAAAAATATTTGACATTTCAGTCCCTATATAAACATATAAACTTAAAGGCCTTAAATTAGCAGTAAAAAGCACTGCTAAGCAATCCACACCACTTGCCATTCTTGTTGTTTGTATTCATTGCTGTAATTTAGTGCGAATTAATAATAGCAAGTAAAAATTTGCGGCAAAAAACTGTGTGTGCTGTGTTTTAAATAATAAAAATATCGATATTTATATTTTTCCTATCGATATTTTCGATATTTTAAGACTATCGATAATATCGATAGTCTATCGATAGTTTCCCAGCACTAATTTGTGTACAAAGAAGCACAGCTTTTTATTTAAAATTAAATAGGTAATTGTATACGTATAAATTTTACTTAACATAATATATGTAATTTATTATTAAAATAAAGTAAAAAATATACATAAATATTTAGTTTCCACCAAATTCTTGAACAAATTAAAATTGCATCCAGGGGGAGAAATTCTTGACTAAATTTAAAAGGAAACAGATCAATATTTAACCGATTTATTTAATTTAAATATTTACCTTTTGCAGAATATTTTGGGAAATAATTTTTAATTTTAATAATTGGATTCATTTTTATTTTTTATTTATGACGTATGTATTAAATTTAAAAAAATTTTTTCTGTCTATGTTGCGTAATTTTCTCAAAAATTATAAAGGGAAGAAAATAAAATATTACTCTGATTACTCGATTGGTACATGAGCCATTTGGTTGTGCAGTCACACGGTTGGGGTATTAAAAAGTGTGAAAATTCGGGCATTGCGGCAGTCGTGTGATCCCAGCTTTAACAGAAAACTGTATTTATGCCCCTATTGCGGTTTTCCACTTTTGTAACAGTTTTGTTGTCTTTGATAAATTCGCATTGCCATTCTCAACTAAACTGGCAGTTGGCTATTCAGTTGTGTATCTGTTTGTTTCGTGGTATTGACGTTTTCAACTTTGTAAAAGTTTGGTCGACAAAAATGTTAAATACACACAACTGCTAAAAAGTAGTTGTGTTATTGGCAGTTAAAGTTTATTTTATTTAATTTCGGTGAAAATCGAAAACAAAATGGAGAAATCGTATGTATAAATTTTTGTAATAACTATTTCGGTTTTTTTAAAAACTTTTATTTTTATTTGGGACCACGACAAAAACTTATTTTAAACACTTATAATCTTCTTAATCTAATTATAATATTCTTGGCACAGGTTTGGATACACTACAAGTACTACAAGGCAAGTATAAAGAAAAAACTTGCCAAAAATAAAAGAAACACTCAAGCGACGGGGGAGGGCTATCACAAGAAGTTTTATTAAATAGCCTTAAGGATACTGTTTCGCAGCTCTTGTATTGCAAGTCCGGCCAAGTATTTGGTGTTGAAAATATTCCACCATCAAGTGACAATTTTACTGAGTCAGTTTAACCAATAATACAGCCAGAAGATTCGC
Organism: Pollenia angustigena; assembly: GCA_930367215.1. Classification (NCBI taxonomy): domain Eukaryota; kingdom Metazoa; phylum Arthropoda; class Insecta; order Diptera; family Polleniidae; genus Pollenia; species Pollenia angustigena. Next base: position 278,340,867 of record OV884056.1, read on the forward strand.
CAACAGCCACCCCAACCAGAAGAGGAACTCATCCGGCACAAGAAAGTTTCGTTACTTATTAGGAATTCTTACTTGGCACTGGAAAGTTCAAGAGGGTTGGATAATATCGATATTTATATTTTTCCTATCGATATTTTCGATATTTTAAGACTATCGATAACTGCTAAAAAGTAGTTGTGTTATTGGCAGTTAAAGTTTATTTTATTTAATTTCGGTGAAAATCGAAAACAAAATGGAGAAATCGTATGTATAAATTTTTGTAATAACTATTTCGGTTTTTTTAAAAACTTTTATTTTTATTTGGGACCACGACAAAAACTTATTTTAAACACTTATAATCTTCTTAATCTAATTATAATATTCTTGGCACAGGTTTGGATACACTACAAGTACTACAAGGCAAGTATAAAGAAAAAACTTGCCAAAAATAAAAGAAACACTCAAGCGACGGGGGAGGGCTATCACAAGAAGTTTTATTAAATAGCCTTAAGGATACTGTTTCGCAGCTCTTGTATTGCAAGTCCGGCCAAGTATTTGGTGTTGAAAATATTCCACCATCAAGTGACAATTTTACTGAGTCAGTTTAACCAATAATACAGCCAGAAGATTCGCCAACAGCCACCCCAACCAGAAGAGGAACTCATCCGGCACAAGAAAGTTTCGTTACTTATTAGGAATTCTTACTTGGCACTGGAAAGTTCAAGAGGGTTGGACTAATCACGAATTTGTCTTCTTGTATGTAGAGCATTCATACAAGAGTTTTCTTTTTCATCAACATAAATAAGTTGACACTAATATCAATTATAAATACTTTTTATTCAACACAACAATTAGAAATACTTTCTTTTAGTTTAAAAAATTATTTAATTTTATTAAATTTTCACTTGTCAAACGTTATATTTAAAGTTGGCAAATCGATATTTTAAGTAAATTTTTTCCGGGAATTTTCGGGAATTTCAAAATAAATTTTTTGAAATTTTAATTTGTAAGCATCGTTAAAATCAAAAACTACCTATAAATCGAACTATTTTTCCTACGCCAATAAATCAACGGTCTTTTTTTTTTTTTTTTTGATGATTTGAAATTACTCCATACCCCTCTAAATGAATAAAGGATAGAAGGTTTATTTGGCTGGTCCAAAGGAGGACAGCGCCACCAACAATTTCGTACCAGTGGATTACAGGCTCAAATCAATCTCCTCCAGGAATGTGACTACGGATTTGTAGTTGGTTATATTCTCCTTGATAAAAAACTGAGTTATATCACTGTATTTATTAAGAACCAAATATTTGGCTCTCTGTTGATTGTAATTACTACAGTTGAAAATAATGTGGGAGTCATCTTCCGCCACCAAGCAACGCTCGCACAGGCCATCTCCTGCAGATGGCACCTTCATTCTCGCCAAAGAGTGACGACTAAATGAGTGGCCGACCATCAGTCTGTTGATCTGTCTTATCTGAGTACCACTAAGGTCCAGTTTGTATTTTGAAAACCATGGTTCCCTCGTCAGAGACGGACAAATTTTGCCATAATTGATGCCTTTTCTTCTAATCAAACTTTCATATTTTCTTTCCCAATCTTTGGATAAACGTCTCTCTATTTCTTTGATTGCATCCAATTTCGGCCATTTCATCTCCTGGCTAATGCCGTTTTGAATAGCTTCCTTAGCCGCCTCATCCACAAGATGGGATGCGACGGGATGTAATGAAATTCAACAAGCTCGATATTACGTGCTTCCTCAGTCATGTTATGGATTCGTATACAGATATCATTTTCCCCTGGCCTCTCCAGGCTTAAGCAACCACTTTTACTATCAGTCAATATCGCAATTCTTCTAAAACCCCTTTCAATAGCAAATTCAACAGCTTTCATCATCATAACCAGCTCCGCCGTCATTGATGACACCAAGAAGGGAAGCTTGAAATGTTGAATCATAGCCGAGTTCTAATGTTATAAAGCTCCACCTACCCTGCCATCCTTGATTGATGCATCCGTAAAAATCATCTCCCATTTTTCGTTCTTGAGCCTTTCCCTCTTCTGTAGATATAATTGTTCAATTATCTGTGGATTTGTGTTGTTCTTATTACTGCCTCTGATGCTATAGCTATAAAATTCATTCATAACTGCAATTTTCGGGGATCTTCTGATCAGCTGTTGTTGCCTCTCAACGTTCGTAAAAATCTGATTATACTTATTAAAAACGCGTACAATGCTGGTGTCGATTGATTTTTCAATATCAGGTAGCATCTCCGATAGGTGAGTGCCCCGATGAAAAATATTAACAAGATCTTTGGGAGTCCTCAATTCAAGACGGCTTTCAGGTGGCAATTCACCCGCCATATGATATAAGACATGGACCGGTGTGGATTTAATGAGCCCCAATGCCCTTCATATTTGTGCATTAATGCAAATTTCAAACTTGTTCAGCGCTGTTTTAGTAAGGTTCGCAAATGAAGCTGCCGCATATTCAATCTTAGACCGCGCGTACACTTTGTAAAACTGCAAGGATCTCTTCGGGTCGATACCGAAACGGTAACCGCTTAATGTTAGCAAAAAACTACACGTCCGTGTGACCTTATCTATAGCACTGGCGACATGAGGCATAGTTGAACCACTTGCCGCTACAATTCTTCCCAGATACTTGATTTCAGTTTCCTGTTTGATTGAGGTGTTGTCTATAGTTATGTTCAACGTTGGGGCTCTCTTACCGAAAGCCATCACCTTAAGCTTCTGTAGATTTATCTTGAGGTCCAAGCTCCTGCACTCAGAGGTAAATTCCCCTATCTTGTAAATCAGATGAGTTTTTGCCTCGTCGAAATTATCTCCGAACGTTAGAATAAAAAAATCATCTGCAAATTGAAAAATAAAGCTCACATCATCCTCGATCTTATGAAGAGAAGCCGTATACAAATTAAATAACAATGGGCTCAACCCACTGCCCTGAGCTAGACCCCTATGTGTGTGTTTTCTTTCATTCCCCAGTACTAGAGTTCTATCCTTTAAGAAGGAAGAGATCCAGACTATCAGGTCTTTGTTAAGCTCGAACTTGATAAGTTTATTCTCCAGCAAATCTATATTGACATAATCGTATGCTTTCTCCAAGTCGATGCAAGCCGCCGTCACCTTCAAACCGTTTGCCTGCAAGATTCTGATGGTGTTCAAAAGATCATTTATGCATAGGACTGTGCTCATACCCTTCCTGAAGGCGAATGACTTTGTCGGTAACAATTTGTTTCTATCAACATGCTCCTCCATAATTGGTTTAACTAATCCCTCAATGCACTTAAAAAGAACGGACAATAGGCATATAGGTCTAAAGTTACAAATTTCTGTGGCATCAGCCCTTTTAGGTATAGGTTGTATCTTGACTGTTCTCCATGATTCAGGGATTATACCAGTTCTCCAAGTGTCGCAAAGCACACTGAATAGCTTCTTCCTACCCTCATCCGAAAGATTCAGAAGCATACGATATGAAATACCATCCGCCCCCGTTGCAGAATCAGGATTTCTGCTACTCAAAAATTCCACAAAAGCTTCATATTTAAAGGTAGTGTTGGTGTCCCTATTAGCAAAGATCTGCCTTTCTACAAACACATTTGTCGAGTCCAGATTAGTAATCATCTCGAGGTAAGATTTCTCTTCCTCCTTGCTCCATGAATTATGAACTCTTTTTAAGCAGTTGTACTTCTTAAGATTATTTAATTTTTTCCACATAATGTTGGGGGACTCCGGTTTGGAAAGCTCCCCCTGAAGCTCACTAAAGTTCAGCCGCTTACGCGCCCTAATGTGATTATGAAATTCTTTGTCCGCATTAACTGCTAATGTGGCGTCCTCGAAGGATTTTGTTTTGTAGTACCTTAATCTTGCTGCATTTCTTAGCCTGAATAATCTTGTTGACGCGTCATCCCACCATGATTTAGGAACATACTGCCCAGAAGATTTTATGTTTATAGTGTTGCGCTTAAAGATCTCACCGAAGCCAGTGCTAATTCTTTCTATGTTGTCCGCGATTTCCATATTTTTTATCTCCTTGTACACTTTGTTGTACACCACCTTACGCACTTTTCCATTCACCTTACAAGCTACATTGTTTTCAATGACTATGGGTTTATGGTTGGGTTTAAGGTTCTCCACGAAAAGATAGAGGAATTCCCCTTCACCATTGTCAAATCCAGGGTAGATTCTGTAATCGGACCACAAAAAGTTACTGTACCATCATTCAAAAAATCATAACCAAAGTTATGTACCATCCCCTCCAAAGCTCGACCCTTCTCATCTAGAACAGGACTTCCCCAGGTTGGCGATTTGGCATTGAAATCTCCAGCAATTATTGTCGTCTTATTCGAGTTGGTAAAAAATGTCATAATTTTGTTCATTTCATTCTCCACAAATACCCCGTCCTTATCAGGTGGTATATATACACTCACCAGATTAAAATTTGTACCCAAGTTAAGCGTAGAAATTGATACTGCCTCACAGACTGTTATTAACCTGTTAATCGAAAATTTTATGTTATTTTTGATATAAATACCGACTCCACCATATCCGTCGTTTCTACATCTTCCTATATAGTTATAGTTTAACATGCTTGTGTTTCTGTTGTCCTTTAGCCAAGTCTCGGAGAGAATTGCTACATCGAAATAATTGTTGTCGAGATAAAATTCAAGTGTTTCCTTGGTACCCTTTTTGTTTAAGCTATGAATGTTGTATTGTAAAATCTTCATTATGATTACTCTATATTTTGTAGGCCCGGACTATATCCAGCCTGTCTTTTTCTATTGCTGCTTCATCTATCGTTTCCTTAATATTTTTTAATAAATTTATGTTACCTTTTGAATTCCCCTCATTGTCTTCATTATTCATCCATGATGTTATAACCATATTCAACTTTTTAATCAGCCTGTCAAAGTCAGTGGATCTGTGTGGGTTTTCGAGCTCCCTCGTAAAGGAAGATCTCCCCTCAGGGCCCGCCGTCGCCCTCTTCCACTCTTCCATGGTTTCCTTTGCCTTTTCCTCCTCTCTTTTTCTATTCAAATTAACCTTCATCACTTTGGCATAAGAGTTGTTTTTGTGTATGTATTTTGCGGCTTCTGCAGTATTATTTATAATACTTGGTTGTTGCTTTCGCTTTATTGGTGGGAATGCCCTATCAATACTTTCCTCATCTCCAAGTTTTTCAAATCTATTAGCTCCAACCGTACTCGCATATCTTCCCCTAGCCTCTCTTAAGCTTAAGTTTTCCAAAACCATTAATCTCTTTAAGTTGAGCGCCTTTTCTCTGGCCGGACAGTTTCTGTCCTTTGGCGAGTGAGGTTCATGGCAATTTGTACATCTTATATCGTTAACACAGGCAGTCTTCTTGTTGTCGTGTCTTGCAAAGCACTTATCACATGGTTTATCCTTTTGTTTACATTGGTCAGTCTTGTGGTTAAATCTATAACAATTATAACATTGTCCAAATGGGACGAAAGGTTTGGTTGTCACTTTCGTGAAAGCAAAATTCATCTCACGTGGAATCTGCAGGCCTTTAAAAATTACCTTGACCTTCATCGTTTTTTCCCTTTGTGTCAAGTTCTTCTTCATGGTCATTCTTATCAATTTAACGATAGGAATGGGTGAAGATAGCAGTTCATATAAATCGCCCTCCGGTATGTTAAAAATCAAACCCGTTTTGGTAAAAAGGTGATCAAACACCTTCACATCGTACCCAAAGTCACTCAATCTCACCTCATCAATTAAACTGTTGGCATAAGCAGTCGAGTTTACAACAACCTTGCAGCGAGAATAACCAATCTTTATAACATCAGTAACTCCTGGCATTTTTAACTCCATTAAGGCTCGGGTTAACCTGAATTGATTAATAGGCACTCTGACTTGCGTCTCAATTTTCATTCCATCATTGTCTTCAGAGGTAACGGTCTTACTTTTCGTGTCAACATATACGACATATGGTCCACGATGCACTGCATCATATTTTTTTGGCATATCACCATGAGTAAATAAGAGATCCATATCCTCCTTATAAGCCTGACCAGCAGCACAAGCAGGGGAGACATTTGTAGCATTTTGTTGTTGTATATTAATATCAGTCTTCAAATCATTAGCAGCGGTGTTTGCATTGTCCTTTTTCAATCGTTTGTTGTCGCCAATTCCATCCGTATCTTTCCCCATTCTGAGGAAAGAAAGCACCCACTGGGATGCTAGCACGAAAAGTTACAAAACCTGTTGCCTCGTATGCTTATCAAAAAGGTTTCAAAGAAATCAATATATATCAGTATCACCGTCAATTAAACCGAAAATTTAAAGTTTTCCGAGCTAAATTACCAGTTAAATATAATTTACCACGAAATCACAAAAAATTCACAACCGACGCGCTTGGCAGTGCTACCAACCTCCAACGGTCTTTTTAATTGCTGATAAAAATGTCTAAAAAGCTTCTTGAAGTAGAAAATGAAACGTGAGCCAAGATAGCGTCGAACTTGGGAATTTAAGAACCGGGAAATCAAAATACCCAAATTATGGTGATTTGCAGAATAAGAACAAAAAGTTAGCGTCGAGTTTAAGAATTTATGGGTATTTAAAAAATTAGACAATAAAGTTAGCGTCGAATTTAGAAATTAAAAAGGGGAAGTAAAAATTACTAAAATTTTTAATAAAAATACAGAAAATAATTAACACAAATTAAAAAATACACTTTTAAGAACAAAATGAGCGATACGTGTAAAAAAGGTCTGTTCCCGAGATATTAAGGTTTATCCAAAATAGTCAGTAAAAAGGGTTGCTGATTTATCCCATGGAATAGACGGTATAAACTGTATATCTGTGGCTTGGTGCTAAAAGGGCCACTGTCAATATTTTGCTATTTTGAGTTAATCGTTTCATTATGTGTATTATCCCAATAAACACGAAGTCAAACCTTTGATATGAAATGACTTTGTCATTTGACATCAAACACAATTCTCAAACGTTTTTCAATTGTTTGATTTAACATTTAAATTCAAATTGATAATGATTTGAAAATAAACATTTGATATCAAATGTTTTATCAATTTGATGTCAAATGCTTGTCAAATGTTAAATCAAATCAAAAATAAACTTGGCAATACTAAAGCGAAAAATAAATGTAATCATTAAAAATGGCGATTAAAGTTAAATTTTTTACTTTGCGGTTACATGTGTTTTACTATTAAAAATAAATTTTAATATAAAGTGAACAGCTTATTTCTTGTGAAAAATAAAAATTATTTGTGAGTAATTTCAATGATTAAAAATACGAAAAAAAGGAAAATAAAACGGGAAAGTGAAGAAAGTTTGTTGAACGATCGCGGTGCTACAATCCTCAAAATAAAAGGGAGCCAAGTAGTTTGTCTTTCCAAGAATTAGAGGACATTATTTAATCTTTAAGCTATGGTGCCGAATGTTTATCTCACAGTTTATTTAAATAAATAATAAATTTATATTAAAAAAAATAAAATATTTTTATTTATATTCCACATTGTATTATAATCCACATTTGAGAATTACGTTTGAAAGCAAGTTGAAAATAAAAGCATTTTTCAATTTGAAAATAATTTCCCCTTTTTGTTGAGAACGCTATGATTTTCAAATGATTTTCAAATCATTATCAAACGTTTGTCGTTTGAGAAAAGGTTTGATTTCAAATCATTTTCAATTTGAAATCAAACCTTCGTGTTTGTTGGGATTTTAGTCTCTTTTTTTCTGTATCAGCCAATGTCTAAGTTAACCAAGAACAGTTTAATGAGGTTTTTTAGACATTGGCTGATACAGAAAAATAAAAGAGAGTAAAAAAAATACACATAATGAAACGATTAACTCAAAACAGCAAAATATTGACATTGGCCCTTTTAGCACCAAGCCACAGATATATTATCGCAAGTTGTTATTAATAATTACTAAATATTAATAAGTTTTAATAATTCGTGATCCCAAAAAAAAAAAAAAAAAAAAATATATACTTACATACATATGGGCACTTCCAAGATTGTAAACGGGACATTCGCATATTGACAAAACTGTAAAAAACAACCTGATTTTCATTTTTTAAGTTATGATTCTTTTAACTCTCAATTAGCTCTTTAATTTCCGCAAATGAAATTTTTCGCTTACTGTCGTGGTTTCCGAGATAATTGCAAAAAACGGGACAAAAAACGGAAGTGGGTTTTAAGGGGTAACCGTTTAAACAGTGATTTCTGCGAAACCTGACACAATATATTATTGGGATTAATTTTAAAATGTTGCGTACTAATGTGCCCTAAAAATGGTTTCGATATCAAAATAAAATATGAATTATATTTTTTTAAATAAATTGTTAAAGATTAAAATGATTTTTTCACCGAGATTTTTTTTAAAAACTCTTTCTTTCTTATCTCGACTTAAGATATTTTGTTAAAATGCCACAGATATATTTTTTACAATTACAATTACGGCAAATTTTAAGTATTTATTGTATGCGCATAAAATACTATTTTTACAGCATATTTCTGGTTTCCCCGATCATGACAAACAAAATAAAACCTACAACCAAAGAAGTAAGTAACTCAGTTGTAAAAAAGGGACATATGAATACCTCAAATTTAAGTTAGGGAAACAAATTTGAAACTTGCATACATACATGTTTTTCAAGCAGCATATTCACATAAAATTACAATTTTTTGTCATACCGAACGTCAAAGTCAATACAAAAAAAAAACTAATATTTTTTTGTCAGCATTTTTTTTATATGAAGTTTTACGTTTAACTATTATGACAAAAGAAGAAGATTTAAACTTTGTTTTATTCATAGCTGTTCATTGTAAATTATTTTCTTCTAAATATTGGCTGAAAATTAAGGGGTAATTTTGTTGTTCACTTCACCTTGCGTTGAGAAAATTTTCATATAAAATTTTTTTAATTTAAAAAATTTTTTTTTTTTTTAATTTTCTCAACGCAAGGTGAAGTGAACAACAAAATGACCACCTAATTATTTACAATTTGTAACTGTTTTTCAAAAATTAAAATATGATAAATTTATTTAATACTTCTTTAAAATAAATATAAATCAGTTTCAAATAATTTACGATAATGTCTTTCAAATTTCTTCTCTTGGAAGTTAAATTCAATATTATTTCAATTTATATTATTTAAATTAATATTATAAAAATATATTCAAATCAATAGAAAAGCACACAAATTTGTTTTAAAAAAAATTTAATTTAAAAGAAACAAATAAAATAAATTTGTATAAAACTTGTTGAATAAAAAAATTTCAGACTTAAATTATAAAGATGTCATTGGTGGTGCAATATGAAAATTGGATTTTGCCACGCCCCTCCGCCCGCAGACCGAAAATAAAAAATCAGACTTCACAGTGTCACCCGCCTGAATATTCTGAAGATTCCCTGAAAATTTCATCAAAATCGGCCCAGCCGTTTTGGAGTCCATACGTTACATACATATAGGGTTGCCATCCGTCCTCTTTTCCCCGGACACCGTCCTCTTTTTTTGGGTATCCGGTGCAGTTATACTTCTTTTTCATTAAGTGTCCGGGGTTGTCCGGCTTTTTACACCTTCATTGAAAATTTGTTCCTGTATTTAAACTTTAAATTACAGCTCACAAAATTCATTAAAAAAAGATTTAGGTGCTCTGGTTTTTTTTAAGATAGGTATGATTTAATTTTTGGGGACGTATCGTGACAAAAAGAGAACTTTTCTTTGAAAATGGAGCTCCAAAAAAAAAAAAATGCAACAAATAAGCAAAAGCAATCTTATCAATGTCGTTACTTTTGTTCAAATAAATACTTATTGCTCAAATGACCATATTAAAATTTTATTTTAAGATTATTTTTGGAAAGAAATAAAAAATCCTATCCTAAAAAAAGAACATCCTTCAAAGTTTCAGGATTTTGAAAGAACAGTTTGAAGTATTATATAAAAAAAAAATCAGCAAAAAAATAGGGTTTTTAAAATTTAATACTTTGCAAAGACATTTTTTTAATATATTTACTGTAGCCTCAAGTATTCTCTTTAAACTGACAAAAATCATCTTCGTATGTAAAGTAGTTTTCGAGATATTAAAAAAATATACTCAACACATTCGGCTAATTCGGCGAAATTATAAAATTTTGAATATGACATAACTTTTGAAAAAAATTAAAAAATTGTTTTCTGTTGATATATGTTCTTTATGGGATGAAAGAAACCCTCTCGCCAAATTTCATTCAAATCGAAAGGGGTTAAGTCCCACTCTAGGTCGATTTGACATGGAATCACCCATATTAAGTTTTTGTGTAAAAACAAATTTTGGTTTTTTAATTTTTATGCCGTCGTTAATTTTATTAAAATTAGGTTGTTTAGAAAGTGTCCTCTTTTTTCAAGCAAATGTCCTACATTTGCTAGAGCAGCTATTCCCCTCAGATTTGAGTTAAGAGTAATCGAAAAGGCTATTTGTGACTTAAACACTAAGAAGGCACCTGGTATTGATAAGATCAGTATTAAAATGCTTTTAGAGCTACCTCGCATAGCAAAGAAAATTATTCTTTTTATTTTTAATGCTATTTTACGCCTTGAATTCTATCCTCAAAAATGGAAGGTTTCCTTAGTTACCATGATACCAAAGCCAGGTAAAGATCATACAAAAGTTGAGTCTTATAGGTCTATTAGCTTTTTATCAAATACGTCAAAGCTGTTTGAGAAATTATTAGTTTCAAAATTAACACCGATTTTAAGTGAAAATAGATGTATTCCAAACCATCAATTTGGATTTAGAAGAAAACACAGCACAATTGAACAGACTCATTGAACAGTAAATGTCATAAGAAAAGCATTTGAAGAAAAAAAATATTGCTCAGCACTCTTCATCGATGTTTCGCAAGCTTTTGATAAAGTCTGGCATGATGGCTTATTACATCAATTGAAGCAAAATTTACCAGCAAACACACACAAGCTGTTAGAAAGCTACTTAGTCGGTCGTCAATTTATTATTAAAGAAGGAAATTTCTTAAGTTCACCTCAGCCAATTGGCGCTGGAGTCCCACAAGGCAGCATCCTGGGCCCTCTATTACACTTGATTTATACTTCGGACATGCCAACAAACAACTACACCCAAACTTCAACATTTGCAGACGATACAGCTTTTCTAAGCGTCCACGAAAGCCGTTATGAAACATCTCGTTACTTACAGCATCATACAGCATCATATATTTCAACTGGAAATATGGTTAAGACAATGGAGGATAATGGTCAATGAGCAAAAATGCGTACATATTACATTCACCTTGCGCCAGGAATCTTGCCCCCCTATAACCATTAATAATCAAATAATTCCTCAACATTCGCATGTTAAATATCTCGGTATACATCTGGATCGGCGATTAACGTGGAAATGCCATATAGAGGCAAAATTAACTCAAATGAAACTAAAAGCCATTCAAATCCATTGGCATATTGGAAGAAATTCTGTCCTTAGTCTCGATTGTAAGCTTCTACTTTACAACTCTATCTTAAAGCCTTTCTGGTGCTACGGTATTCAGCTATGGGGCACTGCCTCGGCCTCTAATATCGAAAAAATTCAAAGGCGCCAAAATAAACTTCTTCGAATAATCACAGCCGCTCCCTGGTATGATAAAAACTCAAACATTCATAAGAATCTCAATGTGCCATTAGTTAAAACTATGATAACAAAATATGCAATAAAATATGCAATAAAAGTGTCCTCTTTTTCAAGCAAATGTCCTACATTTTTTTGCTGGCGTTTTTTTTTTCTCAAAATAGAAATGGCAAGCCTACATACATACATACACACATCCTGTTATATATATAGAAGATACGTTAACTGAAGTGTATTCTGAAAGAAAATTAAAGACTATGATTCAGAAATGGATTTTAAAATACCTCGAAATAATTCACACCTTTTAAAAACGTTCATTTTGAAATCGATCGATTTTTATCACATACCTGATAATCTGTTCTTCGATACTAGTATTATTGTGTATTTTTTTTTTAATTCTAAAATTGAAACAAATTTATAAAAGTTATTACCTTTTATATAATAAGTAAAGGCTCAGTTAGTCTTTACTTTCTGTTTCTGTTCTGTTCCGTGCCGTTCTGTTATGAAATTGTAATAGTTACTTTTTCCGTAGTAACTTATCAGCCATTTATGATAAATTTATTAGTTATGCACCGTCCATTGCTTTATTTTAATAACTTTTATGCACATAAATATGAAAAAAAATAAATTTTATGAATTCTTAAAATCAAAAAATAGTTTATTTCAATGTAAATATGTATTTTTTATTATTTATTTTGCTGTCACTTACAAATACTTAACATGTTTTTGATTTTAACAAACTGAACCGCAACAGAACAGAAAAACTAATCAATTTCATAGGTTTTTTAATAACAAAAACAAGTCAGCTGATTCGTAACAGAACAGAAAGTAAAGACTAATTCTGCTTTAAGAGTGGTATATTAGGCTACGCCATCTAAATTTTAGTGGATCTTATTTCTAGCACATAACTGCACGTTTCCATTTGGAAAACAATGGCAAGGAAGTTTTAATACAAAGTGTTTAGAGCTCAGTCCATGGTCTTACATAAATTTGCTTCGAGCAATCCAAGCTCAAAACAACCTCACAAATTACACTTTACCAAAATTTAAGGAATATAATATTGCTTTTAGTTTCTGGCCAGTTTTTCGCCGAATTAATGTCTAAATGTCATGGAAAATAACCTTGTGGTAGTTAAGTAACCAGTAACTGTATAATATCGTTAATCTTTTTTAAATTTTCAAATCGAAATTGTCTTACTTTTAATGCTTGTATTTTAAAATAGGGTACACTTTTTTTATCCCAGTATTTTATTACATTGTCTTCCTTCTTTTTTCAAGGGAAAATTAAAAAAAAAAGTAAGAAAGTATAGTCGGTCAAGCCCGACCATATGATACGCTACACCACAGTATTTAGAAACACATCATGCTTATGTGTCCATGTAAATATGGATTAATCTATGTTTATAAACTTCATGAAAATAGGTTTGAAAGTTTGCGTGAGGCAGAAATTGCCCCCTACCTCCGCTTGTGGTCCTATTTTTGAATAACTGTATAGCTTATGTGTCCATATAGATATGGTTCTATTTATATTTTAAATTTCATTAAAATCGGTTTGTTAGCTTCTGAGAGGAAGAAATTTCCCCCTATCTTCCCTCGTGGTCCTACGATTCAACTCATTTTCAATAGGCTTGGTCCTTGTGCCAATAAGAACCTATGACCCAAATTTTATCAAATTATCTCGGACATCGTTAGTTCGACTCAGAAAGTGATTCTGAGTCGATCGGTATACTTTAAGGTGGGTCAATATTTTAAGGCGTTACACACATCAGCACAAATTCATTATACCCTCTCCACTATTGTGGTGTGGGTATAATCAATAGAAATTTTTGTATTTTTAATTTTTTTGTTTGAATATTTTTTTTTTTTTTACCAATTTTGTTGAATAAAAATTCTCAAACCACATATCACATTTTTTTCATTTGAATTAAATTGATTTGAATATATTCAGCTTAGAATATTTGACCATAAAAAGATTTATAGAAAAATGTTGAGAATCCAACTTATTTAATATAAAAAAGTTCAAATAATTTTTTTCAAAGTAAATTTTATTTAAAAATATCTAAATATAGCCGGATTCTATTCGATTTTATAAGAATTAATACCACAAACATTTAAACAAAAAATCTTAAACTAAAATTGTTAGAAATTAAAATAAGAACATTTAAAAAAAATTTTTTTTAAGAAACGGTTTTTTTTTTAAATATTTAAAAAAAATTTTGCACCCCCCACGATTTTATCCTGGCTACGCCCATGTGTTCGTTAATTGTCATCGGGAATATGCATGCCTGCAAAGTTTCATCCATTTGCATTGAGTGAAAGGCGGTCAAAAAAGCATTTTACAAAAAAAAAAAAAATGTTGCCCCCCTAGATTTTAACCCGGCTACGCCCATGTATTCGTGTATTGTCATCGGGAATGTGTATGCCTGCAAAGTTTCATTCATATGCATTGAGTATAAGGCGGTTAAATTAACGTTACAAGATTTGATTTTCCGAAGTGAAGCTAAAGAAAAGGTTTTATGGTTTATGGTTTTATTGTTATCATTATTGGTCCCTTCTACCAGAATTACCCATTGAAACCTTGTTATTATAAAAAAGCAAAGCAAAGATTCTGTTGTACAGTGTTATTTAAAGGGACCGGAAAAACTTCTGAATGAAAAGTTTCAAGCTTAGTAATTTATTAAACCGTAATTTATGATAATTTGTAAATTGGAATAATTTCATTTAAAATAAAATACGCAACATCTTTTTAATTAAAACAAATACACCAAAGCCCCGATGAGAGGGTAAATTATGGCAGTCGTGATCGAATACTTTTTTAATTCGAAAGCAATTTTATTTCTAATTCTTTCTGTCCATACTGAACGGATCGAAATTATTTTTTTAGCGTTGTAAAGCATTCATGTGAGTTTTCACAACTCTGAGAAAATATTGCCTTTAAAGGCTAGGTTATAGGTAATGTAAAAATAAATAAATAAAAAGTATTTGATCACGAATAATAATTTATGTTGTTTCTATTTGCAACGCTTTTTAAAATGTTGTGCAATCCGCTTTGAGTCATTTTGATTCACATTGCGTTGTTTTTAATATGTATTTTAATCAAAAATCGTAGCTCAGACGTATCAGCATCTGTTAATAAAGCCATAAAATGTTATAAGCAAATCTATGCTCAACAAAAATCTTTAATAATTTAGCAAACCTGAGACATTTTTGTTAACAAATCGGTAAGACCGCTTAATCAAGTGTTGTTGAATTAGATTCATAAGATAATAAAAGCTTAACTAATTGTTAAATATAACGGCCCTAAAGCGGCACATACACTTGCAATATTACTGTATATGATATTCGCCATAATATTTTAATTTTGTCCTATATTACGCAATAAGTCGCAAAATGGTTTCATTCATTCAATAAAAAGTTGAACATAACCTATAGGAAAAACATAAGCAGTATTGTACAATGTTGCCAACACACTTTCTTCTCGTTGTGCAATAAAAAGCAAAAGTCTTTTGATTGTTGCCAATATTTTATGCCACCTTCGAATATCACATACACATTGGCGATATAATTGTACAATGCGTAAAATTGAACAATTTTTTTGCAAGTGTATGAGCCGCTTTACACTTGCAATGTGTATGTGATATTCGAAGTCATTCCTTTTACCGAAGCAAATTGAGGCTTGGGTGTACTTGTTCACAATAATAATTTACTTATTTTGAATTTCTTTTAACAATAAGAAAAAACATGATGTTTATTTGTTTTGTAAGATTTAATTTTATTGCAATATGTTTATGAATATTTATATTTTTTTTTATAAATAAACTTTTGAAGTTGTTGTAAAGGTTAACAAATAAATACAATTTAAATATAAACAAGAGAGCTTTATTCGCATCTGCCGAATCAAGAATACCATTCACTATGGTATCTTAAAAGTAATTTTATAAATTTTGGTTTTTTTTGTATGAATATATAAAGGACCCACAAGAAAATATTTGTGATGGTTTAGTTGTCTTAGATTTTTTCTGTTAATTATTAAAGAATATATGGGCAGACATAAGGATCTTGTGAATAAGAACTTTATAAGGTTAAAGATCTTTATTGTATTGTTGCTTAGGGTATAAAATGGAGTATCTATTGAGATTTTAGTATATCAGTCTTTAGGCGGTTATAGCATCCCCGGTAAAGAGGTTGTTCACACCCTGTTACTGTGAAACTTTCAAAGTGAATCATATAATTCGCACGCTCTTATCTGTTTTACGAAAATGGATATCTAATAAAATATTTTAAATTTAAAAAAAAAAACTCTTCTGATATATGAAGCGTATCCACAGGTCATATTGGAGCCCCAAAAATTTTAATTTTTAATTTTTTTTTATAACTCAGCCATTTATAACTTGATTTGGTTCATTCTTTCAGCAAAAGTATTATAATTTCCAGTCCAATGATAAATAGTATACATATACCAGCGGGTAATAAAGGAGCGTTCCATTAGGTTTTTTGTTATTTATAAACTGATTTGGCTTATTTAAAACAGAAAAATTATCGAAAGCATTACCTATTTATATGGTTGTTGTTTAGCGGTTTTGCAAATTTGAATTAACTAAAGGTGGCCTCACACACAAGCAAGCAATAAACAGTAGGCTTATTGAGGCCATCTTCTAACAAATATAGCATAGGAAATACATACTTTTACAAACGAAATTACAAACTTATATACACTTCCCACCTGTGGTGCAGGGTATAACAATCAGGCAACGGTTAATATTGTTTAATTAAAGTATGTTTGTATGTGACGGCAAATAAATGATCATAAAAAGGCACACACTACTATCACAGTGGTATCACTTTATGGCGTATTAAGTTATAAACTAATGAATGCATTTAAGAAAATATATTTATAAATGTCAGTTATTTTATAAACATTAACAAAAACCTCCGTTACGATATTGACATTTGAAAAAGTAGGTTACAAGAGGAGGATCAGAAGCAATAAAAGATAAAAAAGCGGTTGGATGTAAATACGAGTATGGATGTAAATTTTAACAAGGAGGGAGAGAAATATAGCAAAAAAATTAGTTGTAATTTTCCAAAATGTAAGTACATGTAAGTTGTTTTGTTTAAAGTGTTTCCGCGAATACAGTTGTTAGGAACTTTCTTAATTTGCATTTTTATACTTAAAATAGTATAAATGTAATTTTTTAATTATGCTTTTATCTTTGCCAAAAAATTTGCTTGCTTTTTTGTGAGTTGGTTAAAGCTTAATAAGTTTTATTTTAATTACACTGTAAAGCAATTTCGAACCTTTTTCAAAATAAATGTATTCCGACAATATGGAGACAAAAAATATAAAAATTTAATTTTATCCTTTTGACTCGTTCTTGCAACATATCGGTTTATGAAACTATGTGTTCTCTACGTTAGAGGTACAAGGTATGTTAAGCAGCTTTGTAAAAAAAGTTTCGGTAAATATTTTTGTCGAAGATATTAGACCTCTAGCTCTTATTCATAACGGTAATTTTTGGTTCTATTATAACAAATCGTGGAAAACATTCCTAAGGAAGTACAGGGCGCAATGCAATTTTTTGCCAAAACACATCAAAGTCCAAAACTTGACCTATTAGCGCCCGATTTTATTTTAAAGACAATTTTATTTATAAATTTTTTTTCTATAATTACTTAAATTATTAAATTATTTGTGCATGTTCCCTAATGGGAACTGTACTGTATGTATGCTTATTTGTTTCATAAAGCCTGTAATGCACAGTGGGGAGGGAGACATATTATATATCAAAGTTAGGGGAATTGTGTATAAATTTAAAAGAAATTATAGAATTTTTCACAGTTGTGAAATTTATTGAAGATATTTTGCAAAAAATGCGAATAATATTTTTTGTATGTCTAAAATTTCTTTTAAAGTTTTAAAAAGAATCCCACAACTCCCACATAACATCTAAAAATCCCTCAAATATTAGTTTCTTTATTTATTTAATAAGTGTTACAAATACAATTACAAATTATATACATACTAACAAACTAACGTATACCTTCAGCCCGTTGTAATGGAACATACCAGAGTCTCTGGCGGGAATCGAACCCGCAACCCTCGGACTGATATACTAGCTCACTACAAAACTACCCTAACGGGGCACCCGTTAGTTTTTTTATGTTCCTGGGGAATATTTTCCCTATCATGATTGGGTATAAGGATTCCCACAACACAATTATTATACATACTTTGCCTCAAACTCATAGTTCTTAAAATTAGAGAAAATGTGGCATAAAGTAGAATTTAAAAAAGGTATATTTCGGGAGCGTCTGAAGCCGGTAGTAATTGAAAGTTTTAAACATTATTTGCAAAGCGATTTCATGAAAACGAATTTTAACTTTAAATAAATTTTCAATTGCAAAACATTTTTTACACAATTCTTTCCGTAGAATATTTATCGATTTGTAGTTCACAAAAAAAAAAAAAAAATATTTCAAAAAAATCGTTATAAATATCAATCCTATTTTTGCAATTACTAGGCCAAGGCACGTCAGAAATGGCAAATTTAGTTTTCAAAGTCGGATATTTCCTAAATTATAAAAGATTAAATATGCATGTACATACTTAACTTTTTTGTAAAACTCGACTAGTACATGCCAAGTTCTAACCGCGAAAATAACGTAAGCCAAAAATCTAATTTTACAGGAGATAGTTTTTTCTATTTTATTTCATATAAATTTTGTATGAAATTTGTCGCTTAGTGCCGGTTCACACACGTCAAGTTTGACTCGTCAAGTCTTGAGGTTTTAGGAGAGAAGGTAAAAGAGGATGCCATTTCTTTTCCTCTCTCCCCAACAAACTCAAGAATTGACAGCTAAAACTTGAAGAGTGTGAACCAGCACTTACGATACAATTGTTCTTGCTATAAAATCGTAACGGTACCTTACATGGGGTCTTCACCTAAGATAATATCTGATAACATGTGAGAGAAAGTCTGCAGAATGAGAGAACACATATCTTCATGTTAATCTTAAACAAGGGGAACACGTATCTTATAAGATTTCATAATCGAATGATTCTCGTACAGTAAACTTGTGTCGTTTTTATTCTTTTTTTTTAGTTATTTCTTTTATTTTAGCTTAAAAGATTTTTTTTTTTGAACAATTATCACAAGATTTTCACTATTTTCACTAAAAAATAAAATATTTTAATGATAGTGTCTTATTATTGTTTTAGTTGTATGTATGTATGTGTTTTTTTGACAGCTCATCTTATAAGATAGTTGTTATAAGATTTCTCATAACAACTGTCTCATAACATTTATTATAATATTAATACAAACTAACACTATTTGAGAGTCCACACGTAAGATAATACTCTCTGCGGTTGAATTTGACGTTTGCTGATATAAAAATCTTATATCTTATCTCAGGTGGAGACCCTGTGTTAAGTGACCATGACATTTTAGAAGTGTTGCCAATAAAGACAATTATTCAAAAAACGAAAATTTAAATATTTGTTAAATCGGACTAAAATTAAGAAATCAGGCTCGTTTTTAATTTTTGTAATACCCGATTCTTTGGAAACCTCAAAAAAATTTAATTTTAAACGCGATTTCTTTATTGCCACCTGAAATTTAAATTCAATAGGACTAACCGTTTACAAAATCCAGAACTATTTTAATTGTTTTTCCGAAATCTCCCAGTGTGCAATGTCATAACTAGGAACCCAATTTCCATGCAAATGCATGCCTTTTGTTGATAGTCTAATGGCCATTTTCTCATTAGGCGATTATCATTTTCCCCAACGAAAAACTGCACATTAAAGAAATTTGGTTTTCTCAATGTCTCATTTCCTTCGATTTTATCGCAAAGCTAACCGGCACTCATCCGCCAATTATTTATTTTGCTTTTATTTGCCGTAAGATAAATTCAATCAGCTGACTCCCAACTTTTACATGTATTTTGAGGGTTGTTGCCTACTGAAAACAAAGTTTTTTGTCGGTATGTTTAGAAACCCAAAATCGTTAACGGACAGTTTATCGGTCCAATAAATTTATGTTGACATTAAGTAACAGACAGTTTGTCAATACATTGAGAAAATGGCCATAAGAAAGATGTCGATCAATTATCAATGACATCGATTTGTTTTTGTATATTGTGGCATATTTGCATATTTTTGCATATTTATGTTTTAAATGCATATTTTTGCATATTATGATATTTTTGAGTGATTTTTTTTTGATTTCCTTAGTATAAAAAAAGTTAAAAAAAAAAATTTTAAATACACAAAAAAACCTTACAACAAACATTTTAAAATCAATAAATAAATTCTTTTGGAGCTTGGCTTTAAATACAAGATTTTTAAGATTTCCACAAAAGATCCATCTTTTTTAAATTGATACAGAACCGTACATGGTTATTGTTCGAATATGTTAAAAAAATAAACCATCCAAAACTGTTATAAATTACTTGCTTGGTAATTCGATAATATTGCTATTTTAAAGTCTGGGTTCACACTATGAAAGTTTTATTTCAGAAAGTTTGTGTTTATCGGTGAGAGAGTAGAGGAGAAAAATCAAGTTCTCTTTCCTTCTTACCAATAAACTCAGACTTTTTGAAATAAATTTTAATAGTGTGAACCTACTCTTATAAAATGTATCCCTTAATTCCCCTTCCACCACTGTCAATAATAACAAGATGGTGCCTGGCTAGATGCTTCAGAAATCTAATCAAAAAACTTTGAATAATTTAAGAATGTCAGAAGAGCTTGTTGATACCAATGAGTATGCAATTAAAAAAGTAAAATAAATATTAAATTTAAATGACATCAGAAGTCAATCAGCATATGAATTTTCCAATTCCAGATACATTGGTCTAACAATAACTAATTAGGAGGAATTTAGTTCACTTCATACTTAATAGTCCAACTAATTGAATTGCAGAAAGTAAAATTAACAATGTGGAAGGAAGAATAATAAATTTCCAATATTTTTGATCTGATCTGGAATCAAAGTTGGATCTTAAAATAAATTTTTTATGAAATGCATTGTCATTCCTCCAGTACAAGACAAAGTTTTACTTTAAATAATACAGTACGTATTAGTTTAAGCAAACCAAAAAATTTTTTAGTTTTTAGTGCATATTTTTTATTATGTTAGTGCATATTTTAAGCGCATATCTTCGATTTTTTAGTGCATGAAAGTCTCATCCCTAGTCATCACAATAAACAAATGTGTTAAATAACAACCTAGAGTTAGGCTGTTTTTTGATGTTTATGTTATTTTTGGGCTTTGGTGTGTTCCGAGATATTACGTAAAATTTAATGTCCAACAGTTTTGTAAAACATGCCATGTCTGCCAACGCCATTTTTAGAGGTGCTTTTTACGATTTACTAGAATAGAGCCAAGAATTACCGTAATTAAGGGCAGTTGGAGAGTTAAACTGTTCGATAAAAATATTTGCCTTAGCATTTTCTACAAAGTTGCTAAACATACCTTATACCTCAGATGTAAGGAACACATAGTTTCATACACCGATATGCTCCAAGAACAAGCCAAAAGGGTAAAACTTTTAACCCCACCCGATGTGATCTTTTCAAAAAACGCATAATACCCCTTCACATATGGTGGTTTGGGTATACATTACGTGTACTTATGTCTTATATTAGATATTAATGCCTGTATTCATAAAAATATTTTAAATAAGGTTAACAGAACAAATTTTTTATGAACATTTTCCTTAATGAACGTTTGTTAAATTTAATAATCGGGGTAAAATAAATAAAATGGTAAACAGTTTTATAAGGCTTGTCCTTAAATTGGACAGAGCTCTAATATATACAAGTAAGAAAGTATAGTCGGTTAAGCCCGACCATATGATACCATACACCACAGAATATAAAAACAAATTTATGCACCATATCTTGGACCCATGGGCGATCATTGACCCGCCAGAACAAAATTATGTTAGGAGAATAAGATTTATGTGAAATTATTTTTTGTGCTGAGTTTTAATGAAATTTGTTTGCCTTTAAGAGATTTAAGGAAGGGGGTTTTTATGAGAGCAATGGTTCATTTTGGACCCACCAGCACATACTTACATTTATAAGGAAGTAAAGGCATTAAAAGCTATTTTCGGGAGCAGTATTTATATGGACGCTATGGTCAAATTACAATACAATAAATTTTGGTTAGATTATTTTGATTGCAATAAAATCAGTTGCTTGTTCCAATTATAGCCTACATTCATATTTCATCAAAATGTCTCCAAAATTTCGACTTGGGGCCTGATTCTGGCAGTCGTGATCGATTACTTTCTCGATTCGAGAGCAATTTAATATCTAACTATTTCCGTCAATACTGAACGAATCGGAATTATTTTTTTAGTGTTGTAAAGCATTAATTTGAGTTTTACAACTCTGAGCAAATAATGTTTCCCATCTTTTCGATGCGAGAAGTTCTCACTATAGTTACAGAACACGGGTACAGGTCACATATGTGTATATTATTTCTCATAAAATTCTTTTATTGCAAAAATCTTTTTACAAAACGACTTTTAAAATTCTTGCGTTCTGCGTTTTACGTTTTCGATTTTCAGCACACCGCTGACAGTTAGATCGACTCAGAAAGGGATTCTGATTCGATCGGTATACTTAAAGGTCGGACCAATAACGTCAGCACAATTGCATTATACCCTCTCCACTATTGTGTTGTGGGTATATACTAGAGTTGTCAACCGATTAAGAATAATTCGATTAATCGATCAAACAAAACCAAACTCTTGTTCGAATAATTTTAAAACGACGATTTTCGAATAACGAATAAATCGATTAATTAATGTCGATTAATCGAACCATTTTTTTTATTAAAAAAAAAAAAAATTAAATAAAAGCTTAGAATTTGATTTATTCTCAGACGTTTTAAGTGATTTTATACAAAATGTAGGAAAGTGAAAAAATATTGTTGCCGTAGCCCTGGTTGTAATTAATCTCAATGTTTAGTAAGCAAAAACCGAGTTGAGCACTCATTGTATTTAAAAAATGTATTTTATGTTCTTATTAAACAAATCTTAACAAACAATTGAGTAGGTTAGTTGCAAAACTCGTTCATTACAAAATTAAAAATAAGAGATGACAATTGATTCTAACAGTTCTTTTGGCGCTTTATGAGAAGAAATGTACTAATTGTATCAATGCATTCCATGTTTTTAGCACGGACATTCATTAATGCAATCAGAATATTTCGTCTAATAAAGCGCCATAAGAACTGTAAGAATCATGTGCCATCTCGAATTTTTAATTTTGCAACAAACGAGTTTTGAAACTCACCTTCTCAATTGTATCAGCTGTTTTATTTTTAAATCAAACGTTAAAAAAATTTCAAGAAAGGGGATTTTTCAATTTCGGGCAAAAAATTTAGATATAAACAAAAAGCTTAAAAATAAAGAATTTATTTATATAGATCACATGTGTCTTGAAAGTAGAAAATGTTGTTATTGTATTATATATTAATATGTAAGTATTATCTTTACCATTTGCGTAAGTGTGACAATGTTACCATTGAAAACGATGAAGTGGAAGAAAATCCAACGACATCAAGAAATGCCGAACTGGGTCCAATGGAAAAATATATAAAGAGAGACAGCGGCTGTTCTTTAGAAGACATTGCATACAGAAGTTCCAAAATCTAAAGTAATATCAGATTATTAAAGAATTAAGGGTTTTACGATGCCTTTAAGTAATACAACGATATGGAGTTAATAGAAAAATGTTATGCATTCAAAAAGAAGAAGTCATAGCAGATGAAATGTAGGATTTTCCATAGGTATTTTTTTGTAAAAATAATTTTTTTATTCGTTATTCTCATCGATTAATCGAATAATTTTTTAGATTTAATCGTTCGTTCGAACGAACAAAAACAATTATTTAAATTATTCGAAAACAGTTAAAACGCGAATAATTGACAACTCTAGTATATACATACCAGAAAACATAGTACAACTTTTTAAGAATTTTAAAATTCTCCCGATCTCGCATGCTCACTAGAAAAAAGTCTATAAGTTATTAAAATTTTAAAATCTTTCTCACGCATGATTTACATATATTTTAACTAACAATATAGGTAATTAAGATATTTCTTAAAACGAAGTCTTCGATAAAATTGTTTTAGCAGAAATTTAGCAGGGAAAGTTATGTTTTACAAGTAAATTTTAAAATATTTATAATAAAAAGAAATCTGAAATATGTGAAGTTTCTATTTCACAAGTAAAATTAATCTATGTTTTTGTACTTTACTTTTTTAAATAATTTTGTTGTTCTTGTTATTAAAATGAAACAAAAGCAAATAAATAATTCTTTTTATACCCTCCACCACAATTAGTTGTGAAGAGGGTATATTCAGTTTGTCATTCCGTGTGAAACTTTTTTACTATTCATCTCAGACCCTATAAAGTATATATATTCTGGGTCCTTGAGTAATTTTAAGTCGATTTAGCCATGTCCGTCTGTCTGTCCGTCTGTCCGTCTGTCCGTCTGTTGAAAACACGCTCACTTTCGAAAAACTCAAAAGAAATCAACAAACTTGGTGTCAAATTGCTCGTAGTTATCCTAAGCAGTTTGGGATTGAAATTCAGCAAAATCGGTTCAATAGGATCTGAGCTATGAATCAAAATGTGGAACTACCACCTAAAAAAAATTGATAATTTTGTTACAAAAACTAACATAAATGGTGGAAAAATGCACAGAATGATATAAGATTTCGCAACAATTCGTTTTATTCAACTGGAAATCATGCTGTGAAATTTCGTGAAGATCCGTCAATAATTTACCCTAGGCCCCATATAAGCCCAACTCCCGGAAAACAGTATATTAAGCCTAAAACCCTAACTAACAATGCTATCATTACAAATTTTAGCATGTCACAGTTAAATAGGACTAGAAATTAAACTGTTAAGTTTCGTGAAGATCGGTTCATAATTTACCATAGGCCCCATATAAAACCTACTTCCGGAAAACAACTTAGTACGCCTAAAAACGTAAAAAATAATGCTATCATAACAAAATTTGGTACATCAAAGTTTTATAGAACTAAAAATAAATCTTTGAAATTTCGTGAAGATCGGTTCATAATTTACCATAGGCCCCATATAAACTTTACTCCCGGAAAACAACTTAGTACGCCTAAAACCGTAAAAAATAATGCTATCATAACAAAATTTGGGACATCAAAGTTTTATTGGACAAGAAATAAAATTGTGTTATTTCGTGAAGATCGGTCCATAACTTACCCTGGGCCCCATATAAACCTTACTCCCGGAAAACAGTTTAGTACGCCTAAATCCGTAAAAAATAACGCTATCATAACAAAATTTGGTACAGCAAAGTTTTATAGGACAAGAAATAAAACTGTGTAATTTCGTGAAGATCGGTCCATATTTTACCCTGGGCCCCATATAAAACCTTCTTCCGGAAAACAACTTAGTACGCCTAAAACCGTAAAAAATAATGCAATCATAACAAATTTTGGCTCGTCACAGTTTTATAGGACTATAAATGATACTGTGAAATTTCGTGAAGATCGGTACATAGGCCCCATAGAAACCCTACTCCCGGAAAACAGTTCAGTACACCTAAAACCATAATTAATAATGCTATCATAACAGAAATTGGTACGTCACAGTTTTAAAGGACTAGAAATGACGCTGTGAAATTTCGTGATGATCGGTCCATAATTTACCCTAGGCCCCATATAAACCCTTCTACCGGAAAACAGTTTGGTTGCCTTAAACCATAATAATTAACAAATCGTCACAGTTTAAGATTATAATAACATCATACAGATATTACTCCTTAAACATTCGAACTGTCGGTGGAGGGTATCAAAGATTCGGCACAGCCGAATATAGCACTCTAACTTGTTTTAATTAAAAATGCTAAACCAACTAAATTAAAAAAAGCGCTACTCACTTAAATCACTAAATAACAAATATGTTCTACATCTTTTTTAATAAATTATTTTTAACTTGTACTCAATTCCATTTCAAATTTACTTTTATCTTAATATTTAACAATTTTACATCACAGATAAAAAGCGAAAAAATTCAAAAAGATTTTATTTTAAAATATATGACAATCAAAAGAAAATACTTCCATTTATCTTTATAATTGAACTCTACTAGTGAGTGAGTGGTTGATTAAATTGGCAAAAGCACGATCGTTCTACACAAACAACAACAACAACACAATTAATGGAACTGATATTCGTAAACAACTAAAAGAAGTTATTTAAAGCACTGAAAAACTTTTAGATGCTTTTTTATTTTGCGTTTATTTAATATTCAAATCAAACGTTTGATCGCTCTGAAACGTGTAGCAAGTTGGCAAAGTTGGTGGCTTTTGAAAAATAAAAAATAAAACGTTATTAAAAAAATATTTTTTTAAAAAAAATTTAGTTATAACAAATGAAAAAAAAACTCGCCAAATTATTGCAATGTGGATAAATTTTTTCAAATAAAGTTTTAAATTTAGTTAAAAAGTGTGTTAATAAAATGTCCTATACTAAAAAAGATTTTGATGCTGTTGAAAATCCAGTGCCTTCTAAATATGTTTTGAGTGAATCTGCAAACGGGTCTAATCGTGTTTACATTAAAAGTAGTGTAAAAGGTTCTTTGGAATCTGAAAAAGAATTCGCTTATGAAGATGTTTTAGAGTTGATTGGTTTTGGCAAGACCCAGTGGATAATGCTTTTAACTTGTGGTCTTCTTTTGATGATGGTCATTAATGAGACCATGGGCATGAGCATTATAACGATCGCCTCACAATGTGATTTTGATTCCACCTCAATGGACAAGGCGATAATGAGCGCAGCTGCTTTCATCGGTAAGTTAAGTGGATAATAAAGGAAAGAAAGTTTTAGTTACCAATTTGAAAGAAACATATACGGATATAAAAAATTTATATTCTTTTCGCTCTGGTTCTTTCCGATATTTAATTTTTACAAAATTGACTGCCTGATAGATTTCGAAATACACTTATAATGTTTTCTTTTCTACAAAAAAAATGTGACATTTTATTTATAAAAATGCAATTTGGTGTCTGTTTCTTAAAAACTTTGCTCCCGAAAAGGATGAGTTTTTTAGAATAAAACAAGCCACCCTTTTCGGGGGCAAAATTTTTAAGAAACAGACACCAAATTGAAATTTTTTAAATTAAATGTCACATTTTTTTGTAGAAAAGAAAACACCATTAGTTTTAAAAATATTGTCCATATAAAACTCTATAGGGACGTTTACATTAGAAATTGTTGAACAGGCAGTGAAACTTTTGAAAATGTTCGTTTTGTTTTGAAACTCATTGTTAACGCATCTTCTCAGACTAAAGACATTTGTATTTGTTTGTTTAAGTTTTGATTTACTCCTTTAGCAGCAAAGCCACTGCAGAGGAATTATTAGCTCTCGAAAGATTATTACATTTATCCATAACTAACTAATTACGGCGTATGCCTAATAAGCCTCCTCTACAGCTATAGATACATACACCTTCATGTAGGAATTATTACAATGAGATTTTGTAGGTTCTCCATCACGTTGCAAAAGTTGGTTCAAAAAACTGTAATGCGGTACAGTAATGCGACCCTAAACCAATAACCAATGCGGGCGAAATTAAAACGCGCGAAGGCAGACAACCAGGCGGCCAATGTAGCTCGAAATACTTCCCCACCCAGAGGATTTTGTATGTTTTAAACATTTTTGACAGCTTTTTATAAAATTTGGTGTAATTTTTAAAAATTCGATCGATATCAAGGTGAATTAATTTTTCAGGTGCTACTTATTTTTCTTACTTAGAAACCATCCATGTCCAATTAGTAGGTCTGCTGGAAACGCCTGCTGATTTTTTGCAGAGTTGTGTTTTTTAGTTGCAATTGCTTTTGACATTTCCACAATTTTTTACACAAATAAATGCTTTTGTTTTTCACATCTTTATCATTTTTTACACATACAAAATTCGTGTTGTTTTTTTCTATCGTTGGATTGTTGTAGTTGCGAGCAGACCTACTAATTGGGCCATGGAGAGAGGAATGTCAATAAGTGCTTGTGTTTTTGACATATCGACCAACGCAAGGTATATTTACACAAGGTAAACTCGTTGGCCCATATGTTTGTCAGCTGATTACCCATAGTTGGAAGCTTAACGTAGATTCGTGTATATGAGAAAAAATTTGTACATGTGTGCGTTAAATTGTTTTTTTTTTATATGAAGACAATTTTGACAACTCCGTTCCTTTTATAGAGCAGCATGTATACACTCCCAAATGAGTCTACCTTGTGTAAATATACCTTGGACCAACGTAAGCAACAAATTAAATACAATGTTGTTTTTTTGGTTGTATGTAGTATCGATAACACCGTTTACATGAATTCGCCCTAATCGATATTTTTAGAAATTGAGTTTTTGATTTATTTGTTTTCGTTTTGTTTTATGCGATCAAAAATGGCGACTTTATTTAAGAAATTCAAACGCCAAGAACACCTTGTTGTTATTGATTTTATAAAGTTTTTTGCTTCTCCTGTAAAAAATAAAAGAAAAATATAGTTACGTCCGTTTGTATTTAAAGTGACGATACATTAATCGAATTTTAATTTTAATTTAATTGGTTTTTTTTTTGTATTTACAATTTCATTTTATTTAATTGAGAATTTCCGCTTTATTTCTATTTTAATCGACTTCCGTCTCAGCAGAAGTCAGCCATTATGTGCCAATCCTATCGGTCTTGAAACCACTCAACTATAGTATAGCCACTCATCTATAGTATAGCCATGTTGAAATCGCCAGCCTTGTTCTTCCCTATTAGATTGAAGATTATCTGTGAATTGGCAAAGATGGCTGTAATGGGCATATTACATCTTTAGATTTTAAACGTTTCTAGCATGTCGTTTACAATTTCCGAATTGTTACTTAACTAGTGATTTCCGAGAAAGTTTATAGTAACTTTAATAAACAAAGTTCTCAAAAATTTTTTATCTTTTGTTCCTATTCCTATTTTTTTCCTTTCCATGCTTAGGCCAAAAAATGTGGCAAGGTTCTTGCTCACATGTAGGATAGAACGTCACTTTCGCAAACAAGTTTTTTTTTCTTTTAATCTAAAAGCCAATGGCTCTGAAGATTCGTTAGGTTACTCAATATTCCTTTTAACTGGGATAAAAGTCTTCTCGCCCATCCCAAGTCTGAATAAATAATTTTTAAAGCTTAAAGCCTTGAAAACTTACACAACAGAAGTGACAGTCATCGAAATGATTTTTTGTTTGTTTTTTCCATAGCATAGGTGTTTTAAGCATCATAAGGCTTATTTGTCAAATGACACACTGTCTCAAGTGTTCATGGTATATTATGCATTCCCAATTTTCTTTCTAAAGTTTGACAAATACTTTTAACATGTGTCCAAAAAAAAAAACTAAAAATGTTAGAAAACCCATTTGGGTCATTGGAACAGCTTTTTTGCGATAAGGGCATGGTACTAAAATCAGTATTTAAAGAAATAATGCTAAAAATCACAAACATAAAACTTTTGATTACAACCAATATTCAAAACTTACCGTAAATCTAAAACTACATGAAGGAAAAAAATTCAAAATATTTTTAATATTGCTAATGTACACCTAATACAAAATCTCCAACGATACCTTGACACCAACAATTTTTTTTTGATTTGTTGACCTGTGTAATCTATTAAAAATCCCCTTTTTACAGATTTAAAAAAAAATTCACCAAAAATTGAAAGCCAACTAGATCATTTATTATTTACTTAAATACAAGTTTGTATAAAACAACTATTTACATACTTGGTTGAAAAGTGTTTTGAAAAAAATCTAGAGAAAAATCCCCTTATCATTTAATCGATATCTAAAATTATGTTTATCTTGGCCAATTTCATTAATAAACATTATTTTTGAAATTTAAAAAATAAGAAAATTAGAACAATTAAAACATTTAAATTATTATTTAACTATTAAATTTAGCAAGCGTTTTTTAAGTAAAATATTCATAGAAAATTTGTTTAGGACTCTTTTATTAGAATAAAAATATTGTTATTTATACAGTAGTTAACTGATAAGTGACTACTTGCTTTATTTTATTATACCCTGCACAACAACAGGTACAAGTGTTGATTTAACCAAGTGTATGTTAAAGTTAACTTTCTTTAGACCCCGGATATGTAAGATGGAAACTACACGCAGAAAAAAAGCAACAAACAAACTACAATATTTTTAAAAGTATTGATTAAATTAGGTTTTAATTTAACAATATAACATACTAGATGACCCGTGCGAATATTTCGCACCG
Source organism: Pollenia angustigena (assembly GCA_930367215.1). Classification (NCBI taxonomy): domain Eukaryota; kingdom Metazoa; phylum Arthropoda; class Insecta; order Diptera; family Polleniidae; genus Pollenia; species Pollenia angustigena. The sequence goes on from OV884056.1 coordinate 278,370,793, forward strand.
TAATTTTTATCAATGAAAATATTAATTTTTCAATTTCTAATTATTTTTCGTCATAAGTGTTAGAAATAAGCTTTAAAATGAGATATCATTCATTAAATTTGGTGCGGTGGTATGGGAGATATGTGCAACCGACAAAAAAAAGTGCTTTAGAAATAATATATATGATTAATAAGATCTACCTACAACTATCTAAATAAACATATTATAGTTACTTGAAGCATATTATTGTCATCGGCAACCATATTATGGTTGAAAGCCACCACCACATAATGGTTGTCTACGATTGTGATTATGTTATGATAAATAATTGCAATAATATGTTTAAAATTAAAATATTTTTAAACATTCTATGTTAAATTTTAAATTTAAAATAATGTTTATTAAAGTACCAAAACTATGGTTGTTTTAATTTCTACAGTAGTTGGATGCTTTGTCTAGTTCTCTTAACATTCTCACATTCTTTTTATTTAAATTAAAATTGACGTAGAGTAAAAAACCACTCAAATAGAAATAATGCTACTGAAGGCCGTGACGGGCTGGAAATGGAAGTGGAACTAATCATATAAAAGGAATAAAAAACGAAATAAAATAATAACGTTACAAATTAATTACATTAATAAAAAAAAATTATATAGTAACTTGACATAAATTTAAAAAATGCCTAAATAAATAACCAACATTTTTAATTTTACGAAATTATTCTATGAGCTAAATTTCAGTTATGTATGTATTTTATAAAGCTTTTTTGTAATAGTTCTATTCCTTCAATTTTTCAGAAATGACTATACACTACCAGACTATTTTATTATATTTTATTTTTACATTTTACCTTAGCCTTCCTTTGGAAAGCAATGAAATATATTGTATGTACAGAAAAATTTACAATTATTAGACACCAGCAGAATGTAATGCATTTTCTGGCCCGCTACGGCCTTTGTCAGCATTCTTTGTGTCACACTGGATAGTGATACTTTATAAATTTAATGTTGAGTTAAATACATTGTAATGTAATGTAATGCATTTTCTGGCCCGCTACGGCCTTCGTCAGCATTCTTTGTGTCACACTGGATAGTGATACTTTATAAATTGAATGTTGAGTTAAATACATTCAATTTATAAATTATCACTATCCAGTGTGACACAAAGAATGCTGACGAAGGCCGTAGCGGGCCAGAAAATGCATTACATTCTGCTGGTGTCTAATAATTGTAAATTTTTCTGTACATACAATATACTTCATTGCTGTCCAAAGGAAGGCTAAGGTAAAATGTAAAAAGAAAATACAATATAATAGTCTGGTAGTGTATAAAGTCATTTCTGAAAAATTTAAGGAATAGAACTATTACAAAAACGCTTTATAAAATACATAACTGAAATTTAGCTCATAGAATAAATTCGAAAAATGAAAAATGTTGAATATAAACATATTTATATTTTTAATAAATATGTATGTGCATGTGTATTTATGTAAGAATGTTTATTGAACAAGTTTTGATTTTAATATTATATTTAATTTCGTATAAGAACTAGGTATAATAAATGATATTTTCCCTTAAAACTAAAAAAGTACTTTTAAATTATTATTGAGTTTTTTAAGCGAGGTTTTTATAAAGGAGTTGAAGGCGCATTGCGCATTTATCAGGGTTATCGGTTAAATGATTCCCCGTTTAAATGCGTATAAAACGGAACATTTTTCGATGCGCACTTAAGCGGGAACTACTGTATATATAGATTAGGGTGGGTAAATTTTTTTTGTAAATAGGCGTATATCAAAAACGTAATCTACAACAAATTCTAAGAAAACTTGACTAAGAAACTATGGGTCTAACATCAAACCTAGCTCCCGCCGCGAGACATAAAATAGTTTTTCTATCAATTTAGAACACCTTGCTTACTTCTTCTTAAGTCATCTTTTTCTCATCAGCCACTTTTAAAACTCGTTCCCCCTTCTTGAAAATTTGGGAAAATGTTTTAATTTGACAACAGTGCTTTGATCTAAACGCTGCTCTCACAAAAAGTACTGAAGATGCAGATCTCAGTTAGGTTAATAATTGTTAGTTTAAGGGATCTTCAATTGCCGAAAGCACACCGAGACACACAAAAATGGTATGACTTTCAGAACATCACAAAACCAGACGAGTGATTTTAAAAACACGTGATTTGAAATCACGTGATTTTCAGAACAGGCCCGTATATGTTTTCTGCTGCTTCCCACAAAAGCATAAATGTAATAGTATGTGTGTTGCCCTTTACTGATCTAAGACGACTAAATCCATATAATTTGTGCAATTGAAATTAACAAGATGATTTTATAAACCCTGAGTTTAGTTAAGACATACAATTGTTCACGACAATACAAAATTTTGTTAATGACTACATAATAAAACACAATATCGATGCAAGACCAATGTGCCATATTTCTTGAGCAATACTTAGTGGGAACATAATAATTTATTTGTATTCAAATAAGGTTTAAGAAAAAATGGGATAAATTGGTCCAAAAAGAGCAGCTATATTTGAGTTTTGTAGTTAAATACCAGAAGTTGCTAGTTTTTTATTTTTCATAATCTAACCTCTCGGCGAGAACAAGGTTTTCATTTTAGACCCATACTTTCTGTGGGTAATATTCTTAGAATTTGATGTAGATTTCGATTTTGCTATACGCCTGTCACGTTTTTTCTCACCAAAACAAATCGACCCAGCCTAATACATATATATATATATATATATATATATATATATATATATATATATATATATATATATATTTATAAGTATGTATAAAGATATATTTTTCTTTTTTTAAAAAAAATTTTTTTTTTGGTTCGGTTCATTTTATTGTAATACCGATATATACCGTTATAAAAATTTGCTATACCGGTATACCGATATAATTAAAATATCGATACCAAATTAAAACAAGTTAGAGTGCTATATTCGGCTGTGCCGAATCTTTGATACCCTCCACCGACACTTCGAATGTTTTAGGAGTAATATCTGTATGATGTCTATTTATTACTATAATCTTTGTTAAAACAGACATCTGCATTAAAATTTGTTGCGGCTTAGACCTATATCAAATTATTGAGCGACAATCAGAATCAATTTTAAAAAGCTTGAGTAGAATATCAGTTTAAGCTGAACTTAAATGATTTTCAGGAGAAATTACATATATAAAAGCCATGGTAAGCTATGAACCAATCATCCCAAATTCTGCAGAACGATTTCTGGTATTAAAAAACATAAATTTCAATACAGCGGTGCAATTAGCTTAAGCGTTTCCAATGAAGCTAAACTGGAAGAAAGTAAACCGCGTATTTAATTATTTTACCAGAGTGGGCTTTAAATGGGGCCTATGGTAAGTTATGCACCGATCTTCACCAAATTTCACAGTGTCATTTCTAGTTCTATAAAACTGTGATGTACCAAATTTTGTTATGATAGCATTATTTTTAACGTTTTTAGCCGTACTAAGCTGTTTTCCGGGAGTAAGGTTTAAATGGGGCTAGGGTAAATTATGAACTGATCTTCACGGAATTTCACGGTCTTATTTCTAGTCCTATAAAACTTTTATGTTCCAAATTTTGTTATGATAGCATTATTTTTTACGGATTTAGGCGTACTAAACTGTTTTCCGGAAGTAGGGTTTATATGGGGCCTAGGGTAAAGTATGGACCGATCTTCACGAAATTTCAGTCTTTTTCCTAGTTCTATAAAACTTTGATGTACCGCATTTTGTTATGATAGCATTATTTTTTACGGTTTCATGCGTACTAAACTGTTTTCCGGAAGTAAGGTTTATATGGGGCCTAGGGTAAATTATGGACCGATCTTCATAAAATTTGGCAGCGTGATTTCCAGTTGAATAAGACGAATTCTTTCAAAATCTTTTGTCATTCTGTGCATTATTCCACCATTTATGTTAGTTTTTGTAACAAAATTATAAATTTTTTTTAAGTGGTGGTTCCACATTTTGATTCATGGCTCTGATCCTACTGAACCGATTTTGCTGAATTTCAATCCCAAACTGCTTAGGATAACTAAAAGCAATTTGACACCCAGTTTGTTTAGTTCTTTTGAGTTTTTCGAAAGTGAGCGTGTTTTCAACAGACGGACATGGCTAAATCGACTTAGAATTACTCAAGGACCCAGAATATATATACTTTATGGGGTCTGAGATGAATAATAAAAAAGTTTCACACGGAATGACAAACTTAATATACCCTATTCACAACTAATTGTGGATAAAAACAAAAGATAATTGTACACACACATGTACATATATTTTTTGGCACATACAAGCCAAATAAAAACAACTTTTGACAATTTGGAATTATCAATACGTCTCGCTCTCTCTCTCTTAAGTACATACCTTATCAATGTGCCTTGTTAACTTTGTATTTGTATGTTTTTCAATTTGCCATGAACCCCCTTACTATTGTAATGAACTTGAAAAATTCAAATAATTTTATAAGCTAAAATTGATCTTTGATACAGAAAATTAATAGAGCTACTGAAGCTTGTTAAGAAAAGTAGACACAAGTCTATAAAAAACAATTCTTTGAACTAAAATAATAAATATGTTACTACAAATTAATTGAAAAAATAACATATTAGACAAGTACAAACAAACATAAAAAAATATCTTAATATGTAAATATGTATATGTTTCGTTCACTTGTTAATAATATATGCTGGTGTAAATAGTTAAACATCACGTGTCTGTAGTTAGTTGGCTCTTGAGGTACACTGACTTAAGTTTTTAATTACTCCCATTAAAAATGTTAACAATTTAATTTATTTTTTTTTTTCACCCAGGTATTTTATGCTCTTCATACTTTTGGGGTTATTTATGTGATACGTATGGCCGGAAACCCGTTTTAATGTACACTACGCTACTGGGCAACATAACATCATTAATATCGATATTTATAGCCAACTTTTGGCTTTTTGTATTTTTGAGACTTGTTGTGGGAATATTGTAAGTAGATTTAATTATTAGCCTTGTCTTTAGAATAATAAAATTTCCTCAACAGTATAGCTGGAGCTTCCTCTACCACTTATGCTTACTTAGGGGAATTTTTCACCGCCCGCCACAGACCCGTGGTAATAAATTATGCAAGCATGTTTGTGGGTCTGTCTATGACTTATGTTCCTGCTGTGGCCTGGCTGGTCTTATCAATGAATTGGTCTTTAGAAATTACAGAATCATTTGTGTTACGCCCTTGGCGTTTACTTACCATATTTAATATATTGCCCGGCTTTGTAGCAGTTTTAATAATGATTACACTACCCGATAGCCCCAAGATTTTAATGTCAATGCGTAAGTATGATGAGTCATATCAGGCGGTTAATTGGATTGCAGAGCGTAATACTGGCAGAAGTTTGCAAGACTTTAAGGTTTTTAAGTTGATAAATGAAATGCCAGCCGAAGCTGATAAGATATTGCATTCGGAGAAATCGCCGTAAGTTAAATTTTATACTTTTAAAGGCGGTTTTACGCTATCAGACAAGTTCTTTCCTGATCTAATTATTTGAACATTTTTAAAAAACAATGACAACTTATCATGACATGGATGTATTTTCCTCAAAATACGTAAGACTTGTGTGATAGTGTAAATTACCTTTAAGTAACTTCGAATAATAACACATATTTGATTTAGATCCAAAGTTTTGAAACAAATGTGGCGTGAAACGATGCCATTATTCAAGAGGCCGCATGTTTTAAATTTTATCATTTGTTGCACGATTATGTGTGGTCTGTTTTTTTGGTAAGTGAACTATTTTGGAGAATTTCGATATGGATTAACGAAACGTTCTGAATTTCTATTTCCATTTAGGGACTTTTTTTATCAAGACCACATAGTTGAGAGGGTATTATCTGTTTGAGTGGTTGTGTGTAATACCTTAACAAATTGTGTACCAATCGCTTTACGTTTTGAATGGATTTATTTATTTATTCACATATAACCAAAAGCCAATGTAGGCCAAATTGATTAAGTTACATTATTTGGCAATTCAATTACAAAATATTAATTTAACTTATTTTACTTATACATTATTAAACATGTTTTACAAATATGGGTCCCAACCGTTATGAAAGTGGTAACCAAAATATTGTAAAATTCTGTTAAAAAAACCTTCTATTGACTTAATAACAAAAAAAAAGGCCTGCAACGAAGCGGCTAACAGCCGGCTAAGCCAGTCGCCGATAAAAATATTTGTAGCCGCTGCCACCGATAATTTTTCAGCTAAAAATCGGCTCCAGCTTAGCCACCGATTACTTTGTAAAGAATTTTTATTTTCTTTTTTAAACACCTTTCCGCAGTCATTATTAGAAAGTGCAATTCTAATAATGACTGCCTCCCAATACTGTCAGTTCTGGTGTATAAAGCACCAAAACTGCATTAATATTTTAAAAATAACGACATATACGAAAATGATTTAACAGTAGTTAATAAGAGTACGAAAAATGGCTTAAATTGTTTGTGTTATAATAAGAGTTATTTTTTGCCGGAGATTTTCGATTCCCGGGAAAACGGTACATTTTTTTAAATTTCCCGGGATCCCGCTCCATGTAAATAATACAAAGTAAATTTGTTTTTAAGTTATGAAAAAAACTTTTAAAGAACAACGTAAGGTAACTTGTTTACAAAGTAAGTAAAAGAAATGCTTAAATACTACAAAAATTAATTGAATATTAAAATAGGAATTTGAACTATTATTACCTTACGGCTTTATATTATTATGCTCTAGATACGAGATAAAAAGATAACATAAACATAACAATTTAATTCATAAAACAATAACAAAAACAAACAAAAATTGTGGTACTCAAGATATGAGATCAAAAAGTTAATTCAGAAAATAGATAAAATATTTTAAATAAATATATTAACATTTTTTAACGGCTTAGGAAATAACTTTCTAACACACTCAAAGCGCTTAATAAGTCGTCAAAAGTATATTTCATATTTTATTTACTAATTACTATGTTTCCGAAAAATTTCGTTCACTTTTTTACCAAGGTTGGTCAAATAGTTTATCACCTAATAAACATATCGCTCCTTCATATCTCAAAAAAACCAAAAATTTTAAGTTATTTAAGCAAAGTGTTCCTTCATACCTTTTCGTATTTTATCTCAAACTGAACGGAAGTTATAGCAAAATATATCTTTAAATCGGTACATTTTGAAAACTTAAATCGCATTTTGCCAAGTTCGTTTGTTTTTGTAGATTTGACTATGTTGCAATAAAGGAGCGATATGTTTAGGTATCTGCTATTTTTAAAACTTGTCCATGGACAATTAAACTTTACAGCCTGTACCTTATTTTGAATTTATGTTATTTATTAACGTTTCACTTTACTTAATTTATTAATTATCAACTGTTGCACTGCCCATTCTGCTTTTAGTAGATTTATTGCATCAGGAGCAGTGATGGAAAATTGAAAAATTTAGATGGTACTTTTTTCAACATTATGGTACTTTTTTTTGGAAAATAATTTCAAAAATAAAAAAATAAAATACATTATTTTTTTTTTGTTCATATCTCAGCCATTTATGAATTTATGATGAGGATAACTGACATTAAAATATACCAACTCAATTTTGTAAAAAAAACCTTTTTGTTTTTAGAGGGCTTTTTATTAAAAGTCGCAATCAAACTTTTTTATATCTTAAATTTTTCTGATATTATAAGGTTTTTCTTCCCCTGTAAACAAACAAAAAATCGAGTTACACCTTTTTTATATTAAGCCATCGATATATACTTTTGATAAGAATAAATTTTGTGTAGGCAACGTTGTCAAGACGGCTGTGGAGTCGGAGTTTAGGTTTCTGTACCGGAGCCGGAGTCGAAGTACCCTCCAAAACTTGTAATAATTTTCAAAATAAAAATATGTACTTCGAAATTGGAGATGCAATATTTAAAACATTGATTCGAAATTTTTACTGAATCCTTTTCTTGCTATATTTAACCATGTAAGAGGTACTGCAATAAAAAAAAATTTTAAATAAAATAAGGACCAGTCTCATATACATTTAGCATTATTATTAGATACAAAGTCGGAGTTGGAATTTCAGCGGTTGGAGTCGGGGCTTATTTTTATAATATTTTTAGCTTTTCTAAAATCTTTGGAAAAGGTTTCCTGATGATCTGGCCTAAGCAACCAGTGAAATGCGCATAGAAGCTAGCTTTCCCTCAACAATAAATTTCAGTGTATTTATCAAATATGAAAAATTGGGAATTTAGCACGTCATACGAAAATCTTGATAGTAATTACTTTTAGTTGACGACTCCACAGCCCTGGTTGTCAATGTTAAAAATAATATCAACGCTAAATTTCTAACAAAGAAGCATAACCAAAAAAAAAAGAGTAATAAATTGAACGTGGGGATGCCGTGGTATTTTTGAAAGGAAAAAGTACTGAAAATAGTACCATAGTACTGATTTTTCCATCACTGATCAGGAGACATTGATTTACGTATGTACTCACTTCTTGTAATTGATCTAATCGACAACCCATCCACAGATGCTTATTTTAAGAGAATATAAAACTAAATTTCAAAGTATAAATAGCTGTTTTTTTAACCAATGAGGAATTTTTTTATTTCGAGAAATAAAATAATTGAATCCGTCCCGGGAATTCCCGGGAAAAAGCCCTAGTTATAATGTAAACAGAAAAATATGTACACACAAATTTTAATTTAATTTTTATATCAATCAATTGGCTAACAGCCGGCTTCGAGCCGCCTCCGAGTATTTTTTGCGACATCCGCCTCCGCCGATAACATCTCACGGCGCAGGTCTCTGATGGTAATATTGAATTCCGCAATCTAGTCACACGAGCTACAAATGTTCTCTGCATAACCAATGTATGAAAACGAGGACACCACAAACAGTGAGTTAGTTCTCCTTGATTGCGATAAAGTAAACCTTGACACAAGAAATGACGGAGAAGAAGTTTTAAGCATTTTGTAAAACAATATTAACAATTAATGATTTACAAAGTCCCTAAAACTGCATCCCAAAAAATCTAACACATATGCCGGGATTTAATGGTGTCCGTCCGTCTGGATGGCTGGCTTGTTGTCTGTTCATGTAAAATTCGCACGGAAAGTACGGTTCGCAATTTTGGTGATAATTTGATGAAATTCAGTACAAATTCTCTGAGTTTCACAAAGTACAAGCCTTTTGAGATGGTCGTTAATTTCACATGGCTCCCTTATAAGGTTCTTTCCGAAATAGGATCTTAATGCCCTTAATGTATCTTTTATCTTAATCACCTTAATCACCTTAAGCGGCCCATACACTTGCAATTTTATTGTAAATTATATTTGCCATATTATTTCCATTTTGTCCTTTATTATGCAATAAGTCGCACAATGGTTTCAGTCATTCAACAAAAAGGTGAACATAACCTATAGAAATAACATAAACAGCATTGTACAATGTTGCCAACACATTTTACTTTCTTTTCGTTGTGCAATAAAAATCAAAAGTCTTTTGATGGTTGACAATATATTACGAATATTACATACACATTGGCGATATAATTGCATACGTAAATTTGAAAAATTTTATTGCAAGTGTATGAGTCGCTTTAGACATTATTCAAACTTGCAATTTATGAGTTTGTTGGTGAGAGAGGTGGAAAGATTGGGAAGGGGTTTTTAGTTCCATGTATTTACTTTGGAATTCTGTTTTGTTGTGTGATTCTTTTACTTTTTAACTTGAAGTTGCAAGACTAGAAATGAAATTCATAATTTGGAAACCAATGCAATTAGTTTAGGTCTTTAGAGCCGTTATTACTGCTTGCCGTTAGTTATATGATTTTGTGGGACGTATAACAAGTTATATATTATTTAAATTTAACTTGAACTTATCCGGTAGGATAAACTTGCCTTCAACAAATTGCTTACTTTAGTTTAGAGCAAAGTTGTAATAGTGAAAAACTTTTTGTACGTGGTACAAAATCCTACCTTTATATAGCAAGTTGTAATAATGGCCCTTAAGGACATCAACATCTCATATAGATGGATTTATCTAAATAATAACGGCACAAAGAACTTTTACATTAATCTTAACGTCATAACTTAATTTTGTTATAGTAGGTCCAAGATTGCCCATCTGTCCTAAATAGGGTACACTCTCGAAAGATAGACGGGCTTCACATTCTGAATTGTTTAAATGCCGTTTTCGCGATTTTGTAAATTTTAGTTACATTGTTCGGATTTATTACGCACTGCTTGTGAATACAACTATTGTTTTGATTTTGGTGATTTAAATCAGTAAATTTTTTTTTCTCAATTTTTGATTATTACCGAGTTTTTGGCGAGTTTTGCCTATATTAACTATTTCTGAGCTTTATTAATTTGTATCAGAAAAAAGAGATTTTTTTGCAATAATTTGTTTCTGATTTAAGCGTTTTTTGTTTGGTTTAAGTAGACCTCGTCACATTTATTTAATATATACGCACTTGTTCAACAGTAGTGTATTAACTCAAAATTTAAACTTTTTCACTTTTTGGAAAAAGTCGACACGTAATAAAAAAATTAAATAAATGAGAGCTTTTTGGAGAGAAGGGAAGAAGAATGCCATTTCTTTTTTATGATTACATTTTTTTGCTGTCAAATTTGTTTTTTATTTATGATGGGTAAATCTCAAAGTTTTTAAACGGGCTTATTTTTCAATTATGATTTTTTTTCGATTTTTGTAAAATTTTTTAATATAAAAAATTAAATCTGTGTTAAATTTAAAGAGTTGAAAAAAACTCACTGTTTATTGTTGGTCTCACTGTTTATTGTTGGTGTTTTGTTTACGCTTTGATATTGGTACAAGTAAGACTTATTCGCTTTTAGGGTTTTATTTGTATAATATTTTTGGCTTTTCTAAAATCTTTGGAAAAGGTTTCCTGATGAGCTGGCCTTAGCAACCAATGAAATGCGCATAGAAGCTAGCTTTCCCTCAACAATAAATCTCAGTGTATTTATCAAGTTGGGAACTTAGCACGTCATACAAAAATTTCATTAATGAAAAAAATGTTGTTAGTCATACGAATTTTAATTCAAAAAATCTTTTTGTTTACGTTTTTAAGATTTTGTATTATTAACGAAATTTTTCTTTAACTTTGGTTTATTTCATTATTTGGTAAAAATTACTTTTTCACGGGGTTTTTTATTAAATTTTTTTTTGCTTTCTTATCTCGACTTAAGATTTTTTGTCAAAATGCCACAGAAATTATACGGGCAAAACGCTTTAAGTTGGCGATTCTCACTTGAAATCGCATAATAGGTGTTCCGTTGATTGCAAAAGCAAGAAGATCGACGAGTTTCAGAATACCATCAAAAATTCTGGCGTTTTGCGATTTTAAATCTTGCGATTATCAGAGCATGTTTTTTTTATAAATACTTCTTTAAACTTTTATAATATTTCTTCTTCTATATACATTAAAATTTTCGTTTTTCAGCAACTCTGGCATGGGTTTGTGGTATCCAGAAATACAGAATCGCTTAGGCAGCAATTCAGATGAGAATCAAATGACTATATGTCAAGTAATAGATGCCTTTATGGACCAACAAAATCAAAATGAAACTGAAAAGGTAAAAAATATATATTCCGATAAAAAAAATTCAGAAATTAAGTTTCCCTCTAATGAACTGCTTTTCTTTTCTAGATTTGTAACGACTCTATAAATACTAAAAGTTATATTGACTCCATAACTTTTGGTTTATCCTGTACAGTAGGCTATACTATTCTGGGCCTTATCATAAATCCTCTGGGACGTAAGTTGACTATAATGAGCCTTTTAATTATCGCAGCCATTTGTGGTTTTGTATTACACTGGCTTTTGGAACCCATTGCCATAGTTGTGTGTTTTATATTATTCCTGGTGTTGCCAGGATTGTGCATATCGATATTAAGTGGAGCAGTAGTAGATTTAGTGCCCACCAATTTAAGGTTTGTAAAGTTATTAAAAAATGATTTTATATATTAACAAGATTTATCGTTTTTAGAGGCAAAGCTGTTTGCATCTGTTTAATGTTGGGCCGTTCGGGAAGTGTTATTGGTAGTAACATTGTTGGCGTTTTATTGGAATCATATTGTGCTATAACTTTTAGTGTTTTCTATGGTTTGATGTTAGGTAGGTGCTGAAAAAGATTTGTAAATTTATTTAATACCTATTAATTTTTTTTATAATTCTAGTGTGTTCGGTGTTAACTTTAGTGCTGCCAATTTAGAATTTTTAAGGATTATTTTAAAAATGATGAAATTTTATTAGGTTTTAGAAAATCGAAGTAAAATTTTTGGTACAAAAATATTCGTAAAATGATTTCAAATTGCATTTAAGATCGTATTAAGCCAATATTAGGCAAAATTCTATTTAACAACAATTTTATGAGATGGCAGGCAGTTCCATTGAAAAATTAAAAATTTTTTTTTTTAAATTGTATTTTAGTTTTATATATTACATAGTATATAGTATAGTATAGTTTTATATATTTCATAAGGTACTTAAATCTAAAATAATCTCAAAATCAAGAAATTGCACAGTGGTCAATGCGGCCAAAAATTTAAAACTTGTTTATTTCGTTAAATCAGTAGATTAAATTGCGGTTTCCAATTAAAAATAACTAATTTCATACCTCAGTTAAATGTTGACAGTACGCATACAGGGTTTGGCAATGTAAACATTTACGTCTTAAATGTGCCAAAGGGAGTTGGAGTCGTCCAAAAATGGTTTTAACTCCGACTACAATCGCTGAAATTTTTTAAGTCCGACTCCAACTCCTACTCTTACCTTGATGTTAAATGTACGTAAATGCATATATGAATGAGACTGGTCCTTATTTGACTTTACTCTCTATACCCACACCACAATAGTGGAGAGGGTATTATGCATTTGTGCTGATGTGTGTAACGCCTTAGAATCTGAGTCGAACTAACGATGTCCGTCCGGCTGGCTGGCTGGCTGGTTGACTGGCTGTCCATGTAACATTGTGCGCAAAGTACAGGTCGCAATTATAAAGATAATTTGATAAAAAAAGTTTTTGGCACAAGGACCAAGCCTATTGAAAATTGGCCAAATCGTAGAACCACGAGGGAAGATAAGGGGAAATTTCTTCCTCTCAGAAACTTCAAACCGATTTAAATGAAATTTAAAACATAGATAGATACATATTTATATTGACACATAAGCTATACAGTTTTTCAAAAATAGGACCTCTCACAAACTTTCAAACCGATTTTAATGAAGTTTATAAAAATAGATAAATCCATATTTATATGGACATATAAGCATGATGTGTTTTTTAATACTGTGGTGTAGGGTATCATATGGTCGGGCTTGACCGACTATACTTTCTTACTTGTTTTTAAATGCATTAAAAACAATTTAAAACATAGCAAGAAAATTATATTTTAATTCTAGCACGTGCCGTTCCGCATTGAGCTTTAATATAGTTATTTACATATCGCTCCTTTATTGCAACATAGTCATATCTCAAAAAATCAAAAATTTCGAGTTACTTAAGCAAAAGTGCTCTTTCTTACTTTCTTTATATGTAACAAAAAATCAGTGTTATATCTGAAACTTAACCGAAGTTATAGCAAAATATATTTTTCTAAATTTTGTAAAAAAGAATATTTTGAAAACTTTAATTGCATTTTGCAAAGTTTGATTTTTTTTGAGATATGACTATGTTGCAATAAAGGAGCGATATGTAAAGTAGATGGGTGTTTATTGCTGACTTCAAAACCTTTAAAGCAAACCTTTTCCGATAAATTATAGATTGTGAGTCGCAAGTTTTTTGGGGCACTTCGACTCCGATTTCGGTACAGGAAACTCAATTTCGACTCTACAACACCGATTACGACTCCACAGCCCTGGTTAGAGGGTTAAGTATTTAAGTTAAATTAAAAAAAAATCTTTTTAGTTTTAAAGTGAAACACATTTTATGTTTTTTAAATGTTGACTTTACAATTTATTTAAGTTTATTTACATATACAAAAAATTAAGAAAGAAAATTTAAATAAATTAAATTGATTTTAATAACATTGATGTAAATGATTCATATTTACTAAGTATTTTAATAAATATTACAATAACTAGGTTGCTCCAAAAATTATAAATATAAATAACATTTATACAAAATACACAAATACACATATTTAATAAATTACTTTAAACTTACCCCCTTATTTATAAAAAATAGAAGAGGTTATTAAAAAAATTTTCATAGGAAATCCGTTTCATAAGCCTTTTATAAACCCGTTTTATTTTTTATAACTAAGTTCGTTAGTTTCTTTTTATTTTGTTGTTTTTTTTTTTGAGCATAGACACATAGTATGTACATATTAAAGAGATTATTCTTCATTCTGGTTGATATATAAGTGGAGATATCTGGAGATATATAAGTGATGGAGTTTTTTTAAATGCCTTCTTAAAAGACTTAAACATTTCAGAAGGGTTCTTCAGCGGCAGCCAAGTCTACGGGATGAGTCTGTTAAAAAGAGTTTGGGTTTTTATTGGTTTTATTTTATGTGATTTGAAAAAAGTTAAAATTTACCATTTCAGCTTCATTGGATAAATGATTTTTCAATAATTGTATCAACGAAGCCCGTTTGCCAAACCTGACTCTAGCCCTATCTCCATAGTAAGTATCCAAATCTTGTAAATATTTCAAGGCATCAGCCATATTACTAATATCATTATTTCTTGGGGGTCTGGAGTTACTGGCCGATGTATTGCTCGCTAAGAGGGCAATGATGGTTACTAGAATGAGTACTTGACGCCAGTTGTAGACCATTTTGCTGTTTAAGATAAAACAAAAACATTTTTATATAATTTAAGGGCATTTTAAAAGGAGAATGAATGAGAATGGAACTCGCCTATATGTACATACCCAGTAAAAACTTCACCTTAAAAATAATGTGCTGAGTAATCAGAAAAACATAAAAGCACTTCTTACAATTTTACTGAAAGAACTAATGAATTTTACAAGGGATGTCCCAAAATGAACGCATTCAAAGGTAAGTCATTAGTTGTTTACCCACATACATCCAGAAAAAAGTAGTAATAGACTAGAAGAAAGCTACTAAATAATGAGTGAAAGAAGCTATTCATTTTGAAAAGTAAGCGAAGTGTTTACTGGGTAGGTACAGATATTACATATGGGCACTTCCGCAGAATTGTCACGTTACGCCATCAAGCTATTTATCTTGTATTTTAGACCCATGTTGTTAAAATTTTTCCTCTCTTTTACTAAATTGCGCTTAACACCAAAATACAAAAAACTCAACTCAAATTCAGTTCAGTTGCCAGCAGCGAATTGAAGTAACGCCTCTCATGTTAAAATATACAAAATTTTTTTTATTTTATTTTGCGCCTCTCATGCGTTCCCTCGACCCATAATTGTGACGTAACGTGACTAAAAGTGTACTTTCGTGTGTAAATACCCATATTTGTATGACTAAAAATGTTGCAATTTTTGTAATTGCACACAACATATCGTTATCTAAAATGCAAAAAGACGTAACTAACAAAAAATTAAAAATCGTGTTTTTGATTGATTATTATAAATGCCAATGAACTACATGTCTTCACAAAATTTTACACTTCTGGGATAAAAAATTGCGCTTTTATTAACAAAAAAACCAAGGGACGTAACTACAAGTGTGTTTATTTTATAAATGAAAAACTACGTAATTACTCATTTTTTTTCAACAAAATATAATGAAATGGGTTTCTTTATAAACTGTTTAAAGAATTCCATGGATGACCCATTAAAGCATATTTTCTGACATGTTTATAGTTTTCATTTAATAAAGTTTTTTGCTTCTCCTGTAAAATTATATTTTTGTTAGTTACGTCCTTTTGCATTTTAGCTAACGATATATAAAATATTTCTTATAAAAAATTCTTTATATACATTTTTTTTTAATATAAACTCGCTAAAAAGCTAAAGGGCGTAGGTAACTAACAAAAAACTCAAAATCGAGTTTTTGATTGATTATTATTAGGGATGAGATTTTCATGCACTAAAAAATCTAAAACTCCAAAATATGCCTTAAAAAAATATGCACTAAAATCTTGAACATTTTCATTAAAAAGGCGTTTTTTTAATTTTTTTTTTAAAACAAACAAAATAAAATAAAAAGTTCAGACTAATATTTTTTAAAACTTAATAACGAATTAACATTTTTGTTTGCATAAACAAATAAATACTTTTTTATATTATCAAAAGGAAGCCTTTGTCTGTTCGGCCGCAAAAAACTTTTGTACATGGAAAATGATCTCTCAACGTCAACCGAAGTTTAAGGAGCATACTTGAAGGATGCCAATTAATTTGGAGAATAATAATTTTCTAATTCAAATCCCACATTTGATTGCAGATCAAAAATGGTCTGAATTTGTTTTATTTTTTGAAATCCTTAATTTTTTGTTGCAAAACATCTGGATTTTTTTAATTGATCGGGCTATTCTTTCTTCCACATTGTTAATTTTACTTTCTGCATATCAGTTAATTTGACTAAGTTGTCTTAATTGAACAATATTCCTCAAATTAAGTTTTTGTTACACCAACATATCCGTAGTTGGAAAATACAAATGGTAATTGACTTTTAATGGTATTTAAATTTAATATTTTTTGAATTTTATTCTACAGCATCTGACTGCGGTGGTAAGGATACCAGGGGATACATTTCATTAAAAATTGCAACTCATAAAGTAGCATTTAAAATATATATTTTTCACGTATGTAACCAATAAATCAATACTATCGAATTGGCTTCTAATTTCCTCTAAACCTCAGAACCACCCATATGCCAAGAAAGTAATATGTGAACTGCTTGAAATGTTTTCGATAAAATATTTTAAGCTCATTGGCAGCCTTAAACATGTAAGGTGCTGCATCGGTTAAAAATAAAAGGATCTTCTGTCTAAATTTTGAAAATCTTTTTTCAAAAAAAAAAATGTATTTAATGATCTAACCATTTTTTTTGGAAGACTTTTTTTGTGTATTTGGAATTTTTCTGTAGAAATTATTTTATAATATAAAAATATATCACTCAAAAATGTTAAATTATGCAAAAATATGCATTTAAAACCAAAATATGCAATAATATGCATTTTTACAAAAATATGCAGAAACAAATCGATGCCATTTTAACGCAAATTTAATGATTCGGAAAGATAATTGGTCGTCATCGATCTTTGACTATCGACAAAAAACATGCATTTGCATGAAAATCGCATTCCTAATAATTATGAATGCCATTAAACTACATACCTTGTCAAAATTTCAAACAATAAAGAACGTAACTAGAAATTTTTTTATTTCATAAATACAAAACGACGTAATTACATATTTTAATTCTAACGAAATACAACAAAATCTTTTTCTTTGTAAATTGCGTGAATTTAATTGAATTGAAATTTAATGGCCGACTTATCAATGCATGTTTTTCTGACATGTTTAAAATTTTCGTTTCACAAAGTTTTTCGCTTCTCCTGTAAAATTATATTTTTGTCAGTTACGCCTTTTTGCATTTTAGCTAACGATATAATAATTTTTTTTACACAATTTACCTTTTTTTCTGTTTTTTTTTTTTTGATAATTTAGCGCACAAAAGAAAAAGACTTTAACAAATTATTGAGTATCAATGAATTCTTTTTGTATAATATTGAACTTGTTTTATTAAAAACAGCGATATTTTGGCAAGTTGTTGCACTCCCAATGAACTTTAAAACAAATGTGATTCCAAGCCACAATGGGAACATCCTTTTATACAAACCAAATCAACAAATGGAATAGATTTATGATTATAACAAAAATAGCGACAACCATTTAAAAAAAAAACAATTTCCATATTCCCCCCCTACACACTCTTTTAAGCACACAAAACAAAATCAAAAAGCAAACCACACACATCAACAGGTAAAACATCCTGTTTAACAGTTTCACTACAATACAGATAAATCAAACATTCACAAACATAAACGCAATTACAAAAATTATGGTAGGATTTGTATTGTTGACGTTGCTAAATGAATAATGAATTATAACTAATTTTATTTTCAAATAAAATGATAAGATGATGATAAGAGAGACGGAAGAAAAAAAGAAGAAGGCAGTAGATATAAAAAGCACAAATTTTAATCATATACTGGAGTTTATGTTTTGATTTGCTTACTAAAGGCCAATTTACACGGTAATACAATGTATTACGACATGTCAAAAATGATGTAGAATGAGAAAAATCTTATCATGTAAAAGCAAATTGTATTGAGTAAGAGAGACGGATATGTCGGTCGGTAAAGCTGGAGGTCCACACCACGCGTTACTCGCTTTTTCGCAGCATACGGAACTGTCAAAAAAGTAAAATCTGTGTAGTTACGTAGTAAGTTACATGCACAAAAGCGTAGATGCCTTGAGGCGAAAAGTAGGTTTACTTTCTACTTTTGTAAGCGTCACAAGCAGCGTTCGAACAAATCAGCTGATTTTTTTTGTTCACTTCACCTTGCGTTGAGAAAATTTTCATATAAAATTTTTTGAAATTTTTAAAAATTTCAAAAAATTTTATATGAAAATTTTCTCAACGCAATGTGAAGTGAACAACAAAATTACCCCCTAAATTTTATTTTTACTTGTGCTGCTGCTGCATAAAAAGCGTTGCATGTAACTTGAAACGTAGAACGCAAGTAAGGTTATAAAAGCATGCGCTGCGTGGAGGCGAAAACGCGTGTTATGGACCTCTAGCTTAAATGTTTTTTTTTTCTAAACCATTTTAGAAACTTATGTATTTTCATCACACCAGGGGTGTATTTTAACGTAGTTTATTGTAAGTGGTAGCATTTTCATACAATTACAGAAACAACTCAGGAAATTTTCATGTTGTTTTTGTAAAAATTGTAAAACTGCAACCATCTGATTTTTTGTTATTATTTTTGATTTTACTAACCATCCGTGTAAACATGAAATATACTTACAACATACTTTTATTTTTTTCTTTTGAACACGGAGAGAATTTCATATTATTTTGATTCTACAAAGTCGTAATACATTGTATTACCGTGTAAACTGGTCTTTAAATAGACAAATATGTTTGAATGCAGCCATGTTTGACGTTTTAGACATTTGTGGTTAACAGACATCCGCTAACAGATATACTTTTAGAATTCTAAGTAAGAGGAATATGCATTAATTATGATGAACTTTTTAATAAAGAAGACTTATTAATGCATAATACATATATTCTTCAGTTCATGTTTGTTTGAATACGAGGGAGGTTAAAATTCAATTTCAATTTACCCAATAAAATCATCATCATAGGTCTTTAACGTTAGACAAAAAGGTAATAAGTCAACAAATGCATTTTGAGCTTTTTATTAGGCTTAACTCAATTTTTTAACTCTTTCGTTTGGTGTCAACTTAAATCTAGTACAACTGCTTCTAATAGTAATTATAAACATTGTTATTATAATCATTTGCTCTTCAGGAAATGAATCAATAATAAATAATATTAAATTTAATGTTACGAAAAACTGCAGTTTTTGACTTAAGACCTTTTTGCCTAACTTCAAAGAAATATAAAAATGTAATATTTTTTATAACTCCTAAGACCATGCTACTTTTTCATAAGCTTATGTATCGTCGGTTGAATATGCAAACCTTCTAACGCCGTTTCAACAAATTTTACAGGAGCCAAAAAAACTTTTTTTTTCCTATTTGCTGCTTGAGAGGAAAACCAGAAATATTGTTTCTTTTAAACACTTCTAGAATCTGGACACAAATTGAAATGCTGGTCGACGAGGAGTATTATTCTCTACCACACGGCATCAAAATCTCAATTTACTTAAAAAGTGGATTTAGCAGGTTTGCATATTAAGCCGACGATATATAACTTCGTCAGGGATGGAAAGTGAATTTTTTTGAATTTAAACCAATTTCTAAAATGAAAAGAACTCTCCAAAACATTTCGGTATCAATTTGATTTTGTTTTTGTGTAAAGATATTGAATCTAGATGCACCTTTCAGTATACCGATCGATCGCAATTTTAGAGATTATTTGATGCAATTTGGTACATCTGTTATATATAAAATTCTAGTGTCATGGTGTTTGTAATTGAACTCCTTCGAAATGGCTTGACAGAATTTTATGAAATTTTGAATATGGGACAAAAGGGGTAAAAGATCCCCCTCTCTTTATCTTCTTAACTAATCAAGTGATTTTCTTGAAATTTGGCAGGCAAAAAGTGTAACATCTGGAAGGAACTAAAGCCTATAATTTTTATTGCTTGGGCAGTAGGGGTAAAAGCTCATCCTCCCTGTATCTTCTTAGCTAATCAACCGGTTTTCTTAAAATTTAGCATGCAGATACTGGGACATTTGAAAGCAACTTAAAGATATACATTTTTTGGAAATTCCAACATTTAGGGCGTAAAATAGGGCAAAACGGGTAAAAACTACCCCTACCCATGTCTTCTTAAATAATTATCCGATAATAGTTTCAAGTCTTAAAGGAACTAAAGGCTGTAAATTTTAAAATTAAAGACGTTAAATAAAGCTCTATCGTTGATTCGCAAAATGCTTTTATTGACCACGTATTTCCCGATGAAGACAAACAATACATAAGTAATGCGTGGATGGCAGACAGAGTTTTGAATGGCTTTGCTGCCACGAACTCCGATCATTAAGACGTCTCAATTGAATTCAAGCGCATTTAATTTCCTATTAGATTGGCATTTACAATGATATTTAATAAGCCACAAGGTCAAACGATATCTGTGTTTGCTTGCGGCTTAGATTTGGGCACACCATGTTTTTCACCCTGGCATGTTCTCGCGTCGGCAAGCAATCGAGCTTATTTGTGTTGGCTTATGACGGACAAAAAATATCGTACACGCAATTGCTGTTTGTAATGAACATTGATTATTTGATCTGAAGTATGAATCAGGATTAAAACTACATTACTTTTTTATGTTTAAATTTTGAATATGCAACGAACAGAAATAAATGGGTATTGTCTTTTTTCATCTATATCTTTCTGATATAGATCATAACCGCACACACTTACAATTCAGTAGTTATTTTTTAATTAAAAACCAAAATATTCAATAGAAATAAGTTATATGGCAAGACAACGTTTGGCGGATCAGCTCATATTTTATAAATGTGACAAAAACGAAGCCTATTTAAAATGGCGAGAATCGTCACTTCACATTGCCCTGATGAAATTTCTTTTTGGAATAGAGTCTTTGTGCCACTAAACTAGAGTTCAAAAAAAGCACTGAGCTACGGCACGCAAATGTAAAGTGCCACATTTTTCTGTTGACAGTACACACACACATTAGACTGGTCGCAATTTTTTTTTTTAAATTTAATTGTTTGCGCTGCTTAAAATATGAGGTTTGGTGTAAGAAATCATGATCTAGTTTTTCAGGTCAATCCGACGGTGCCTAGCCGTGCCGAGTGGGGCCCAAAGTTCCCCATATTATAAAAAAAACATATTTTCTATCAGATCTTTATAGTTATACTAGTTGAAAATCCGAAAATCAAAAATATGGCTTCGTTACGATCTTCCGCAGAGAAAGTACTTCAAGTGTGCCAAATTTCAGCTTCCTATGTCATCAGATGGCTTCAGAAAGTTGCGGAAAGAATAGTACATACATGCAAACATCCTGACATACTAAGAAATTATATATGGGTAATTCCATGTCAAAACGACCAAGAGTGGGACACGACCCCTTCCGATTTTAATGAAATTTGGTGAGAAGGTGCCTTTTATCTTATTAGGAACATATATGAATGAAAAACATTTTTAAAATTTGTTTTTCGAAAGTTATGTCACGCGCTGTACCATACAAATATTGCGGCTTAATAAAATTCTTTAATTTGGCCCCTGCAGCGCGAATTTCGGTTTTTTTAGTTATTTCAATAAACTAAACCGTTTTTGAGTTACGCGAATATATGCTATGCAACCTCTTACATTTTCGAAATAACGATATATCTTGAAAACAAGAGCTAACCTAAAAAAACGGTTAGCACCACTGGATTCAGCGTCCCCAATTAGGGATGTCAGGTGCGCGGCTGGTCTGTTGTTTCCAACTAGCACAGTGTACTTATTGCTAAAAATTACAATATTAAAATTCTATTTTAATATTATTTTTTTAAGAGTTGCGAAAGGAAAAAAATCATATCTTAAAAAAGAAAAAAAAACACCTCCTTCAAAGTTTCAGGATTTTTAAAGAACAGTTTGAGGTATTATAAAAAAAAAATCAGCCAAATAAAATAATAGGTTTTTGACTTAGTCCGTTTTTAAAATTTAACATTTTGCAGACATTACATTTTTCAAAAAAAATTGTTTTTTTTTAATTTATGGTTTGTAGCCCCAAGTATTCTCTTTAAAATGACATCAACATCATCTTCATATGTCAAGTAGTTTTCGAGATATTGAAGCTCAACACATTCGGCTTATTATGCGAAATTATGACATTTTGAATATGACATAACTTTCGAAAAACAAACTTTAAAAATGTTTTTCGTTCATATATAAAAGGAACCTTCCCACCAAATTTAATTAAAATCGGAAGGGGTCGTGTCCCACTCTTGGTCGTTTTGACATGGAATTACCCATATTGTATAGATAGATTAAAGTATTTGCTGTTTAATATTTTAGTATGATACGAACGAAAGATTTTTAACCTAATTCGGGGTCTCTGAATCCAGTGGTGCTAGCCGTTTTTTTAGGCTAGATTTGGTTTTCGAGATAAACCGTTATTTCGAAAATTAAGGAGGTTGCACTACATATGTTCGCGTAACTCAAAAACGCTTTAGCTTAGTGAAAAACTAAAAAAAACCGAAATTCCGTAATAAAATTTACTTTAAGAAAGGTAAAACGTTTTTCTTATATGCGCAGTCGTTTTAGAAACATAATTTTTTTTTCTGGAAAAAAAAATAATTTTTTTATTAGAATTTCGGAATTTTTGAAAAATGCAGCTATGCTTCTAATTTTATGCAGACATATAAAAAACAACATTGCAAACAAAATAAGCTATAAATGATTAAAATCTGTTAACAACTTTTGATTTTATGTATTCACAAAAGACTAAAAATTTTAATTAATTTAAGAATCTTTTGTGAATACATAAAATCAAAAGTTGTTAGGTTAAAAATCTTTCGTTCGTATCATTCTAAAATATTAAACAGCAAATACTTTAATCTATCTATACAATATATAATTTCTTAGTATGTCAGGATGTTTGCATGTATGTCCTATTCTTTCCGCAACTTTCTGAAGCCATCTGATGACATAGGAAGCTGAAATTTGGCACACTTGAAGTACTTTCTCTGCGGAAGATCGTAACGAAGCCATATGTTTGATTTTCGGCTTTTCAACTAGTATAACTATAAAGATCTGATAGCAAAGGTGTTTTTTTTTATAATATGTGGAACTTTGGGCCCCACCCGGCACGGCTAGGCCCCGTCGGATTGACCTGAAAAATTAAATCATGATTTCTTACACCAAACCTCATATTTTAAGCAGCGCAAACAATTAAATTAAAAAAAAAAAACAAAATCCCATACAAGATGCGACCAGTCTAATACACATTCTATACAAAAAACCAAAATAAAAACCAAATTCTATGTGCTTGGGAATTTGAATACATACTAAATGTACTACACAACGATTTCGAGCTGACGAACCCATATATCGTGTAGTGTTCTACTGTGCAACAAAAAAAACAGCCTCAACATTTGCAACGCGAAATTAAAGTAGACCACTAGTAGAGCAAATCTGCAAATGAGTTTTGAAAAGTAAGCTCGTGTTTCCGAAATATGGTCCCCTAAGGTTTTTGAATATTTTGAAAAGGGGTTTGGTATAAGTCAAAAAAAAAAAAAACATACTAAATGTACTTCTGAGCTAAAATAATATTTCAGATGTTTTCAGTAGAATCGTATGGCGATTCTTTTCTTTGAATTTATTAACCCTCTAACTATCATTTAAGGGGGTAATTTTTGTCCTTTTCCCCAACTCTTACACTAAAGTATACTAAAACGTCACTTTTAAGGTTTACAATTTACGAATATTTTTTGCACCAAATTTTCTAGGTGTGTTCTAAGATTAAAACTTCGTGTAATATATTTAAAAGGGATTTTCGAAATTTCGGGCATTGACATTTTTTAATTTTTTGAACTGGCGTTCGGTACAAGTCGAAAAAATATACTAAATGCACTTCTGAGCTAAAATAATATTTCAGATGTTTTCAGTAGAATTGTATGGCGATTCTTTTCTTAGATTATATTAACCCTCTAACACTCATTTAAGGGGTAATTTTTTAACTTCCACACAAAAATATACTAAAACAGCACTTTATAGGGTTACAATGTTGTAAGAATATTTTCTGCATTAAATTTCACTAGGGGCCTTCTTAGACCGAAAAGTCGTGCAATGTATGTAAAACGGGTTTTCGAAAAATTAAAAAATTTCAAGGACGGGATTTCGAAAATCCGTTTTACATACATTGCACGACTTTTCGGTCTTAGCAGATCCCTAGTGAGATTTAATGCATAAAATATTCGTGGAACATTTTAACTCTCTAAAGTGCCGTTTTAGTACACTTTTATGGGGAAGTTAAAAAAGGACAAAAATGGCTCCTTAAAATGAGTGTTAGAGGGTTAATCAATTCTAAGAAAAGAATTGCCATACAAGTCTACTGAAGACATCTGAAGTAGCCTTTTAGCTGAGAAGTATATTTAGTATATTTTTTTGACTTATACCAAACGCCTTTTCAAAAACTTTAGGGGCCCATATTTCGGGAACCCGAGCTAAGTTCTGAAAACTCTTTGGCAGATTTGCTATACTAGTACTCTACTTTCATTTCGCTTTGCAAGTGTTGAGGCTGGCGGCGATGACCCGAATTTCGTACGCTTTATGTATTTAACTGCGAGCTAATTCGCAGAAATATCATACTTAAAAAATCCAAATGTAAGCGTGTTGTCAGCAGATCACGTACATTAAAAGTGAACTATTTATCAAAAATAAATTTCAGTGTGTTTATCAAAAATAAAAAATTGGGAATTTAGCACGTCATACAGGGATCTTATTAATAATAAATTTTGTATTCCCAAAAATAACTTTGATAATATACTTGCATGTGCCCGTGCAAAAAACTGAACTGGAAAATTGTTTTTTTTTTTGTTTTATTACAAAAACATTTGTTTTTTCATTTACCCACTTACAACTACAATTCGAGTCGGAAAAACCCAACCAATTGTAGGGGAATGTAAGAAAAGATAAACTCACTGTTTATTGTTTGTGTTTTGTTTAAGCTCTGATATTCTTACAAGTAAGATATTGAGTGTTTATAATTCTTATTCACTTTAAGGTTTTATTTGTATTATATTTTAAGATTTTCTTAAATCTTTGGAAAAGGTTCCCTGATAATCTGGCCAAAGCAACCAGTGAAATGCGCCTAGAAGCTAGCTTTCCCTCAACAATAAATTTCAGTGTATTTATCAAAAATAAAAAATTGGGAATTAAGCACGTCATACAGAAATCTTATTTATAATTAATTAAATACAGTTTTCTGCTAAAGCTGGGATCACACGACTGCCGCAAGGCCCGAATTTTCACACTTTTTAATACCCCAACCGTGTGACTGCACAACCAAATGGCTCATGTACCAATCGAGGACAATATTGTAGTTATTTTTACCAATCAAATGCAACCCTGGTGCGGCAATCGTGTGACTGTTTGCTATGAAACCGCGCGTCAATAAAAATAACAAAAATGCACCAATATTTATTGCATTCTTGTGCGGCAATCAAACAACACAATACGCGCCAGTATTTGTCTTTTTAATAAATTTATTATTTTGTGTTTCTTTTAATAGGTAATGAAGATAAATATGTATTTATTTATTATGCATTTAAACTTCTTTTTAAATAATTGCTATAACAAAATATGTCCACAAGCATATTTAGCTGTTCAGTGCGAATATTTTTATTAAATATATTTTTATGCGAACCTTAAAATTCGAAATTGTTGAACAGCTTTTGGAATTACTTAAAAAATTTAAATAAAACTATTTAACAAAAATTTGTTTGTGTATATGATACAAATTTAATTTTTTTTAATGAACAAACCAACAAAAACCTTCAAATAAATAAAACAGCTACCAAAACAGCTGTTTTCACTAAATGCGTTTATTGATGCCATAACGGAAAAAAATAAGTTTGTTTTTTATATTTTAACTTACACAAACTTATTTAGCTATCCTCGTATGTTTATAAAAGTTTGCTTCAATATGGAAATATAATTATGTATTTGTCTATGTTTGTGAACTTTAATACGCCATGACATTGAGCCATATTTCTAATTAAAAACTTTTTTAAAACTTTTTTTGTTACCCTGGTTGTTGTATAATAAGAACAATATTCATTTGTAAGAATTCTGTTTGCAAAAAACGTCATAAATTTTCGCGCGCCTTTTTTTCACTTTTGTTTCATTTTAACTAAATTGTTATTATATTTTGAAGCATGACAACAACCCCAACGCCATGTTCCACTCTACTAATATTTTTGGTCTTAAAGGATTAAATCAAATGCAAAATAAATTGATTTTTGATAGAGCTCACCTGGCCTTAAACAGCTTAAATACACAAATAAATGCCACGACGATTGTTTTGCGAAAAAATAATGGGCGAAATGTTAATGTGTATTTTTTTTGTTATCACCAATTAATAATTGTTATAAAATATTATATGTATAATAGTTTTGTGCAATGGATAATTATGTTAAAGAGTTAAATTTTCTATTTGGTAAAGCAAAAAAGTTAAAAAATCAAAATTAACAATGAAAAGTTGTCAGTTTAGTTAAAAATCGTAATACTTTTTTTTAATTAAAACCTTTTCTTTAGCATCACTTCGGAAAATTAAATCTTGTAAGGTCAATTTAACCGCCTTATACTCAATGCAAATGGATGAAACTTTGCAGCCATACATATTCCCGATGACAATACACGAATACATGGGCGTAGCCAGGATAAAATCTAGGGGGGGGGGGGCAAATTTTTTTTAAATGTTCTTTTTTAAGAAAAGTGTTTCTTAAAAAAAATTTTTTTTAAATGTTCTTATTATTTAATAAGCGAAAGCTTCGTCAAAAAATTTGTTTAGAAATTAAAATTAAATACATATATCGATGGTTTTCTTCCGCAACCTCGTAACTCAAAAACAACTACTTTTCAGGAGATACAAAATACTTTATTTTAACCAAATATTTGAAACTTTTTGCTTCATATTCTTTTATAATCCAAGAATTAGGAAAAATTCCGATATTCCGCCAAACAAAAAAATTTCAAAATTGTAAAGCGGTATTTACTGATTACTTTCCCATTTAAAACAAAAAATCATAAAAAATCGAGTTACGTGGTTGCGGAAGAAAACCATCGATATGTATAAATAAAAATAAATTTCTAGATGACTTTTTTGTAACAATTTCATTAATTTTTAGAAAATGTTGCTCAAACCTTTTTTAAAATATAAGTTCCAGTCGTTCCAATAAGGAGCACCGAAATTCCAGATAAGTTCTGAGAACCAACGCCTTCAAGTAACCAACAGCCACAAATGGGCAGCATCTGTTTCTTATGTTGGGGGCGGCTGGAGGCGGGTGTCGGATCTTGCAGCAAGTGGCTGACTATATAAACGTGACAAATCACTTTTAAGCCAGCCCGTCTAGAGGACATACTGTCAGCCCCAATTCCAGTATCGGATGCAAAGGCCCAATCAGCTACTCATCTTAAACCAAAACTTAAAGTATAACTAAGCTGTGCGTAAATATAATTTTAAATTTAAACCGAAATCACATTTAATATTGTTATAAAATTTAAATAATTAAGAATTATTTATAGTTTAAGTAATGAGTTCAAATTGTAAAGATTGTTCCAGTAAGAGTGTTATGACAAAATATTTGTTATGTTGTGAAATAGAATCTATTTTATTTTTGCAGCATTATTTCTTATGCTCTCACGTTTAGACACTCATTCTCTCAGCAATGCTACCATACGCTTAATAAATTGAAAAATTGAGAAATAAAGAAAATCTAATACGCAAACAATGAACCAAACCGAACTTACAAAGTTTTAAATTCGCTCCAGTTCAACGCCAGAGATATCATACAATCCGTCAAAAGTGGCGGACCCCATTTCGGCCAGTCACCAGTACAAGACAGTGACAGAAAAGGTGTCCTCACCCTGCTTATTTTCCGCATCGCAGCTGCAGTATTAGTAATCACATTGTCGGGCTACCTATAAACAGTTTTCTGTAATAACAAGTATCAAATGCGATACGTCCTTTTTGGTCATCGAAAGTAGAGACATGGCTCGCACGTCATTCATGCTGTCCCGAATCCAGTAGAACCCGTAAGGTAATGCCAAGGCTAGCAAGTTCATCTAACCTAATGTTTCCTCGTATACCCCTGTGCCCTGTTACCTATTTGCTCCTGAAATTAAACTGCTCGTTTAGAGATGAGCGGCTGTTGTCATTCTCAGAGAGAAGGAATCCTAGGCCATAACGGTGGCACGGCTATTAGTGTAAATATCAGTTTCTTTGATCGACAGTATCTTCGCCTGGAAAATGCTACAATTATACGGAAGCATTTGCGATAAATTGAGGTTGAGCTCCCTTGAGGTTTCTCCGAAGCCCACACTTTCTCGTGACTTAGGTCAATTCGTGTAGAAGTTCACGCATTTCCTCCTGCCTGAAACATCGTTTCTAAACGAATTTCGGATCGGTATCAGTGTTCTGTAATGACGTTCATAATCCAAAACTGGGGAGGTGTGAGCAACCCTCTAGTTCGAGGTTATCATGTTCATAATCCTAAAGTGTTTGCAGCTTCATATTTCCACATCATTGTTGGGTACATTATAGGGAAATATCCGACCTCGTCGCAGGTGCGAAGAGCCCCTGTAATGGTTGATCACTAAGTTTGTTAAATTGAATAAGTGTGTTTTTTTTTTTGTTTAATTTGCAATAAGAATGCCTCAAAGGTTTGTTATAAAAGGAATAAGTTAACGCGTGTTCTTAAAAGGCAAAAAAGTAACAATTGAAGCACAGCCGCGAATAACGTTGTAAACGCCACATTTTGCAATAAGTGTTTTTTTGCATATAACCGTTGACCTTACTCTCTTACACAGTTTAAACATCAAATCAACCAAAACTATGCACCTTAACGCCTTCAAAATGGCGTACAAAGTGTCAGTCAGTGGAAGAACATTACAAGTTACTAACAAAATGATGAAACCGAAATGGTTTTGCAGTGCGGAATAATGTTTTAAAATCCTTTTGCATTAAAGTTTTTATTATCATTATTTTTAATAATAAAAAAAAAAATGTTTAAAACAAATAATGATGCCTGTCAAAAAACGTTTTTTTGCTCTCCTGAAAAATTATTATTTTGTAACTTAAAACGTTATTCGCGGCTGTGCTTCAATTAATTAATGTAAGTTATATATTAAACACATTTTATTAACTAAACATTGCACTCTTTTAAACCCTAGTCGAATTATTGTCTTAATATTTTTTTTATGAACGTTATCAAAAAATCCCCTTAACCGTAAAAGTAGTTTTA
Organism: Pollenia angustigena; assembly: GCA_930367215.1. Taxonomy (NCBI): domain Eukaryota; kingdom Metazoa; phylum Arthropoda; class Insecta; order Diptera; family Polleniidae; genus Pollenia; species Pollenia angustigena. Next base: position 278,400,423 of record OV884056.1, read on the forward strand.
ATTTGTTGTTTGCAGCAAAACTTAGGTGTTGTCATGTACATATAACCATTTCATTGATATTTTAACGATTATTAGACGCTTAACGAGAGTATTGAAATATTTATTCCTTCTATTTCTGTAGAATTTTATATAAATAATTTTTATAGGCGGGTATGATGACGAGTACTACGTACATATGATCCCCCATATTCATAAGCGATTATTAAATTTAACCAACGTTTATCAACAAAATTGCCATAGACAATTCGTTTTGTAAGCCTTTATTTAGTTAAAATTTTTTATGAATACATATATACATAAATAAAAGTTAAAACTACAAATGCAAGTCAAATTTTAACTTTTATTTTTGACTGAAAAATATCTGCCGAATTGTAACTTTTATCAAAGTTATTTTCGGGAATACAAAATTTATTATTAATAAGATTTCTGTATGACGTGTTAAATTCCCAATTCTTCATATTTGATAAATACACTGATATTTATTGTTGAGGGAAAGCTAGCTTCTATGCGGATTTTACTGGTTGCTTATGCCAGATCATCCGGAAACCTTTTCCAAAGATTTTAGAAAAGTTAAAAATATTATACACTTAAAACCCTAAACGAATAAGAATTTTAAACACTCAAAGGCTACTTGTAACAATAGCAAAGCTTAAACAAAACACAAACAATAAACAGTGAGTTTATCTTTCCTTACTTTTATTTTTGACTGAAAAAATATCAGTAAAATTTTAACTTTTATTTTTGACTGAAAAAATATCAGTTAAAAAAAAATAACCGTTTTTTTTGATTTTTTGAAAAAATTAAAAAAATAAAATTATTTTAATGATTTTATTCCTTGGCTAATAACCATCACAATGCTATACACTAAAGCCCTGCACGAATGCATTTGAATGCCGTTTCAAAACATTATTTTTTTTTTAACTACTGATTGTCGATTGCTTTTTGCTAACGAATCAAATTTTGTATTGTGAAAAACACATAAAGCAGGATAAAAATATAAACACACAAATGCAAATGAATTTTAATTAGTGTGTTATAAACGACCAAATACGAAGTGTAAAGAGCACGGAATATACTCCACACAACAACGAAACAAACGAATAACACAAACTACACCAAATCACACGAATCGCACGAATCACACCAAACAACAGTAACAAAATAGGTGATATGAATTATCTTATTTTTTTACACTTTTTGTACACTCGTCGAAGTCACATCGACGACTAAATTGATGAGCATAAAAATATGTGTAAGTAGTGGTATACACAATTATGCAAAGAAACGGAATTTCCTGTTATAGACTCACAATTGTTGTGTGTTATGTTTTCGTTCACATCAAATTATACATTGCCTTGATTTGTTTTTTTAAATCAAACTACTGCTTAACAACGAGTTGTTTGAAACCAACTACTGTTAAAAATTGATTCGGTTTTTTTTGTATATCATTCGAACTGATTTAAAAAAACACAGTATTTGACACAACAATAACTTGGTGTAGAGAACTGTGAAAAAGAAACAAATGCATTCGTGCAGGGCTTTACTATACACCAGCGGTCAACAACTACTTTCATTTGGGGTCCGTTTTTTAAGAAATCGCGAGCGTCGCGGACCGGAAGGTAAAAAGCTGAACTATTTAAATAATATGTTTAGATACTGTATCAATGGACAAATAAAACGAATTTTTTTTTTCAATAAAATGTATATTTATTTGTTAACATTATAATTGTACAAAATATTTACATTTTAAAATTTGGGCCTCAGCGCCATAAGGGCAATTTTGAGGCAAGTTGGCAAACATTTTTTGTTTAATATTTGAACTAAAATATTTTATTTAATAACACAACGTGACAAAATTTCAACAAAGTCGTGACCAAATGAATTTGACACGTTAACTTAATGTATAATTTTCCGCTGAACCCGAATATGAAGTCAGAATTGTCAAAAGTAGAGCAGATATTCCAAAATAACCGTTATTTGGGTTTTTAAAAAAGATGTTGTGACTGAAATGCAAATATGTTCAAAAATTTTAAGCGGATTATTTTAAGTGAAAGGTTATAAAATTTCTAAAATACCCATGGATTGCTTGTAAAGATTGGTCAAGAAATGGCAGAGTTACAAGGGATAAAAGTTCAAGCTTCATTGAAATTTTTATGATTTTGTTCAACTTTGCTCTTTTCAAGTTATTTTTTTTAAACCAATGATTTTAAAATCCTAATGTTTTATTGCATGCGACATTAGATTATTAGATTAAATATGCACATTTTGAGCCCAACAAGACATATATTGGTACAAAAATGACAAAGCTACAGAAGATTTAGTAAATTAACCCACATAGAAATTCAATAGTTTCAAGCTATTTTTACCAAATAATGATATAAACCAAAATTAAAGAAAAATTTCGTTAACAATACAAAATTTTAAAAACGTAAACAAAAAGGTTTTTTGAATGAAAATTCGTATGATTAAGAAAATTTTTTTCAACTTTTTAAATTTGCCTTAAGATGTTTTGTCAAAATGCCACAGAATTATTTACAATAATATACAAAAATATATTTTACTCAAATCACCAATTTAAGTAAAATTTCCTAACTTAACATATCCAAATAAGTAGAAATTGTGCTTACAGCACTTCAAAATTGTCATACAAGAGAGTTGAACGAACTTAAAGCATCTCCGTTTGTCTGAAGTAGGATTTGCTATTCGATTAGAATCGTTGATCTCATTATTCACATTTATTAATCGTAATCGCAGAATTATTTAGTGCCATTATGATGAAAATATAAAGTTTTAAGTAAAATTTTACGTCAAAATTATGTGACCTAATCCTTTGACTATATAATAGACTTGTCTGAGTTCACACCACGAAAGTTTTCTTTTACAAAGTCGTAGTTTATTGGCGAGAGGTGAGCAAACAATAGCATGTTCTCTTACCCTCTCATGTGGCAATATTAATTTTTTGTAATATATATTTGACCAATTCGATTAAAAGTTTAAGCACTATCGAAAGTGTCATCGATAGACTTACAAAAAAAATATTAATAAAACAAAGTACAGTGGCTCAAAAGTATAACACTGGTTTACAGCCAAAAATTACCAAGAACGCCACGTGCCTAGATAAGTTGATTTTGACCTCCTGAACACGAAAAACGCTGTAATTTTTTTTTCAATAGTTTAGTTTTTTAGATAACGGTACTTTTGTGTTTTTCGGTGTATGGTCCCACTCAAACCCTTGTGAAGCCCAACCGAAAGTTCGAAATTTGCCTATTTTTTATTTTTCATCTCATATAAAATTCCGTTTTTTTAAATACGTTAAAACTGATGGTTAAAAAAAAGGCGGAATTTTATATGGGATGAAAATATTGTCGTTCCACAAAATCCTTAATAAAACCTTTATTTTTCATCCGATTTTTTTCAAATTACGCTTAAAATGTTGGTAACAAAATAAATTATTTGGTTAAAAAATAAAACATTCCAGATATTTACTATAACGTAGAAAAAAAAAGAAATAAAAATGAAAAATTTTGAAAAAAACGTAAAAAATAGGCAGATTTCGAACTTTGAGGTGCCATAACTCAGCCAATTCTTATCAGATAAAAATTCTTAGCATATCGACGGAAAAGGCATTCAATTACCTTTCCAACATTTATCTTGATCGGACTTTTCGGTTGGGCTCCACAAGGGTTTGAGTGGGACCATACACCGAAAAACACAAAAGTACCGTTATCTAAAAAACTAAACTATTGAAAAAAAAATTACAGCGTTTTTCGTGTTCAGGAGGTCAAAATTAACTTATCTAGGCACGTGGCGTTCTTGGTAATTTTCCAAATTAAAAATTTGTAAAGCAGTGTAATTGAACACAAGGTTTATAATTACACTATGCTAGTTGCAAAATTAGACAAGCCGGCCACATGTCGGTTTAGCATAATTCGGGTTCGCTGAATCCAATGGTGCCCACCGTTTTTTTAGGTAAGCTCTGGTTTTCGAGAAACACCGTTATTTTGAAAATGGAGGAGGTTGCACAACATATATTCGCGTAACTCAAAAAAGGTTCAGTTTATTAAAAAAAAACTGAAATTCCGTAATAAAATTTCCTTTAAAACTTAGCAAAACTTTTTTTAAATACTATAAAACGACTGCTCGTTTTAGAAATATAATTTTTTTTTGGAAAAAAAAAATAATTTTTTTATCAAAATGTCGAAATTCTTGTGTTTTAAAAATTCATAAAAAATTGGAAAATGCAGCTAAGCTTCTAAATTTTTGCAGACATACAGCCATTGGCGCTGGAGTCCCACAAGGCAGCATCCTGGGCCCTCTATTATACTTAATTTATACTTGCCAACAAGCAACTACACCCAAACTTCAACATTTGCAGACGATACAGCTTTTCTAAGCGTCCACGAAAACCGTTATGAAACATCTCGTTACTTACAGCACCATTTATTTCAACTAGAAATATGGTTAAGACAATGGAGGATAATGGTCAATGAGCAAAAATGCGTACATATAACATTCACCTTGCGCCGGGAATCTTGCCCCCCTATTATAATCAATAGTGTCCGACCGAACGTTCGGGTTCGGTTACGGAGTTCGGCAAAAAATGATGTTCGGCCAAGGTTCGGGGTTCGGCGAAATTTTTACCGAACTTTACCGAACACCGAACTTTTCTATGAAATAACAAATTATTATAACTTCAAATTATAATTTGGCATCATTGTTTATGAAAATAATGCGAAAACAAAACAACTATTTTTCTCTATGATTATTAGTACGAAAAAATACAGCGATGACCAAATAAAATGCTTAAGTGTATAAAAATGTCTTTATGTGTAATTTTTAGAAGACGGTAAAAATACAACAAAAAAAAACGGTTAAATTTTATTTGTTCAAAAAATATTCAATTTATATTTTGCGAATGGTAAGATAATCTAGTTTTGGGTGAACCACAAACCAAACTTTATAGTATACATTGTCATCCAATCCATTTTGGAGTTTTTTTTGAAAAAAATTGAGCTAGCGCTAAATGCAAATGTTGCGCCAACAAATGTCAATATTAAACGCCAATTAGAGAAAATACACCCCAACGAATTAAAAAAATACAATGTAGAAGTATAAGTGCTAATATGTATACATAGCCCTAGTATTATTACCAAATTATTGGCATAGTACGACGGAGTGGCCAAGAATGTTTTAGTAATGAAAACAACTCCCGTCGTTTTGCGAAAAAACCTCACACAGGGAAGCAAATTTCTAAAACTTTCTAAGAAATTTTGAACCGCGATGAATTGTAACCGTAAGCGGGGGATAATTTTCAAAATAGCATTTAAGTGATACGTATAGGAATATATATAGATTTAAATATCAGGTGTATATTTTTTAAAATTTCCGTGAGATTAAATGGTTGTTTTCAAACTTCAACCCGATCCCTGCGTGAACTTTTTTAACAATCCGAAAAAATTATCATATTTTTTATTAATAAATTTTAATGTTCTACACGACTAAACTATGCCGTTTTTGATTTTCGCAAAAAGTGTGAAAAAGTTATAGCCCTAATGTATACTGCATTAAAATTGAACTTTATTTTTTATTTTTTGTCTTAAAAAAAGCAATTACTAATTATTTTTTAACTATAAAATAGTTTTGACTTCTATAAAAAGTTCGGGTTCGGGTTCGGCCGAACTTGTCAAAATTTACCGAAGTTCGGGTTCGGTCTCAAAAAGTGCGTTCGGTCGGACACTAATAATCAATAATCAAATAATTCCTCAACATTCGCATGTAAAATATCTCGGTATACATCTGGATCGGCGATTAACGTGGAAATGCCATATAGAGACAAAATTAACTCAAATGAAACTAAAAGCCATTCAAATTTATTGGCTTATTGGTTGAAATTCTGTCCCTAGTCTCGATTGCAAACTTTACAACTCTACTTAAATCCTATCTGGTGCTACGGTATTCAACTATGGGGCACTGCCTCGCAGCGTGGCCATTTTGGCATTTTTGCAGCTAGATTTAGCATTTTTTTGTCTGCTTTAGCTGCAAATTTTTCATTTGGCAGTTATCATTTTTTTTAGCATTTTTCAACTAGATATTTAGCATATTTAAGCATTATTTAATTAAAGAATACTCAAGTTGTATTTTTTGAAAATCTACCACGCTTTTTTGTTGAATGCTCATACAAACCCCTACTCTTTTGCTATAGAAACTGTACACTCTTTTAAAAGACCTTTCATATCAAATTGTTTTAAAATTTGATCAGTTTGATCCATTAAATTCATGTTAAGCGGATTTTTTCCCTCAATTACGATTTTAAAAAAGCTTAATTAATTTTCATAATTTAACAAATACCAACTTTTCTTGTGGAGAAAACAGTTTAAAAACTACTGAATGCAAATTAAGCGAACATTTAAAAGAATAAATGATTGATTTCACTGTAGAAAAAATTACAACTTTGGAACATCAGTGGCAGAAACAAAATTCATATGAATTATTAAATAAGAACTCAACAGTTGATTTCTGGATAAATGTATATGGATATTAAAATGCATTTAATGAAAATCCATTCAGTGAATTAGCTTCTTTTGCAATGAAGTTCTTGGTTTTGCCATTTAGCAACGCGGAAAATAGGAAAATAGGTTTTTAGTGGTATAAATTTCTTAAAACCGAAAATTCGAATTAGAATGACGTTAAAGTCTATGGAAATCGCTACTTTATATTAGGTGTGGTTTAAAATGTTATGATAGTTTTTAATAATTGTACGATCTCATATAAAAATGCAATAAGAACATATGTTATAATGATATCTCGATCGATTTTTCAGAAGCTGAAGAAGAATATTCATTTGATGACGTATTTAATTTATAAAATGAAATTTTTTATTTAACATGTTATATAATTTTTATTGAAATATTAAATAGTAGCCATTTATGGGTCAAGTTCCCTTAATTTTTTGTTATGGTATGATACCTTTTCTTAGAAAACTTTTTATGTACGTATATAAAGACTGAAATATATTTCTTTTATATTTTTAAGACTTTTTCTGTTTTATTAATATTTTATTGTTATTGTATCCTCCACCACAATTAGTTGTGAAGAGGGTATATTAAGTTTGTCATTCCGTGTGAAACTTTTTTATTATTCATCTCAGACCCCATAAAGTAGATATATTCTGGGTCCTTGAGTGATTCTACGTCGATTAAGCCATGTCCGTCTGTCCGACTGTTGAAAACACGCTCACTTTCGAACAACTAAAAAGTTAGTAGTTATCCTAAGCAGTTTGGGATTGAAATCCAGCAAAATCGGTTCAGTAGGACCAGAGCTATGAATCAAAATGTGGAACCACCACCTAAAAAAATTGATAATTATGTTAAAAAATAACATAAATGGTGGAACAAGGCACGGAATCAGATAAGATTTCGTAAAAATTTGTTTTATTTGACTGGAAATAACACTGTGCAATTTCGTGACGATCGGTTCATAATTTACCTTAGGCCCCACATAAACCCTACTACCGGAAAACAGTTTAGTACGCCTAAAACCGTAAAAAATAATGCAATCAGCAAAAATTTGTTAAAATTTTTGCTCGTCACAGTTTTATAGGACTATAAATGATACTATGCAATTTCGTGAAGATCAGTACATAATTTACCCTAGGCCCCATAGAAACCCTACTCCCGGAAAACAGATTAGTATACCTAAAACCATAATTAATAATGCTATTATAACAGAAATTGGTACGTCACAGTTTTTTAGAACTAGAAATAACACTGTAAAATTTCGTGACGATCGGTCCATAATTTACCTTAGGCCCCATATAAACCCTACTACCGGAAAACAGTTTAGTACGCCTAAAACCGAAAAAATAATGCAATCATAACAAATTTTGGCTTGTCACAGTTTCATAGGACTGGAAATAACGCTGTGAAATATCGTGACGATCGGTCCATTATTTAACCTAGGCCCCATATAAACCCTACTATCGGAAAACAGTTTAGTCGCCTAAAACCATAATTAATAACAAATCGTCACAGTTTAAGATAATAATAACATCATACAGATATTACTCCTTAAACATTCGAACTGTCGGTGGTGGGTATCAATGATTCGGCACAGCCGAATATAGCACTCTAACTTGTTTTTTATATTATTTTGTTTATTTTCATGTAAAACTTCTAGAAATTAGTTTATTATATGTTTAGTTTGACGAACATAATTTTTTCCAAATTTTCTACGGAAAGATTGGAACGTTGGTCGCTCAGAACCAATTTAAGGGCAGAGAATGCTCTTTCCACGCTCACCTGGGTTGCAGGAACACAGTGAACAATTTTTGATAATTTACACAAATATGAATAGTGTATTTTTTTTGCCTCCCAGAGCTCGAAAAGAGGTTTATTAATCGATAAGGGCCTAGGTGAAAAATTATCTATTTCATAGAAAGCTTTTCGTTTTTCATCATCATCATGATTTTCATTGCTTTCCAGTTTCCTATCTATGTTTAGGGAGTTCAAATACTGTCCCAAAAGCGATGTGTTGGATTGTGATGCATCGCAAACATCTGGCGAAGATTGTAGAGCTTCCTTACTTATTTTTTAATCAGTTTGTTCTATTGATATAATGTGTGTTTATAGGGAAGAATTATGCAAAATAAATCATGTATAAAGGTATATTAACTAAAATAACAAAAAAATAACACAATTTAAATTTTAGCATTATTTTTTAGCAGTTTAGGAATTTTTTTTAGCATTATTTAAAAGCCGATTTAGCTGTAAAATATTTTTAGATATGGCCACACTGCTACCTCGGCCTCTAATATCGACAAAATTCAAAGGCGCCAAAATAAACTTCTTCGAATAATCACAGCCGTCCCTGGTATGTTAAAAACTCAAACATTCATAAGGATCTCAATGTGCCATTAGTAAAAGCTATGATAAGAAAATATGCAGTAAAATATTTAAAAAGGCTTGAACAACACCCAAATCCACTATTTTAGATCATGGCGGCCACACTCGCTTAAGAGGAAGAGACACTGCAGCACTCACCCAATCAGAAGAGCGATAAACACCTACATATGTGAACAGAAATCGTGAAAACGAAATTTGTTGTCTGGCACTGGCAGGACACAAAACAAAGAATTAGAATAAGATTTGGTTAATTATTGTTAGTTCATATTTAGTATATAAAGATTAATAAATAAATATTGAAAAAAAAAACGAAGCTATTAACAAAACAAGCCATTTATGATTAAAATCTGTTAGCAACTTTTGATTTTATTCACAAAAGCCGAAAAATTATAATTAATTTAAGAATTTCATAAAACGCAATTTTTGTATAGGATCCCCCCTAAAAAGTGGTGAGCGATAAAGGGCAAGTATGTATCCAGAAAATGTAAAGGACAAAAAACTAATTGAGGTCGGTCATATATTTTATTCCACTAGGGGCAACTCCTGGGCATTAATGGGACTTTTTCTTCAATATATCTCTAGTCTGCATTGAACATTTTGTATGGGAGCCCCCTTAAGGAATGGAGATAGCGCATAGGTATGTTAGAAATAAATGATTAAGGTAAAAAATTAAGTGGGGTTGGTCATACATTTTACCCATCTAGGGGCATTCTAGGCGCTGCAGCAGCCAAATTTAAATTTAGTGCAGCACGTTCCAAATGACAGTGATGACCTGGTTAACCTCATACTCAAATAAATATAGACTGAGAAGCCAATAGCACAAAATCCATGACTTGTTTGGGATGCATTGAACGCTCTTGAATCTTACATTGATTGGTATTCTTCCAAATTAAAACAAGTAAGAAAGTATAGACGGTCAAGCCCGACCATATGATACCCTACACCACAGTATTAAAAAACACATTATGCTCATGTGTCCATATAAATATGGATTTATCTATGTTCACAATCTTCATTAAAATTTGTTTGAACGTATGTGAGAGGCAGAAATTTCCCCCTACCTCCCCTTGTGGTCCTATTTTTGAAAAACTGTATAGCTTATGTGTCCATATAGATATGGATCTATCTATGTTTTGAATTTCATTAAAATCGGTTTGAGAGGCATAAATTGGCCATATCTCCCCTAGTGGTCGTATTTTTTTAAAACTGCATCCCTCTTGTGTTCATAAAGATATGGTTCTATGTATGTTTTAAATTTCATTAAAATCGGTTTGATAGTTTCTGAGAGGAAGAAATTTCCCCCTATCTTCCCTCGTGTTCCTACGATTTTATCAAATTATCTCCAAAATTGCGACCTGTACTTTGCGCACAAGGTTACATGGACAGCCAGCCAGCCTTCCAGCCAGCCTGCAAGCCAGCCTGCAAGCCAGCCGGACGGACATCGTTAGTTCGACTCAGAAAGTGATTCTGAGTCGATCGGTTTACTTTAAGGTGGGTCTAGGACCAATATTTTAAGGCGTTACACACATCAGCACAAATGCATAATACGGAGAGGACTACACTATTGTGGTGTGGAAATAAAAACGTCCTTACTCAAAACCCCTTTACAAAGAATCATATGAAAAGGATGGGCTCTAATCACTTTCATTCTTGTTACAAATTAAGTTAAACAAGTTAAAGTGCTATATTCGGCTGTGCCAAATCTTTGATGACCTCCACCGAATGTAACATTATTTCAGGAATGGGCTTTATATGGGGTATATTAATTATAAACCAATCTTTATAAAAACTGCCCTAGCAGTATTATAATTCGTTGCGGCTTATAGCATATTAATGTCTTATCTAAAAGTACGCTTTATATTATTATTAATTATGTCCAGTAATATTAAACTTAATTTCACCTAGTTTAAATAAATATTCTATGGCGAGTTCCAACTTTGAAGCAATACATTTTTGACACAGAAAGCGCTTTAATAAGCGCATTAAAAATTGGTGATTATAATGATCAGCTTTCAACACTGAATTTCTTGTTGTTATCGTTATTCTTTAATATTCTCCCTTACAATCCTGATTCGTAATAAGGGATTGTCGTGACTCTTCAAATGTTATATATTTTTTATAATTTTTTAAGGATTTTAAGGCGTATATCAGAGACATGAGCATAAGTAATGATTACTTCTGATTCGGACCCACAAGCTGATAGCAATGATTACCAAAACTACCATATCCCAACGACATCTAAAAGACCTCGCAGCACATAGTTTTTAATATTTTTAACGGAACAAAATTCATTTAGGTTGCTTTGCGACATATAAGTAGAAACATATTAGGCATATTTATTGTAAAATTTTAAGTATTTTTTTTCAACAAGACAAAAGACCCAAGGAAATAAAAATATAGGGTTAATTTTTCTAACAAATGCCATACGATTTTGTTTTGTATAAATCCTAATATACTGCTTTTGTGAAATATAAAAATATATGCTACTTTTCAATTATTCTATTTTTTAGCTCAGAAGTACATTTAATATATTTTTTTGACTTATTTGAAACGTTTTTTCAAGAAATTCAAAAACTTCTGGGCCCGAAATTTCGAAAACACGATCTAACTTTTAAAACCCTTTGGCAGATTTGCTCTACCAGTAGTCTAGCTTTATTTCGCGTTGCAAGTATTGAGACTGGCGGCGATGACCCGAATTTTGTTGAGCTGTGTTATTTAATTATCGAAAAGCCTTTTAAGGAATTATCGTAGTTTTAACCACATACAGAGATGAAAAAAGTGACGTATGAAAAAAGCCCAAATCATTTGCGAGGGCAACTTTCGAAGAAAGAGAAAGACAACGTTTTTTGTTACCCTGCCTTTACACATGCAAGTAGTGGCATGCCACTATTGTATACATATTATCAAAGAAAATTTATTCGAAATAGTCGAATCTCATGCCATTGACTTTTGTGTTTACATATGCCACTGCGAGTTAATTTTCAAAATGTCGTTGAAGCGTCAACTTGAGCAAATTTGTTTACTTCTCAAATTAAAAAAAAAAAGTATCAAAAAACAAAATAGAGTTACCGAGCTAATCATATTGGCACATTTTTGGGGAAATTTTTAAATTTATTTATATAAGCATTATTTAAATAATATAAATGCTCTATAATTAACAAACATGCTTTTATTAATGCGCGTTTCAAAAAATTCATCATAATAATACATTTAACAAGTTGAAACATAATTTACAATTTTACAAAAATCCAGTAAATTTTCATTACATTTTTAACAGGGTAACATTGCTTATCATTTTGACATTTAGTGGCATGCAAGTGCCAAAGTTTCACTCGCATGCAATTTTTGCTGCCACTGGAGCTGCCATCAGTGTTGCCAGAACTTTTAGAGGTAAAATCAGCAATAAACCATAATATTTGATCAAAAAATCTGCAAAATCTGCGTCAAGATTTAAAAAATCTTCAATAAATCTTCAAAACTCATTAATTACTTTTTTTATTTAGTTTATTTAGAAAACAATATAACATGTTCTGGAATTTTTAATCGATGGTAGATATCTATAAGAGGTCCTCGAAGTATAAGGTATAAAAAAGGAAATATTTGTTAAAACTAAAAGTTTCAAAAATTTGTTCTATTTTAATTTCACTCGAATGCGATTTACAGAATATGTTATCAGCCATATTCTGAAATTTTTTGATATTTTTCCATTAAAAATATCTTTTCAAATTTAACTTCTCAGGCAGAGTTGGGACTTATCACACCTTTGTTATTTTAAACAACAAATTAATAGTTAATTGCTAGACAAGATATTTAAATTGTCAAGGGTCTTATTAAAAATATACAACAGAACAAATATTGCAACTATTAAAAATATTTATGCATAAGAACATATCCGTGGCATTTTGACAAAACATCTTAAAAAGTTTTAAAAAAAAACTCGGTGAAAAAATTATTTTTATCAAATAATAAAATAAACCAAATTAAAGAAAATTTTAATTATAATACAATCAGGTATGTGATGGAAAACGATTTTGAAAATAAAACGATTTGAAAACGATAGTATCGTTTTCGGTATCTTTAAAAATTGATTTCTAATACATTTTCCTCCGTTTTCATTTATATATTTAGCAATATGCCAAAAAAATGAACTTTTTCGTTTTCAAGCTAGTAATGCCGAATGATTTTTAATACTTCGGGGGTAGAGTCAAGTACCCCCTACTTGCTTATTAGAGTGCCCCTCACTTGTCCTAAAACGGATATATAGGGTGGTTGTTAAAATTTGGATTTTTTGACTTTTTATGAATTTAACGCATTTTTTATGTTGTTAGCTACAAAATCAATGTTTTTATGTATTGAATAGTTAGTTTGGGTAGCAATCTTTAATTTTTGGGTTTTGTTGGAATAATACACTGAAAAAAAACAAAGTGGCAAAAACAAAACGACTTCTAACAAAAAAAAAAATACGACTTCTAACATTTCGCACGGCACAAATTGGGCTGAATATTATGGCTTTCAATGCAACACAGTTGTTAATGCCATCAAAATCTAAAATTCTGCGGTGGTGCGTGGCGATCGCATTTTTCGTTTACAGGAAAATTAGGAAAATGTAAAAAAAGGCGAAAAAATGAAAAAATTGGGTTTTTTGACCTTCATTCACTTATAACTTTTGAAGTAGGAGTGTTATCTTCAAGCACCACCGCGGAATTTTAGATATTTTAGTCATCAACAACTCTGTTGTTTCCCAAGGTATAATATTCAGCCTAATTTGTGCCGTAGTACAAACAGTACAGCCTATTTTCGACAAATTTTATTAATTGATTAAAAAAACAGGGTGAATTTTTAAAAAAACGTAAATTTATGCTACTAAAATTAGTTTTACATTAGTTATTAAGAACATAGACACTGCTTTCACTTTGGGAAACAAAATTTCTTTCCATGTGATAAAGCGGCAGTAGATATTTTAGCCGTCACCTTTGCGTTCTTATTAATTACACAGCCTCACAAAAATATAAAAAGGTTCTGACCCAGAAACCAGACCCACCAATCCTTATGTATTATGACCTCCTGAATGCAATGCCGCCATAAGAATTGAATTCTATCGTTGGGGTTTCATGTAATTTACAAGGATAGTCCGCAAAGTGACCTTACCTAATTTGTAAATTTGACCATGTTAAAAAGTGTTTGTTTAAATGCATGTAACTTTTAAAATTTTTGACAGATTTGATCTTACATAAAGAAATACAATTTTAAAAAATTTTAACTAACAATAAGTCAAATTTACAAAGAAACCGATTTGCTATTTCAGTTTGTGCAAAAATATCCTGAAGCGTACACGGATGCGAAAATGATTCATGATTATATTAAAGACACAAATTTTCTGTATCAAATTTTCTGTAGCAGCTTGCATTGAACCACTAATACATATTAGCACTTGTAAATCAATTGTTGCTTGTGATCATCTTACTTTCAAGGACGTGCTGTATCAAATATTTGAATATTTAGAGTTCGAAGAAATAAATAAAAGATCGTTCTTGAATTCAATTCCCCACAAATTTCAATTTGCTTTTAACACAGACAAGCTTAATTTGCTTACTGCAAATTTGAAAAAGATGTTAACATTTTCCAAACGGTTTTAGCGGATGCGAAAGATTCAATATTAAAAAGATATATCGATAGACCTGTGGATGATGTATACTCATTCCGCAGTAATATCAATGTGGAGAGAATGTTTGCGATGGCGAAGAGGAACGAGGATATGGAACCTCAGAAAGAAATATACACCAGATGTCAGCAAATAAAGGCCCGGCAAAAAAAGCATTCACTTCCTTTTCGATATTTTGCAGTTCTATCCAACGAAGCAAGATATGGAAAATGGTGTCAAAATAATGAAAAAGGTTTTTCAGGAAAATAAAAAATGGAATGCTAAGGAACGAATAAAGAGATTGGAAGAGATGGAGCAAACAACAAGTGAAAAAACGAAGTACGGAGAGTAAAGTCCTATTTCTAAATTTGCTTTATGTGAATGAGCCTATGGAATTATTTTATTTATGAAATAAACTATCTGATGTCGATGTACAGAGTAATCGGATGAAAATTCTTAAAAAGCAAATAAACATGTTGAGAGGTTTAAATTATAAATATCACGGTGAAAAAGTTTGGCAAACAACAAATTTGGATTTAGAGTCCCAACTCAAAGAAAAGCTAAAGAATTTGCACTATTATGTAGATCTCTAAAAATTTAAAAAATAAAGTAACTTGATGTTTTTAAAAGTATAAATAATAAAGATTTCTGTTAAATACTTACATTTCTAGTAAAATAACTAAAATTTTTTTCGCAAAACTAAAAATGTAAACTTTAATGATCGATTTAATAAAAGTTGCATACATACATATTTTAATATAAAGTTAATACTATTTCATATAGATCTTTTTTTTCTCATTCGGTTATTTGTCATCCGATTTTCAATTTTTTTTTTATTTATTATTCAAATTACCTTTCTAAATGTAGAATATAGTTAGTAAAAATTATTGCCGCTAGATTGCGTAAAGATAATTTTTTTGGAAAAAATGCATCAAAACACCCTGTATTTGCAAATATTTTGAAATTATATGTTCCACAAAACTACTCGCCATACGATTTTGTACAAAGTTGCCGAACAACATTTGGTCGAATTCTGGAAATTTAACGGTCAAAATTTTGATTTTCTTCAAGCACCTAAAAATAATGGTAATGTTGTAAATAACGGAATTATATAAAAGTCGCGGAACAAAAGTTGCTTCTGATACCCTAAAGAACCATTTTCAACAATAAAAAAGTTATTTTTCGCAAAAAGTCGATTGTGGCATATTGCTACTTATAGATACCATATACTGCTATAATTAATGAATATTCTACAAATTTTGTATGAGCATTAAAATATTTCTGCGTAAATACATTTGTAAACAAAAACTTGAAAACTTAATAAATTTTTCAGTTTTCACTTTTTGCAAGAAATCGATGTACAGTAGTTAGATATGACCACTGTAAAAATCTGTAATGAATTTAAAATCAATTTTAATTTTTTATGAACACGGCAGATAGTATCAGTGTATGTATAAAAAGTTCAATACTTTTTATGTATTAAAGTTTTACCTTACGGAAAAAGCTCTAGTTAGGTCTCTGTTAAAATAGCAGCAAAGCATTTTTTTTTTTTTTTTATTTTTCGGGTTGTAATGTACAGAAAGATGTTAATAATTCTTTACGCTTAAAAATGTAAAGCCTTTTATATTTTATAGCTTTTGAAAGCTTTGTGTTCTAAAAGCATAAGCATACGGTTGCCAGATAATACGAAAGTGCTAAAAAAAGCAATTATAAACTTGACGTTAATAATTAATTTTTATTGCCAAAAATTAATTTTTAATACTTTTAAATAAGACGAATTCTTTTTAGAATTCTTCATTTATATTTAAGATTTCATTTTAGTTAAATGACAGCCAGTTATTGCCTTAATTAAAAACATTATTGCGAACCTTAATTTTGCCAGAGAAGGCTAAAAGACAGTCATTTCAAATTAAAAAAAAAGTACAGCCGTTTTGAACACAAATACTACATCTAAAAAATGATGAGCTCTAAGCTTTGATTTTTTTCAGTAAACAAATTTTTCACTTTAATTCTATGTACAATTCAAATACATATTAAAAATATTTACTTTTGTGTACTGACTTTTATATCGAGGGTTTTTATTCAAATACAGTCGAACTTCCATAACTCGAACTTCTCTAACTCGAATTTTCTTTAACTCGAACTAATTAGGTTGGCAGTAGCGTTAAGAGAATAAATAACATACAGTTCTTCCTCCGTAACTCGAACTTCCACAACTCGAAGTTCTCCATAACTCGAAAGAAGTCTATAACTCGAATTTTTGCTTGGTTTACTGGTTTATTGATTTTGCTTTGAGCAATTCCATATGAAAGCGATCACCTTTTGGACGACCCCTCTCCGATTTTAAAATAAATAGTCTCAATCGATTGCCCAGCAAAAAATAATGTACCTACATATTTTTTTAAAGCGATCGCAACGAGTGATAGCTCGTTGGAAAGGTATTGAATCAGGCTTTAATTGAAAAATAAAATTTTCCTAATTTTTCTTAGAAATTTACCTTTAAATTTTCCCATGAAAATTAAATTTTCCGATTTTCCACAGAAGCTCCTAAATTTTCCGGCTAATTTTTTTTTTTGGATTCCTCATAATTTTTGCTTTAAGAATCAGCAATAAAAAAATGGGCCCCGACTCCTTGTTTGGACAGCAGAAGAGCATTTAAGAGACCACCTTGTTAAAAATACATTTTAAAAATTATTTTACAGTTAAAAATACATTTATGAAGAAAAAATAAATTTTTTTTTTTAAGAGCCCCAAGTTGAGTGTGTAGTGAATATGGTCTGCCTGCCTTCACAAGATCGGCCATAAATCCATGGATAATAGCAGCAGTGGCATGCAATGGCACACCAAACCCGACTGAGGCTACAGGTCATAAAATGTTTTGTAAATTTTTTAAATTACCAGGTAATAAATATTTCGCCTAAAATGACACGTGCAGAAACAAGTCATAAAACACGGATTTTCCATAAATATGGCGAAATATTTATTACCTGGTAATTTAAAAAATTTGCAAAACATTTTATGACCTGTGGTCGGCTTATTGGCAGTAACCAATTAGGTCCCTCTTTAAAAAACATTTTATGACCAG
Source organism: Pollenia angustigena (assembly GCA_930367215.1). Lineage (NCBI taxonomy): Eukaryota > Metazoa > Arthropoda > Insecta > Diptera > Polleniidae > Pollenia > Pollenia angustigena. The sequence continues at coordinate 278,418,049 of OV884056.1, forward strand.
TAGTTCACGCAAATTTTCCTATTAAAGAAAAGAAAATATCGCTTATTTTTTTTACCTATTTTTTACCAAAAAATAAATATAAATACTTCACACACTCTGAGTCAAATTTCAGTTGAATACTAAACGTGAAAGTGTTAAAGTGTTTTTTTTTTTTGTAAAGTAAAGAGTTAAGCTGTAAAGACAATTTAAAGTAAAATGAATAAATTTTGCTGCAATCCGTTTAACAAGAGTGGACAACGTTCGAAAAAGATAAAAGTATTAAAATTAACTGGTGTTTCGAAGCGATACATGAATGAATTAAATATACAATACGGTGAAGAAGCAGAATTCATTTGCCCCAAGTGTAAAATCGATTTGTCTCAACAAGCAAATGCATTGAAACAAATGCAGCCACAATCCGAGAGTGAAATGACAAGTGAACAAAATGTTTCATCTGATAGTGAGGCAGACATTCCGATGGTCAATATGTCTTTGAGTCCTTTGAATGAGGCTATTACCACTTTAGGTGAAACGCCTATTAGAAAAAGAAAGTTGCGAAGTGAAACATACAGGAAAGAGAAAAAAGGCAAGGTTATGAGTGCAATCACGACAATATTTGATGAAGGCTCTGATAACGAATGCAGTCAAGCAGATGACGTTGATGACGGCAAACAAATGATTGAGCAGTTGAAAAGAAAATTCAATTTAGCGACCACTTTTCTGGAGAAATATCTCATTTTATCTGTGCTGCCTCAATCATGGTCTATACGCAAGATTTCTGAACAGTTTCAAACATCTTTTTACATCGCGAGAAGAAGCAAAGAATTAGTTCGACAGAAGGGCATATTGGCGACTCCCACCAAGAAATTTGGCTCAATGACCCTCAGCGAAGCAACGGTGAAATTGATTCAAGATTTTTACTGCAATGATGACAACAGCCGCGCCTGCCCAGGTACACGTGACTATGTTATCACACGTGAAGATGGAGAAAAAGTACACAAGCAGCGCAGATTATTATTATGTAATCTATCCGAAGCATACCATCAGTTCAATGAGAAATACCCAGCAGAAAAAGTGAGATTTTCTAAGTTTGCCATCCTACGACCAAAGGAATGCGTGCTGGCATTAGACAGGCCCGGAACGCATTCAGTCTGCGTTTGCATGTTTCATCAAAACATCAAATTAATTTTCTTTCCATGCAAAAAATTGAAAGTATTTCACGGTGAAATTGAAACATATAGGGACCTCCTGTCGAAGTCGTTGTGCGCATACCCCACGGAAAATTGTCATCTGTCCAAATGCGACAATTGTCCGAAGATTGATGAGCTAGAGCAATATTTGGCGGAAAAGTTTGAACAGCTGTTAATTCAGGAGGTGCATTTCAAACAGTGGATAATTAGCAGCGGCAGATGTTCCCTTGGGACCGTGGTAAAGCAGATTCCGGAATTCATCGAGGAATTCGGATTCAAGTTGAATGAACTGAAGGCGCACCATTTCATATCCGAGATGCAATCGAAATTTCTAAAGGAAAGTAAGGAGAAATTAGCCCAAAATGAAGATAACGAACTACAGACCGTAAGCCTTGTTGTTGTCGCGGAGAGTTTAGCTCATAATTATGTGTCCGTTTATTTATTTCAAATGAAACTGTTTGAATTCTTAAGATCAAAATTCGATGCAATCGACAAAGTAACGTTTTTCTCAGACGGCGCGGCTTCTCAGTACAAGAATAAAAAAAATTTTTACAATCTTTGCATAATTGAAGAAGAACAAAACTGCAAGGTCGAGTGGCACTTTTTCGCGACGTCCCACGGTAAGGGCCCATGCGATGCGTGAGGGGGAACCCTAAAACGCATGGCGACTAAGGCAAGTTTGCAAAGGCCATATACTGACCAGATCTTAAATGTACAACATTTGTTTTCGTGGATTCAAAGCAAGGAAATTGCCATTAACACAGTTTTATGCACTCAAAAAGAACACAATGCCATGGAGCGACGAATTCAAAACAGATATAATAATGTCAAAACTATAACTGGAACGCAAAAGTTTCATTGCTTCATACCAAATATTTCTGATATGTCAATTAATGTAAAGCGGTACTCTTCGTCTGCCGACGTGCTAAATTTAAAGTTACTTTAATTTTATAATGAAGCCAAGACAATTGAAATTTTTAATAAATATTGTAATTAAGTATAAGCAGCAAAATAAGAAAGATTTTTTCTTCATAAATGTATTTTTAACTGTAGAATAATTTTTAAAATGTATTTTTAACAAGGTGGTCTCTTAAATGCTCTTCTCCTGTCCAAACAAGGAGTCGGGGCCCATTTTTTTATTGCTGATTCTTAAAGCAAAAATTATAAGGAATCCAAAAAAAAAAAATTTGCCGGAAAATTTAGGAGCTTCTGTGGAAAATCGGAAAATTTAATTTTCATGGGAAAATTTAAAGGTAAATTTTTAAGTAAAATTAGGAAAATTTTATTTTTCAATTAAAGCCTGATTCAATACCTTTCCAACGAGCTATCACTCGTTGCGATCGCTTTAGTAGTTTTTTTTTAAAACAACTTTCAATGAGGTCCCTTATGAAGAATTCTTCAATTTTTCACATGACAATGGTGTACACCACCACTAAGCCAGTCACTATAAAAAAAAAAAAAAAATATGTAGGTACATTATTTTTTGCTGGGCAATCGATTGAGACTATTTATTTTAAAATCGGAGAGGGGTCGTCCAAAAATTTGCCAATTTTGATCGTTTTCATATGGAATTGCTCTTTTTTGTTTTGGTTTGTTTTCTTTTGCTTGTTTAGCTGGTTTGTATATTGTGCTTGCTTTTTTTCGGGGAAATCCCTTTTTGTACATCATGTGCTTCTTTTTTTTGCGTAAGTATCAGTACTTTGCATAAATGTCATTCGCCTTAGATGATAAATGTTATAATCGCATTTTATTTTATTATCATGGCAACTAAACGTGTTTTAAAATGTTTGTCAATTGAAGAAAAATACAAACTAATAAAAGATGTCGAAGGTGGATTAAAGAAAAAGGATGCAGCTGATAAATATGGTATCCCGGCTAGTACGGTCTCAACGATTTTTAAAAATAGAGAATCAATTATCAACTCTTTTGAATCTGGATTTCGTCTACATAGTAAGTAAGACCCCAATATTCAAAAATATCGACAAAGCAGTCCTCGATTGGTTTACAGCAGCTAGAAGTCAAAACATGCCTATATCTGGAGGAATAATAAGGGAAAAGGTTGGCTTGATACCTGGAAGCAAAGGTATTGAGCTAAACGTTTAATTGATGAAACGTTCAATTAATCTTTTTAATTTTAGACATGAAGTGGGCTATAAAAAAGCGTGCGGTGAAAGTAATGACGTTAATGAAGTGGACTGCGAAAAGTGGAAAAAAGACGTTTTGCCGAATTGAATGCAAAAGTACTGTGAACGGGATGTTTTAAATGCGGATGAAACAGGATTGTTTTTTAAATGTTTACCAGAAAAAACCCTAACTTTTAAAAACCAGCAATGCCACGGGGGCAAAAATAGCAAGCAGCGTGTTACGTTAATGCTGGCAGCAAATATGGATGGTTCTGAAAAACTTAAAATTCTATTGATTGGAAAAAGTGCAAAACCTCGCTGCTTTCGTGGTGTTAAGTGGTTACCCGTAGATTATAAAGCAAACTCCAAGGCCTGGATGACTGGACAACTTTTTGAAGAATGGGTTCTAAAATTAGATAAGCACTTTCAAAGTAGTGGCCGAAAAATTTTATTGTTTATTGATAATTGTCCAGCACATCCAAAAGACGTACAAAGCAAATTGAATGGCATTGAATTGGCATTTTTTCCACCGAATATGACGTCTAAATTACAACCTCTTGATCATGGAGTAATTCAAAACTTGAAAGTTTTCTATCGTAGCAGAATAGTAAAAGAAGCACTAAAGCGCATAGAGGCAAACGAAAAACAGGATATTACACTATTGGATTGTATCAATCATGTCACAAAAGCTTGGGATATTCATGTCAGTAAACAAACCATAGCGAATTGCTTCAAAAAAGCTGGATTTGGGCAGTATTCTGAATGGGAAGAAGAAAATGACATGCCTCTTATGTTTTTGAGGAATAATGATGAAAATGAAAACGAAATTGAAGCTGACTACGAAGCATATTTAAAAGCAAACAAAATTACTTGTAATGCTACTCTTCAGGATTATATTGAAGTAGATAATGAGCTTTGCACAACTGACTTTCCGACAGATGATGATATTGTTGAGCGTTACTATCCTGTATCAGAGGATCCAGCCTTGAACGGATCGGAGAGTGATGGCGAGGGTTCGGTTGAAGAAACTATTTATCAGCCTTCCAAAAATGATATAGAAAACTCTTTCCAAACATTGAATTGATATTTAAATACGAATGACACTACAACTGATGAGTTAGAGTCATTTTTTACTGAAAATAACAAAAAAAAAGTCACTAATTTCAAAATATTTTACTTCATTGTAGCTTTGTATGTAGTTTTCAGTAACTACCTGTTTTAAATAAAAAATTCAAACTATAGACACGTGCTTGCAATTGATTATTTTTTTTAAATTTTTTTCTGTAACTCGAAGTCTCCGTAAGTCGAAGTTTTTTTTGGGATAATGATGATTCGAGTTATAGAAGTTCGACTGTAGTGCTATCTGCAATTTTTCAAAAATGTGTTTTTAAAGAAAAGAGTTCACTGACTGGAGGAAGGGTCATCTGTCATTTAAATTTGAAAAAAAAAATTTTTTTCCCAAAACACACACGTTTTTTTTTGGTACAAAAGTGCTATCCACATAAAAAATATTACTTCGTTTAATAAAATTATAGAAATTCTTATTACAAAGTAGACATATTATACATTATAGGGTTGGGAATTTTATCTAGATTTCAAAAACTAATATAATTTTAAAATTCGTTGCAGAAATTTTGCAGAAAAACTGCAAAAAATTTGTTTATGAGTTTAAATGAAATTTAATAAATAAATACATTTTTTAATGCTTAATTAGGGTTTCTAATTTCCCGGACTTTTTCTATTCCCGGGAAACGAAACAAAAAAAATCGTATTCTCGGGAATTCCAGGAGTCTTTGAATAAAACATTGATTTCATTAAATGAGTTCAAGACAAATGTTTTTACTTTTTTTAAAAGAATATACCTACACACATATACAACAGTCCAACTTGGTTTAATTAATTTTCTTTTAAGCAAACATTTTTTTAGTATTATTAAAGCATTTAAAAGCTCATCAGAGATTCTATTTCTAATCCTTGTTGATATGTATATTGCCTGCTACCGAAAACGTGCTCTCACTCTCTACATACGTTGGATTTATAGTAAGAAGCGCATTATACAAAGAATTTAAATTTGTTGGCCTGTTACCCATGACTTCATAGACGTCAAATTCTTTTTTAACCCTTAAATGCGCATTGTATCTTTTAAGATACAACCAAAAAAAAAAATCTTACGGTTCCAATTTTGGTCCAAATTTAAAAAAAATAAATTGAACGTACTTAAAACATTATAACCCATTTTTTAAAAAAAACCCTTTCGAGGAAATCTTCTGTACTTGCGATTTATTAACAGTTAAAGCTAAAAAATAGTTTTGTGCAAAAATAAAATAAAATTGATAATTACATGTTACATAACATTAAGCGGAGATAAATAACGAATTTGAAAAAATTCAGTGAAGTGTTAAAATATATAATTAAGCGAAAAAAGTATTTACAAGAGCTTTTTGTTTCAAAATTTGGCTACAGGCCGTTATTTAATGGTTGTATCTTTAAAGATACAGCGCGCATTCTTCTACAAATTTCACATTCATTTTTATTTGAATAATGTACTGCGTTGCGGTGCAAGTTCATTTATATTTTATGCTTTGAACAAGCAGGTTTTATGTTCAGCGTCTTGCTTTCATTACACTATTAATTTTTTTAATAAAAATAATAAATAATAATAATTTTTAAGTCATGTCAGGATTTAGAAAGGTTGATGGAGTCAATATGACTGATGAGCAAGTTTGTGAATTACTGTTCAATAGTGATGGTATTACTTACGATAGTACGGACAACAGTGACTCAGATGAGGATGACATGCAAGTTACAAATTCTTGTAAAAAGAAACCAGAGCTCCAAGAAGCTACTGGAATTCTATTGATACAGGACGAAAACAATAAAGAAAGTGATACTGAGGATGAAATAGGTATTGAAGGATCTATACATGATTCTTTTATACAAATGATAGCTGAAGATGATTATCAGGAAGTTCCGACAGCTTCAGATTTGGGCCGATATGAACCGTTAGATTTAACACCTTCTACTTCTAATTCAAATACTAAAACGACTTATGGTCCGACAAATATTTGGGCTTCTTTTTCTTCAGAATTTAGTAGTGTTGATATAAATCCCAAGTCTTCGGAATTCGAAAGAATTTTATGGAAAAAGGGACATCTTCAATTTGATGCTAAGCAAGTTCAGTTTGGAGGTGATTGTGATCTTACAGACGATATAATTACAAACTCCTTTTAAAGTTTGGTGCCATTTATTTCCACAATCATTGGAGGAAGAAATAGTAATGGAAACTTTAAAATATGCTGGTGTTAACCAATCTTTTAATTTTACAGTGCCAGATCTACGCAAATTTATAGGAGTGCTCTTTTACATGACGTATTACAAACTTCCAAACGCCAGAGACTATTGGTCTGCAAACAACCACCGAAGTGTTCATATAATACAAAGCCAAATGCCTATGAAACGCTTTGAAAAAATTCGGGAACTACTGCATTTTAACGACAAAAGCCAAATGCCTGATCGAAATGATCCCAATCGCGACAGGCTTTATCTAATTAGACCGGTTATCGATACCCTAAATAGAACTTTTTCTACCGTACCGAAACTGGACAGATTGAGTGTAGATGAGCAAATGTGCTCTACAAAAATGGGAAGTTATATGAAACAGTATTTACCCAACAAGCCAAAAAAGTGGGGGTTTAAATTATTTGTACTCTGTGATACAATGGGATACGCCTATAAATTTGAAGTCTATAGCGGAGCAACTGAAAACTTAGCTACAGGTGAACCAGATCTTCAATCTTCAGCGAATATTGTCGTAAGACTTCTTCGGGAAGTACCCCGATATCAAAACTTTGTTGTATACTTTGATAATTTTTATACAACAGTGCCACTTGTAGTATATTTGCGCACTCAGGGAATTCTGGCTGTTGGTACTATCAGACGCAACAGAATAAAGAATTGTAAGTTACCTGAAGAAAAAGTAATGATGAAATTCCAAAGAGGAGCAAGTCAGGAATATGTTGCCAACATACACGGTATCGAAGTGACAACATTATCATGGAAAGATAATAGAATTGTCAATCTTATTTCAAATTATGTCGGTACTAACCCTCCATTAGATATGTATAACACAGAGAGTGAACCTTTAACAATTAAACGCTTTGACAAAAGGGAAAAATCTATCAAAAGTATTCAATGTCCACAAATCATTAAAGATTATAACTGTCACATGGGCGGAGTAGACTTGATGGATAGTTCAATAGGCCGGCATAAAATATCAATGAAAAGCCGTAAGTGGACAACTAGAATGTTTTACCACCTTCTTGACATGACATGTGTTAATGCCTGGATTCTTTATAGAAGAATAAACAAAGATAAACAAGGATCTGTAATGCGATTGGTGGATTTCAAGTTGGAAGTCGCAGATGCATTGTTTTCTTATAAAACAAAAACTGTTCCAGCAAGAGGACGTCCAAATTTGGAAAAACAAATTAAGGAAAAAAGACAAAAGCCGAACACAAGCCCAGCGCCGCCAAAGGACACCCGGCTAGATGGAACCAGTCACTGGATTACAATGGACAAAAAAGGAAGATGTAAGCTGCCCAAATGCTCAGGACAAACCAAAATGTTTTGCTTAAAATGTAAGGTGAATTTATGTGTAACAGCGGAAAAAAATTGCTTTTATGATTACCACAACTTTTAATTCCTTTTATATAGTTTATTACCTTATTTCGCTGATTGTTTTAGTTTTTATAACATGAATTTTTTAAGTTTATTTTATTGCAAATTAAATTTACTGTTTTTATTATAATTAAAAATTATTTTTATAAATAAAAAAGCTTTTTAGTACTTCTAAAAATTAAAATACTCGTATTTTATTTTGAAAACTAAAATGTGGATAGTGCGCATTGTATCTTTTAAGATACAACCACTTTTTTTTAAAAATACATAGTTAAAAAATTTTTTAAAAAAAACGTGGTACGCAGTTGTTATTTTTTTACAATTTTACATATTATATATTTTTTTTGTTAAAATTGGCGTTGTTGCGCATTTAAGGGTTAAGATATTTTCAGGCTTTTGTATTTTCTTTACATTTATTTTCTTTGAATTTGATAAAGCATTTTCAAGGTGTTCTTTAAATATAGAAGATGGTTCATAATCTGGTGTTGGTGATGGTGTATCGTGTACAATTTCTTTTCTACTTCAAGAAGCTTTTTAGACATTTCATCAGCAATTAAAAAGACCATTTTTTTTTATTGGCGTAGGAAAAATAGTTTAACGATGCTAACAAATTAAAATTTCAAAAAATTTAATTTGAAATTCCCGGAAAAAATTTCCCGGGATCCCCGGGAATTCCTTCCCGCATAGAAACTGTACGCTTAATACAGAACAGCAAAAATTTTTTTTTAACTAACAAAATGAAAAAACAGCCGAAATTTCCCAAAAAAATTTTTTTTTAGAAATATAATGGCTACCAAGCACGGGGGTTAGTATTCCTATTGCACAATTGTTATAAACATATCGGGTCATACAAACTCGAACGAGTCACCCGAATGGATCACCTCAGACGAAGTCATTGCCAACATTTACATGATAACATTTTCAAACAGTAAATACGATAAATTTTTCTCTTGACCGATAATAATAATTAAAACTTTACTTTTAAATTTATGTGTTTTATTTTTCATTATAAATCAAATCTCGCGATGAACCTTCCGATACATACACTTTTTGCAAATATCAAAAATACCACCTCATAGCCGATTGGAGTATAAGAAAATATTCAAAAATGTAGTGTCACTTTTCCTCTATCGTGAAAAAAGTTTCCGCATTGAAAGCGTTGAAGTTTTGTTTTTATACCCACCACCACAATTAGTTGTGAAGAGGGTATACTCAGTTTGTCATTCCGTGTGAAACTTTTTTTTTATTCATCTTAGACCCCATAAAGTATATATATTCTGGGTCCTTGAGTAATTCTAAGTCTGTTGAAAACACGGTCACTTTCGAAAAACTCAAAAGAAACAATCAAGTTTGGAATTGAAATCCAGCAAAATCGGTTTAGTAGATACAAAGCTGTGAATCAAAATGTGGAACCACCACCTAAAAAAAATTGATAATTTTTATAATAACTTTTTAATTATTTAAGCTTGAGGTCTTTTTTTATAAAATATTATATTTATTATTTTCAATATTTCGCTAACCTTTGGTTAGCAACTTCAGGAAATTAACAAAGTTTAAAATATAATATTTTATAAAAAAAGACCTCAAGCTTAAATAATTAAAAAGTTATTATAAAAATAAAGGTCAAATAAGAATAAATAACATTTGATAATTTTTATACAAAAACTAACATAAATGATGAAGCAATACACAGAATGATATACGATTTTGCAAATAATCGTTTTATTCGACTGGAAATCACGCTGTCAAATTTCGTGAAGATCGGTCCATAATTTGCCATAGGCCCCATATAAGCAATACTCCCGGAAAACAGTATAGTACGTCTAAATCCGTAATTAACCATGCTATCATAACAAATTTTGGCACGTCACAGTTTTAAAGGACTAGAAATGACACTGTGAAATTTGGTGAAGATCGGTCCATAATTTAGCATATGCCCTATATAAACCCTACTCCCGGCAAATTGTTTGGTACGTCTAAAACCTTAAAAAATAACGCTATCATAACAAAATTTGGTACATCACAGTTTTTAAGGACTAGAAATAGGACTATAAAATTTCGTGAAGATCGGTCTTTAATTTACCTTAGGCCCCATATAAACCCTACTCCCGGAAAACAGTTTAGAACGCCTAAAACCGTAATTAACAATGCTATCATAATTGAAATTGGTGCATCACAGTTTTATAGGACTAGCACTGACACTGTGAAATTTCGGGAAGATCGGTCTATAATTTACCCTTGGCCTTATATAAACCCTATTCCCGGAATACAGTTCAGTATACCTAAAACCGTCTCAAATAATGCTATCAGAATAAAATTAAATACAGTTTTATATGACTAGAAATCACACTAATAAATTTCGTGATGATTGGTCGACAATTTACTATAGGCTTCATATAAAGCCCACTCTGGTTAAATAATTAAATACGCCTAAAACCGTAGCAGATCTGGATATTGCGGTAAACTTTCTTCCAGCTTAGCTTCATATGGCCAGAAAAAATGTTAAGGTACGTTCAGACTGATGAAATATTTGATAGCAAACATCAAATATTTCACTAACGTAGTCTGAACACAAAATATTTTTGAGTGTCTAATAAAATAACAGCTGATTTTGAGCAAATAAAAGTATTTGCCGGCAAACAAATATTTTTCCAATGTAATTTATTTATTTACAAATTTGCCTATGGATATCACATCCTTACAGACAGTTAAACAATATAATAACATATACTAGTTAATACAAATAAAATACAAAATTATTGATTGTTTAATAAGACGATAATTTTACTTTTTATAATATTTGCATTTTAAGAAAAATCTACAACTTTATAAAATTTATTAAATTGACTGCACATCCTTCTAAATGGATCAGCATTCGCGTAATTTGTCCTGAAGTATTTAATTGATAGCAACTCGAAGTGTCGAGATGGACGATGAGGAACATTAAATGAAATGTTATCGAGCAGGAAATCATAAACAATATAACCATTAATTAAATTTAATATAAACGACACATTCAACATAGTCCTTCGGCTTTTAAGAGTTGGAAGTTTGATAAGAGCAAGACGGGTAGTGTATGACGGAAGTTCTAATGGGTTCCACTGTAGACCACGAAGGCAGAATAACAAAAATTGTTTTTGTATGGATTCAATATAATTGCTGTAAATCAAATATAAAGGATCCCAAACTATAGATGCATATTCAAGGACGGGTCTCACGAGAGAAACATAAAGTTGCTTTGTGACATATGGGTCTTTAAATTCTTTAGCCCATCGTTTGATAAAACCAAGAATACACCGTGCTTTATTATAGATCGATAGATGTTTTATCTAGTGTACCACAAGGTAGTCATCTTGGACCATTGCTGTTTACCCTTTTTATCAATGATCTTCCGAACGTGATAAGATTCTCTAAAGTTTTAATGTATGCGGATGATGTAAAAATTTTTCTCAGTTTTAATAAATATGCAGATCACATTCTACTTCAACAAGACTTGGACTCATTTCAGTCATGGTGTAATTTAAACTTGATGGAGCTTAACTTGAAAAAATGTACCTAAGCATATGTCTTTCTTTAGAGGAAATCATATAAATGTAAGTTATTCTTTGGGGAACTATCAGCTAGAAAATGTTGGTACAATTTTGGATCTAGGCGTTTTGTTGGACGCTAAGTTGAACTTTATTAAGCATATTTCCATAACTGTTTCTGAGCAAACATTTATTTGATATTACAAAAAAAAAAAATTGTAAGAGCAAACAACGACAAATAAATTTACCATGTTACCTATAGAAGCAATTTTTCTTGTAAGTTTTTGGATTCTTTACAGTTTTAAAGATTTTTTATAATTATTAGACTTTGCTATCATGCCGCTATTGGCAAATTTTTGCGAATTTCCGCTAATTTAGCAATTTTTATGGAATTTTTGCCATTCCTTATAGTTTTAATTAATTTTTTTAATTAATTTTATGGTTTTGTTTGAAATGTTAAAACTGTTCGCGAATTTTCGCTATTCTTGCAATTTTTTTTTTGGTTTTTCCCCACATTTTGTAATTTTTAACCGATTAAGCGATTTCAAATAAATTTTAGGGTTTGTTTCCAAGTTTGCAATTTTTCGCGAATTTTAGCCATGTTCGTGATAGAAGCGATTTCTTTCTGTGATTGTTTGCAGATTTAACGATTTTTAATAACGGTTAAGCTTTGCTATCATGCCGCTATTAGCAAATTTTTGCAAATTTCCGCTAATTTGGCAATTTTTACCGAATTTTTGCCATTCCTTATACTTTAAGGGACTTTTAATCAATTTTATGGCTTGTTTGAAATTTTAAAAATTTTCTCGAATTTTCGCTTATTTTATTTTAATAAAATTTCGTGTAACTTAAATTAAAGTCAATCAAATATGAAAAATTGGGAATTTAGCACGTCATACAAAAATCTTAATAATAAATTTTGTATTCCCGGAAATAACTTTGATAATATACTTGCATGTGCCCGTGCAGAAAACTGAATTGCCAAATTGGTTTTTTTTTGTTGTTTTCTTGCGAAGACAATAGAATGAAACAATTTGTTTTTTAATTTTGTTTTTTCTTTATACCCACTTACAACTACAATTCGAGTCGGAAAGAACCCAACCAATTGTAGGGGGATGTAAGAAAAGATAAACTCACTGTTTATTGTTGGTGTTTTGTTTGAGCTTTGATATTGATACAAGCAGGGTTACCGTTGGAAATTTTCGAAAAGGGTCACAAAAAGGGGATTTTTCAGAAAAAGGGTCAAAAAAAGGGTATTTCAATAAAAAAAGGGTCAACATTTTTCAAAGCAGTATTTCATATTTAAATATATATAAAAAGACCAAGTTTTTTTTATAAACAAACAAAAAATATTTATTTCAGGTAGGCAGTGCTTAAAAAAGTTTATTTGCTTATGGAATGCCCTTTCCTGTTTTTAACACTTGACAAAAACTTTGTTCTTCATCATTATAGCTCATTTTTTTAATACTTTTTATGTCATATTCCGAATTTTTTTTTTTACCGATTAAGCGATTTCATATAAATTTAAGGTTTTGTTTCCAATTTTGCAATCATAAGTTATTCAATAAATAAAACATAACAAATATGTATATGAGTTATTTTTGCTATTAGGGAAATCGTACTTTAATTTGTACTTTACTATCGAAAATCTAATTTAGAAGTCGTACAAAATCTCTTAACACAAATCTTTTTACGAATACTAATTGGTTTTTAGGAATTTGCGTTCTATATTTTGGTATTTAATCTTCACTTGAAGTCCATTCCTCCATCTCCGCTTATTTCGAAAACATTTTTTTAGCACTAACGTCCAGCATTGTTGGCAAAAAACAAAATGTGAGTGCTATTTCCAAAAAAGGGTCAAAACAAAATAGGTGAAAATGATACAAAAGTATAATTAGAAAAAGGGTCATAAATGGTATCAAGACCGTCGAAAAAGGGTCAAATTGATACTTTAGTATCACAACGGTAACGCTGGATACAAGTAAGACTTTGAGTGTTTGGAATTCTTATTCGCTTTAGGGTTTAATTTGTATAATATTTTTAGCTTTTCTAAAATCTTTGGAAAAGGTTTCCTGATGATCTGGCCTAAGCAACCAGTGAACCCTCGATTTATAAAAAAGCGTACTAAACATTATTTTAAAGTTTGAATTTTTGTTTTATTGTAAATTGCTTTACACCTACGCCATAAACAGGTTTTAAGTTGTTTATGATGATAAACTAGTTTGAGAAACATGTTTATCCATACAAATTATAAACACGTTTGTAACTAGCTTTTGAGATAAACTAGTTATGCTATGTTCATACGACGTTATAAACCACTCGTTTCGCTCTTTAAAACTAGTTTGCCAAACATGCTGTTCATACGATTCATTCCTGTTTCATTTTGATATTTTTTTTGTGTTGTTAGTGTGATTTTTTTTAAAATAGATAAAAAAAAGTAAATAAAACTTAAACATATATTATTTAACACTTTTATTGATATTATTATGGTATAATTATCACTTTATTTTATTAAACATCGATTTTTATTTTGTTTTTTTCTTTGTTTTGATTTTTTTTGAGAGCTAGTTCAGATAAACTAACGATAAATGTTATCAAAATTGGAGATGATAGTACATTTTTCCTGTTTCGCAGTCTGTTTTTAAATGAAACGACCTGTTTCGCGCACAAAATTTTGTATGGGGAAACAAGTCGTTTCAATCATGTTTGGGGCGCGAAACAGGAATAAGAGAGCGAAACACGAATATTGCTGTCCGTGTGAACATGGTATTACAAACAACCAGTTTTTGTTAATGCAACTCTGTTTTTCAAATTTTGTTCTGGCAATGCTAGTGATATTTGTCATTTCCTCAAAAAAAAAAAAAAAAAAAAATCAAGTAAAAAACAATTTAATTTTATCTGTAAAAAAAGCCAAAGCAATAGTAAGAAAAATAAAATAAACAAAGAAAATGTTTAAAAAAATTCCAATTGTCAATTGCTCAGACTGGTCGTGGGAGTTGTGAAAATAAAACAGGTACAAAAAGAAAGAACTAATGACCAGTGAAAGGAGAGCCAATCATGTAACTGGTTTATGAAGAACAAAAAGGTAGAAAAAGTAATGAATTACAGTACAGTCTTCACCGGTGGTGTGATACATTTTTTTGTGACTTTCTAAAATTTGACTCTTGAATTTAATTCTAGGACTTGTTTAATTGAAATAATACTACATCGTATTGAAATAATACTACATTTTAGTAACTGTCACTAAACACATCCATTGAGAACAGATTGTGACTGGTCAAATGGTGTCAATTGACCCCCTCCAATGACAACCCTATGTAAAAGTGATAGGCTTATTCATATAAAGTGTTAGAACTAGAACCGATCTCTACCATCAAAGTGCTATCACGGGACTACTTTGTTGTCAGTTCGTTTCCCTCTAGCAATAGTACTAAAACACTAATAAGAACGTTTATAAATGCTTCTTTCTATTCTTGTATCATACAAACCGATACAAGTAAGTATCTATACTTTTTATCGATACTGAGTAGGTATCGATACTTTACGAGCGATACCATATCGAGTAAAACTATCGATACCTTAGAGGTATCGTTTCATCCCTATGTAGTAGTAAGATTTAGACAACGGCGAGGAATTTTACACAAACAAAATGCCTGTTGTTTTTTGTATTGTTGTAGAAGTAAGCAGACCTATTGGATAGGCATTGGTTTTGCCATTTAGCAACGCGGAAGTTAAAAAAGGTTTTTAGTGGCATAAATCTCTTAAAAACGATAATTTGATATACATACAATGACGTTAAAGACTATGAATTCGCTACTTAATATTAGGTGTGGTTTAAAATGTTGCGATAGTTTTAAAAACATGTACGATCTTATTTAAAAATGCGATAAGAACATATATTATAATGATATCTCGATTCTTCAGAAGCTGAAGAAGAATATTTATTTGATGGCGTACTTAATTTATAAAATGATATTTCTTATTAAACATGTTATATAAATTTTATTTTAATACTACATAATAGCCATTTATGGGTCAAGTTCCTTTGATTTTTTGTTATGGTATGGTACCTTTTGTTTGAAAACTTTTTATGTCCGTATACAATTTAAATTTTAGCAATTTTTTTTTTGTCAGTTAAAGTTTTTTTTTTTAGCATTATTTTAAAGCCGATTTAGATGTAAAATATTTTTGGATATGGCCACACTGGTATTTACAAATAAGCAAGTAAAGAAGAATTACCGATAACGGGAAAAAATTAACCCTCAAATCATGGGGAAAAATCATCATTTGAATCTGTTGTGTTTCTTGAAGCAACTTTTAAAAGGAATTAGAAAAAGACATGATTTTTAAATCACGGTCTTGCATGTCAAAATAGAGTCAACAATCAAACAAAACAGAATTTACAGATTTAACAAATATTGAAAACTAAAGATTTTAGCAAGTTTTTTTCTCTTCTATAAAATTTATTAAATTGGACTTGGCTATTTTACGAGTGAGAAATTTAGGATATTATAGTGAAACGTTTTTTATAAATATGTGTACACAATTTCTTTTCAATAGAGAAATGATCATAAATATACGTTCGTTACTGGGATACATATGTATGTATATCGGTATTTTAAAATATTAACTTCAGCCGGCTTAAGATTCTGTCAATAGTTGACCGCCGCTGCCGGTTTCTCCAACGCATATATTTTTGACATAGATGGTTTGTCAGAAGAAAATAGAACACGCTCTAATTGAAATTTGGTCAGATGAGTTCAGTGTTACCACCAGAAAAATTCAAAATTACACTTGAGATCAAGCAAAATTACCCGATTTAAATAATATTACACCTGATATAAAATTGAAGTTTTATTTAATAAAAGACATTTACAAAGAATCAAAAACATAACAAACTCATTGAAAGAAGATCAATATTAGTTAAACTGTTAACAATCTTATTGTAATTTAAAATAAATTAACATTAAAAAATTAAAAACAATTAATAACCAACATACAATAAAACTTATAATATAATGAGTTTAAATTCCAAATTTGGTTGCATATATTAAGGGAAGGTTCAAAATGTTCATTGCCATTCTTTTATAATGGTTGTTTTTTAAGACCGAAAGAGCTAACGAAAGGCTAGCTCTCAAATTAACTGTCATACTGCTCTCACTTTTTGCTCAGGCACATCATCATGCTTGAACGCCACCGAATTATCAAAATTTACTATGAAAATCAGCCATCGATTTTCGCAACGTATAGGCGACTTCATGATTTAAATGACGCAACTTATTTTTTCACAATTGAAGGCAATGTGTTGATTTAGGGAAAATAAACTATCAATTAGACTTCAAGGCCTGTGAAGTCACTGGTTTATGCTGATACGCCAGCAAGTCCGACTTTAGACGAGCGAACATTTGGAAGGAAAACATCTAGAATTCTCTTTTGTTTTTTCATTCGCGGTCACACATACGAACATGTTGCCGGAAACATTCTGTTAATATTGTTGTTTTTTTTCTCAAAAAGCAAAGTAAATGCCAACAAAGAAAATGAGAACAAAGCGTGTCGCCGAGTACCGGACACAAAAACCATTCTCTCTTCCCCATCTGTAATTTGCTCCAAACAAAATATTTCCCTTACAAATGTTCCCCTGTCTAAATGGGCACCAACAATTGACGTCTTGTAGGTCAACATTGTTCATTTTATTCGAAAGGATTGGTCGTCTGCAATGCGTTCAAATGGTAGTGCCGTGTATAAATCTGCGATTAAAATTCATTTGTTTTTTGTTTTCAACCATTTTAAGTTGGTTTGGTCTTAAAAAATACTCTTTATACCATATTTAGTAAACAAAATTCCTGCAGGGTTTTATACAACTGTCCCTTTCGCAATTCAGTTTTAAAACTGTTAGGGGCATTAAATATTTTTCAAACTAAAGCATTTAAAAGTTTCCAGGCACAAACAAAATTAATTGTATGTTGGAGTATTGGAAACATTTCTACTCCCAGGCTAGTTTGTAGTTTTAATAACTTTTTTTAATAAACTTCAGGTTCTAAATCATTCGATTTATCCAAATCTAAAAAGAGTCCATCTTGCGACATTTATTACCAAACTTTTAAAAACAGTTATATATTTAAGAAGACTGTGTATTTTTTATCAACAATTTTTAAAAAGAAATAAATGTCATCACTGAAATCGATTATTTATTTTTTTTGGGTATCTTAAGTAAGAATTTCAAATAACACCTAATGCTATGTTCATACGACGATATAAACCACAGGGGCCTGATTCTGGCAGTCGTGATCGAGTAGTTTCTCGATTCGAAAGCAATTTAATATCTAAATATTTCAGTCAATACTGAACGAATCGGAATTATTTTTTCAGTATTGTAAAGCATTCATTTGAGTTTCACAATACTGAAAAAATAATTTCGATTCGTTCAGTATCGACTCAAATAAAATTGCCTTCGAATCGAGAAATTACTCGATCACGACTGCCAGAATTCGGCCCCTGGTTTCGCTCTCTGAAACTAGATTGCCAAACATGCTGTTCATACGATTCGTTCTTGTTTCATTTTGACATTTTTTTTGTGTTGTTAGTGTGATTCTTTTTAAAATAGATAAAAAAGTAAATAAAACTTAAAAATATATTATTTAATAGTTTTATTAATATTATTATGTTATTATTATCACTTTATTTTATTAAACATCAATTTTTATTTTGTTTTTTTCTTTGTTTTGATTTTTTTTGAGAGCTAGTTCAGATCAACTAACGATAACTGTTATCAAAATTGGAGATGATAGTAGATTTTATCTGTTTCGCAACCTGTTTCAAAATGAAACGTCCTGTTTCGCTCTCAAAATTTTGTATGGGGAAACAAGTCGTTTCAATCATGTTTGGGGCGCGAAACAGGAATAAGAGCGAAACACGAATATTGGTGTCCGTGTGAACATGGTATAAGAGAAATTACCCACGCTCTACCCACGGCAGTAAAAATTATTAATATCCCACAAAATTCGGGTAATATCCCACAAAGTGGCAGCACTGGATTAAAGAAGCAGTATGACCACAACTAAAAAAAAATTGGATGCTAGATGGGGATTAAAACAATGCTAAAAATAAAATTTTAAATTGCTAAGTTTTCTTAAATAATTGCATTATTTCATTATGAATGAATTATACATTAATTTACCTGAAAATATTATATTTGTTTAAAATAATATGGAGTTTACATAAAAAAAATTATAGACATACATACATTTTTCTACAAATTATTACATGATAAACGCTTAAAGCCCTAAGCTACAGTTTGCAAAATATGTAACATTGTCAACTGTCAAAAAAACTGTTAAGGCGCAACCATAATGTGCTTAAGTTGGCTTAAGCAAATGTGCGAATACATGTTAATCATACGAGACAAACCATATTGTACTTAAAGAAAGTTTTATGAAACTGTCATTTGCTTAAGCAAAGTGCGAAACAGATCGCACATACCGTACGGAATCAAATGTTTTTTGTTTTTGTTTTTTAATACATTTGAGAGACTTTTTGTTAATTTTTGACAGTAGGTTAAGCAAGGCTATGCATATTATGGTTGGGCGTTTAGGTTTTACCAGAAAAGTAGAAGAAAAGCAAATTATAAACAGTTTAAGGCGATTAATAAATTTAACATTTTAAATGGTTTTTTGTAAAATTTTCAAAATGTTAGATAGAGTTTTTTACGTTTCAGGAAACGATATACCTACATATCTGTGGCAATAAATAATAATGGTTTTAGTCGAAATTTCGAAAGAGTTTTGTCTAAAATTAAATGTGTGTTGTATTGTGAAAGCTAAAATATTAATGCGTATAGTTTTATTAAAAATTATATTTTGAAATTTGAAATTTAGCTGCGTCATAGATCTTGAAGAAGATAATAAGAATATGTAACAAAATTAAAAAAACTTAAGTCAACTTAAGCCATTATTATTTATTGCCAGAGATATATATTATTAAATACAAAATATATGTAAAAACAAAAATTGTCATTGAAAACATAAAAGGCTATTCAACAATATTTTCAGTAAATTTAATTACACATTAAACACAACATTATATGAATAGTTTCCAAAGTGTTGGTCAAAATACAATTAGAATATGATCTGTTTTCATCATATTCTAAAAACACCTATCCAGAATTCAATACTTGAACTTTGGTTCATCAATTCGTATGCATTCAGCGTTTGCCATTGCTGTTCCAAAACCGTTATTTCTTCTGTAGTAAAATCTACCATTTCTTCTTTATACCTATGCTATTATTATACATTTGTATAATCGTATAAATTGCAAAATACAATTTTAGAGATTGACAGAAGTGATAAGCTATATTGTGAAATAGCAATATAGGTATAAAATTTTTAAGATTAAAGAATGCTAAAAAAATATTAAAAAAATGCTGAAAATAATGCTAAATGCTATTTGAAAAATTCGCTGCTAAATCAAAATAAATAATGCTAAATTTAGCGGTGAAAATGCTAAAAGGGTCACACTGTACAGAAGCAATGTTGTAAAGGTAACACACGATATGTATGTATTTTGCAGTGGGGAATATGACAAGACAGATGTAAACAACATGATGTGGACATGCAGCTTTAAGGTGCTTTTACACGATCTGTATTTTGCAGTAGGTTTGTTAGATGTAAAATCCATATGTACTTAATTGCACATGCCTGCCAAAATTGACAAATACAGAAATTTTTGTTATATTTCAGTTAATTCAAAATGTTGTTTTTGTTAAGAATATGTGTAAAAAAATAAATATATAATGATATACATATGACATCACAAATAAATGATTTGCAAAACAGCTGATGTCAGATGGTTTGACATATCAAAATAGAACATGCTCTTATTGAAAAATTTTACACTGCTTATTCCATCTGACATTAACACAGGGTCCCAACCTGAGATAAGATATAAGATTTTTATATCAGCAAACGTCAAATTCAATCACAGAGAGTATTATCTTACGTATGGACTCTCAAAATGTGTTAATATTATTATTATAATAAATGTTATGAGACAGTTGTTATAAGAAATCTTATAACAACTATCTTATAAGATGAGCTGTCAAAAATAAAACAATAATAAGACGCATTCATTAAAATGTTTAATTTTTTTGTGCAAATAGTGAAAATCTTTTGGTAAGTGTTTAAAAAAACAATATTTTTAATTAAAAAACAAGAAAAAACTAAAAAAAGAGTAAAAACAACACAAATTTACTGCAGGAAAATCATTCGATTATGAAATCTTATGAGATACGTGTTCCCCTTGTTTAAGATTATGATTAACATGAAGAAATTTGTTCTCTTATTCTGCCGACGTTCTCTCACATATTATATCAGATATTATCTTAGGTGAGAACTTTTTTGCGTTTACACGACATGTATGAATTTAGCATAGGCCTGCCATACGTCCTGGTTTTCCAGGATTGTCCTGGTTTTTGAGTACTTGTCCTGGTGTCCTGGTCCACTATGAAATTGTCCTGGTTTTTTTACAGGTCAAGTTGTAGAAACAACTTTAATTTAATTCAACTGTTATCTGGTGTTAACGTCGTTTAACTAAAAGCTTTCAATAAAATTAGATGAGAGTCAATTCTCTTCCAAATTTTGTTTCAACTAGCTGCTT
Organism: Pollenia angustigena; assembly: GCA_930367215.1. NCBI lineage: Eukaryota > Metazoa > Arthropoda > Insecta > Diptera > Polleniidae > Pollenia > Pollenia angustigena. The sequence goes on from OV884056.1 coordinate 278,439,196, forward strand.
TAAAAAGATATACCGTGTTAACAACTTTTATAAGTAATCGAAAACCGATAGCAAATTACTTTCTTTAAAATAGCCAATACACGCTTCAATTCAATTGTCAACTTAGTCGGTTATTGTCCAAATCAAAGCTTGCATGGCTTTGTCAATTGATTAGTTTGACAGTTGTCAAGTAGGTTGAAGAAAAATCAAAAGATTTTGATTTTTTCAAGTCTGCTCAATGAACTAAAGAAAGAAACTCGTTAAAGACTGAAACACTGGAGAGTAATATTCAATGTAAGTAACTATATCAAAGGCTGAAATGAAGTTCTAGAAAAAGTGCAATCTTCTGAAAAGTATTATAGCTTAGAATATTTTAAGCTCAACTTTTCATTATTTTTCATCGTTTTTATGTAAATGAAGTACAAGTTAATTTATTTATATATGAGAAGTGGTGTAACCCCAGACTTATTATGAGATGATGAGGAGTTAACACTACTCTTGCACTATAGTACTTGGTTGCAACGGCCCATCCAAAAACTATGTTTCTAGCGCCATCTGTTTTGGATACAAACAGTTGACTTACTCGACTATTGCACTATTAAGAACAGTGCAAAGAACATATCTTTCACCAGAACCGTAACCTAGTAACCACTTCAGCGCTGATAGCCTCATATATTGTTGGATTTAAAAATAAAAACTGGATGGTTTTTACATATACATACATACATATGCATTAAAAAAAACTTTTTTGTTGGCGTAATTTTTTATCCATTTTTCTATGTGTCCTGGTTGATAGGTTCAAACTTCTGGCAGCCCTAATTTAGCAGTATGTGTATTCATTAATATGCATTTTACGTCGATATAGCTCAATTTGGGTTCAGCCTCCCCTCAATTATAAACCTCGATCCAAAACTAACCGACCTTTCAATGTTATTCCATTTGCTCGTTTTTAAATTTTTCAGAAGGTTTTCTAAGTTTGATATTACTAAAAAAAGAACATCAAATGCAACTATACCGTACTAAAAGTAAAAACAGGATTAAAGGGCAAAATTGTTGTAACGAAAGGGCATGTTTAAGCTTAAGGTTTCAGGGTATATAGCACTTTGCAGGTCTACTTTTGAACATAATTTGAAAATCCTTAGAGTCAAAGCAAATTAGCAGTTATATCAGGATAAAAAAAAATTATTTTCTGCGATGGCATTAATAAGCGATGCAAAAAATTTAAAAACAAAAGGAAAGCTGAACGCATCTTATGGACTTTTGTGCCTAAAAACGTATCCGTATTTACTGCAAAATATAATCACGGACTGTCAAAAGTTTATACGTCTTGTAGACTTTTTTTTATATAATTTTAACAAAACATTGTTATTAAGCTTAAAAATGTAATTTTTAATTTGTTTTTCTAATTCGTCGTGTATTTTGAGGATCAATAGGTTAATTTTTATTAAGTTTAGCTGGTAAGCTTATGATATTGACGTCTACCTTTAAAATTAGAATAAAATATACATACATATATACACAAGTATAAGAGAAGCATTAATAATAAAAGAAGATTAACAATTTATATCAAACACACTTAAAACGTAAAATTTAGGGTTGTTAAAAATACATAACAGAATGACACTTTGACCTTCATTAATTTTTTTGTCTTAAAGTTTGTACTTTCTCATACGTTAATATATTAATCTGTAAATACCTGGTTTTAGTTAAGACGGAAAAAACGTTTCTTTAAAATTTTCTAGATTTGTTTCTAAATGGTTATTCTGTTCTTTTAACTCTTTTGTATGAGGTAAGTAAATATTTTTTACAGCCTGAAGCAGGGAAGGGCAGCAAACATACTGTGATATTTATGGGTGTGTGCTAATCAGCAGGAACTTTGCTTAAAAAAAATAACAGCAAAGATAGAGCAGAAAAAATTTTGCTGCTATCTTACTTTTCTCACCTATTTCCGAACGAAGACTTCGTTCGCTTGACTTACACGTAAAACAAAAAACAGGTAGTACGTGTACTGATGACAACTTAACCCCTTTTGGGGCTAGATATAGCCCTTTTCTGTAGCTATATGAATCTTTGACCCTTTAAAGTAAACAAATTCTGGGTCCTTATGACAAGAGAAGGAAATCCGGTTGGCCTTCTGTCCCTCCGTTTGTCTGTCGGAGTGGGGTTTCCGAAGTTTCCAGATATGATGAGGGCTCGGTCGTTAGATAATTATTGCACATATGGTCCGGAATTGTTAAATATAGAAATTCAGCCAGATCGGTCCATAAATGGCTGAGTGCCTCCAATTTTTGTTCATAATATCCCATGTTGCTGTTGTTTGTTTGAACCCATCGCCAAAAGTAGCAATGAACTAAAAAGGCTGAGGGCATTTTATATAAATTGTACTACGAGTATAATACTTGCTTTTTTTCTATCCAAGAAAAAAATGATGTCTTACAAATTTGTGAGGTTTTTATACCATCCACCACCGCTAGTGGTGAATGCGGGAATAATTAGTTTGTCATATCGTGTGAAACTTTTTTATATTTATCTCAGACCCAATAAAGGATATACATATGTATTTTCTGGCTCCTTGAGTAATTCTTAGCTGCAAGTTAAACTCTCTTTTTAGTTTAAAATGAGTTTAAACCAGCAAAGCTATAATTCGGTTAACATTTAAACCATCTCTAAATGCATAACATTGGGAGTTTAAACTACCAATATAAGCCATATGAATGTAGGGGAATGTAAGAAAAGATAAACTCACTGTTTATTGTTGGTGTTTTGTTTAAGCTTTGATATTGTTACAAGTAAGACTTTGAGTGTTTAAAATTCTTATTCGCTTAATGGTTTTATTTGTATAATATTTTTAGCTTTTCTAAAATCTTTGGAAAAGGTTTCCTGATGATCTGGCCTAAGCAACCAGTGAAATGCGCATAGCAGCTAGCTTTCCCTCAACAATAAATTTCAGTGTATTTATCAAATATGAAAAATTGGGAATTTAGCACGTCATACGAAAATCTTAATAGTAAATTTTGTATTCCCGTAAATAACTTTGATAATATACTTGCATGTGCCCGTGCAGAAAACTGAATTGCCAAATTGGTTTTTTTTTGTTGTTTTCTTGCGAAGACAATAGAATGAAACAATTTGTTTTTAAATTTCGTTTTTTCTTTTTACCCACTTACAACTACAATTCGAGTCGGAAAGAACCCAACCAATTGTAGGGGGATGTAAGAAAAGATAAACTCACTGTTTATTGTTGGTGTTTTGTTTAAGCTTTGATATTGTTACAAGTAAGACTTTGAGCGTTTAAAATTCTTATTCGCTTTAGGGTTTTATTTGTATAATATTTTTAGCTTTTCTAAAATCTTTGGAAAAGTTTTCCTGATGATCTGGCCTAAGCAACCAGTGAAATGCGCATAGAAGCTAGCTTTCCCTCAACAATAAATTTCAGTGTATTTATCAAATATGAAAAATTGGGAATTTAGCACGTCATACGAAAATCTTAATAGTAAATTTTGTATTCCCGTAAATAACTTTGAATTTCACAACAGTTATCATAGTGCTGCCACATTATTATTTTTTGCAATACATATGTATTATATATGGGGCACTAATTTAAAGCTTTTAAGTTTAAACTACATATACATTTAAGTTTACTTCAACTTAACCAACGTTTAGACATGCATTGATTTATTAGTCATAAGTCGATTTCACAAGTTCGTTCTATATTGCTAGGAATCATAGTGTAAAATTTCGTGAAGATCGGTACATAATTTACCATAGGCCCTGTATAAAGCCTGAACTTTATAGTGTATTAAAATTTGGAACGGCACAGTTTTATAGGACGGGAAATCACACTGTCAAATTTAGAAAAGATCGGTCTTTAATTTACTATAGGCCCCATATAAAGCCCACTTTTTATAAAGATTAACTGCCTATTGCACGATGTACTCGAACGTTTACGTTCGCACAAAGAACATGTAAACCAAAAACAAATATTTTAGTTTTGTTTTTGTTTTATATGTTATATGTGCGAACGTTCGAGTGACATCGTGAAATAGGCAGTTAATTTTAATTTATAGACCTATATAGTTCCCACACCTGAAATATTCTAATTGTCGGTGAAGGATATCAAAGATTCGAGACAGCCGAATATAGCCCTCTTTTTGTTATCATGTAACACACTCATTTACGAAGTTACATTTTTATGTGTTGCAAAGAAACAAAATAATAACTTCACTTTACACTTAACGCCAATGTGGATTAAGGGCGTCGTATATTGAATGCAAAGTCTACAATAGGGTGTTCAGTTAATCGGGTTTTTATTTTTGTTCGATTAAACGATTAATCGATATTTGACATTTTTAACTTATTCGATTAAACGAATAAAATTAATCGATTAATTTTAAGTCCAGAAATTTTTTAAATTACGAGATTTTTTTTGAAATAGAAACTGGGAATTATTTCCTTCCGAAGGTAACTTTATATTATATTCAACATTTTTCATTTTTCGAATTTATTCTATGAGCTAAATTTCAGTTATGTATTTTATAAACCTTTTTTGTAATAGTTCTATTCCTACAATTTTTCAGAAATGACTTTATACTTTTATATACCTCATTGCTTTCCAACGGAAGGCTAAGGTAAAATGTAAAAAGAAAATACAATATAATAGTCTGGTAGTGTATAAATTCATTTCTGAAAAATTGTAGGAATAGAACTATTACAAAAAAGCTTTATAAAATACATAACTGAAATTTAGCTCATAGAATAAATTCGAAAAATGAAAAATGTTGAGATTTTTTTTCGATAATTTTTGAAAAAATTAGTACTTGAGTAAATAAACCTTGTTTTTTAAATAAAACTTGTCAATGTAGCTCCAAATTGTTGCTTCACAGTCGGCCACTTAGATTTTAAAAGAGTCTATATTGACTCTGACTTTGGACTTTTTGAAACTGTTAACAGACATTCCATCCTCTGCTATGCTTCTGCAAATAATTCCTCTAGAGAATCGATCGAAGTATCTTGTTTAAAATATTTATTCATTGGACCACTTGTTGCCCCCTTTGAGTATGTAATAGTCACTGTTTTGTTGAAGAACTTTAACGTTAATACATTTTTGGACACCTGTTACATTTTGGTTTCAATTTCACTTTATTTCGATTTATAGAACATACCCGATAAATCTTTAAGTTTTATTAAATTGTTTTGAAAAAATGTGACATAAATATTAGCTAAGTTACTCACTAATGGCTAGTTTACACTATTATACTTTGTATTAATACATGTCAAAAACTCAAGTAATATGTAAAAGTCTAATAGTGTGAATGCATGTGTGATAAAAATTACTAGTATTATGATGAAGTTTTTATTATTAATACGATTTTCGTATGACGTGCTAAATTTCCAATTTTTCATATTTGAAATTTATTGTTGAGGGAAAGCTAGCTTCTATGCGCATTTCACTGGTTGCTTAGGCCAGCTCATCAGGAAACCTTTTCCAAAGATTTTAGAAAAGCCAAACATATTAACCAAATAATATCCTAAAGCGAATAAGAATTATAAGCAAACACTCTAAGTCTTACTTGTAACAATATCAAAGCTTAAATAAAACACACTTTTCATTGGATCAGGGTTGCATTTTATTTCATGTGTGAGTGTTTATACTTGTGTGATAGTGTGAACACAAACTGTAATGTTAAATTAGATTTTTTGACAGTCGCAACAAAACTCATTAGATTTCTATCTCACAAAGTATTATGGAAGACGTAATAGATAGAATAGACTTGAGAGATAGTGTAATCTAGCCTTAATCATGACTGGTTTTTTTTAATTCCAACATACATTTGGTTTATTAGTTCGACTTAAAAAAAAAAAAAATTATACATTTAACAGAAACACTATATATCAGGGGTCACCAACTGGCGGACCGTAGAACTATTTTATGCGGACCTTGTGTTAACAATACAAAATATTTTACATGTTGTTACAACAAATTCATGAGAAATATATTACTTAAGTTTTCTTAGCGATAAAGAAAACGTAACTTCCATTGCTTTCTTATCAGATATTTTTAAACACATCAATGATCTGAACCGTAAACTTCAAGGCAAAGGAAAGCTTATATGGGAGCTCCTGACAGAAGTGAAAAGCTTTTTGCGGAAACTCGATATTTTCAACATTGATCTGGATAATGAACGACTGCACTTCCCCAATTTAAAAAAATCTGCAATGACAACGAGCTTGACGTCGGCCAATACAAGACACTCATTGAGGATCTAAAATCAGAATTCGAAAACAGATTCGCAGATCTTAAGAAAATCAGGAATGTCGTCGATATCCTCAGCAACATTTACTCTCTGAATCCTGGGGATGAATGGAGTAATGAAGCTGCAATTATTTTCGGGAGTAATAAAGCTTCTCTCCAGATGGAAATGATTGATTTCCAAGAAAAAACAGTTTAAAAACACCAAAAAAAAGGAAGTTTCTTGTCAAGAGTTTTGGATAAAATTTGTTTGTGCTTATAAATACCTAGAATTAAAAAAATTAGCCTTGAAACTTCTCACTTTGTTTGGCTTAACATAAGTTTGTGAAGCAGCATTTTCTAAGATGAACTTTATTAAAACAAAAAATTCCGGAACAGACTTGTCGATGAACATCTCCCAGATTTAATGAGAATAGCCTACACAAGCTTTGCTTCAAACTTCAGACGGATAGTCCAAGACAAAAAATTTAATTTTTCTCATTAATATTGTAAAAACCCTTAGTACTTAATCCAGATTCAGTATCTAAACATATTATTTTAATAGTACAGTTTATTACTTTCCGGACCGAGGCGGTCGCGATTTTTAAAAAACAGACCCCAAATGAAAGTAGTTGGTGACCGCTGCTATATATTATTATCATTCGATTAATCGCCGTAAATTCTTCGACTGAACAGCCTAGTCTACAATAATAATAATAAGCGTTAACAAACAGACATTTTCAATATATTTTAGAAAAACATTTTTCCATAAAAGTGAAGCAACATTTTGTATTCATTTCAATTAATAACTCCTTTACAATAAAAACACAAAAGTAAACTTAATAAACAAAACACTAGCTTGCTAAACGTAAATTATAACTGGGGGTCGAGATATGGAACATATTTACCATCTATTTGTAATATTTAGAGAGGAAAAAAACAACATACAAAATGTCACAATATAACATAAAAAGTGATTTATAAAATGATCACAACAATGACCAAGAGCTGCAAATTATTTTTAAAAATGGCTAGTTTTCAAAAAGGATGTGCATGATTCTTAAAGCTTCAGTTTTATTCGAATTTAATTGAATGTAAAATAATATTATAGCAATAATACACAGAAGAAAGAAAAATGTAGTTATGTCAAAAACCTTTTGCAGTTGAACCATTTGTATTTGTCGCAAATAAAAAGATGTGGGTTCAAATCATATTTTAAGGGTAATCACGATGGTCATTGTGCAAATTTGCAATTTGTAAATTTGCAGTGCATATTACACACCCAATAAAAAATTTTATCATTTTGCGAAGCACTAATGGTACATTTAAAAAAATAAGCGCACAATTATGCGCTACGCAATAAGACATACAGAAATGCAGTAAAGAAAGTGAAAGAACTCTTAACAATTTTTATAAAAAAAAATTAAAATTTTAAGTGCTACGGCATTCCCTTAATACGAAGCAGGTTTGTAAGGGAGAATACTAAAAAATAACTGTAAAAAAACATTCAGTGTGTTAAGCTGTTCGTTACATCCAACAATTTTTTATGCGCTGAATAATGCGCTTTATGTGTCAAAAATGTATTGCTTCAAAGTGGGAACTCGCCATATAAAATTCATGTCTTCCGTAAGCGCAATGGTAATCGAAACTCTTACATTTCTCCCTTACAAACCTGCTTCGCTCGAAGCACAATTTTTTGTTGGGCAGTACAACATTTTTCAGGTGATTGATTCGGGACCCAATACTGATAATTGGTTATGAAAGTAGACCCAAGAAGAAGAACTTCTGCATCATTAGTTTGGTCATTATAGCTTAATAAATAATTTAAAAATTAATTTAAAGTTAGTAAGTATCGTATAGGGAAATTTGTCTCGTTTAAGGCTCTTTCGTTTGTCATAACTCGAGCACCACTAGTCCGAATAAGCGGAAACAAATTTAAAAAAATAAGAACTACAATTAATTTAATTTGTTCATACAACGTTTCGCTACATAAGCAACAATTTCGCAGTTATAAATAAATGTATGAAGAAAAAAAATATTTTTTGCCCAAAAAATTTAAATTTTTATTTTTTATTTCATAAGAAATCCAAAAAGGTAAAAAAGGGTCAAGTCCAATTACTTTCACGTAAAGTCGCATAACCTATAAGCAAAATGACACATAAATCATAAAAATCGATGAACCCATTTCGCTTTTATTCACAATTAAGTAAAGGCTTGAATTTCAAAAATTTGGTCGAGATATCCACAAAATTCTTTGGAAAAAACATTGATGACTTTTTTTATGATTATCAGAATTAAAAAAAAGTAATAAACAAATGGTTATTTGATTTTTAAGGAATTGTTATTCTTAATTTTTTTAAATTTGTTTTAGCTTATTCGGACTGGACTAGTGGTTCTCGAGTTATGATAAACAAAAGAGCCTAAAACGTGACAAATTCCCCTATACGATACTTACTAACTTCAAATTAATTTTTAAATTATTTATTAAGCTATAATGACCAAACTAATGATGCAGAAGTTTATAATAATATAAAGTAACCTTCACAAGGAAATAATTCCCAATTTCTATTTTTTTTTTTGTTATGTTAATTTTATAGAGTTGTAAAAGTGTGAAGTATTTGGGTACTTAAGTAATCAATAGCAAAAAAATTATTCATGTTCTTTTAAATAATTTAACCCGCTACAAATAAGTAAAATCAAAAAAAAAAAATAAGAAACAAACAAATATGAAAGATTACATAAAATAGTTTGTTTGTATTTTCCAAAAATGTTCGTGTTATAACAAGTATTTAATCGAGTACCGATAAGAAAACGAGTTAAGTAGTCAAAAGTGTCAATATTTTTCAACATTTCAATTATTTGCTGTCAGCTGTTGGCTTTATTTTACGAATTTTTACAAATTTTGCGTTCGCGTACCTTTTTGGACAACAGCTTTTTGTGAGAGCAAATTTTTCAGTTTACTCATTTACTGCATTTTACTGTAAAAGTACTCAAACGCACCTATTGTTACAAGTAAGACTTTGAGTGTTTATAATTCTTATTTGCTTTAAGGTTTTATTTGTATAATACTTTTGGCTTTTCTAAAATCTTTGGAAAAGGTTTCCTGATGATCTGGCCTAAGCAACCAGTGAAATGCGCATAGAAGCTAGCCTTCCCTCAACAATAAATTTCAGTGTATTTATCACATATGAAAAATTGGGAATTTAGCACGTCATACAGAAATAAACAACGCAATTACGTCAGTATATAAGATATCATCTTTTTAGATATTCAATTCAATTTAGTATTAAAATAGTTTGACTAAAATTAATACTCAAAAATAGATGGCCAGTTCACAAAGTGCTAAGCACTAAAGTACTAGTTAAGTAAAATATTCAAGTCTATTTTTTTTACTACGTAAATAAATAAATTATTAAAGCAAATATTAATGACTTAAAAAAGCAAACAAAACCCAGCTGAAAAAAATAGTCCACCAAAAATGAATAGGTAACAAATTTGTACTGTCATAATCAGGATAAGTTTAAATATTCACCAAAATGTTTAAAATATGCATGCAAATATTCCACAAAAAAAAAAAAAAAAAAAAACAAACTTATTTTAATTAGTTTTATTTAAACGAATGTTTATTACATAATATATATTATCATTAGTTTTCAAATAGAAATGCTCTTCGACTGTCACTAGGGTTTTTTCCAATTTCACTTATTATATTTCCCGTTTTCCCGGGATTTTTGTTGCGGGATCCCGGGAAATAAAAAGTTCTTCATAGTTTCAGAAAACAGCTATTCTTACTCTGAAATTAAGTTTTCTTTTCTCTAAAAATTAGCATCTGTGGATGGGTTGTCGATTTGATCAATTATAAGAAATGTGTACAAACGTAAATCAATGTCTCCTGCGGCAATAAATCTATTAAAAGCAGAATGGGCAGTGCAACAGTTGATAATTAATAAATTTAGTGAAGTGATGAATTGATAAAGAACATAAATTCAAAATAAGATGCAGGCAGTAAATTCTCATTGACCATGGACAAGTCTTAAAAATAGGATATACATAAACATATCGCTCCGTTATTGCAACATAGTCGTATCTACAAAAAAAAAAAAAAATCGAGCTTGGTAATATATCCGGGAAGTGCGGGGAAACCGAAATAAAAAAATAATGAAACTCGTGTAAGTTACTAAAACATACAATTTGAAAAACACATTGTCCTAAAGATTATAGATGGACCTAATGAAAAGAAATAGTTTGTAAGAAGTAGTCCGGATGATGCTATTTTTTGCATCAACCTTGACATTAGAAGCATGCAACAACGGTGCACTTTTAATTATTTGTCCAACCTCGGTAAAAAAGTAAACGAAATTTTTCGGAAACATGGTAATCAGTAAACAAAATCAGAAATATACTCTTTGGCGACTCACTAAACGCTTTGAGTGTGTCAGAAAGTAATTTCCTACGCCGTTAAAAAATGTTAATATATTTATTAAAATATTTTATATATTTTATGATTTTACTTTTTGATCTCATATCTTGAGTACCTCAATTGTTATGTTTATTTTATCTTGAACTAGATCATCATAATACGGAATTTACTTATAATAGCCAAAGGTAATAATAATTCAAGTTCCGCTTTCAATCTTCAATTAATTTTTGTAGTATTTAAGCATTTATTTTACTTACTTTGTAAACAAGTTCCCTCACGTTTGTTTATAAAAGTTTTTTTCATTAATAAAACCAAGTTTACTTTGTATTATTTGTATGGAGCGGGATCCCGGGATCCCGGGAAATTTAAAAATTTTTCCCGCTTTCCCGGGAATCGAAAAACTCCGGGAAAAAAAAAACTCTAACTGTCACACAAAACAGTATATATTGGAAATTTACGTTCAACATCAAGTCGATGTCTCTAGCGCATAGTTAAATAATATTAGTTCACATAGGGATATTGTGTTAATATATTCGTAGGATTCCCCTTTTTTTTAAATATTTATCGCACTTGTTCAACAATAATGTATTACACTGGTTCACAAATTTTTAAGTTCTTGCCATAATCTTAAAAGTTAGATGTTTTCTAAGATAAATCGGGGTTGCTGAACACGAAAATGGCATTCATTTATTTTTCTCAAGAAAAATGCTTTCACTAAATATGTCGTTATTTCTTAATTTTTTGTCCGATGATAAGACTTTAACGCATACACCTTTGGAACAATTGCTTAACTGGTATATTGTGATGGTGGTGATTTTTGAAAAAAAAAAACACATTTTTTCACGTTTTAAGTCCTGTAGCTCAGTAAATCTTTACCAGACCGACACGGTATGGATATGGGCAGAAAGAGAAAAGACATATCTATGCAAAAGTTCAAATCTTGCACAATTCAGTTTAACAGTTCTCGATATTTTTCGAAATTCCTAAAACAACTGCAGAAAAACACGATATGGCATAAAAAATTAATTAATGGTAGTAAAAAATTAATTAATAATATTTAATTTTAATGTGCTAAATTCCAAATTCGTACTCTCGATAAATGCACTGAAATGTGTTGTTGATGGCTTAAAGCTAGTTCCTATGCGCATTTCAATGGTTGCTTCGGCCAGATCATCGGGAAACCTTTTTCAAAAGATTTTCAAAAAGCTAAATATATTATTCAAATAAAACTGTAAGGCGAACGAGAATTAAAAGTTCTCGAGTTTTACCTGCAACTATATCAAAGCTTTAACAAAACATATACAATAAATGGTGAGTTTATCTTTTCTTACATTCCCGACTCCAATTGGTTGGTTTTTTTCCATGTAGTTGTAAGTGGGTAGTGAAAAAACCAAAATAAAAAACAAGTTACTTTATTTTATTGTTTCCGCAAGTTCCAGTTCGGTTTTATTGCACTGCCGTTTGCATATTTGTTATTATAGCTTTTTCTGGGAGTATTAAAATTCATTAATTACACAAGGGAACAAATTTTTATAAGTTTGAGGTCGATGATTTCAAATCGAATCTCAATTTTTCTCTATCAGCTCTACTCTTCGAGATATACCGGTATGTCCAAAATTAAAGCACTTTCCCTACATATATTGAAATAAATTGAAAACGGTGGACCATATTTAGATAACAAAAAATCCGAAACTCGGCAACAGTATTATATTTAAGCCGTGCTTTTTAAATTTGCCCTATAGTTTCAGAGGAAAATTTTGAAAAAAAACTAAATTTTTCGTTCTTTAAAAATTCATAAAAAATAAAATCACGCTTTTGGTCTAAAACGTTTAGCGCAACATAACTTTGAATGAAATGAGGTTTAATTCATTATAATCGGTGCACAACTGTTGATGCACAATTTACTGAGAAAACTGAATATCGATACATACAGTTGATATCTTCGAACAGCCTAATTTTTATTAATAAATATCATGAAACAATGAATACAGGATAGCGCATTGCACAGCTCACTCATTTTCAAGTAATGTTTACGTCACCGTAGTAAAAAAGTTTAAATGTAAACAAACATTCAGCAAAATTCAAGTGTAACAAACAGCTTAACTGCTAACGGCCTTATTTACAAAAAATAAAACAGTGCCCATCCCAGCAAAACTTGGTAATGACTTGCCATTACTGAACAATTTACTTTTCAATGACTACTTCATACCATCTGCATTACATAGAAGAAGTTTGGTAATGGCTGACATATAATCTGATACCTTGTGTATGAGTTGATTAACGAAATTTATAATTCATTCGTAATAAAATGCATCTACGGTTGAAGTTTTTTCAAATCTAATACAAATTGATTTAAAATATTTGTTCTTACAATTTGTTTTTTTTTTTTATTATAAATAAAAAATAATTTGTAATAAATTTGAATATGAAAAATTATGCTGTACTGAAATTTTATAGTCATGACATGTTAGTTGTAATTTTGGTGACATCGGAGTAATAAGTTATTTAAGTCCCTATTTGTAAGCGAATGTGGTACTGACTTATTTAACTCCCTATTTGTAAGCGAATGTGGTAATGACTTATTTAACTCCCTATTTGTAAGCGAGGGTGGTAAGTACTTGCCTCCAATGACATCACCGTGTTAAAATAATGAGTTTAAATGCCAATGTATAAGTAGTGAAGAGTCGTTATATTAGCTTTTTAACTCATTACTTTGCAATGTAAGTTTTTGCTGGGATGTTCTGTAACTATCGCATCGAGAAAGTTTTCGATTGAAATGTGTAAAATGAAACAAAAATGCCATAAATTGAAACAAACAGCTGTTTTTCTCACTTAACTGTGTCTGTAACTTTTTTTGGCGAGTACAAGCTGTCACGTAAGGAAATTACTCGCCAATTTACACAAAAAGTGTGTCTGTAACATTTTGGTGAGAAAAGTACAAAACAATTAAAAATGCAAAAAATAATAATAATAATATTTTGTTCTTCACGCAAAGAAAAAACATGGTTGTGGTAAACATATTCTAAGAGCAACAAATTATGATAAGAATTATGATTGTAGCCACCATATTAAGATTATTATTTAATCATATTATGACTAAATATACTCGTACTATTACATCATAATATTTTTCCCTTAATCATATTATTATTCTGTTAATCATACTAAGTTAAGAAGTAATCAAATTATTGTCATGTTAATCATAATAAGCAAAGAAATTAATCATATTATTGTCATGTTAATCATAATAAGCTAAGAAGTAATCATATTATCATCATGTTAATCATAATAAATTTAGAAGCAATCATATTATGATACAGCACCTTTCATAGCTGTCATAAAAATACAAAATAAATTTAAATATTTTTGAATCGATTTTTTATTTTGTAGCTTTTTACAATTTTTCTTAATGTTAATCAAATAGCGGAGTTCAATATAAGGCTCGCAAAAGAGCAAATGAAAAATCTGTGGTTTTCATGGGCAACCGCGTGTGTCCATTTTTCCGATTTTGAGATGTTGATGCCATATCGCCTAATTTTTAAAGCTCTTTACATTTTTTTTTTAAAAGATGGATCAATTCCGGTTTTTTAACGTAATCACAAAGTATAAAAAATGCAATACCTAGCCCATAGTTTGATCTCGAATGGTTTTTCAGCTTTCCTGAACAATTTGTTTTAAGACATACGCGATTGCCCATGAAAACCACAGAAATTTCGTAGCACTTTTATAAAATATAACGAAATCTCTGTGTGTTTTATTGTTGGATTTTACAAAGAAAACTATGATATTTTGCATTTGCACTATTACATCACTAATACTTGAATGAACTCCGCTAATATTTTAATTTTTTAATTTCTTTAAACTTATTTTTTTTATGGAATTTTATCATTTAATTGTTTAACCGCTCACAAATAAAAAAACGACACAACTTCTTTAAAATTATTTTACAAATGGCGCTAACATAATATGATTAGAGTAAAAATAGTTTGATTGCATCTTTAACATAATATGATAAATGTATAGAAAGTTATCATGTTATGGCTATTAAATATCATGATATGGTTGTGAGAAATATAATGTGTTTAGAAAGTTATCATAATTAAGTTGTTAGAAAAATAATTATTTTTCGGTCAACAATACTCAAATTCATAATTGCGATAAACATTGATATGTTTACAGTAACTATATTATTGTTGATATTAAATATAAATAACAATTATTTGTGTACGACAACAATATATTGTTACATTAAACATGGTGTTGTTGCCGTAACCATGCCCAACCATATTTTTTCTATGCGTGTTGGCACATTTTTCATGGTTTTATTATTTTGCTAAACTCTTAATTAACCTTTTTTATTTTTTATACATAAGGCCGCGTAAATAGATAAGAAAAAACTATAAATTGTTTTAACAACACCTCTTTTCTTTCATTTGTGTGAGTTTTTTTTTTTGATATTTCAAATGGATTGTATGTACTTACATACATATTTAGAAAATCTTACGTTATTGTTTACTAACAAAACACAGCTGTTTTTGTTTATCTTTTTAAGAAACAACAATAGAGCATACATGTTATAAATAATGCGCAAATTACACTGTGCTATAATTTTATATTTTTTTTCTGTCAATCGGGGTACGTGGTGAGTTAACCCAATTCGAATACGCTGAATCCAGTGGTGCTTACCTTTTTTTTAGGACAGCTCTTGTTATACCGAGATATAAATATATTTTTTAACCCAAACTCCGCAATAAAATTATTTTAAAGTGAGGCTTAACTTTTTTCTAATCTGCGCAGACTTTTTTTTTTTGAAATTTCTGTTTTTTTTTAAACAGGATAAAAAATTGGAAAATGCAGACATGCTGTTATTTTTTTCTACACGTATAGAAAAGGTGTTTCAAACAAAACAAGCTGTAAATGACTAAAATCTGTCAACTACTTGTGCTTCGAAATTTTGCTAAAAATTATATTATAAATATATTTGGGGTATTCACAATGTGTGCTATCTTATTATATTGTCATAATGTTGTAACATTTTACAATGATTTTTAAATATTGTTGTTGCTTTGTAAGCAAAAAGTGTCTTAAATAAATAGAACTTTGCTTGCAATATTTATTGTGATGTCGTAATTAATCAGAAAAGACCTGCGCTAATCGGCTGATCCGAGCCGCATTTCTGTAAGCCGTCGCCGTTGATGGTTAATTTTATCCGGCTAACATCCGAAATTAACCTGCGGCTAGCATTTTTTGCAACAAATCACTTGCGGCGTGAAATTAGATTGGCTATGGACTCTGCTGTTTGGTAAACAAACAAAATAAATTTTTTTTTGATATGCGTCTGAAAAATGGAAAATAGACAGGTAAGATCTAATTTAATTTATTAATTCATTGATTAAAAAAAAAAAAATATTTTTATTTTAGGTTATTATTTATTTTTTTTATTTGTTTTAAATCAGCTGCTTTAAATTCGATATAGCACACTGAATTATGAGGTGTTATTGACAACAGTCGTATTTTTTCTTGTTTTTATTTTAAGACATATGACTTTATGACACCTTTTGTGAATCCCCAAAATATGGGTTTCTAAAACGATTCACATAAGAAAAAGGTTTTGCCTCTCTTTAAGGTAATTTTATTGCGGAGTTTCGGCTTTTTATTTTTTATTGAATAAGCAAAGCTGTTTTTGAGTAACGCCAATATATGTATATTGTGCAACACCCTTAATTTTTCGAAGTTACGGTATATCTTGATAACAAGAGCTAGCCTTAGCAAACGGTTAGCATCACTGGACTCAGCGTATTTAAATTAGGTTAACTTGTCGGGTTCCCCGCTTGACATTTTCTTAACTGACACTTCGTTATTATGCATAAATGTTACGTCTTAATTATATAAATTCAGGGTTTCACTAACAACTTCTTGTTATAGAGAACTACCTTATTTTATATAACTGTAAACTAGGGACGTAAGCGATACCGATGTGTCAGCGATACTTCAACTTTGCCGATATTTTGGTATCGGTGATATTTTACTGCCGATACAACGATACTAAACTTCTTTTTTTTAGAGTTTTTTGCTAAATCTTGTATGTATTTGTACGTTTCTGAATTTTTCTACTCTTAATGAAAATATAAAATGTTTGCTGAAAGTTTTGGATTGCTTCGAAGAGGTTACAAGCTCAGTAAGAAAAGCCATGGTGACGCTATTCCACTGGTTAATAATCTTCGAACACTATTAGAAAACATATTAAATAAGTCAATGTAGATGTACTTATAGAGTTCTAAAATTTTGCAACTAACTTTTAGGGCGGCATGAAATAACTCCCCAAAAAAATAATGAAAAAATGGTTTTCTTCTATATGGTATACCAAACACCGGCTTCGCTTACTAAAGCTTCTCTGCGTAGTCGGGTCGATTCGGTATTTTTAAAACTATAGAGGAGAAAATCGTGGCGTTATGCAGAGAAGCTTTAGTTAGCGAAGCCGGTGTTTGGTATACCATAGAGGAAAAAGTCATTGCGCCCGGCCGAAGGCCGGCTATGCAGCAAAGCCTTAGTTGGCGAAGCTTGTGTCTGATATATCATACCATGATATCTATCGCGTGATTCTTTAAAGCAAAACTGTATAATTAATTGTATTACATATATTGGGCTCTTATTTCATTTCAGAAATTGGGGTTTTATTCATATGAAATAAGCCCCCAAAAATTAGGGAATTATTTCATTTATGCTTGGGGCGTTATTTCATTTCGTTGGGGGGTTATTTCATTATTTTTTTGGGGGATTATATTTTGGGGGGTAATTTCTTGCCGCCTACTTTTAGCACTAGTTCTAAATGAAAGGTTTGAGGGTTTTGAGGCTAATGAAACCTTCGTTCATCTGCAGTTCTTGACTCTCGATACAAAGCTCCAGCATTTTAAAAACAATCGAGTTCAATCTAAGCAAAAAAAAGTCTTATTGAAATACTTAACATCACTCTGCATTTCGAAAGTAAAGCTCTGATAAGTCTACGAGAACAAGCCTTTGGAGCGTTTGTGAAAAAATCCATCCTTAGCTGGGGTTCTGCTTAGGTATATCTTGACATACCTTAGATCTTATAATACTTCTAGAGTAGCTACCGTAAAAGATACTGTCGCCAATTTTTATGTAAATACTTACGTTTATAAGGCAGTTATGGCATTAAAAGCTATAGTATTTTTATGGGAAATATGGCCAAATATAGACCGATTGCAAAAAAATTTGGTAAGATGATTTTGATTGCAATAAAATAAGTTTGAACCAAATAATATCTTAATACCAACGTAAAAAGATGGTTTATGGGCACAAAGATTCTATTTCGGAAAGAAGCTTGCATGGGGCCTAATGGATCGATTCGCCTCATTTTCTATCGAAATTTGTTCAAAAATCTAATAGACTATTATGTACGACAGTACGATATGTTCATTATAATCATTAGTCTGCTTTCACACGTTTCATCTTTTGATGCTCAACTCTTATGTTTTTAGGTGAGAGAAGAAAGAAGAAAGGGGGTTAGTACAGAGATGCCTGTACTCGGTCAGTACGCTTTGTATTTTTATTCGTTGGTATAAGCACAGCGATGGCTGCATGTAATTTTTTTCTTTTCTTTTTCTGTTTGATTCGCTGTTAATAAAATTGTTGTTTTTTTGATCCGAAAAAAGTTGAAACCGATTGCTGCGTGTGATTATCTTGGCATCTTTAAAAGGGAATTGAAAAGAATTTGAGCATCAAAAGATGAAACGTGTAAATTTAGACTTAAGAGGGCATTAACTCAAAACTTAAAAATTTTTAGTAGAAGCGAAACAATTTTGAATTTACATTAAAGTCATACGAGAAATCATTTTTAAACCAATCGTTTCATTATCAAAAATAGGCTTGGTCCTTGTGCTAAATAGAATCTATGTGCCAAATGTCATCAACTTATCTCTAAAATTGCGTTTACTGGTTTACATGGACAGCCAGCCAGATAGCCGGACGGACATCCTTAGCTCGACTCAGAAAGTTATTCTTAGTCGATCGGTATATTTTAATGTGTAGTTTATAGAACACGAGCGCCTTACTCGTCCGTTCAAATTACATTTAAAACAAAAACAAAATTTCAAAAATTGTTTTTGTTTTAAATGTAAGTTGAACGGACGAGTAAGGCGCTCGTGTTCTATAAACCACACATAAGTATTAAGTATTTTAATGTGTCACAAACATCAGCACAAATGCATAATACCCTCTCCACTATTGTGGTGTGGGTATAATAACCGTAGTTCAATGACTCTTAGGCTCGTGTTTAATCAAAGCCACCCTTAAACTTTTACATTACACGCTCTCTATACGATAGTGTGGAGTCTAAAAAAAAAACAAAAAAAAAAAATAGAGCTTGTCTTAAACGAAGGTAAAAAACTCAAAAGATAAAAGCTTTTATTGCATAGAGTGTCATACTCGACTTGTACGTTCACCTGGTCTAAAGTTTTCTTAGCAAAATTTTTTGTTGCTGTTGTTGCTTTTCAGCTGGCTAACTGGTCAAGAATGAACATATTGCTGTTTTGCTTTTGAAAATTGTTTTTGTGTGATTATGTTTTTGTTTTTTGCTTTTGGGCTTTAGACTAGTGTTTTCCTGTGAGTTTTTTTTATGGGTTTTAAACTCTAAACAAAATTTTGATCTCTTTTTTTTTGAACAAACGCACCAAGAATTATTCAGCTGTTTCAGCCGCCTGCTAACTTTACTAAATGGTTTAGTTTTTTCTGTTTGTTTATATTTTTAATTTTGACTGTTGCTGTCTGTGGCTTTTTGCCGAAATCATAAAAATATTATAAACTAAAATTAAATAAAATCTCCGCTAAGAAAGATAGACCGGTTAATAAACACTACGTTGAGACGTCAAGACTGACTGTGTGTTTGTTTTTTTTTTCTTCTGTTTTTGGGGCTTTAAGAAAGAGTCTATATAAAAGGGTTATGCAGCAGCTATGAGATGAACATTGTTTTAAACTGCTTCAGACGGTTTAGAAGTAGCTAAAATAACTCAATTTAATAACAATAAATTAAATTTAAAAAAAAGAAGAAGAAAAACAACAACAAAACATCAAAGAAAATAATTTATAAAAAAAAAATATACTAAAAAAAATTTAAATAGTGCAAAGTGATGCTGGAATGTTGCAAAATATAAACGTAACGAAAATTCCGAAATAAAAATTTTTTTTAATAATTTTTAATTATTTTTTTTCTAACATTTACACGAATTTATTTATAATAAATAATAATATATTTTTTTTGCAAAAATATAAAACAAAATGAAATTGCTTACAACAAATTCTTCAAAAACTGCAAGTAAGTTGTTGACATTTATTTTTTATTAAAAGCATAAATTCGCTTATTAAATTCCGTAAAAAACTTAAACCAGAAGTGTTTTAAAATGACAAGCGGATTTTGAATTCAATTTATTTTCTCTGAGTTCTTTACAATTTTAAAGGTCACTAATTAAAGTTGAACAAAAAACAGAATAATAATTAAGAAAATAAAAAAAGAAAAGAACAAGCAAGAAAATAAATGAAGTGAAAATATGAAATTTTTAAAGCCGGACTTTAAGGGCAGTTTAGGTGGATTTAAAAAGCTTGTTAATAATTAAAATAGAAATTCAAAAATAATTTTTAATAAAGTGAAATAAATATTTGACTTATAAATTTAGGAAAAAATCGGAATGATCGTTTTGACTAGAAAAAAAACACAGTGCTGCAAAATAAAAATTCCAGTGTTATTTTCTCGAAGTTCGTAAAGGCCTCTTTTTTTTAGTAAAATAACTGTAATTTTTAAATATCAAATTGAAAAGTTAAATCAGAGGTCAAATCGTCACATTTGTGATCAAATAAGGTTTCGTATCGAATAAAATTTCGTGACATATTCAAAAGCGGATTGCAGATTTTTATACCGTTCGAATCAAAATTGAAATAGATTTTTTTTGCTTTGTAGTAAATAATATAAAAAAATATGATTATAAAAAAGAGATAAAAAAGATATTAAACCAAAGGATATTAAGTAAATTAATAAGTATGTATGTAAGTAGCTGCTTGTAAGTGCCGGTTCACACACGTCAAGTTTGACTCGTCAAATCTTGAGTTTTAAGGAGAGATGGGAAAAGAAATGGCATTCTCTTTTCTCTTCTATCCTAAAAGCTCAAGACTTGACGAGTAAAACTTGACGTGTGTGAAACAGCACTTAGTTCCAAAAACAATTTAGGTTAACACAGAAAGCGTTTAACTTTGTAATTTCTCAACTTTTCATAAGGGACACTTTAACAACAATGTCACCAAAACTTCAGGAATGTAGATGACATTGTTATTTTTATCTGGTAGAAGTTTAAAGCACGTTGTTGAAAATTATTATATCTGCATTATGCTCTTGTATAAAAGAGATGGAGGCAGAACTGTGGCCGGAAAATTCATATGAATATATTCATGGAAAAATTTAGGATTCTTATTAGTTACAATAGTGAAATATATAATTTTTATTTTGTTTATAAAAAACAACATATTAAAAATTTTTTTTTTTATCGGGTACAGTCGGGCCTCGATTATCCATGATCCCCGATTAACCGTGATGGACAAAGATCAGTCTATTCTTTTTTGTTTGCAATGTTTTCAAATTGTTTGCTTCGATTAACCGTGATAACCTCTATTATCCGTGATGGCAGTTGAAAATTATTAGACAAACAACAGTGCACGACTCTTTTTAAGAAATTGTGTTCTTGTTTTGCTTGATGTCCTCTTTTTTGCCTCATGTTTTCAGTAGAAAATTAAATGTATACATTAGACCGGGTCGACCTCCATACAAAAAAAAAAGTTGTGCCAGTCACCCCCTAGAATGAAAGATATGTCAATGAAGTTTCTAAAACAGGAAAAATTTTTTTTTTGCCACGCCCCAAAATACAGCACTTTTGGTTTTTTATATGTAGCGCTGCCATTTAAAGTCCGATCTCATCATATCGCATATCGTTGTTCATGGCTTGATAGTGGCTTCATTTTTGTCTTTGGTGACTTTTCAATCCGTCCTGAAATTCTGGGCGCCACTTATGCCATCTCGGATCCTTCCCCTAAATGTCCAATTTTTTTGACGGTCCAAGAAAGTCCTTATAAAACTACGTATGTTGAGATTTTAATATGCTTACTTTTATGACACGCCTCCAAATAAAGCCCCTTTTTCTGTTTCACATACATACTATATTAAAACAAGTAGAAGTCAATACAAACCAAAAAAATTTTCCTCAGTCACGCCCTAGAATAAAAGGTATATTTATACAGTTTTAAGGACTTTAAAAAAATTTGCCACGCCCTAAATAACAGCCCTTTTTGTTTTAGATATATAGAAAAAAAAAAAAATTCTGTAAAAGCCTCCATTTTTTTTAATGGCTCTCTAAGCTATTATCAATCTCGTACAAAACTCTGTAAGTTACGCGCAATTTTTGTTTAATTATTCAATAATCCTGAAAACCACTCTCTATGGCTTGTCATTTGAATTTTTAAAAACTGTTTCTTAGCCTTTGGTCTTTTTTTAACTAAGCGGTGTTTTCAAGTGGACTACTCATATTTTAATGAAAGTGAGACGGATGAATTTATTGACAAGCTTTCTCGATCTGAACTACTAGCGTTTTTTTTTTGCCAGTTTTCATATTTTGTGCAATTTTTCGTGCCATTTTTTTTTTGCTGGACTGTGAAACTCAAATTAAAAATTTAAATTAAGACATTTGTAAAAGCAAACATAATGTCATATATGAGACCATGATACAGAGTTAAAACAAGAACTAAAAAATATAAAGAAACTGCAGAATTCTAAAAATGAAAAAAAAATAATTTAAATGCATAAAAATGAATGCCTCAAAACATGTATGCGAAAAATTATAAATTGGGCAGTCGGTGTATATAAATCTTAGCTAGACTCAAGGTGACTCAAAGTTTTAGAGGGACTTTCTTAGCACGTGAAAAAATTAGACATCAGAGGGAAGGATCCGAGATATCATAATTGCCATCTAGAATTTTAAGTTAGTTTAAAAAAGCATTAAATACGAAAATAAAGGCACATTCTAGCCATTAACAATGATATACGATACGATGAGATTGGACTTTAATTGACGATGCTGTATATATAAAACAAAAAGGGCAGTAATTTAGGGCATGGCAAAAACAATTTTTTTAAAGTTCTTAAAACTTAATAAATATACCTTTTATTCTAGGGCGTGACTGATGAACATTTTTTTGGTTTGTATTGGCTTCTACTTGGTTTAATGTAGTATGTGTGTGAAAAAGAAAAAAGGGCCTTAATTTGGAGGTGTGTCATAAAAGTGAGCATATTAAAATCGATACATACGTAATTTTATAAGGACTTTCTTGGACCGTCAAAAAAATTGGACATTTGGGGGAAGGATCCAACGTGGCATAAGTGGTGTCCAGAATTTCAGGTCGGATTGAAAAGTCACCAAAGACAAAAATGAAGCAACTTTCAAGCCATGAACAACGATATGCGATATGATGAGATCGGACTTTAAATGGCAGCGCTACATATAAAAAACCAAAAGTGCTGTATTTTGGGGCGTGGCAAAAAAAAATTTTTTCCTGTTTTAGAAACTTCATTGACATATCTTTCATTCTAGGGGGTGACTGGCACAACTTTTTTTTTCGACCCACCCTAGTATACATTCTTATTTAATTTGAAAATGTACATAAACTTCTTGAATTAATTTTTTTTAATGTAAATATGTATGTACACCAATGTTCACTTGTTAAATAATAAAAATATTAAAAAGAACTGTATAATCAAAATTGTTATTCGATTAACCGTGAAAATCGATTATCCGTAATGCTTCTGGGTCCGACCATCACGGATAATCGAGGCCCGACTGAATATGATATAAATCGATAGATTTCAAATCGATCGTTTTTAAAAGGTGTGATGAATTTACTACCTTATGCAAAAACATAGTTAAAGTTCACATCAGTTAACCAACACATTAAGCCCATTCACTTTGGACTAATGTGAACTTAATTTTTTTTTGCATTAGGGGTATCCCACATGCATACAGTTCAATAAACATTTTTAATACAAATTTAAAAGAATATAGAATATATATAGAATATAAAGAAAAAAAGTATTAAATGTGTCAGAAATCCATTTTTAAAGATACTGAAAACGACATTATCGATTTCAAATCGTTTTGTTTTTAAGCTCGTATTGAATAAAATTAATTGTAAAAAGTGTATTTGGCTAGCAAGAAACCAGGGCTGCCAGGTACATTTTTCCTTGTCCCCAAAAATATTAAAAAACCCCAAAAAATCCCCAAAATTAAAAAACAAAACCTTAAATAGTTAATAAAAAAGGGTATTCAAGTCACAAGTTGCAACCTTGCAAAAAAGCAAAAGTGCAAAAATATAACAACAACCACACAGACCATTAGTTGTGCGTAAATAATTGCCTTTGTGGTTGTTGTTATGTTTTTGCACTTTGCTTTTTTGCAAGGGTGCAACTTGTGACGTGAATACCCTTTATATATTTTTTTTTACATTGTACATTTCTTTTTTAAATAGTAAGAAACATTTTAAAAAGAAGTCCCCAAAAATACCCAAATAAAAATTTTTAGTAAAAAAAATTATTTTATTTTGCTTGTAACTGGTTTCGGCATGTTTTTTAAATCCTTTTTATGCGACTCCAGTGTGGAATTACAAGCAGAACAATATGCTGCTTTTGAAGACAAATGCAATGAGCCAATTAAGAAGAATTTGGAGCTTGTTCATCATTAATTAAAATACATACATATATCCGACATTTATTAAATACTCCGATGCATTATAAGCAATTACCAATAGCCCAGCATTTTTTTCCCCAAACTTTTTATATTGTCTTTCATATTTACTTATTTTGCGGAAGTCATATTTGCTTAAAAATCGTCTTTTAAAAATTAAAAATTGTATAGGTATGTGTTTTTAACGGGTTAAGATTCTCTTTTTAAATTCTTCTTGTTTAAAACACTCACTCAAGAATAATAACATAAGGCTTATTAAGTACCTTTTACACACTTAACAAAAATGGTAATCTTAATTTGGACCCTCTTTACTCCGTATTAATTGTTGGTAAGAGTAAGATTAAAAATTTTGCCACTTCTTTTCAAATTTTATATACGAAACAAAGAAGAATAAGCGTAAATAATAAAAGAAGGGAAAATATATTTAAAATGTGTAAAATCCCCAATATATCCCCGAATTTTTCGTTTAAATCCCTAATCCCCAAATGACTTTCTTTGCCCTTTTCGCTCGCATGAAATCCCCAGCCCTGCAAGAAATTAGAATACAAGTTTATTTACGAACATTTTGCACCCATGAAGACACAGATTGGTGCAAAAATTTTAAAGCTACAAAAGATTTTCTAAATTAACCTACTTTTCGAACTTTTATCAAATCAAAAACCCGAAGGAAATAAATACGCAGAATTTGAAAATCGAACGCTGTAAATATTGGAAACATTGAATTTGGGAAAAAAATCACTAAGGAAGCTCAATTCCAGTGACGCACGCAGTTAAGGTTAAAGAATTGTATGAGTCCACGTCTTAATTACTGGGTGTGAGAGAGTACGAACAGCATAACTGGATAATATGTGCCGATCTAAAAGTTGTTACCATGGCGACTAGCTACACAAAAATATTGCTGTTTTTTGTGCAAATGGGACAGCCGACTGCTACATGAACACTATGCTCGAAAAGATTGGCAGAATACAGTAAATTTAACGCTTGGCCAAGATAATGTCATATACAAAGCTTTGGTAAGAAAGGAAAACATAATTTTGCCACTGTTACATATCAACAATTTCGTCAAAGATTTCCTAACAAGAAGAAACTGTGTCACATTTGAATACCTGAAAACCGTTTTTCTCAACGTTTCAGATGCTAAAATTAAAGAAGGGGTTTCTGTGGAACCACAAATTCCAAAGCTACTGAAAGATTCTAAATTTGATTCGATTTTGTCTGAACATGAGTCGAAGTAGTCATGTTAGTCATTTGGTTAAGTTGTATCAAGCTTTTGCAGAAATTCCATGGCCCCTATGATGACGAAATCATTCAAGATTTGTGAAAAAACTATGAGAAAATTGGAACAGTTTTTAGCACGACTTTGTTTTTATTAATTGTTTTAAATTAACATTCATTTTTGTATGTTACATACTTCAAAAAGGAGTTGATATGTTAATGTGAGTAAATAAATTTCTTCCTAATAACTTTGGCGATGAAAGTGACGAGCATGTTGAGAGTTTTCACCAACAAATACAAAAAATGGAACGTCGGTATCAAGGGGCGTATGATGAGGCGTTGTGGCGACTATTGCTTGTTCCTTGTGCTAGAGGCAGGAAATAATCACAATAGGCAAAGCAATTCAACAGTTTCAAGCCATTTTTAATATTTATTGTTACTAACGTTTAGCTTTGTTTATGTACTAGTTTTTTTTTTTTTTTTTTTTGATTGGACGAAAATCGAAAAGTGGGATAATTGAATTAATCTTTTGTTACTTTGTAATTTTTGCACCGATCTAGATCCTATTGGACACAAAATGTTCGTTTTAAAATACACTAAAGTCGTAACTTATAAAATTTGAAAAAATTCTATTGTTTGGTTATAAAAAATTAAGTTGAAAAGAGCAAACTTGAAAAAATTCATTAAAATTTTTG
The DNA here is from genome assembly GCA_930367215.1 of Pollenia angustigena. Classification (NCBI taxonomy): domain Eukaryota; kingdom Metazoa; phylum Arthropoda; class Insecta; order Diptera; family Polleniidae; genus Pollenia; species Pollenia angustigena. The sequence continues at coordinate 278,465,524 of OV884056.1, forward strand.
TGAAATGACCCGTGGTTATTTAGTAATGCTTATTATCTTTCAATTAAAAAAAAAGATATGTATAAAAACTTCAATCAATATTTTCGAAAAAACTTTTAATTAAGTGACATCATCTTTTTTAATAACGCAAATAACGGTAATTTTGAAATATCTTGAAAACTGTTCTACTTTTGACCATTCCGACTTCATATTCGGATTAAGCGGAAACTTTTACATCACGACTTTAACAGTTCACACACAGTTTAATTTTTATTATTGACTAAAACAACACTGTTTCGAGAAAATCCACTTTCTCTTAATAAGAGTTCTTTGCAGTTTCACCTTACCGCCAAAACGACGGCTGTTAGTCTATAGTTTTTATACTTTATTAATTATTGTACATAAATGTCTTAACATGACATATTAAATTTGATTGTATTATTTACATATTCTCCTCTTTTTTTAAGATTTTATGCTTTAGGCATTTTTATCACTGTTTAATACTTGTTTTAGCATACGCATACGCACACGCTCTAAACTCTTCATCATAAATCAAATATAATTAAAAAGTTTCAATAAATTATTCATTCATATTATTTATCATGAATCCAGAAATATTAAAATTTTTTAGCAATAAAAACAAAGAATTCTTTTATCTAGTTTATTAACCTAAAATTATTATAATAAGAAATTTGTGACCATTTTTCTATATTTAAATCTGTGACATTTTGACAAAACATTTTATGTCGAGATAAGATAGCAAAAAAGTTTTTAAAAAAGCTCGGTGAAGCAATAATTTTTATTAAATAATAAAATAAACCAAAAATAAAGAAACATTTCATTTTTAATACAAAATTTTGAAAACGTTAACAAAAATGTTATTTGAATGAAAATTCGTATGATTAACAGTATTTTTTTCAACTTTTTAAATTCGACTTAAGATGTTTTTGTCAAAATGCCACAGAAATATTTTAAAACTTTTTGTTTTTTAAACTAGTAACAGCACGTGTTTGATATTTCGTTTATTTGGTTGATTTTATTGATTTCAAATTTGGTTTTTAATAATAACTGTGAAATCGAGACTTTAGTTTATATCTAGTTTAGATTATTTTTTCAAATAATCGTAATGATTAGACAATCATGTAGAAATAATTTATAATTAATTTTAGATTACCATTATATACTCAGGGGTGTTCTGGAAATCGGAAACGCGAAACGCAAGAATTTGGAAGTTTTTTAATAAAATTTTAAACTAATTTTAATAATTTTTGTTATAAAATTTAGTTTAATATCGAAATATTTGTACAATACTAGCGGGCCCGGCGAACTTCGCCTCGCCCCAATTAGAAGCCTTCAGACAAACTTAAGAGTAATAATACAACACAAATATTTAAATTTTCAATGTGATTTATTTGAATGGAATCAGTAGAGAGCGATTTGATGAACATTGTTTTTCGATTTGTTTTTCGGCACAAAAACAAATAACGAAGACGGTTTCCCAACACGCGAACATGCAACGTACAGCTGACCGTGCGAAAAACAGGAAAATTTGAGATTGATCCCAAAGACTTCTAGTGATTGGCCTTGCGAATTAATGAAAATTAATAAATTGCAGCAAGAAAAATAGCACATTTACTGCAGAAAATTACAATGTCAAAATGACACCAGTCAGATCGCGGAAAGTCTAAGTCAACGTATAACGCCATCTATAGGATTTTGGCTAAGAACTTTCTATTTTTTCATGTATAAAGCCATTAAGGAATAATTTCACACAAAATTTCGTACAAAAACTCGATTTTCAATTTTTACAGAAATCGGCCCAGCCGTTATCATTTTATGAATTACTAGCTGATACGACAGACGTTGTCCTGTCCAAATAAGGAAAAATGTTTGCGTTCGATTTTTAAATTCAGTTAAAAAGATACGAACATTTGGAAGAAAAATTAGTCAAATCGATGGAGCCGTTTTCTGCTTTTAGGTAAATCGAAAAAGGTGGGCGTTAAAGTGGGCGGGCAAAAATTTCTTTCCGTAAAAACCTAAGTTGGACCATGATGATGATTTTAAAGAAAAAATCGTCCAAATCGGTCAAGCCGTTCTCAAGTTATGCGCTTAATAGAAAAAGTGGGCGTAAAAGTAGGCGTGGTACATTTTTCTTTCGATGAAAACGTAAAAGTGATTAATACGGACATTTAAAAGAAAAATTAGTCAAATCGATGGAGCCGTTTTTTGATTTTAGGTAAATCGAAAAAAGTGGGCGGGGCAAAATTTTCTTTTCGTATAAACCTAAGTTGGACCATGGTGATCATTTTAAAGAAAAAATCGTCCAAATTATATGCATAGATGTCATTGGTGGTGCAATATGAAAGTTGGATTTTGCCACGCCCCTCCGCCCACAGACCGCAAATCAAAAATCCGACTTCTCCCGCCTGAATATTCTTAAGATTCCCTGAAATTTCATCAAAATCGGCCCAGCTGTTTTGGAGTCCATACGTTACATACATACACACATCCTATTTTATATATATAGACTATACAATTTTGACACCATTTTTATATATATATGTGACAGCGCATAGAGAAAGGGACCTAAGGGTTAAAAAAATCAATTTTCACTTTTTGTTTTTTTTTTTTATGTGGACAACATCTGAGCATCGAATGAGAACGGTCCCTGAACAAAACCGGTTTTTACCCTTAGGTCCATTTCTCTTTTGCACGTCACATATAAAGATTTGTCATAAAATTCTTTTATTACAGAAATCTGATATAAAAACGACGTTTGAAATTCTTGGGTTTTGCGTTTTCGATTTCTAGAACGGCCCTTATTTTCTTAAAATAAACACGATTTCTTCAAGGTATATTAAAATATTCAAACGTAATTCTAAAAAATCCAAAAATTATTTTAAGAATTGTTTTGGCAATTTCTACAATATTATAAATTATATCAGGGTTGTCCAAATTTAAGGTATAATCGATCAGTGCAAAAAGCTACAGGGAGATGATCCGAAGCTTTTTGTGGCGGAATATTGATTATTTAAACGTAAAGACTATGTGCGTTAAACAGGATGGTGCCACATGCCACACAGCAAGAGACAATGTATCTTTTGAAAGAAAAGTTCAAAATCGCATTATTTCCCGTAGAGAAGGAGTGAATTGGCTACCAAGATCGTTCAATTTGACTTTTTTTGAGGGGCTTTTTTGAAATCGGAAGTGTACAGGAAAAAAAAATCCCAAAACAGTTCAAGAGCTTTTAAACAACATTATCGAACAGATATCAACCTTTGACAACAGTTTATTGAAAAACGTGATTGAGAATTTCGGTTAAAGATTGCGAGCCTGCCGATCCCGTAGGGGGATAACTTAACCGATATAATTTTTCATTTTAAACCAGATCCTATTTGTTATAAACTGATATAAAAATATTTTAAATAAGCATATAACCCGCTACTTCGTTAGCGTCTCCTTTTTCTTCGTGGACATATCTGTATGCCAAAGTTTGTTTTTCTAGGTTTTAACTTGTTTGAATTCCGGAAATTCAAAAATTACCAGTAAATATACAAAAAAGTACCAAAAAGTTCCCTCATAGATTCGTTTCCACTCAGGACATTGCATGTTGAATGTTATGTTTTAAGGTCCAATATTAACGATAATCAAAAAATACCAGTTGTAGAACCAAAAAGCTAAAGAAAGATATTAAGTTTTCCGTATTTCCCATTTTGGTACTAGTTTTTCCCCCCATTAAAGTATCAAAAATTGCAGTATTGTAGTGGGGGCCTATAATTTAGTACAAATATGTCAATAAATGGAGAAAAATGTTTTTAAAAAAAAAGTAATAGTTACGATTTTCACCCCTTAAACGTTCGAATTTCGAAAAAGTACCAAATCCGTATTCGTATTTTTTTTCATAAGTTTCGAATGTGGTATAAACTGTGGTATTTCTAGGTTAATTGGTTCAAAAGATAGATGGGGTGACAAAAATGTACCAAAATTCAGGGTTTACCCGTTTTCTCCGTAAAAGAGCCGAATTTCAAAAAAGTACCACACACCTGTGCGCTTATTTTTCTGAAGAACAACGATAAGTATTACAGTTTTTTGTAACTCTTTTAGTTTTGGAGATATAAGGTTATCGAATTTACCTGTTTTTACCCTTTTTTACCCCCTTAACATTCGAATTTCCAAAAGTTTTTTCAAGTTTTTTGCTACAGGCGCTTAGGCTGTGCGATGATGAATCAGTCAGTAACGTTACAATTTTATATATTTTTAATATCTCAAAAAAAGAAACTTTTTTTTTTATTAAAATTAAGATGCTTTAAATATATGTTATTTTTTGATTTTATAATAATCTAGTTTGCTATTTTTTAATAACTGGGGTTTTTGCTCAAAAAATATAAGTAAAAATGAAAAGAAGAATAATTATTTCGGTCCCTGACATTTATGATAAGAACAAGATCGTTATATATTTATATCACATATAGTCCGGAATAGTTTGCTATTAAAATTCAACTAGAGCGGTCTACAAAAGATTGAGATATGAACAAAAATTCACGACTGCATTTAATTTTTACAAAAATCTTTTTTTTTAAATGTTTAAAAAATGGGGAAAAAATCATGGAGAATTCTATTAATAGATTTTGAAATATTAAATAGAAATGTTTGTACGCTTAGAGTAACTTTATTTCAGTAAAAATTTTGAGTAGCTTTTCTATAAGGTAAATCCGAGGCAAGTGTATTTAGTCATTTATTTAAGCAGCAAATTTGCAACGAATTAAGAACTAATATAATCAAGGGAAAATTTTGCCATACCGAAACTTTGTTATAATGTAATAAGTATTACAATTATGTCAGTGTTTTTAAAGACAAGGATGACATTTTCACCAACCTATTTTGGATAGATATCTAACACGGAATTAAGGTATTTAGTTGTCACCTGCATACCTTCTATCACCCTGCTTCTTCAAGAGGGCATACTTATGGTGTTTTCTTTTCTACAAAAGAATGTGACATTTTATTTTTAAAAAAGTGCAATTTGGTGTCTGTTTCTTGTTTTTATGTAGAAAAGCAAACACCATTAGGCTTTCACCCATGCGCCCCGTAATGATGTCTACCATACACAGAAAAAATTATAAGTAGTTTTTTATCAATTAAAAAAATTATTGTAAAAGTATTAAAACTTAATTAATGTGATAATTGAATCAATTATTTTTTTTTTTGTTGAACACAGAAAAAATTATTAGTAGTTTTTTATCAATCAAAAAAATTATTTAAAAAGTATTTAAATTTAATTAGTGTGATAATTGAATCAATAATTTTTTTTGTTGAATGAAAATTAAATATATAATTTTGATTTAATTAACATTTTAGTTGTTTTGAAATAAATTTTGAATTAAGAAATTAATTAATTAAAAAAAAAGTTATTTCGTTTAAAACAAAATAATTCAAACTTGTGAAATTGTTGTTGGAAATTGTTTAAAATGGCCAAGTTTTTTTAAACATTTTTTTAATTAAATTTAAAAATATCATTAATTGAGAAAAAAATATTTAAAATATTAAATTTTTACAATTTTTAGTAATCAATATAATCATTTTGGTAATAGGTGCAAAATCAACAAATGGGTTGCTTGATTCTATGAATTTGGAACAAATTTGGTGATTAGAGACAATTTTTAATTTTTTCTGTGTAACAATCACTTCATAGATAAATAAATAGAAACTTTAAAAAAGTACCGAAAAAAATAAACTTATTCACTTTTATAATGCCTGTTAAAAAAAATCACACTAGTTAACATAAAATTGCCAGATTTAAAAAAAAAACAAGTTAGAGTGATATATTCGGCTTGGCCGAATCTTTGATACCCTCCACCGACAGTTCGAATGTTAAAGGAGTAAATTCGAATGATGTCTATTTATTATTATTATCTTTATAAAAACAGACAACAGCATTAAAATTGGTTTTAGGCGTACCAAACTGTTTTCCGGGAGTAGGGTTTATATGGGGCCTAGGGTAAATTATGGACCGATCATCACGAAATTTCACAGCGTCATTTCTAGTCCTATAAAACTGTGACTAACCGAATTTTGTTATGATATCATTATTTTTTACGGTTTTAGGCGTACTAAGCTTTTTTCCGGTAGTAGTGTTTATATGGGGCCTAAGGTAAATTTTGGACCGATCATCACGAAAATTCACAGTGTTATTTCTGTGACGTAACAAATTTTGTTACGATAGCGTTATTTTTTACGGTTTTAGGAGTACTAAACTGTTTTCCGGGAGTAGTGTTTATATGGGGCTTAGGGTAAATTATGGGCGGATCTTCACGAAATTTAACAGCGTGATTTCCAGTCGAATAAAACAAATTTTTGCAAAAACTTATCTCAATCCGTGCCTTGTTCCACCATTTATGTTATTTTTTGTAACAAAATTATCAATTTTTTTAGGTGGTGGTTTCACATTTTGATTCATAGCTCTGGTCCTAATGAACCGATTTTGCTGAATATCAATCCCAAACTGCTTAGGATAACTGCAAGCAATTTGGCATCAAGTGTGTTCATTTCTTTTGAGTTGTTCGAAAGTGAGCGTGTTTTCAACAGACGGACAGACGGACAGACATACGGACATGGCTAAATCGACTTAGAATCACTCAAGGACCTAGAATATATATACTTTATGGGGTCTGAGATGAATAATAAAAAAGTTTCACACGGAATGACAAACTTAATATACCCTCTTCACAACTAATTGTGGTGGAGGGTATAAAAACCTTTTTATACCCCTCGCCATATAATAAATTTTATAAATTTGAGTATTGTTGACTGAAAAATATTTATTTTTCTAACAACTAAATAGTGATAAATAGGGATGCGATTTCCAAGCAAATGCATGTTTTCTGTCGATAGCCTAAGAACAATGTCGAAAAATTACACAGGCCAACACTCAATTTGCTTCTTTGAATTTATCAACTGATTCTAGTTAATTTTGGTGCGCTGAATTCAAATCTGTAATCAGTTTGTCTCTATCAGCTCTAGTTTTCATGATATAGCTTATTTGTGTTTTTAAAAAAGATGATGTGACTGAAATGCAAATATCTTCAAGAATTTTAAAGGGATTATGTAATTCTTTTTTTCTAGTGAAAGGTTATAAAATTTCTAAGATAACCATGGGTCGTTTGTAAACATTGGTCAAGAAATGACAGAGTTACAGTGGACAAAATTTGAAAATTTATGAAAAATTTTATTCAACATTTTTCATTTTTCGAATTTATTCTATGAGCTAAATTTCAGTTATGTATTTTATAAATTTTTTTTTGTATTAGTTCTATTCCTACAATTTTTCAGAAATGACTTTATACACTACCAGACTATTATATTGTATTTTCTATTTACATTTTACCTTAGCCTTCCGTTGGTAAGCAATGAGGTATATTGAATGTACAGAAAAATTTACAATTATTAGACACCAGCAGAATGTAATGCATTTTCTGCTGGTGTCTAATAATTGTAAAATTTTCTGTACATTCAATATACCTCATTGCTTTCCAGCTACAGAAGATTAATTGAATTAACCTACAACAAATAAATATACAAAGCTAAATTTTTAATAACAATAATATTAACAAAAATTTAGCTTTGTATATTTATTTGTTGTGGGTTAATTTTTTTAATTTTGTCGGGCTGTGTTATCTTTCCGAATCATTAAATTTGAGTTAAAATGGCATCGATTTATTTTTGTTATTGTGAAAGTGGGGCTGTATCATAATATGATTACTTCTTATGACAAACATGACAATAATATGATTACTTTTAAATTTATAATGATAATCATGATAAGAATATAATTAAGGGAATATAATTAAAGGAATCATGAATCTTATCATAATATGTTTCTCTTAGAATATGTTTACCACAACCATGTTTTTTCTTTGTTTTTTCTTAGAATTCTAGATAATATATTTATTAATGCCAACAAAATTGCAAAACTTTGTTACGCACTGTTAAGTTTTAACTTGTTAATGTCTGTGGACTGATCTGCAACATTTTTTGTTTCAAGCGTTTTTTTTTTGGAAAAATATTGCTAATATTTTTAACAAACAAATAACATTCATTCATTTGGGGGAATTTTGTCACTCTCATTTATTTGTCTGGTTAGTGTCTTTTTGCTTAAATTAAATATTTTTATTTTATTTATTATTAAAAAAAAGAACAATGACAATTGCTAAAAATTAGAAATCAGAGTTGGATGTTTTTGCATGAAGTTTTATGAGATAATAAGTTTTGTTAATTTTTCATAAAATTTGCATCATTTTTAAGTGGAGGAGTTCTTTCAAATGTTTATTTTATAAGTCTTTCATGGAGTTTAAGATACTAGAGTTTGGTAACTAAAATTTCTAGGCAATGGGTTGCAAGCCTTTGTTCGTTATTCTCATTCAAAAATTTTAAGTTATGCCCGCTTTTCCTCATTCAAAAAGTCTTATTATCTTTGTATTATTAATATTGCGTTTGATTAAACAAACAAATTTTTTAAACAGCATCTAAAAGGCTTAGCTGTGAAGACTAAATCACAACAAAATTTTATTAAGTACACTTAATTACAAGATACTTAAGTCATTTAAACACTCTCCTTGCTGTTTCTTTCAGTGTAGTTTTATAAACTTTCATAAATATGTATGTATTTAACAAATTTCATAACCTTTGTTATGCATTAAATTAAATTTTTTTAGCACTAAAAAAACAACAATTTAAAATATGCACATTTACTATAAATTAAATGTTTTTTTCAACAATTATTGATATTTTGAAACAAGTTAAATAAGATATAATAAATTTAAACTATTTTAAATTTATACAGATGTGTCTTTTTTCATCATTAAAGAAACAAAACTGTCCAATTTTATTGCTTTGCTACAGCTGTTTAAATCAATATGGCTCTTGCTTATACAACAAATTAAAAAGCCGTTAAATTAAAAACTATATTAACAAAATTTTTGCCAAAACCACTTTTATAATTTATATAGTTTTTTGTTTTTTTTTTTGACCAACTGCCCGTTAAAAATTTTATGCAAATTTTATTGAAAATGATCGCGTGTTTGTTTATTGCATTAATAAAATTCGAGTTTTTGGCAAATTTAAAAAAAAAAAACTAAAAGAATAATAAAAATTATTAATTGTGTGATTTGATAACTTTTGACCCACTGTTAATGATTTTGGGGGGTTAATTATCATTAGCACTGAATTTTAGAGTTTGCTACAAACGAAATAGTAATTTTTGCTTTAAGCTAGTGATGATTCTTTAAAGTGTCCATCTGTTTGTGCGTACTCAGTTTAATAAGAATTTAAATTTAATACAATAAAGAAGATTTGAAACGTGTTAAAAAAAATTAAGTTGATAAACACAGTGTTAATTGCTATTCTTAATTATCCGAGTCTTGAGTCGCATGTAAAACTGCGTTTGATCAGTTGTCTCCAAAAAAGACACAGTAAATTTGAAAATGTCTTTGCATTGGTTTGTACTTGTAATATTGACTAAATATTGTTGAAAATTATAGAATATTATAAAGCAGTTATAATTATATTATAAAGCAGTGCTCCTTAATTAGAGATCATACAAAATAAAATAATAGCGGAGTTCAGTGCTTGGTGCAAATGGGTTGTCGGAGAAGCAAATGCAAAATATCGCTGCTGAAGTCCAGCAATAAAATACATACTGCCTGTTTTTAGAACGTGAGCGCAATAGGGACTCGTTTAAGTTACATTTAAAACAAAAACAAATTTTGAAATTTTGTTTGCAATGTAAGTTAAGCGAGTCACTTTTGCCCTCGCGTTCCAAAAACAGGCATATAGTTTCCTTTAGACTAGACACTGAAAAGGGTTATCAATCCATCCGTATGTTATGCTTGATTCAAGTACGGATTATTCAAGTGCTTCGTACTTAAAATAATCCGAAAACAGGATTGACTTACAGGCTGTTCGTCGATTTCGAACGTTAACGTTCGCATAGAAAATTTAATTTAAAACAAAAACAAATTTTCGAAAATTAAATTAAATTTATCTAAAACTGTGCTTGATTCAAGAATTTCTAAGATGGTTGAGTCCCAATTCGTTCTTGAAATAATCCGAAAGTGAGGTTAGATTGATTCTGAGTGAATATTATTATTTTACTTCCCCGTTCTCTATGTTAATTTCACTTTTGTTCTACTCCGCACTTTGTTTACAGAACAATTCTCAATTATATGACACCAGCATCATGCTAGATATGGTTTGCATAATTATTTAACTTTGAACATTTCATGTATTTAATTAAATAATTTTGACAAATTGAATATGGGAATTATTGCTTCTTATTTTTCTTTTTAAACATGGAAATAATCTATATTTTTCTTCTTTAACTCTTGTTATTGTTTCTATACATAACAATTAAATTGGTTTTACCTTCTTTTGTGTTCCTTGGTTGTTGTTTGACAAAAAAAACTCCACTTTGGAACTATGTAAAAACAACGAACGAAGAACAAAGCAACTCTGCGAGTACATCAAAGTCTGTACTCAGACCCAGTGCTGTCAAATTTTTGAGCTCCATTACCAAAATGTATATTAAAAATCATCAAGAATCGCCAAAAGTCAATTTTGTAAGGGTTTGGTTAATTTTTTTTTTAATTTAAAATAAAAAAAATTTTGCCATGTGCTGCGAATAACATTTCGCAAAAAATATGCGATAACGATTTGTAGTCTCTAAATTGGTGTGTCGGAAATCGCAATCACAATGATTTTGTTATTGCAACTCGCAAGCAAAGTCCAAAGTGACTTCTAAGTGAACTTGAATCTATATATATAAAATAGGATGTAGGTATGTCACGTATGGACTCCAAAACGGCTGGTCAGATTCTGATGAAATTTTCAGGGAATCTTCAGAATATTCAGGCGGGAGAAGTCGGATTTTTGATTTTTGGTCTGCGGGCGGAGGGGCGTGACAAAATCCAACTTTCATATTGCACCACCAATGACATCTATGTATATAATTTGGACGATTTTTTCTTTAAAATGATCTCCATGGTCCAACTTAGGTTTATACGAAAATAAAATTTTGCCCCGCCCACTTTTACGCCCACTTTTTTCGAATTACCTAAAATCAGAAAACGGCTCCATCGGTTTGACAAATTTTTCTTTCAAATGTTCGTATTAGTCCATTTTAAGTTTTCATCGAAAGAAAAATTTACCACGCCTACTTTTACGCCCACTTTTTCTATTAAGCGCATAACTTGAGAACAACTTGACCGATTTGGACGATTTTTTCTTTAAAATTATCGCCATGGTCCAACTTAGGTTTTTACGGAAAGAAAGTTTTGCCCCGCCCACTTTTACGCCCACTTTTTTCGATTTACCTAAAATCAGAAAACTTACCCATCGATTTGACTAATTTTTCTTTCAAATGTTCGTATCTTAACGGACAACGTCTGTCGGGCCAGCTAGTTTTTTATAAAAATTTAATATCAAGCGGCAGAAATAACAGCCTTATAATAAAATGTTTATGTTAATGTCTGTTAAAATAAATACAAATTTTTGATCAATTTCAATAAAAAGTACTAAATGAAAAAATTTACTTCTTTTATTTGACTACTGAGCTACTTTTGTTTACTTTGGAATTTTTTTCTTCTCTTGTTCGTTCAATGTAAAGCAAAGAAACAAAACGTGCAAGCCTCAGCACACGCAAAAATGAAATTGGCAATTTTGAACTCACAAGGGATTTTACCAAACACGTTTAAAAATCGCCATGTTATGCGAGAAATCTTCATATCTGACATCCCTGCTCAGACCCATTATATTTTCCTTTCCCTCCAATAAACACAAAACGTTGGAAGTAAACTTTGCGTGTGGTAAAGGAGTCTTACCCTACGTTTCCACACGCAAGTAATTACTTGCAAGTAGTGTACATGCATTATTATCAGCTATGGGCAAATGCAAACGTAAACAAACCAATACAATGGCACACATGCAAAGCTTTCAATGTAGTGGTGCCCATACTTCATTATTATCCAAAAATCGAGGAAGCAGCCGATTGGCTGAAAGTGCAAAAATTGTGTGAATGTTAGTGAAAAAGTGTGAGCGTATTGAGTTTTTCTAACTTGTACTTGCATGTGGAAACGGGGGGTTAGTAAGCGTGATTTTTTAATTTCTTGCGCGTGATTATGTGTGTTTACATTTCTTTTCCTTGTAAGCGTGCCCTAATTTAAATTTCATATTCCTTTCATACTGATTTCGTTTAAACTTTTAAATAAATAAAAAAAAAAAACGTTTAAGTTAGATGCTCCGTTTAAAAGCTGGTTTGAGATATTGAATTGACGAACAGGTTTCGTATGGCTAAATGCTTATTTTTTATTAGTCTTCAAGATTTAGTTTCACATAAAAAAATACATGATTATGTTATAAATTTGTAGAAACGTTATTGCGTTTATTTCAAAAGACAAATTTGAATTATTTTATAAAAAACTCAATAAGCTAATCAAATAAATTAGTTTTACTTCCATTATGTAAATTGAAAAAAAAACTTTGTTTTATTTTTGGAAGATAGTTTTTTTTATTAATTAAAGCAGACAAATTATGCATTAATTTAATTTATGTTTTAAGATAAGAAAAATAAAAGCAACAGCTTTTAGTTGTCTTAGAAATATCTAGAAGTCTTCATATTAATATTCTAATTGATTTTTGATATCATTTTTCTTTTTAACGTTTTTAAATAAAATATACCGGAAAAGGTCATTTAAGTTAAAAATATATTCGGCTGTGCCAAATCTTTGATACCCTCCAACGGCAGTTCGAATATTTTAGGAGTGATATCTGTAGGATGTCTCTTTATTTTAATTATCTTTATAAAAACAGACATCCGCATTAATATAGTTTGCGGTTTAGACATATATTAAATAATTGAGCGACAATTAAAAAGTTTAATGCTTTTTTTTTAGCAATTTGAAATAGCTTAAGTAAAATATCATGATTCGTAACAGTTTAAGCCGAACTTAAATGATTTTCAGGAGGGCAATTTATATTGAAGCCATGTTAAGCTGTGCACCGCACCAATCATTCCAAAATTCTGCAGAGGGATTTCTGGTATTAAAAAACATAAATTTCAATACAGCGGTGCAATTAGTTTTAACGTTTGCAGTGAATTTCAGAAGGCTGCTAAAATCGGATCTAAGGTAAATTATGGACCGTATATCATAAAATTGCATAACATTTTTTGTTGGCCATATGAAGCTAAGCTGGAAGAAAGTTTACCGCAATATCTATATTTGCTACGTTTTTAGGCGTATTTAATTATTTTACCAGAGTGGGCTTTATACAGGGCCTAGGGTAAATTATGGACCGATCTTCACAAAATTTCACAGTGTCATTTCTAGTCCTATTAAACTGGGACGAGCCAAAATTTGTTGTGATAGCATTAGTTTTTACGGTTTTAGGTGTACTAAACTGTTTTCCGGGAGAAGGGTTTATAAGGGGCCTAGGGTAAATTATGGACCGATCTTCACGAAATTTCACAGTCTTTTTCCTAGTTCTATAAAACTTTGATGTACCAAATTTTGTTATGATCGCCTTATTTTTTACGTTTTTAGGCGTACTAAACTGTTTTCCGGGTGTAGGGTTTATATGGGGCCTAAGGTAAAATATGGACCGATCTTCACGAAATTTCACTGCCTTATTTTTAGTTCTATAAAATTTTGATGTACCAAATTTTGTTATGAAAGCAATATTTTTTACGGATTTAGGCGTATTAAACTGTTTTCCGGAAGTAAGGTTTATATGGGGTCTAGGGTAAATTATGGACCGATCTTCACGAAACTTCACAGTGTTATTTCTAGTCCTATAGAACTGTGACGAGCCAAATTTTGTTATGATAGAATTGTTAATTAGGGTTTTAGGCGTACTATACTGTTTTCCGGGAGTGGGACTTATATGGGGCCTAGGGTAAATAATGGACGGATCTTCACGAAATTTTACAACGTGATTTCAAATCGAAGAAAACAAACTTTTCAAAATCGTATATCATTCTGTGCATTATTCCGCCATTTATGTTAGTTTTTGTAACAAAATTAGCAATTTTTTTAAGGTGGTGGTTCCACATTTTGATTCATAGCTCTGATCCTACTGAACCGATTTTGCTGGATTTCAAGCCCAAACTGCTTAGGATAACTACAAGCAATTTGACACCCAGTTTCTTTAGTTCTTTTGAGTTTTTTCGAAAGTGAGCGTGTTTTCAACAGACGTACAGACAGACGGACATGGCTAAATCGACTTAGAATTACTCAAGGACCCAGAATATATATACTTTATGGTCTGAGATGAATAATATAAAAGTTTCACACGGAATGACAAACTTAGTATACCCTCTTCACAACAAATTGTGGTGGAGGGTATACAAATTATTGTTTAATTAAGAAAATACAAACAAAAAGCAAAGTCTCTTAAGCAAAAAAAAAAAAAAAAAAAAAAAAAAAAAAAAAACAACATGATGCTGTTATTAATTTGTGACACGTTACTGCATTTCTTTTAAAATACAAGTTTGAATTATTTTATCTTAAACTCTATATGCTTTAATAAAAATTAATTCACTTCCATTATGTAAATTAAATAAAAACTTTGTTTTTTTTTTAATAATTAAAGCAAACAAATTATGCATTAATTTAATTTATGTTTTAAGATAAGAAAAATAAAATATCTAGAAGTCTTCAAATTAATATACTTATTGATTTTTGGCATAATTTTTCTTCAAAACGTTGTTAACAAAAGATACCGGAAAAGGTCGTTTAAGGTAAAAATAACGTTAAAATTAGAAAATTATGGTTTAATTTAGAAAATACAAACAAAAAGCAAAGTCGCTTAAGCAAAAAAAAAAAAAAAAAAACAAGTAAGAAAGTATAGTCGGTCAAGCCCGACCATATGATACCCTACACCACAGTATTAAAAAACACATCATGCTTATATGTCCATATAAATATGGATTTATCTATGTTTATAAAAGTCATTAAAATCGGTTTAAAAGTTTGTGAGAGGCAGAAATTGCCCCTACCTTCCCTTGTGGTCCTATTTTTGAAAAACTTTATAGCTTATGTGTCCATATAGATATGGATCTATCTATGTTTTGAATTTCATTAAAATCGGTTTGAGAGGCAGAAATTGACCCTATCTCCCTTCGTGGTCCTATTTTTTTAAAAATGCGTCCCTTTAGTGTCCACAAAGATATGGTTCTATGTATGTTTTAAATTTCATTAAAATCGGTTTGATAGTTTCTGAGAGGAAGAAATTTCCCCCTATCTTCCCTCGTGGTCCTACGCTTTGGCCCATTTTCAATAGGCTTGGTCCTTGTGCCAATAAGAACCTATGACCCAAATTTTATCAAATTATCTACAAAATTGCGACCTGTACTTTGCGCACAATGTTACATGGACAGCCAGCTAGCCAACCAGCCGGACGGGCATCGTTAGTGAGTCGATCTGTGTACTTTAAGGTGGGTCTAGGACCAATATTTTAAGGCGTTACACAAATCAGCACAAATGCATAATACCCTCTCCACTATTGTAGTGTGGGTATAAATATTACAATTAGGTTAAACTGCTGTATCTTAAATCTCCTTTACTGATCACAGGTAAATCCAGCAATGACTTTGAACTTAAATTTTTTTTGCAAAACTTAAACATAAACTTACTATTTGCAAAATGCTTGTTTCATTTTATACAAAATTCGTCATCTATTTGGAAGTTTTAAGTTTACGTTTTTGTTTAACTTTATTTATTTTTTATTATTTATTTGTAAATACAAAAAGAAACATTGTGGGTATAGTGACTAACAAAATCTGCTAGAAGCATCATCATTGCCAGTGCATTTAAGCCTTGGACCATTTTTAATGGGATTTAATAAAGTTTTAATTAAACATTTTATTAAGAGTTGAAAATATACTACCATTTATAAATCAGGTGATAAACTATAATGCAATAAATTACAGAGCTTTTTTATACCCACACCACAATAGTGGAGAGAATATTATGCATTTGTACTGACGTTTGTAACACCTTTAAATATCGGTCCTAGACCCATCTTTCTAAGTCGATCTGATGATGTCCGTCAGGCTGGCTGGCAGTCTATGTAAACCTTGTGCGCAAATTTTGATGAAATTACTAATTGGCACAAGGACTAAGCCTATTTTGTAAAAATTTGCTAGAATAAATTTTATGATAGCTACTATGTCGTGTCAAAATGTTGTGCTGGTGGGTCCAAAAGTATCCATCGGTCCCATAAAAGCTCCCTTCCAAAATCAATTGAAGCCAAACACATTTTATATAGATGAAGTTATCTAAATTATATTCGGCACAAAGAACGTTTATATGAATCTTAAGCACAATTACATAATTCTGTTCTGGCGGGTCCATGATTGCTCATGGGTCCCAAATAGGCTACTCTAGCAAAAATTGTTTTTATTTACTGTTGTGTAGGGTATCATATGGTTGGGCTAGACCGTTTATACTTATTTACTTGTTAACAAGTTAACAAATATTGTAAAAACTTTTGAACACATTGTATTTATTAAATTATTTTTCTAGTTAAAGCGTCATATTTCAATCACTCAACCTGGATTACGACTTAAAATTTAGCAGCTTTTAATAAATTTTTTATTTAATGTTTTGATCAATGGTTGAGGTTGAACAGATTTTGCTATGGCATTTGATGGCTTACTTGATGTTGTCACTTAAAAATCTTCAGCTGTCCCCCTGTTCTGTAACTTTGGTGAGAACTTCTCGCATTGAAAATATGTGAAACAAAATATTCCATCGTTTCTCGAAAAATGAGAAAAATAGATATTACGGTGTTACGTTATAAATGTCATAATATTCCATTCGAAGCCGATGTGAAATTGCCGACGTCGTGAACGCCAGTCACAAATATCGTTGACGGCGACCAAAATTTACTAAAATTGAAAAATGTTTAACGACGGCGGCGAAAATACAATACTTTAATGTTTGTCGTTTACAAAATGTCTTTAACACATTCGTATATTTTTCAAAAGTGTTAAAAGCAAAATAATAAAGCAATGAAAAAATCAGCTAAGAACTTCCGTGTTATTATTCGTGTTAATGTCATGCGTTTTTAATTTATTTTTTAGTGTTAAAATCTTTTCTCACCCCGTTTTACTCCTACCAAGCTTGAACATTCTCACTATAACAGTTCTTAAGATATGCGATATTTAACATTGGCATCCTATGGGAGTTTCACTTCCCCTGCTGATATCTTATTTCAATTACGGAGCTCGGAAGATCCTATTGCAAAAAGTTCAAGAAAATGGGTGCAGCGGCTCTTAAAATATGCGATATGTACTTAATTTTGGAATCCTATGGAGGGTACCGCTTCCCCTGGCTCTATCAAGAATTAAGCTTAAGGCTCACGTGACGTACTGCTAATATTTCAGGAAAATCGTTTAAAAGTTAAGAGTCTTCCGATTTGGATTTGCATCAAGGTTAGTCCTATTGGATTGTAGTTTGGACACAATTTTTCAACAAGATCGGTCATAAAGTTTCTGAGTTAGAGGGGGTCAAAGTTTGACATGTTAGCCATACAGGTGTTCTTTCTCATCCGTGTAGCTTATTACCTATTGGTGTTAGCAAAATTTGTCCCAAGTAGCTTTGATAACTATTTGATCAATCTTTTGAACATTTCGTTTTTGTTTTTTTTTAATTTTTTTTTATTTTTGAGAGAGTGCCTAACTTTTCGCTTCGCTCTGCGATAAAAGTACTTTGTGTGACATGTTTCGTATAAGTATGAATATTTCATCTTGGATGTCTAAACGAATCTCTAACGCAACTCAAAGCAAAAGTTTTATCTGACACGGCCTTTAAAAATTGAAGCAATCCCCCGTCATCACAAAAAAAAAAAATTTTTTTAAAATAACCAAACTTCCTTAAAGTCGTTGTTGTTATTCTCTGTACACAAAAATTTGGGAATTAGTTCAGTTTTGCTTTTGGGACTTAGTTTATTGGGGCCATTGTTCGTAGTGCCGACAACGTTACTTAAATTAGGACGAGCAACATTTTCGTCTCACCGGCCATTTTTAATAATCTTTGGAAACTAGTTTCTTCGAAAAAAGAACGCCTTCTGTGGCAACAGCTTCTTATGTATTGTATAATAAATAGTTGAAATATTGGTCCGTGTATCATATGTGATGCATGTAATTTTTCCTAGATTATGTACGTGGACGTACGCTATAAAAAAATTTTTTGTTTGGGGACAGTCAAAGGGTTAAGAACTCGTATTTATTCAACTTTGGGCACCTTCAAAGCCAGGCTGCCTCAAAGGATTTAGGAAGCAGACTGCAATTTTCTGTGTGTGCATATTAAAGAAAATACCTTCACGTAATGCGCCAGTAGAACGAAAACCAACCTTTGATAAGCCACACATTAACCGTTTAAATTGGTTGTACAATTTAATCAAGTAGCAACGTGTAGTGGCCGCATAATTATTATTTACCAGAAGTTATTCTATATTGCTTTCTAAACATTGGCTAAAGCTCCTTCTGTTGTTTTAAAAAGGTGCTTCCTTGAAAAAGTCTATCTCAAAACATTTTAATAAAAGTTGAATGTATTTCTTAAAAAAAGGCTTAAGTTTTGGTTTAATTTGTATTGTTTTGATAAAATTATTTTTTTAAGAAAAGCAAAATTAAAAAAATACTGTTTTGAAGAGTTTTTTGGAAGAATTATCAAATTTTTGTTTTTTAACTGTTTTATGAATATTTTTTTTAAAATAGATAACCTATTATTCAGGTTTTGTTATTTATTAGAATCATCTCGAAATTTGCAAAAATAAAATAAAAATCAATTAAGAGTGATGCATTCGGCTGTGCCGAATCTTTAATACCCTCCACCGAGAGAATGAATATTTCAGGAGTGAGGCATTATAGAGAATCTATTAATTATGAACCACTCACAGTATTAAAATTCGTTGAGCCCTTAAGCTATGATTTTTTATGGGCCTACTATCAGAAAGTTTTATGTTGGTTTTTTGTCTCCTTCACACCCTCACCTAGAGACCAATATGGTCCATTGTGACGCCTTAATTAGAGAAAGCCATGAAGGCAGAAAGTATGTGAAATAAGCAGCGAAAGCATAAGACAGATAAAAAAGATAGGTAGAAAAGAAAGGAAAGAAAAGAAGGAAAAAGAAGGTAAAGGACCAACCCCTAGATGAATCCCACCCAAACCAAATCCGCCCTACGTGCGGTTAGCACCCGGTCTCCCCTCGCGCAGCCAGGCCATCCCCATTACGAATCCTATCAGATTCCCGAGTCCGCAACTCGAAACATCCCCTAATTCGCCCAGGAATCTACTGCCCAGCCACCTCAGCCTGCTACCCTGCAACCTGGGACAGTGGCACAGAAAGTGCTCAACTGTCTCCAACTCCTCAGGGTCCTCGCACAACCTGCATATATCCGACAAGTCGGATCGCATCCTCACCGCCATCCTGCCTATCATACAGTGGCCCGTGATCATTCCTATCATGGTCCTAACGCAGACCCTGCTCCTGCCCAGCAGCGACACCGAATCGGACTTCCTAAGCACCGGCCACAGTGTCCGTGATACACGACAGTGGCAGTAAATGATATAGAATAAAATATACAAAAAAGCTGCTATTTTAGTGCTGACAACTAAGATGGTTGCAAACGAAAAAAATATACGAAAATGATTGGAAAAAGGAATTTAAGCAAAACATTAATGAATATGTTAATAAAGTTAGCCCCTTAAGAAGCACTTTAGGAGTGCTTTGTTTGCATGTTAAAAGAAGCGCTTATTGTCAGCAGAAAATAGACCTCCAAACCGGGAACACCCCTTACAAAAATCATCCCATCAGCAGGTTTGAAGCGATTTGTGGTATGAATTCATACACAAAACCTGCTCACATTTTTACTGGGACTTTAAATACACTTATACAAATTTTTTAAAGTGCTTTTCGGTAAGCCGCTTTATATGGGGCCTATGGGGTATTCACGAAGTTTGGCAGTGTGATTTCTAATCTTATGAATTTATGATAGACCAAATTTTATTACAATATCAGTTTTTGTTTTAGCCGTACTAAAGTCTTTTTCGTGATTGGCTTTTATATGGGACCTAAAGTAAATTATGGGCCGATCTTCCTGAACTTTAGTAGTATGATTTTTTGTCACATAAAACGAGTTCGTGCAAAATTTAATATGAATCCTATTTTTGAGTTTTAAAAAAATCAGTTTTTTAACGAGGTTGTTCCACATTTAGTTTCAGAATTTTTTTCCTACTTAACTGATTGTGCTGAATTTTATAGGAAAACTGCTTAGAAGAACTATAAAGAGTTTAACATCAAAATTGTTATTTTCTAGTGACCGTTATTTTAACGGTTGGACATGGCTAAATTGACTTTGAATTATGGGGTCTTAGAGAAATACGTATTAAGAAAGTTTTAAACGTAATAACAAACTTTAGCCTGGAGTACAGGGAATGTGAAAGGAGTTTTATTTAAGACGGAAAAATAGAACTCTCTTTTTAAGATTTTTGTTCGAGTTTTTATTTTTACGTTGCAAAATAGCTCTTAACTGTGGAGCTGAGATCGTTTTTTTTATGATCACCACATATTCCGAAAGAGCTCGTCAAGACGAATCTATTGGTAACAGTATAGATAGGTCTCCGTTGGCTCTAACATGAAGAGTTTATAAGTTTAAATTATCTGGATAACAGTTATTTACAGTCCCTGGAAAATCCACATGCTTCATCCGTTTCGGCGTAATTTATATCTCATCACACAATAAACTTTGTAGTGACGCCAAAATTACGTCAGAGCAACATGCGCATGTGGCTTTTCACATTCCGTGTACTCTAGGCTTAAGTATACCCTCATTCACCACTAGTAGTGGAGGGCTAATAATAAAAAAAAAAAATACAAACAAATTAACAAATCTATATTTACCACAGAATCATTTGTAGCGCACATTAACAAATAGCAAATGTTTCAACTTTTATTATTTGCTTGTGAATAACGTAACGTTTGTCTTTCAAAATTCCTACAAATTTTACAAAGTTAAAACAAAAGCAAGTTTATAGTACAATTTTGGCCAAGAATTTACAAGAAAATTTCAAATCTAAACTTGGTTTTTCCATAAAGTTGTGCAGGAAAATCCTAAAAAGTGATGCAAATAATACGAGAAAAAACTGCATGTTTTATTGGATTTCTTTATATTTAAATTGCAACATTATAAAAATAATGACAACTAAAATGATTTTTTTTAATCGGTTTGCAATAGGCCGCAAAATTTCACAAAAACAGGTTCAATTGTAAAAAAAGTATTTGAAACTTCGCTGAGTGCACAATGGTTTTGAGACGAAATATTTTGGACATAAATCTGTGATTTTTAACAAGGTGTTTAAATTGACATGGTACAGTTATTTTGACTTAGCTGCACAATCTCCTTTGCACGATTTTTTGTGCAGGTCAGGGTTACCGTTAGGAATTTTTGAAAAGTCGCACAAAAGGTTGTTTTATAAAAATAAAGTCGCACAAAAAAGTCGTTTCAGAAAATAAAAGTCGCACATCTTTTTTTTTAACGTTTTTTATTAATTAAAAGCATAACAAAACAAAAAACAATTGAAACAAAAAGCTTATTGCAGAATTCATTTTTATCATATTTCATAACAATGTATATGTTTGTCCATGTTTTCATGTATAGTGAAAACATTTACTTAAGTTTAATAAATTTGTCGTATGCTGCCAAGGTCAAAGGAGTAGAATTTCTGTTTAAAAACAAGCCAAAAAAGTTAATATATTTTTTGGACAAAATTTAAACTTGTCCAATTAAAGCCCCTTGAAAATTTTACTTTAATTCCGTTCGTTTGATCTTGGCGCAATATTTCTTTTTCTTAACATACCTACATAAATACTACTTTTTTGAAATTTTATTTCTATATTTAGAAATAAGTTCATCACAGGGAATCCAGCCTTCTATATCTTTGTCTATTACATTTAAAGATGACAGCATTGAATTGCATGTTTTTACATTGCATTGCTAGTGTTTACGATTCGAGAACTACAGGTGGTGCTAAGACTACAACAATCCAAAACTAACAGAAACAACACAGGTTTTTTGCATTGCATTGCTGGTGTTTACGATTCGAAATGTCAACCATTTCTAACAAAACACTGACAAATTAAAACAAATTGGTCCGAACTGTCAAAACTTGCCACCACCTTGAACTGAATTCGCCTCAAATACGTTGTATAAATGACAAGGTTGCAAAAATGTAATAAAAGTGTTGCCAAATGAACAATAATTTATGAATTGTTTTTAAATTTTGAAGAATTTTTTTTTTTTTTTGATATAAATAATAAGAAAATTTAATGTTTTGTAAGAATCTTAACAAAAAGGGTAAAAAGTAGCATAAAAATTAAAATAGTCGCAAAAGTCGGTGATAAAAAAAAGTCTCACAAAAAGTCGCAGACCGCTGAAAAAGGGTCAAATTGCGACTTTAGTCGGGCGAACGGTAACACTGGTGCAGGTAAATCAAAAATGCAGTTATCTTAAATGCATTTACCTGCCTTAATGTGCAGGTACAAGATTGTGGTTACCTGCACAAAAGTGCTGCTAAAGTAAAGTGTTTGATTTAAAAGTAAAATAAAAAAATTATTTTATTAATATATAAATTAATATTTTATTTAAATTTTATATCAACACAGCTAGCACTTTCAGTTGTCTAGGAGTCTACTGGGAATCTCACAAAGAGTGTTTCTGATCGTCGACGAGCTCATCTTTTAATTGTAGACAATTTCTCGCACGGGAGAAACTGTAACACGTGTGCTGAGTCCTATGAGAGATTCTTCCATAACGCAGCGAAAAAAGCTTATATTAATCGTAAAGGGAATCGTTTATGATGTATGTAGAGATTATCCAACGAGTCTTTCAAAAAGCATGCCAAGAGTCGTATGAGACTCATGTAGGTATTATTTTACAACTCGTGAAATGCTCAGCCGTATGAGCTACATAAATAAGGGCATCAAGTGTATTGTTCAGGCCAAAACTTCTAATTTTCATGCAATTTCTATAAAACAAACCTTAAAGTCGCGAAATCAACCCCATCCTGAAGGATAATTCTTTTTTACAGATCCTTAGGCCGGTTTGTTTTATTAAAATTGTATTGGCAATAGCATTTTCATACCTCAAAAACGGTCTTATTTAGGTAGCTCAGTAATTGTTGTACGACTCTTACAGAGAGTCCCAAATGGTTCATTCCAAGATTTAAAGACGAGCGTGTCAAAAAGTAAATAAAAAAAATAATAAATTAAAAAAAGATTTAGATGTTTTAGTTACTAGTCAGATAATCATCAGAATATTCTTTTAGGAGTTGTATATTAAACATAATCGTCTAACAAACAGCCTATGCTAGCTGGGAAATAACAGATCATTTTATAGATGTATGTTTGTTTAATTATTTTAAAATAAACATTAACAAAAACAATGAGACTTCACAAAGAACATAAAAATTTATGTGAAAAAAAAAACAAAATATTTGCGATTTATATTTTTATTTATGTGAAAAAGTGGTCACCACATATTTTTATGTGTGCAGCTTGATGTTTTGTATGAAAATATCTTAAAGCTGCCCAAAAATATGAAAAATGTGCAGGTATACAAAATGCACTTAAAAAAGAATTTTGAAGAATAATTCCAGAAAATATGTATTTTGGGCAGTTAAGTCAAAGTGCAGCTAACTTTGATTTTTTGTATGAAAATAATTTTAAAATGCCAAAAATTTTGTGCATTTATCTTAAATGCGCAGGTATAGAAAGTGCACTTAAAAAAGGAATTTGTATGGAATTATAAAGAATAATTCCAAATATTATCAATTTTGTGCAGTTAAGTCAAAAGTGCACGTAAACAAGAGGCCTTAATGGACACATTCAATTTCGTTTATTAATGTTAAATTTAATAATGTCTAAATTTAAAGAAATATTGTTAATTCTTATATTCTTTCAACCCATTGTGCGGTGTAAACGCTTAAGATTTTGAAATTGGGATTTTTTTTAGCTTTCAAAATCTTAAACAGTAGTAATCAAATGTGATACAAAACAAACTAAAAAAGAATAAAATTAAAAACACGAAACTCTATTAAATATTTATGTTTTAATTTATTTATACTTTTGTTTGACTAAAGAGCGAGCGTTTTATAAAAAAACGTGATTAAAACTATTAAGATACTCAATACAAAATAACTGTTTTTATGTTTTGTTTTATTAATTATTTTTTTTAGTTCGAACCAATTAACGGCTATAAAATTAATGGAGTCTTAGTAAAAACCAACTAAACTGACCGATCACTTAACAACAGAAAATTTTTATTTCGACATTCTAGTCGTTACAATGTAGGTAGGTAGCAACATACCATCACTATCAAACCGTACTGTTACTCTGTTTAAGTCACACTAACACAATTAATACGCGTGTCTTGTCTCTAATTTATTCCTGACGTACTTCTTTAAATGTTATTTTATTCAGTACATATTAGATTGTTTTTGAATACTCAGCTTTTTTAATAAACGAACTTGTTTTAGTAGCTTTTTTTCTGTGATTGAGTTTTTTTTTGTTATTGATATACGTATTTAAAGGAATGACACCTGAAATCGGAAGTGTATTTATAAACAATTGCTTAGATTTGTTGTTGTTTTTTTTATTTCAAACTTATTTTTGTTTTGTTGTGTGTGTGTTTGTTTTTTATATCATGATGAAGGTGTTCAGCAGTTGTTTAAGTTGCTTCAGAATATTTTATTTGATCTCTGCTTTGTTTTACTGGTAGCAAGTAGTGTCAGATCAATGACTCTTTAAAAATTTATTAGCTTATTTTATTATTTTGCTTAGACAAGTCTGAGCTTGCTTAGTTTAGTTAAAATCTTTTAGATTTAGATGACTGTTATTTTGGAGTATGTATTGATTTTTTTTTTAATTTTTATTTTTCGAGACAACAATTAATTGTTGGTATTATCATAAATTATTTATTTTTATGTGTGGTTGTTTTTCTTCTTTTTGCATTGCTCAAATATCATGTACCCGACGTGTTACTACGTCAAAGCTTAAATAAAAGTAGGTCAATCGGTGAGCTACACTTAGAGAAAATGTTGTCTTTGTTAATAAGAATCAGTTAATAATTGGGTTTTAACTGATGGGTTACTCAGATTTGACTTGGATTTAGAGAAGACCGGTTGGTAAATTATTTAGACCAGGGCCCTGTTTCTCAAAACTACAAGTAAAATACATTAAAAAAGCAACAGTTTTACAATTTTTGTTTTTGTTTCAAATGTTTTTTATTTGAAGATTTGTAACTTGCAGTTTTACGATTTTGAATTTTTAGATGCTACACAGTCGGAGATTTTAGAAAAAATACCTAATTCTGGCTTTTGTAAACGGTTAGGTTGATTGGTTGATAAAGGTAAAGGTGGTATCTAATGCTTTATACTCGAGTATAAAGCTAAGATCCCACTATCGGCGCAATGTACCAATTTTTGTCTTATTTCATGTGCCGATAGTGTGAACGGTCAATATTTTTTAATTTGCGACAATCTGTGCCGAAATTGTGCTGACTGTGGACAATTAAAATTAACCTTGATGCGCCGATAATGTGAACACTCTTTTGCACAATGTGGAGCAATCAAATTGTTTAATATGTACCGATTTTTATCGGCCACTTGTGTGCTGATCACAGTCGCCAATCAGCGCCGATACAAGGGATGGCAAAACGAATTTTTTTAAAGTGCACCAACTGGCTACTAAAATTTTACTTTTTTGAGCTTAATTGTACCAAAATTACATTTGTTTTATCTATTATTTATGTATTAAAAAGTTAAATAGTACATTTGTATTATTAAATGAAAGAAAACAATTGGCTTTACCGAAAACATTGCTGTTGTATCGATGTTGCCATCCCTGCTTTGTAAACATCTGTTTACAGAACAACAATTACAAAAAAAAACAAGTGCAGTAAGTTTGAATAAAATTGAATACATTTTTAATTTTATATTAATATATTATTTAAAATTGCTAGGAAACTAATAAAGGAATAGGCTTAAATCTAGTTTACCGACGCAGCTCCAAATAAAAAAAAAGTACCTAGATAGATAGAAAATTAAAAAATAAGAAGAAAAAATAAAATAAAAAAGTTGGCGGAAACGCTTAGTTTTCGAGTTATGGACGTTTTAAGTTTTTATATAAAAGCGTGATTTTCCACTACATTTTTATCAGTATATGGTCAATATTGGTATCATTTTAAAGCTTTTGACTTAGCGAAGCCGGTACTTACTATCCCAAAGAGGAGCAAAGTCTTGCGCCCGGCCGAAGGCCTGCTATGCAGAGAAGCTTTACTTAGCGAAGCCGGTTCTTGCTATACCATAGAGGAGAAAATCCTTGCGCCCGGCCGAAGGCCGGCTATGTAGAGAAGCTTTAGTTAGCGAAGCCGGTATTTGTCATACCCAAGAAGAGCAAATCTTTGCGCCCGGCCGAAGGCCGGCTATGCAGAGAAGCTTTAGTTAGCGAAGCCGGTATTTGTCATACCAAAGAGGAGCAAATCTTTGCGCCCTGCCGAAGGACGGCTATGCAGAGAAGCTTTACTTAGCGAAGCCGGTTTTTGCTATACCATAGAGGAGAAAATCCTTGCGCCCGGCCGAAGGTCGGCTATGCAGGAGTGTTTTCGTTTGCGACGCCCATGTTTATAATTTGATTACGTTTGTATTACACTTTTATTTAAATAAACTACATACTTACCTGGTGCACTTCTGTAATATTTTGATGTAAAATGCAAAAAGAATGTAATGTGAGGTAAAGAGATAGTAATTTTCAAATAAATTTTGTATATCTAAAAAGATATGGTCAAAAGCTTTGAAATGATACCAATATTGGCCATATAACGATAAAAATGTAGTGGAAAATCGGTCCTTTATATAAAAACTTAAAACGTCCATAACTTGAAAACTAAGCGTTTCCGCCAACTTTTTTTTTTTTTATTTTTTCTTCTTATTTTTCAATTTTCTATCACCCTGTGTACTTTTTTTTTATTTGGAGCTGCGTCGGTAAACTAGATTTGTTCCAAGGAATATTCAAACGGAGAATTTTGCGAATTTTTAAAGTAAAATTATGTCGCCAACAAACAAATAAACCAAAACATATGATTAAATTGGCCCAAATAACACGATAGTGTGACCGCATTGTACCGATTATTGTCGCAATTGAGTTTTGGCCGATATGAACCGAAAAAAATTCTCACAATGTGCGACGATAATGGGACCACCCAAAAATAAATTGTGCAATGTTTTTTAATGTGCGCCGATACAGCACAATAAAAATCGTCATAGATTGTGCTTTTTGAGCCGATAGTGGGATCTTAGCTTAAGTCATGGATTTTGTGTCTAGTGATATATCAGGACGGCGGCCATAGGTTCCCAAAGTAGGGCACGTCCGCTATTAAATAAATTAAAAATTATCTAGAATTCTTCCTTTATGCCAGATTCGAAACATTTTTTATTATTGAAATTCCCAAAAAAAAAACTTTTGAAAATCCCTCAAAATTACATTTTTTGTTTTGGAATATTTTCTTGGTATGGAAAGAACTTTGTATTTTTCGTCAGAGTACTAAAACGATTGTACTTCTTTTCTTTTTAGTTAATTTCTTTATTTATTTTCGATAAGTGCTAATTTAAAGCCTTGTATAAAAAAAAAAAAAAAAAAAAATCGGTAACACGACAAAATGCAATCTATTAATTTCGAAGGTACTCGAGTGTTACATATTTAGCTTGTACCGTTCTCTTTATTAAAAGATAATATATGCAACTATATTACGAAATTTTATCGATGGTGGGGTACCGCACTCTCTTTCGTTTTGAGTTTAAGTCCTTCTCCAGACTTCTTCTGCTGCGCTATGTTTACCGCAGCCAGTACCTTCAGCTTTATTGTAACTTTAAATGGCACATACGAATTAAATCTGATATCATTGGAGGATTGTGATATCGGCTTTTCAAAGGGCTTCTTTGCGTGCTGTTGCTTTATTAGCAAGGGCGGATGCTGGATTTATTTGAAGGGGGTCACATTATGGAAATTGATCGGGACAGCCTTCAAACCATGTTTATGCTTTTGGAACACTAATGCTCGACCAGCCCAGGCGAAGGGTCATGACCCCCTTTGAATCCGCGCTTGTACATAAGAGACCCCCCAAAGCGTGGGGCCTTATTTAATATGCAATAAAGCCCCAATGTTGAAACTGAAATTAACCCCCAACGAAATGAAATAACGCCCAAAGCATAAATGAAATAATTCCCTAATTTTTGGGGGCTTATTTCATATGAAATAAAACCCCAATTTCTGAAATGAAATAAGAGCCCAATGTTTATAATACATTTAATTATACAGTTTTGCTTTAAAGAATCACGCGATAGATATCATGATATGATATACCAAACACAAGCTTCGCCAACTAAGGCTTTTCTGCATAGCCGGCTTTCGGCCGATCGCAATGCAGGGCAGCTTTATTTATCGAAGCCGGTGTTCTGTATACCAAAGTGGATAAATCCTTGCGCCCAAAAACGTTTTCATTATAAATTTGAAAATGAAATAATCCCCTAAAAAATATATTGGGGCTTTATTTCATAATGATTTTTTGGTGAATAATTTCATATGAAATAATACCCCAATTAAAAACATGCAATAACACCCCAAACAAAATGAAATAACCCCTCAAAAATCGTTTTTGTTGTTCTCTGTACAAACTTTTCGGCTTCTAAATGGTCAAGAAAGTCATGTGCTAGAGAAGCCGCTACGTTTAAAATTCGTTGTTTAATGGTGTATGCATCCTCGACAAACCTGTAAATAAAACCAACCTGTTGATAAATCTAATGTATCCTAATGGTATAGAAATAGAATCCATTTCTAGATTATTAATCCGTTTGGGAAAATAATGTTCTTTTCTATAGATAATCTAAATATCTGTTAATATAAAATTGTAGCGTTACTGACTGACTGATTCTCATCGCACACCTAAAAATTTGGAAATTTGGACCGAAGATTGGTTTCTTGTCAAATCGTTCCGCTAATGCTCGTAATTTCTACAGAAAGAAATCTAGTTGTATATAGGAATCCATGGTGTAAAAGCTGCCATATTTGAAAAGGAAACTTAAAGTAAAAACACGTAGGCGAAATAAACGTTGAAATAGGTTAAGATAACTGTTGGGTTCGAACACGACTTTCTTTCTTTTTGTAGAAATTAAGGTCATAAGACTGGATTTTTGAAAACTTAAATGTTTAGGGGGTAAAAAAGGGTAAAAACGTGTAAATTCTAAATTTAAAATTTAACTAAGAGGGATACAAAAAGAGCTTACTACTTATCGTTGTTCATTAAACAAATAAGAGCATAGGTGTCTGGTATTTTTTTTAAACTCGCCTGTTTTTGGGTAAAGAAGTGACAAAAAGAAACCAAAACAGAGGTTTAAACCGTTTTTCAATATAAGTACACTAGCTGACCAGACAGACGTTGTCCTATCCAAATTAGGAAAAATGTTTGTGTTCGATTTATAAAATCCGTCAAAAAGATACGAACATTTGAAAGAAAAATTAGTCAAATCGATGGAGCCGTTTTCTGATTTTAGGTAAATCGAAAAAAGTGGGTGTTAAAGTGGGCGGGGCAAAATTTTCTTTACGTAAAAACCTAAGTTGGACCATGGTGATGATTTTAAAGACAAAAAAGTCCAAATCGGTCAAGCCGTTCTCAAGTTATGCGCTTAATAGAAAAAGTGGGCGTAAAAGTAGGCGTGGTAAATTTTTCTTTCGATGAAAACTTAAAATGGATAAAAACGAACATTTGAAAGAAAATGTCAAATCGATGGAGCCGTTTTCTGATCTTAGGTAATTCGAAAAATGTGGGCGTAAAAGTGGGCGGGGCAACATTTTCTTTTCGTACAAATCTAAGTTGGACCATGGCGATCATTTTAAAGAAAAAATCGTCCAAATTATAAAGATGTTATTGGTGGTGCAATATGATAATTGGATTTTGCCACGCCCCTCCGCCCGCAGACTTCACAGTGTCACCCGCCTGAATATTCTGAAGATTCTCTGAAAATTTCATCAAAATCGGCCCAGCCGTTTTGGAGTTCATACGTTGCATACATACATACATACATACATACATTCACACATCCTATTTTATATGTATAGAAAGATAGAAGATAGATAGATAGATAGATATTGTAGTGGGAGCCCATAATTTAACACGTTTACATTTCGTCGTCCGAAAGTTTAAGTGTTCTATACGCCATTTTGACGATTTTGAGTTAAGGATGCCACCATAAATTGTGAGATAAATCGTGACCATTTTGCTCTATATCCTTCAAAACAAAATTTTTTTTCTGAAATTTTGCACTCTATGCCATTTAGTGGCGTATAGAGCAAAATTTCAATACAAAACATGGAAATTGATTGCTGATAGACATTTTGCTCTACGTGGAGTTAGTATTGTTTAATGCAAATATTTTTCGGTATATTTTCTCTTAAAAAGTAT